>JAPTHN010000007.1:63939359-65139359 GCA_026936325.1 Platynereis dumerilii | reverse complement strand
TCTTTAGTTGAATTCCACGACAAGGATCTCCAGAGACTTCATGAAAAAAAAAAACAGGAAAAAAACAATCATTTCCCATTGAATTAATAGCTTGGGTAGCTTTTTTCACAATTTTGCCTTTTTTCTCTCTCCCTGACAGACTTCATAGGGGTCACTAAAAATGGCTCTGGAGCACAATAGGGGTATTAATTGGGGGAAAATCGTGATTTATTTTGTATACAGGGACGTGTAAGAAGCCTCTCTGACAGTAAAATTATTAATCCAATAAATAGGCCTATTTAAAAATTGACTATTCTTCCTATCTTCAGATCTACATGTAATGGTAACACACAAATACTGCAGCTTATTAATGAAATAAAAAAAATATTTTTGCATAAGGAAATTCATATTGGATCAGTCAGTCAAAAAATCAATGAATTAAGCAATCATTCAATCAGTCAATCAAACAATAAACTTATCTATTTATCTGACTGTCTATCTATCTGTCTAATCAATCTATCTTTCTATCTATCTATCTATTTACCCATTTCTATCATAAATTACGAATAAGATTATGACTAACAGAAATAGTGGCTAGGCTGTCTACCTATTCAATCTATTTTAGTATTTACACTAAAAAGATGTATAAGCCCATAATACATACTTTTTAAGAAAAACAAAACATTACTATTTTAAATTTAAACTTAATTTGTATCAATAACTGATAAATTTGAAAATATTAGCATGCGCTAAAATGGGTTAAATGTTGTTTAAACGTGGTCATGGGGGTAACACAATGGGGGCATAACAATAGCTGAAAAGAAAAAACAAAAGAACCATACCTGAACTGTCTATACAAAATAACACTAATGGCACTGCTGACACACAGATAACATAAAGATGTGTTTTAAGGTGGCTCGATACTCATGAACTTTCCAAGATAGGATTTTTTAAAAATAGTTTAGAATGGTCCAAAATATAGTTTATAGCAAGGATATGTAAAAAAAGGGGGTCGCAACCAGCCTTTTTTTCAAAATATTTGAGGTTATGTACAAGAAAGTCATTTCACGCAAACCTGAAAAACTAAATTTTTTTCTTAACTTTTTTACTGTGAACTTTACCCTGTCATTCAGTGGTTATGCATCCCATATTATTCAATGAAGAATGAAATTAAAGAAGACACTTCAATGGAAAAGCTGACTACAATTTTAAAGAAATATATTTAGTTTAAAGGGCTTTTCAAGGGGCTCGGAATCAAAATATTGATTTTGACAATTTTAACTTTTTTTATAAACCATGGCGCCAAAAAAAATTGGCGAGATAGGATTTCTCATTTCTTTGTCAATTTTTTCCAAATATTGTGAGGAACAATAAAATGCATAAGAGAAGGTTTGCTACCGCGATGGATTTTGATATAAAAATTTATTTATATCTCAAAGTCACTTTTGAAAAATTAGACCTGCTTGTCGAAAATCGCCTGTAAAAATTTTCTATTCTGAGTATCAAGCTGAAACTCCGGCTGTAGGTAGTCCTCTTCATAGCGCATCTAATGCTGTAAACGAGAAGTCTCTAACCCAAATAGAAGTGGCGCAAATTGCAAACGAAGCGGCCGACGCATGAAATTCTCAGAATTAAAAAAAGATCTTGAAGCAGTGTCAGCACAGTGGTGACGTTACGATGGATAGGGCCTGCCTGGCTGCGCGGAAATGTGTTCAGGTGACGTAATTTCGTGGGTAGCGAGCCACCTTAAGTAAAATTGTTAATTAATTACTTTTTTCTTCTTGCACAATTCTGTAACCAACCCTTTGGTTGCACATGTTACATAGCCCATAAGCCTCACATGGGCTTGATAATCAAAAGTCATATCTCAGCATCTACTTGGCCCATGCAGTGTTGAGATTCAAATTTCAAATTTAATTTCAAGTTCAAAATTTCAAAAACTAAGATGAAATCATTGCTGTTTGGACTCATTTCTTTAAAAAAGGGATATTTTGTTAGAAAGTTGAGGATGTTATGTAACTGATTGTAGGCACCCACTTGGTTTTGGTCATGGCAGAGGATCAGCAGGGCAGACAATAGCCTCTGACATCATGTTATGTAATGCAGACTCCCTGGCACCAGCGCTCCATTCAACAAATACTCTACCCCCTACCTGACCATTGAAGATATTTGTTCTCTTCAAAATGTTAAAATAAATTGGGACGAGTCTTGGAATTAATAATTAAAAGACAGATTTATCTAAATAATATCTTAAGATATATTGAAATTTGCAGAAATAGAGTATGGATTAAGATCTAACCTTGGTGATATTGAATTTAAAAAATAAAGAAATGTCAGCCTACTTTTATTTTGATTTTTTTTTTTCATGAAAATTAAATATGGAAAAATCAGACAGAGAGGCTTAGGAATTAGACCACTGAATACAGGGTAATTAAAGAAAATTATTTGGCATGTTACAGAAGGTTAAAATTGGGATTTCAGGGGTCATAATCTTTAAATAGTAACAAGCAATTATCCATGTTTCATTGTTTTCTTAATGCTTTAAAGTCCACTTATATATTTCCAATTGATAGTATTTGATAAAGAATAGTAAAAATTAAAATTTAGACATGTTTGTAGAAATTTTGACTTACCATGCAAAAATTGACTGATATGGGATAATCTGAAAATCCGTAATAATTATTAACTTTTGCAAATATTGACCTCTGGTATGAATTAAAAAGATTCATATAGCTCAAAATTATCATCATGATGATGTGATACACTGTCATGTCTATTTTTCTAAATATTCAAAAGCATAGTATGACATCAGAAATGAAATTGTGGAGGAAGTAAACATTTGAGAAATTTTTTTGCTTTTTAAATCTTAAATTTTCAAAGTTCTTTCAGTGGCTGTGAGTATTCTTTTATTGTATGTTAAACTATAATATGCTTTAAATTCAATCATGATTAGGCCTATCTTGGCGTTTCAGACAGAAAAGTTGGCAAATTGGCAAAAATCCTGATTTTTTCTGGTTTTTGTTTTTCATAAAACAATCATATGATAAACATTCCAACTGAGTTGAGATGTTTAAAGAGCTATAATTTAGACACCTAACTGGAATATTTCATAGATGTAGCTGCAAAATTGACTGAATAATGCAGGTTTAAAAAATTTGTAATTTATCACATTTTTAATGAATTAACGTCAGTCAGTTTTTCTTAGAGTATGGAGACCCCAAAGGACAAATCTTGGATATTTAATACATACCATATGCAAATTTCGGTGACATAAGTACAACAGTATTTGAGTCAATCCGGAAAATGAAAAAAAAAAAAATTTTCACATTTTTCAATAATTGTTAGAAAAGTATTAATATTTGAGGGATTAGACCACTAAAAGACACTACAAGGATTAGAGATACAATAATGTCTCAAAAATCAAAAATATACGTGCCATAGTTTTGGCATGATGCCCAATACATAAAAAAATATTTTTCAACATTTTTCAATTACTGTGAGAAAGGTATTAATGTCATGTGTACAAGACCCTTAAAAGGCAAAACTAGGATGACAGATACAATAATGTCCAAAAAATCAAATATGTACATGCCATAGTTTTCGCATTACTCCCAATACACATCCGGTGCCCGTTATCCGTCCGCCCGCCCGCCCGCCCACCCACCCGCCCGTCGAGGGTAAAAAATCAAAATACATTTTGTAGGCCAGTAAGTTAGACAGTGATGAGTTTGGCAGTAATCCTGATTAAGAATATTAAAACAACAATTCTCAATTTTCAAATATTATATATCAAAATTCCAGAATGTAGAATTTAAACAAAATCACTTTATTGTACATGTGAAATGTTGTACAATAAACTTTAAACATTGCATCATAGCAAATTGGTCATTGATTCATTCTGAGAAACGTCATAAAATTTATCTTTGCTAACGACTTGTATCACTACTGGTTTCCTTATTGGATATACTACATTGCTCTAGTTGAAGTAGTTCTTGCCATCGAGAAGATGTTTCCTGGAATGGGGCCAATATAAAATCCTAGTTGTAACCATTATGATGTTATATATAATTATTCACTCGAGAAACTTTTCCTGTAAAGTTTGATGTCGCGGGTATCACTGCAAGAGGAATCACTTCTCTTCATGTTTCTACTTTTGCAATCATCTTGCTCATCTTCATTATCATCAGACACAACAAGTGCTTTGAATGAGTCCAACATGTAATCCACCACCTCATGGTCTTTGGGTATAACTGAGGTATCCTGGCGCACCACATCCATAAAGTTGCACAGTAAAGTGATGAATAGATTGACAAAGATCAGAATCATTGTGAGTAAATATATAAGTAAGAAGATCCGTCCTCCAAATCCAGCAGTTGAGCTGATATCATCAAAGTCAAACTTGCCAAGGAACGATGAGGTTAAGCTAAGAATAGTATTTTTAATGGAAGAATATTCCAGCATCTTTGCACCAAATGACAGATGTGCACAAGACATGAATGCAGCCAAAACTATGACAACCACAAGACCCATTGCAGCGACATCACCAGCAGAAGCAGTCAGAGTAGTATTAAGCATAGCAATAGTGTGATTATATCGAAGAATTCCAAGAAATTGCATGAAAATGATGAAAGTTGCGAGTCCTAGGAATATCATAAATAGACGATCAGCCATTACAACTCTTTGGAAATTCACTGTGTCACCTGCAATGGAAAGAATATTTTGGTAGCAAAAATAGTTGATCTGTAATTTTTAAAAACAGCCGGTTACATGGCTCATTACTTTTAATAGTAGGCCTACATACCCCAGTTGCGCATCATATATTCCACTTGACGAACTGTCCAAACAGAGCGGTATGCATAGAGAGACATTGCAACACAGAAACAAATTACCACCAGCATTTGTGTGATGAATTGAGGCTTTCTCGCAAATGCACATCCTTTGGTGACTAAATCTTTTATCGCAAAACCTGCGAACACAAAGCAGATGACTACACAGCAAAGCTCAATGACGATGTTGATCAGGCCCAGGGCACCAGCATAGCGATATAGCTGAACAGAGGTCAGGTCCATCCAATGAAAGACCCCACCAACTGGAGGAAATTCAAGCGACAAGATGACTTGAGTGAAAAGTCCACTTTGGATGTTGAGCACATTCAACTCCACAAACACAACTCTCGTATAACGGTCTACCCAAGAGTTTGTTTTCAAGTCTCTCAACATTCCCTGTGCAAAGGTTAAATTTTGACCCAGGTTGGCAATGTAGCCACCTCCTTCATAGGTGGTTAAGAACCCCCAGAATGGTATGCTCTTCAAAGCAGCCGATGTCTGGAAGATGAAAGCTTTGTCTAGTTCATTCATATTGTCATTTGAAGTTCTCAACGCTTGCCATCCTTTGATATAAGCACTGTGGTCTATCCATTCTGAATTGAGCTTGTACCAGTTCCCACAGAGTTTGGTGGACTTCTTCATCTTTAATGGTATTCTGCACTCCTCTGTTAAAAGAAAGGTTTGAATTAATATCAAAATTTGAATTATATTCACTGAACACAAACAGGTGTCATCCAAAGTTTACTGAAAAGTATGTACCCATTTTAGTCCTTAACTGCCGCAACTTTGGAGGACCCAATCTCATGGCATAAGTGCTTGATATAAATTTCTGATCGTATTTGGACACAGGCCTTCCAAGGTAATCATGGGAGTAGTAGAATCCTGGAGCAACCTTGTCTTGTAGCCAAGTCACAAATCCTCCTTTAGTGTGTATCTGTAACAACATCCTCTATAGTTTATTGGCATTTAAGACATTTTTGGCCCCTTTATTGGTACCTGTACACATCATACTGTACGATGATGCTCTGTTGAGAATGGATTTTGTGTGACATATTCATCACAGCATAATTTTGACTTTTCAGAAAAGGCTATTAATTCAATGCATATTCACAAAAACATTTGCTCAGAACCTATTCAAGGGGAATTAGGTTTCAATCAGAAGGAAATTACTTTATCATCCTAAACTTAGGACTTAGTGACATAAAATATTTGAAGAGAATATTCAATCTGTGCCAAGGTTTAGAGCAAAAATATAGGGATACAGCTTATGATATTACTATAGATCTATAGATAAATTTCTTGGGAGTTTGAAATTGTGTTTTTATGAAATCATGTTTTCTTGTCTATTAAACCATCTTCTAATAATTATAGATTATTACATGGCTTGGCCCTGTATTTTCCAGATATTTTCACCCGCAGCTCTCTATTTCCCAAGACTTAAAGGGATGAGGGTAAAAATATCTGGGAAATACAGGGCCAAGCCATGTAATAACAAATAATATCCCATGTCTTTTGACTCTAAATGTTTTTTTTATATATGAACTTGGTCTGACTGTTTATCTTTAAAGTTCTTTAAACTTAAAAGTCATTTAAAAGCATTGTAGTTTTTTTGTTTCTGAAACTAAGCAGGCTCAGTTATCAACAATTAAGGATAATTTAGAATAGTTTGATTGTTTATATTACTCTGCTTAATCCTCATTGGTTGAATCTCATATATCCCATTCTGTTTTATTGATTTTTCCATATTTCCTTATTTTCCTTCTAATTATCATATCAGCCAAGGAAAAGGCTGTATAAGGGAATAAATGTACCTAGACATGAAATAAATAATATAATTATTCACCTCTTTATATCCATTGAGAATATTCATCAAGTCTTTGTGCTGTCTGTACACATCAGAATCTTGGTTGCTGTAGCTAACAATCAAAATGAAAATCAAGAATATACTTTGGATAAGGACTTCTCTGATCATGTTTGATGCCTTGGCTGACATGACACGTTTGTGCTTTGCATCCTCCATCTCCTCAGTGTTATGCAGCTTTGGCAGAGCCAGACTCTCTAGAATGGAAAATGCAAATTAAGTAGTGTGCAAATTTTGCTTCAAAACTTATTGGTTATTTCAATGAAATGTGCTTCACATACTTGTTCATCACTTAATCTGCTATTGAGTTGTCAAAGCAATTTGACAAATATCACCTTGTTTCATATGTATTGCTACATGTACCAGAATGAAAAGTTGTCCTGTTGCATTAGAGAACAAACTGACTATCATTTTAGGGCAACTTTCATTTGCAAGTTATTTCAAAAGCTAAAATTTTTGTTTAATAATGGAACACAAACTTACAAGACTACCATAATATTCACTGGGAAGACAATTTGAATCATTAGGCTGGACATTATTGACTAATAGAATCGCCTATGCAACAGATATCTCAACTGGAAAATCCTGCTTGTCAGCAAAAGACATAACCTGTTGTACCTGGTTTACTGTAGACATCATACCAATTTTGGGGCTGTCCAAGTGAGTCCTCAAATTCTTTCATATCTGTGTCTTTTCTAAATATGAATGTGATGATGACTGTTATCACAAGGACCTGCAGAAATACAAAAAAATTAAAACAATCACAATGACTGACCTCCACCAGTGCGGCTGAAAAACTAGAAACTTTTTACAATGTCAACATAGCATTAAATGCATGACCTAAAGAACCATTTACCTTAAAGGGTTGAATGATTATGACAGATTCAAAGAATGACAAAAAGAAGGCAATCAGCCAAGCCCTGGACTTCACTCCACCCCACTGGAAACTGTAGAGGATGGTGAAGAAGGCTGAAGCAGCCACTGACAGGAATACCAAGAACCATCCTAGATAAACACACCACCAAGGGAAGGGGTATTTTTTCTTCTCTAACTCGTGTAATCGCATGGAAGCTTTTGCCATGTACCCTAAATCCGGTGCTGCAATTGACATTTTTTTCTTTGAGTAATAACTGTTGTAGGCTTCGATGAATTTTTTCTCAGTGTCAACTTTGTTTTTATTCCTTGATGGGAATGACTTGGTGAAAAATACTGTGATGAAAATGATGGGTGGCACAACAATCAGACTGGCTTTGATGCTATTTATCAACTCATTGAGAGAAATGGATATTGGTCCCAGAGTGATGACTCCAGCTTTGGCTTCCGTGGTCTCATCTACTCCCTTGTAGAACATAGCATTAGTTATCATTGTCAAGTAAAGAAGAGCAAGGCAGACAGATAAACGCTGAGATCTGCTGAAGTTAGAGGCAGTCTTTCGTCCAGCTAATGAAATCCATAAGTGGTCATCAAATAATTTACGATTGAGGTTTTGACGAAAGAGTTCAGAGCCATCTGTTAATTCCTGGGTCGAAACTCGTAGAATACGTCTTGTGTTTCCATCACCTTCTTTCTCATCTAGCCACCTATTGCAGTGGAAGACTGACCTGGGAAAGCATTTAAGAATTATGATAGTTATGTACTGCAGATGTTTAAAGTCTTACGTATTGTAAATTAATTTGAATGTGCTATTGACATACCAACAACCTCTCTGTTTGTCCACAATAACAACTTTCTCCAAGAACCAGCCACACTTGTTGCCTTCCCCTGAGCTATCATGCCAGATTGAAAGAGTCATCAGTTCTCCGAGGTCTGAGCCTGTTTTCAAGGTAAATGAGTTTATCTGCCCCCTTTGGAAGTTCTGCAAATATACTAAACTTAAAAGACTCCAGGCACAACAACATCCGAAAGTCATCATACCAGTCCATTAGTTCCTGAATAATTCATGCAATGACAATAATAGTGACCAATGTAGAATATAAACATTCGATATAATAGACAGACATGCAGTAAACTGTAGTTTTCTTCTCAACAGTCAATTCTATATAATTTATATAATGTATGGCTTTTTTACCTTCCTTGAACCATCATTTAGCTGTCTTATACCAGTATCTCCTTTGATGCCAGCAAGAATGAATGATATATTAGATTCTGTTGATGCATTTTTAGGCTTTCCTGTGTACACAATCAACTCATAACTATGAAGAGCAGTTGGGGGATTGCCTATCAAAGCTAGAGGAGCCCACTGAATTATAAAATGAAATATGAAGATAAAATACAGCTGAGAGCAATATATTCAGTCATTATTTTCCAAATTCAGATTAGCAAATTTCCAACACAATTCATCATTAATGATTGACATGAGTCATAATTACCTTAAAAGCATCCATTTTGTCCAGTTTGTTGCATGCTGCAAGGCCCAAAAAGTACAGAAGAATAACACCAATGACAGTAGCAACAACTGGCATATTCTCAACCAGTTTGGCACCAAAGTTATCGAAGACTGTACTGAAGTCTATCTTGTTTGGTCCAGAAAACATCCCAGCCCCCAGATTGCCAAATAAGTTGCTTTTGAAGTTCAAACGGTGTGGGTAGGAATCTTCTTCAAACTGCAATTGTAAGGATTAGAATTTCAAGTCTTTATATAGACATGGTGGTAATTGTTTGAGGACAAATTATATTTAACATAGAAGCAAAATTTCATATACCTCACTGTCAGAATCAATCCATGTCTCGGAAACTGGATTAAATTGCCAAACTTTAACTTCAAAAATCCTAAATTGATAAGTGAAGTTTCCATTTTCGTTGCAGGTATACCCTGTGAGACATCCTGAAATTAGGTAAAATTAAACTAGAATCCTGAGATCAATTTTCACCTGAGGTCATTGTCATTTTGAAAAATGAAGCAAAGATTGACAGCTCTTTTTTCAGGCTTTTTAATACCTTCAACACAAAAAACCTTTTAAAAATATATACATTACATTAGAGATAATCAAATTTGGGCATCTTGCCATGGTGTAAAGGAAAATAAAATGACATACCTCCTTGTTTGACCCCAATATATAAAGTGTTCACATCACTGCTATTGCCTTGACTGACTGTACTGTTAGTGTCATCACTAGACAAAGTAGCATTCACCATGTTGCTGGCACTGGTAGCATTAGAACTATTTACTTTAGCCAAGTCAGCCAGCGCATCCTTGACGAGTTTCGCAGGAAGGGTTATGGAGAACACGCTGTCAGTGATTGTAAAATTCTCAGCCACCGAATCATTAACCATCCTTGGTAAAGTATAGTTCCATCTGTGTGATGATGCAGTTGGCTTTCGCCCAATGTCTACAAACATTGTCATGATTTCAAATTGTAGGGGCTTTGCAGTCATCTGAACTGCCAATGTAGGATTGCTTAAATTCAGTGAATGATACACAATACCATTGAGCAATGGAGAGCTGATCAGTTTGAGAGGAGGTGTGTTGGAATTGGTCAGGCTGACAGTAATTGGAGCTGAAGGCTGAAGTGCAACTGGTGCCTGAAAAACATAATATAAATCATTAATAGATTAATCAATCATTGGATCTTGGAAAAATCCAAACTCTTACAAATGCAATAGCATGTCACCAACTTACAGATCTCTTCTTTCTTTTTGCTGACCCTTTATTTTCACAGCTAGTGATCTCTATGCTCATCACTGAGCTACCAATGTCCAGGTCAGTCTGATTTTTTCCGTAGATGAATGGATTTTTCTTGACAAAGAATATCTGGCAAAAGAAACAGAGATTACAAGTGGATAATCTTTAGTTTCTTTACAAACATAATAAAGATGTTTTATTTTAGGGAAGTACCTTTCTGTCAATACAGCTTGGAGTGACGTTGCCAAAGAGTTGGTCGATGCTGGGAAGAGTAATTGTTCCCTGTGGGCAGGTCACATTTGTGGTGGTTTTCATTTGATCAGCTCCAAGAGTTGCAGCATTAATGGAGACTTCAACCTTCTGGATCGTACTCTGTGGATCTCCGGGCTCCTTGCCTTCCACCAAAGTTTCCCCAATTTCATTCAAAACATTTACTGCACTCCTCATCACATTCTGGGCCTGAGCAAAGAAGAAGCGGAATTTAAACCAAATAAGAAATCTCAATTACAGCGATTTCTCTATTATTTAATCATCTTACCTTGTCATTCAGTGACTTGCTGTCATTGGACCAAGAAGTCTGAAATTTGAACAGCAAAAGTTTCTGAGAAACATGTTGTAAAAGCAAATTAATGGTTAAAACAAAATGTCTTCGTAAGAGACATGGAATGTTTCTCTGGAAATATAGAGCAATAGAGAGGCCATTTTTTAACTATAAAAGTGGTGGGGATTTGGCCTACCAGCCCCTGCAAAATCCCCACCAATGACTGAGATTTGCCTCACCAGTAAGTGCCCTTGAATTCCAAATGATACACCAAAATTGTTAAAATGTAGCAATTTGCAGTACAACTGGAGATAAATACATGAATATATATCTATAATTCATTAAATTATTTATTTGTGAGAATAGTTCAACTTCAAATCTTTTCAACCACGCGCGTCACAATATCTGCGATGAGATAGTAAAATGACCTCTTCGGCCAAAATGCCCCGGCGCTGAAATTTGCTGAAAAAATGCCCTGGCAATATACAATGATGGTAGTGTATACTTACTTCCTGCTCCAAAGGAGAATCAGTGCTAACAATTGTCTCATTTGTGTGACTTTGATTTCCCTGAAACAAGGAAACATTTGAGTTATGTAAACACATCAGAAATTCTTCTTATGAAACAAGAAACATTCTTCACTATTGAATTACCTTCTTGTTACTTTCTTGCAGAAGATAGTCTGCTGCCCCCATGCAACTCGCTGTTGTTCCAATAAGATCTGAATCAAAAATAAAAGCATATGACAAAATGCCATTTTTGACAAGGAAATGAAATGTCAAATTAATTACAAAATTTAATACCATCAGCCATGAGTTCTGGATCATTCACTTCTCCGTTCTTCTTAAAACTTCGGAAATTTTGGGTCAAATTATCGAGGCGACTGCTTCCCATTTCCTGCAAGAGAGAAAATATTTTCATGAACCCAGTAATTCTAGATAATATAAATGTTTGTATACTTCCCTTTCTCTTGAAAAAAAATTCACTTTTGTATAAAAAATATAAAACTTACCAACGTCCCAATGTCCAGCTCATCCCTGAATGCCAAGACATTCTTTGTTATCTCGTTGTTTTGTAGAAGTTGCTCAGGTGCATCAACTGGGAGTTGGACACATAAAGACATTATATTCCTTCGAGCCTGTTTCACATGAGAAAAAAAGAGGGATAAGATAAGATAAGATAAGATAAGATAAGATATACTTTATTACCAATAATTGGAACTTTTTTTGCATTAATTCATACAATTGATATGGCATTTATTCAAGACACATTCATACATTCATGCAAATCAGAGGCATTCACATCACAGATAATCAGTCATTCCTATTACAGATAGGTTGTTTGTGCTTTAGTCAATTAAGATTAAACAGCTTAGTACTTGAGGGGACAAAAGATTTACTGTAGCGCAATGTTCTTGTTTCATGGACCTGAGACGTCTGCCAGATGGCAGCAGTTGATGTTTATCATGCAAAGGGTGGCTTTCGTCTTTCCTAATCACCTTACATCTTTGTTCAACAGCGTTTAGGCATGGCCAATTTTATATCTATTTGAACTCTCTTAAATTACGCCAAAGAACAATTTGAATATACACAAATGAACCTAAGTAAAAGAAACGTTATTCACATACCACAATCTTAGTAGTTTTCACACTATCCAGGTAACTTGAATCATTGCTGTTTCCTCCATACTGCATAAAAATAAATAAAAATCATGAATTAAATTATATATATATGGTTATTAAATGATTTACCGAAAATATAATGTTATTTGAAGAATAAATCACCAGTTCTGTGGGCACATTCAATTCAGTTGTGAGCGAATATGTCATTGATGCTGCCTGTTGGACACTTCCATTCTGCATCAGTTGTGCCACAGGACTTTCGTCCCCAGATGTTTGGGTAATAACTGCATCCATTACTTTGTCCGCTTTTTCAGGTCTTGGTGTCACCTATATTGCACAAAAATTTGCTCACAGATGACTCACATGACAGATAAACATGCAAATTATGAATTTATTTAACTTCTGTTTTCTAACCTTAACAGGTATCGTAAAGCGAAAAGGGTCATTCACAGAATCAAATATGTAGACAACCGCATCAAGCCGAAATTCTTTGTCAAAGTCACCAACAGGGAAGACAGTTGGGACAGTGGTTGTCATGTTCAAGCCAAATGCAAAAGGAAATTCCCTTGTAGAGGAAGGTTTCTTGGTGAAGTATCTGTATTTTAACGGAGCATTGGCAATCGAAGGCCTCCACTCTTTCCATCCATAACAGCTTATGATGAATTGGGTGATGGAGGCTTGGCCTAGAACAAAGGCATTGGAATGTTGCATGAGGTTATTTACTATAATTTTCTTTGCATTTAGTTTAATGAGAAGTTTTATACTAATCATTAATAAAAAAAGAAATTGTCACCTTCTGTTGGTGTAATTCCGCAACTGCCACCTGTAACAGGTTGGTTCGTGAGGAAATTATGTATTACTTTAGTTTTGCCCGAACCTGGTGACCAAACCAATACACTCGCAGCATGGTCTTTGCCCGCAGTCATGGTTTCCATTAGCATTCTCAAAGTTTTCCTGCTTGGACCATCAGGTTCTGTATGAAATAAAAAGATGCAGCTGAAACAAAGTGAGAAGTGTAAGATATCAAGTAATTGTGAAGGGCAGTAGTCAGTAGTCAGTAACTTACCAAGAGTCTTTCCTTGTAAATCATAGATAGATGAGTCATTGCCACTTGAATAAGACAGCGACCATGAATATCGAAGACTGCCAAATTTTGTCCCACATAGTGAATGACAATCTGCAGTCAAGACATATGGGCTGGCAACCCCTACTCGGTTTTGACAGTTGTTTTCTCTGCATCTGAAGATTCACCACAGTAGTTAAATGCATTATTTACTTTCCTTTGATTATAAAACAACAAAACATTTCAGAGAACATCTAATTACCTCAGAGTGATGCTCGGTGCTCCAACAGGAAGGACTGTAATATTCTTCATTGCAGTTCCAGTTCTGTCATCTTTTGTAACTTTCAGAATTATCTCATATGATGAATCAGGGATGAATAATCCAGTGTTAACCTTGAACAATCCAGCTTGTTCAGAAATGACTCCAGGATTTTGGCCAAAGCAACCTGATGGATTGTCAAGAACAGACAAAACATCACTGCCCAGTTCCTCTCTGTTGACTTCTGACATGTTAAATGATGTTTTTAATTGTCTACAGCTCCAAACAAATTTCATCCCGGTTTTATTAATAGGTTCAACATCAGGATCAAACGTAAAATCAATTGCATTAAGAGTGTAGTCATCATCAACAGCCACACTCTCTGTTCTATTCCCTTTTAGACCAACAGCCAGTGGGGTCTTAATGATCTTAATGTAAAACCCACCAGTTTGGTTTGTATCTTTAATTTCACGCATCTGGATGGTCAAATTGACAAAGAAAACTCCATATGGCAGTGTTCTCGGACCTGTCTTGAAAATTGGTGTTTGATACTGGGTATAAACTGGTCTTCCATTCTTATTATTCGCTTCATACACAGTCCATGTGAAATCAATATCATCAGTTTTCATGCAGTCTACTTCCAGTATTGGTGGAATAGCTATATTTTGTGATCGCATGTATGAAATTGGCTTGGCTTGATCTGTATAGTTGTCAGGGAATGATATATTTGGTCTGAAACAGTACCACTCTGCAACAACTCCAATTACAGACATAGAGTCATTGCTGACATGGTTGAAAGCTTCCACCACTACATTGTATTCGCCAATGGCATCATAGACATATTCATGGACAATTGTCATTTGCTGATCTGCTACTTCCGTGAAACCAATCCCTCTGGCAGTGGCAAATGACTGGCAGAGTGGTAAACCATACATAACTTTTGATTGTCCATCACCAAGATCAAATTGAAAGCAAGCTCTGGAGCCAAACCTCTTGACGTTCAAAATAAATCCTGATGTATTCGTCAAAAATACAGTCCCATTGCTGAGTAAGGAATCAATGATAACAGCATCCAGTATGATTTCTGTGGTGAAATTTGCAGTGCTGTGAGATACAAGATTACTGCAATTCACCTCAGCTGTCATGTTACCAATGAAACCCCTTTCAAATGCCAGCATTTGCTTGAATATGTGTCCTGCTGAGATAGTCGGGAAATACATGTACTGTGGTCGTCTTTTGTTGAAGGTCCAGTGGCAGTGTATATCAGTCAAGTTGAGTTGTCGGTCATCAAATAGCAGACGAAAATGGACTTCAGCTGGTGTGTACAGAACAGACCCATTTGCAGTAAGACATATATTCCTCATCGGATTTTGTATAACCAATTTATTCGGGATTGCAAAGCTTTGGCTGTTAAGAATGTTTGTAGCTTTCACTTGAACAGTGTAGTTTCCGATTTTATTATAGGATTTTTGGAGGAAAGTTTCCTTTTGACTGGCTAGAAGATGAGCATGGTCAAAGTTTAGGATTTGACCATCACCATAGTTCACCTCAAAATGGACATTTGATCCATTAGATACTGATATTACAAAGGTTATGTTTTCTCCGGGAACTGTAGTTGCAAGTGAAGCTGTCACGTTAAGATTCTCTATTTTCTCAACAAAAAAGGCAGAAGTTTCATGCTTTTGAGTACTTACTAAATTGAAAGCTGTAATTCTAAATGTCAAATTGCTGCCTATGTAGGACCTATCAAATGATAGAACAGTTTTATGTGAATGGCCTAAAGTAACATTAGGACAAAATTGTTGAAGAACTTGTGTACCATTCAGTTCAAATTTGGAGTACACATCTGTAGGAAACCATGGGCAACCTGGACATGAAATCGTATATATGTTTTCTCCAACTGGAAAGGCTACAATTATATTTCCCTGAAAGTCTAGGTTCCCAACTGGATTCTGCACTGTTATGTTGTAGCTAGATAAGAAACTGCCATTAAAGTGTTCATTGAATGCAGTCACCCTGGTTATGTAGGTGCCAGGATTATTATACGTTTTGTTAATGCCAAGCAACTCCTGAGATGACAGGCGATTAGGGTGGGTGACAACTTGACTTGTACCATCGCCAAAAGTAAGATTGAATTTCACGTGACTTCCGGTCAATAATGTGACATTGAAAGGCAAAGGTTTCAAAGTTGGCCACTGGAAAGATGCAGGTGTGACATTCAATCCAGAAATTGGCTCTCGCAGAACGACATTTGTTGTGTAGTTCTTACGACTCACATGGTTCCAACATGACAACTTTGGATTTGCCCCAGGTTTGTCTGTCAAATAGGTGTAGTTGAAAGTGACGGCCTGTGTTGACACAGTAGCAAACATATCACTGATGAGACTGAAAGTTCCGTTTTCATCATCAAAATTGTAACTACACCACATAATAATTGGGGCATCTAATCTTGAAAGGTTTGTACATGTGTATATAACTGAGAAATCATTGGGTGTAACTTTAAATTGGTAGGTGCTATTGATGCTAATGATGTTATTCAGATCTGGTTCAACCATTGTTGTAACATTGAGGATTTCCATTCCAACTTGATTGCTTATATTGACTCGTACAGAGAAATTTCCAAAACTTTTGAAAGTGTGGGCAAGCATTACAGTTCTAGCTTTGTAGCTTGTAGTGTGGTTTGCTGCTACCCAATTCCAAGAGGCAATTGTTTCTTTTTCATAGTAAATTAAGAAGTTTACATCAGTTCCAATATCCCATGAGATGGTGAAATCAACAGAATTTCCTTGAAGCAGAATATTCTTATCCTGTGAAAGTGACGTGTTCTGGACAGCCAAACCTGAAAAAAAGAGAGTTTCAAATGCTACAGAAAAATTTTAAGTGTACTTTAAAACTCTGAATGATTTAAACTTTCAATGAAATTCTGCACATACCATCGCAATTCTTATATGGAGTAATATCAGCACACAGAATGGCTCGCCCTCCAGACACTTCATAAGAAGCACCAGTTCCTGAGGACACCACATAACAGATTTTCTTCATATCAATACAGCTTTGACGTGTCAGGGTGATTTGAACTGTGCCTGTTAAAGTCATATTGCTCTTTGTGGCAAGTCCAGTGCTTGTGTCTTCATTCACAGATGCTGTGAATGGTCCTTCATCACTAGACGTTGATCTTCTTTTTCGGGAAGAATTTCTAGAACTTGAAACATACAAAGATACATTGAAATTTGTCGCTGAGGACCCAACTGCTTCAATGTTCACAAATTGGTCAAGGTTCTCAATCAGAATCTCAAATTTGTGTTCATCCGAATATCCTCTAATGAAGTTGGACTGCCCAGTCAGAGTTGCATTGGCTAGGACAAGCTTGACGTCTGGAAGGAAAAAAAAAGCATGCTTCATGTACAACATATTTTCATTAAGATACTTCAATTCAGGCAACAAATGCATTGGCCCTCAAGACACAATGTATTTACCTGGTTCACAGTCCTTTCTAGATGACAACAGGAAGCAATTGATATTGTTCTGAACATTTGAATCAACAAATGATGCTCTCCCACTGTGTAGTACCACAAAACACAAGTGTGTTATTGTATAACAGTCAGTGTAGTTCATTCCATTGGTCACATTTGCATTTAACACCTTATAAGTTCCTTTGTTTATGTTTGTTGTGGCATCTGACATGTCCATGGTGGCATCAATCAAATTGTAATTGCTGAGATTATGTGTGTTGTTGTTCCAGTCTTCATTCAAGTAGAAGTAAAATGTCTTGAAATTCTTGGAGCCAGTTTTCAAAGAGACAACATCATAGATGCTACTCCCAGTATTGTTGACTTGCAGCTGGAAAGAGTAATTGCCGGGACGATCTCTTGCGATTTGGATTCCCTGATAACCTATATGCCCAAGGGCAATGTCAATTTCTGAGAAGAAAGATAAAAGGTACCATATAATTATACTAATTTGTGTTTAACTGAGTAAATCCACTACATAATTTTTCAAACCCTGCTGTAACCCTCCAACACTCACCTGGCTGACACTCCAATAGAGATCTGATGTGGTAGCAACTGACATCATTTGAAGCATTAACTGGTACAAAGGACGCAGATGCTGGCACAGATAGATTGGTGCAGATAAAGTTTACTTCCAAGCAGGTGTCTGGTGAAATGCTCAGATCCAGTTTAAATGTAACATTTCTTGATTCAAAGATTCCCATGCCAAATGACAGGTCTGGAGTTTGTGTTACACTGAATAATATCCTTTCATCTTGTAAAGCCAAATCACTGCCATTGGTGGAGACATTGACATTAGCAACAAAGAAATCCAACTGAAAATTCTGTCCGGAAGAGGCTGGGTTGAAAACTGCTCCATCAAAATTGTTGATAGCCATACTGACTGTCAGCTGTGCCATGTGGCCCCTGACAATGCCATGACTTCCAGCAACATCGATGGTCCTTATAAGTGGGATGATGTCAGCCGCTGTAAAAAATAATTGTTCCATTTTCAAACATGAAATTGTAATAAAAATATTTTCCCCCAGAGGGACTTGCAAAATTAATGCCTCAGGAACCATCGATTTTCGATAGTGTTAAGTTGATCATCATCCAAATCATGATAGTCTTCCTACTATTTTTTTATAGTGTTCCTCAAATTTTTGTAGGGGTGACTTCCAACGACCTTCCTCCCCCTGCCTCATCAAGTAATATTATCAGAAAGCTCAGATTTTTTGCATTAAGTTCTTTTGCACAATTTCATCCTATTTATTGCTACACGTTTTTAACGCAAAGACATATCTGAATTAATGTATTGAACAAGCAGCAACTTGGTCATTCACACTGTAAATGGGGAAGATGGTTTTCTATATCTTTGAAAATTACATTCAGATATTAGCATGTTGGCTTGCAATTGGACATAATTGGACTCTAAATTTAGCTTTCTACATTGATTCTTTCTTATGTATTAACAGGAAGAGGCAGAACTTAATCTGTAATGGAACTAAATTACAGTGTCCAATCAATAATTGAACTTAGAATATAGTTTTATCATGTTGTTGGTGTATGTCCACATCTTAATTACTTGGAACGCATTTCCCGTTGACATCTGTGTAATATTTCTTGCAGTGGCACTTGAAGTTCTCGGTGGTGTCATTGAATTGGGGACGGCATTCACTAAATTGTATAGGACACTGGGCATTCCATTCACACGGCCCATAGAGTGTTGTTGAGTTTGCTGTAACATAAGATACATCCATGTAAATAAATATTACAATATTGTTTTCTGCAACAGTAATATTTTTGGAATAATGAACATGTTAATACCTAATGTAGTGTACACAGCAAATTCACAAAAAGCAAGTGTTTCCGATGTTCCAGGTATGTGCAAAGCAACATACTGTCCTGCTGTCAAACTTGAACAGGTAATGATAACCCATTCACCAGCACCAGCTTGACCAGTCTTCTGACCACAAAGACTGTATCCATTAGAGAGAAAGTTTCCTTGGGAGAAGACAGAGCCAATGTAGATATTGAAATCATGCAGATTTCCAGCTGAAATATAATGCAATAAATTTTGTAATTATTTCAAATCAATAAGGTTTAGAAGGAAATATTTCAAAAAAGCAAGTTACTCACGATTGGTGTCTGTGTTCAGAACCTTCACTTCAAATATCAAAACTTGTCTCTCTAAGTCAACCAAGAACCATGGATCCGTGCCAGGAGAAGCTTGTGTGCAGCTCATGGAAGTCAAGGTAAAGTCCAGCTTTCCATCTACAGCCAGTTTTGCTTCGTATCCTGCCATGTCATCAGGATTTCGCCAAGCTTTCTTTTGCAGGGCCACATTCACTGAAAAAAGATAAGATTAATCAGTGAACAGGAAGAATGGTTTCAGGTAAAACTATATCATAGCTCGAAATTAAACAAAATGTAGCATACATTTTTCAGGCTTGGATGGTTTCATCCTCATGACTATTTTCCTGGCATAAATATTGCGACCTCTGTCATCCAACCACATAGAACCATCTGATGACGTCTCTGAGAGCTTTGCTGTTGGATGACCCTTTGAACATGGCTCTGAAGTGGCATACCACCAACCTCCTGACTGGGAATCTGTAAACAGAGAAAAAGGGCACCAATCTTCTTCTTTCAGTATGTTCTAACTATCAAAGTTCAAGTTACAAAAGTAGCTAACATTAGCAATGACAGCTTACCTGAGCAGTTGATATTGGAGTTATCATTATCCACTGTAGAAAATGTTGATTCGTTATACACCGACATGCCTCCAATGCTTACTGATCCCCCAAGCAACTTTCCGATAAACATTTTGAAACGTTTTGTCTCATCTAGCAATTGAAATTTGTCAAACTCAACACTGTAGAAATGACCATCAATTCCGTAGATGTCCATGCGAAGATAATACCAAAGATTTTTTGTGAAGTAATATAAAGCAGAATTCCCAATATAATAATCACATGGAAGAGTTCCAAATCCTTTTGTGTACTCATTCCAAGATCGATGGAAGTTGAATTCTGGCGTGCATCTGCGCATAATGACAGTCCATGACTCCAAACAACCAAGGGTCACCTTAGGACTACCAGGAATGCTCAGCTGCGGCACTGGGGAGTGAACGCATGTTATCTTTTCTGCAAGGAAAACATAAGTCTAAATGTGAATACATATAATAATGGATAATATGATGATGCCAAAGCATACAGAGACCACAGGATGAAGATCCACATTTTTTGTCACCTAAGAGTAGGTAGAAGATGATCGTAATTTTTTTTTACATGAAACATGGGGCAACCATAAGTTTTCTTAGGGAGGGGCTTGTATTTTCCTAAATAATACATTATTTAGTTGTTGGAATTCCCAGACTTAAATAATCATTTCAAGCTGCCAATATTATAAAAAGACCATATCAAAATCTGTTGATTTCTTGGTCATTACTAAATGTATGTAGATCTACTTCATATTTGGTATACAAGCATTTCTAATCAAGCGACCCACATATATATACGTGTAGTGTCAACAGGATTTTCAGCCACTGTATTTGGGGGAGATCGAGCTCAGTGAATGCAAGTGACCCTAAGTATGCCTACTCTGTGATCAACGCACTGCAGCTCTGCCGATTTGGTGATGTTATGTCTTTTGAGGCACTTCTGGTTTATTTATAGCTTGCCATAGTGACGTCATGCATGGCTAGCTCTCTTGTGACGTCATAACCATTGTGTCTCGTCCAGTAATGACGTCACATAAACAGTGCCACTTTTTGTTACATGCCAAAAAATTGCTTAGTAGGCCTATATTATTCCTGTGCGAGCTCTGTCTTCTACCATTTGAACCTTCAGTCTCTCAGGGCTTCGCCCCGAGAGACCTGTGGTCTCTATAATGCAACATACTCAAAATTATAATGCCAGATGAGCAAACCTTGTTCAGCACAGCCAAAAAGTTCAATCTGAGCTGCTGCAATGACATGCCAAGTTAGTGGAAATATCTTGAACTTCTTCCCCAGGGGCAGACCAGGAAATGTCACAACAGCGGGGTCTTTTGAGTTACGGTTAGCTTGGAAAACCTGGAAAATTATACGATTTTATGAAAATGGACAAAACATTAACATTACATTTGCATGTTTCAGAATTTAAAATTCTTATTGCCACATAGCTACCTCAGTCAGAGACAGTGCATCTGTGATATTCTGCCAGTTGTTGCCATTCAGTGAATACGATATCCGAAATGACTTGACATACTCTGGTGCTATGTCATTCTCATTGCCAACAATAACCATTCTTCCAATTGTCACAAGAACAGCAAATGTAATCTGAAAAATAAAGGAACAATTTATTTACACTCACAAGAGAATAATTAGAATTTCCTGCCCTTTCCTCTGTTATTATGAAACTAGCAAACCTCTAAGTAAGGACTTGAGTCTGATCCACTTGGTTTCCAATATCCCAATTTTCCTGTGTCTGGTTTGTCACCATATAGCAACTGGTCCTCAGAATATTGTGTTGCAGAAGTGGAGGAAACTGTCAGAGTGTAAGCCAAAGCACTTCTCAGAAGCAAAGGTATGTCGCAAACTCCTGCATGAAAATATATGTATTTAGTTTTTATTTGTGAATAGCCTACAGATAAATAAGGAAAAAAAGCCATGGCCACATTTCCTTTTAAGATATCTTACCCCAGACTAAATATAAAACACTGTCAGTTCCATAAATTGATGAAGCTAGGTACAAGCATCATTACACATTTTTATTTGAAAAGTTGATGGAGCCAATTTCTTTCTAATGTAAAAAAGTGTGCTTTTTTGATATTTCAAATATATTTTCCTAGTATTTTCCTTTTATTTATTTATTTATTAATCAGCTCTTTGCAGGGCTCTGGTAAAAAAAGTAGCATGGTAGGCATCGGCGGCATACCTGTATTTCTTGAATTTCGAATAGCTGGTGTCCCAAATGAAAAGTTATCCATGGAGAAATATAAAAAAATTAAAAGGAAATAGAGAAAGTATAAATACCTCCTCTGTACATCTCCCAGTAATCACCACTTGACAAATCTCCAGTGGTTAAAACTAATCCTCCAGCAGCACGGGTTGCTCTAGTCAAGATACACGTTTGTGTCATCTTTTGATGCCAAATAGATGTACAGCCCTCGACCTCACCAACCAAACAAGCACGGAGGCATTCAGTGGTATTGTAGTTTGATATCGTGTGTGACCAAGGGACTGACATCGTCTGATTACCAAGGTATATCCAGGATACATCATTATCCTGATCTGAAATTTTAAATTTTGACCAAGCTCACAATTTTTTTTAAAAGAAAACTAGTCAGAGCCAGGTTCATGAACCGGGATGACGCTATTTTACATTATGTTGTTGATGTTGGGTTGAGGGATATTTACTTACTCATAGATATTACAGACTGGCTTGTCAATCTGATTTCCCATGAGAAAATGTAACTATAGAGATGTTACTTTTGATTAGATATGGGATATAAAATACATGTATATCATAAATTGATATGTTTTGGTTTTTGGAGAAAGACTCTACCTGCAGATTTTATCTGGCAAACATAGCTCCTGCTGGAACTGGCCGCCTTATAGAGCTTTGCATCAGTATGAAAGTACGCCCATTTTTCAGTGCCTGTTGTTGAAGATTTCCACAAAGACCAAGTCATAGGGGTGCCATCAGACCATTGCCAGGTAGAACCAACGCGAAGTGCCCCACTCCAAGTGTATAAATTGTTTCTGACGTAAAATGATATATGTGGTATTAGCTTTTTTGTGTAAGTCATTACAGTGTTTCATCTATCAGCAACAGAATAAGAAAACAATACACAAACTACCACAGTGACCAGCACTTTATGTGATGTCATCAGCAAATTCCTGTGATAGCACAAGCTTTAATAATTTGATTTCTGTCATGACTCCATCAATTTATTGTCTCTGATATCTCAAGTTAGACACTCAAAAAATTGTTTTAAGCATATGAATGCGATAGGCCTACAATAACTATTGTGTCTGAATTCTCTGCTTGTATTGAGAAGATGAAACTTTTATTTCAGTATGTTTTTATTAAGTTTTTTTACGACATGGAGGAGCAATTTGGTAACCTAGATTAAAAGTGGTGCTGGCTGCATGTAATGTGCACCGAGAGTAAATTTTGCATATTGGACTGCCAGACAGTATATTTATTTTGTATATAGAGTTACAATGCTGAAACGCAAGACTTCAAAAGCTTCTCACATGTGAACAATCTTTGACAAAAAGTTGAACATGTAAATATTGTCTGGCTTAGCAAGTGTTCCTCCACCAAGCCAAGAATTTCCTTCCTGCTCGCACCATTTCTGAGCAGTCGTTGGGTCCGTGGCAAAGAACACAAAACGGATGCACCTCGGTCCATACTGGGCATATCCATGTGGGCACCCTATGAAAAACAACATTTTATTTTCATTAGGCCAAACACTACTTTCTTTTGGAATCAAATCACTATTATTACTAAACACTACTATATATACTGGACCTATAAGCAAAGGTCAGAACCCACAAGACTGCGATTCTAGTTACCTGGAGCCACGATCCCAACTGCCGACAATCTGACGCATGTTAGAGCATTTTGAGATGGAGTAACTTCCAATTTTATCTCCTTCACAATAGTAGCCAAATGGAACTTGTGTGTTGATTCCTGCAGAGATAGTATATGATGGGTAAATATAATCATTTTTTTATTTTTTTTCTAGAACATGTCATTCTATGGGGAAAATGATAATTTGTTGGATGTCACTTTTCCCTACAGAATACATATCCTACAAAAGAAATTCACATTCAATCTCAGTGTCATATATATACACATTAGAATCACATAAAGCACATTGAATAAACTTCAATTAAGCAACTTACATGAAAATCAGAGCCATTGTAAGTCATCAATATAGGGTTTGACATATTTTTAAATAGTTGTCCATCGGCACTGATTGAAATATGGTGATCAGATGCACCTGAAGTTGTGCTTTCTGTAACTTTAATTGAAGAAAGGAGGTAATGTTTGGGCAGCTTCAGTTTCAGGCTTTGTGTATTACTCCCTGAGAAACACCACATGGAGCAGTTGTAGGTTGACTGGTAAAGCGGAACAGATTTGTCATCCCCCTGGCATTGGCTGCTGGCGGATGATGTGATGAGTTCAGCGTCACTCAGTGTTCCAGTCAGAAGAATGTCATCTGCCATTTCTGAAAATGTTTGCATTGTTGTCAGTGTTATGTGTAACACTACAGAAATTTAAGAAATGATAATAATTAAATTCATACATTTAATTGGCATTATAATGTGCTTATTTTGAACATTTTATGTATTTATACCATTGTTTCAGGACATGAAAATTAATCACACATACCTGAGCCATGCCAAACGCATTCATCATTTCTGGTTTGAGATGCAAATTATATCGGTGAGATTTGTATGAATAATAATTGATTACCTGAAACTCGGCCATACAACTCAAATCTGAGCATGTGATGGGTTACAGGGCTTATTGGAGTGAGTCTAATGTACTTTGTTCTGACAGTAGGTTCAATGTGAGAAAACTCATCATAAATGTAGTGCTGCACAATGACGCTCTGGAATTTCTGGAAATAAACACTGCAACATGAATAAGAGGAGGATATTTCCACAAGACATGTAGGCATATATCTTGACAAGGATATAAGATAAATGTTTTTAATGCCTATCACCACAAAAGACTGGAGCAAATTTTATGACATTACCTTTGTTTGGTTGTTTTTATCCAAAATGAAGTTATAATTGACTCCATCCTTGCTGTGAGATATTGAGTAATGACGAGAATAGCCCGCTGAACTAGAAGGTTTCTTTGAAAGTACTCCATGTATTTCGTATTCCACCTGGAAATACAAATTTAATATCTCATAGATTTCTCCTTGTTCTTTAATGAAAATTGGCATATTATAGTACTGTATATTGTCAAAATGTCTATGTGTCCGATTTTTAAAAACAGGGGTAGGCTGGATCGAAGGCTGGATCGAAAAGCTGGCACCTGAATATCTCTTGCCAAATCTGGCATGCAAAATTCCTTTCCCGCATGGGTTCAGTATTAGAATGCAAACATTTGGTGAGTTTGAAAGTATATTTAGAAGTTGATATCATATTTCTTGAGTCAAATATTGTCAATCTTACTAATACAAGTGATAGACAGAAGACCTTCCAAGCCACAATTCATTGGCTTTCTTTGTCTCAACCTGAACTGCCCCACTTAGCTGAACTTTCTGGTTCCATGGCAACCACAGAATTTCTTAAAATTTCCAAATTGTTCAAAATTCTGGAAATCCAATCCAAAACTGCTGAATTTTATCCTGTAAAACATTCATAGTTCTATATTGAAAATAAGTGTCCATATAAAATAAGCAGTGAACTTTCTGAACGCCCCTCTAAGAAGTATTTTTATATATCATATGGCTAGCCGAAATACTCGCTCCTCATTGACTGACAGCCGTGCCATATTCTACGATATTGCACGCACGTTATTGCATGCTAAATTTTAACATGTAAGAGATTGGACGGACTTGAGAGGAAGCACCATATTTGAGTGCTGCTGCAGCAACAAGCAGACAGAAAAGGTTGTGTTTTTCAATATTACAAAAAAATTCAGTTTTTTTTACTGGTTATAGTATTTAATTTATCATAATAAAGCATTAAGTGGCCGAAAAACAGTATTTTTGCAGATTTTTGGTGATTTTTTTTAGTGTTTAGAGGTCTAAAGTCTGCTATAAAGTTTATGTAAAAAATCGAAAATTAAATCCATCATCAAGTTTAAAATTTTTGGATTCCAAAAGTGTGAACATTTTTTTTTGTGAGTGAAATAGTTATTGATTCCTAATGAGATACATTTCAAGCATGTGGTTAAAAAAACAACAAAAATTTAGCACACCCATGCAATATCAGTCACCTCGGTGCCATAAAAACTGATATTGCACTCGGTGATGTGCGATAACTGTATAATATGTAACCACATGATCCGAAGCATATTGGTTTTCATACAGTACATTTGAGTTGACATTAATCATCTCTCAAATGTTTAGCCTCCATACCAGATGTAGTGTTCGTCATTTTTTGGGATAGGGGGGTACCCCGAATAAGATAAAGTCACCAATGTAATGAACATGAATGCATATATCGCTTAAAGCAAGTTGGCTTCAGAAGAGCAAAAAAATTAAAAATTTTAAGAGGAAGCTGTCAGAAATTTAAAAATTTGCACAGGAAGCTGTCAGAAATTTAAGAAATTGCACAGGAAGCTGTCAGAAATTTAAAGTTTGCTCAGGAAGCTGTCAGAAATTTTAAAAATTGCACAGGAAGATGTCAGAATCTTAAAAAATTCCACAGGAAGCTCTCAGAAATTAATAAACTTGCACAGGAAGCTGTCAGAATTTCAAAAATTTGCACAGGAAGCTGCCAGAAATTAAAAAATTTGCAGGGGAAGCTGTCAGAAATTTGCACAGGAAGCTGACAGAACTAAAATATTATTAAAGTCTTGAGATAAAGGTAAAGAATTATGACTGAACACTTACATGAAAAGACACTTGAAACCATTGGTCTGCGGCAGTGATTGGTTTTGGAACCCAAACAGCACATATGTTGACCTCAATGGGCGCATTAACCCTGCCACTCCTTGGTATACAGTGTACGGTGCCAATGACATGGTATGCTGACACTTTTAATTGATTGTCGCCTATTTGAAAGGATTCCATTCCCAGAGCGGAGTGTTCTGTAAAATGTTTGATAATGAGAGGCACACATAAGAACAAGGCAATGGCATGAAGCATTAGCAGTAGGGAGGGGGGATGGCTTAAATATTAGCACATGCAAAACTATCTATTCAAAATGTTACGTTCTTCACCTGCCTGAACACCCTTGTCCAAGCAGATTGCCTCATACACATCACGTGACTGTCCATCAAATCCATATGATGGATTGTTATGATGGGACACCATCCCTAGCCGCCCATTCAGCTGCTCATGTATAATTAAAACATCCCCCAAACAAAAATGAAAAATCTACCCCTGGCTGCACCCATCTTGATCAAAATCTAATCAGTTTTTCGATAGGACCAATGAACAGAACAACACAGTGCATCATCCAGCGGCTTGGAGACCTAACTTTGGGTCTACTCCATGTTTGCTAATTGTAATCATTAGTGCTTAGAAAAAGTTTTGAAATTCCCACTGTCAGTTTCTGAATCTCAAGTTCTATGCCTTGAACCCCTTGGTATTATTTAATACAGGAATTAGGTGTATCTACAATACCTTGCAATCTGAAAACTGAGTAATCCTATACATTTAATAATTTCAGAAAATTTCCTTGGCTAGCAGTGATTCAGAACGTTCAGATGATATTTATTACAGCTCTCGCAATTGCTCTGAAGAAATACATTTTTTTCATAGTGTGGACCTATGATGTCAAAGCTGGAGACTCCATTGGAACCTATACAACTTTGGTGTGAGCTATGGTGTCATAGGTCAAACTGGCCAATAGCATTTCATGTAGGCAACTTCATCATAGCCTAGCAATTATGTCATGGCCAGATGAGCCAATGATACCACTGCAAAAACTCAGGTGTTAAGTGGGAGGGGATTGTTTATTATTTGGAGATGCCAAAAGTGCCTGAAATTCAACCAAGCATGGTTAATAGGATAACTGGAAATTAATCGCAGTTGTTCACCAACATGCTTCTGATCTAAATTTGATTTGATATGGAGTTGTCAAGTCAAGCATTTTGTTTACTGAACATTTGCAGTTCTGTTGGTGGCTCCTTTCAGTGTAAAACTACCAACAATTACTTTAATCCTGTATTGTTTTATTGGTTACCACAGTTCACAAGATAAATACGGATACAAAAGGATCAATTGACAGCTTTTGGGCAGAGTGCCCCCTCCCCAGGAGTAGTTAAACCTTGAACCTGAGTTGTTGTGATATAATTGGCCACTCTGGCAATGAACTTACTGCAAGGCTAGGATGAAACAGTCCACAACAGATGCTATTGGCCAGTTTGACCTATGGCATCATTGACAGCACCAATTTTGCATATCCTCTAGTGCTTGGCAATGGAGTATCCACCTATGACATCATAGGTCCACTCTGGCACTGAGAAAAAAAACAGATTTCTTCAGATCAATTGCTAGAGCTGTAATATAAACTAGTCGACAAATAAGAGTTGGGTAATATTTTCAGTCGTATTTTGATTTTTTGGTGAATATAAATCAAGCTACCACACAGTCTGCTGCAAGGCTGAATATCACCTTTGGGCCTAGCATCTGTAGTTGAGCCTCCTAGACTGTTGAGGGTCGATATAAAGTAGAACTGATCGGGTGTATCAATGAGTTTCAGTATTAAAAAGGCCCATTTTCACAAAGAAAAATACTTTTTTGGTTCAGAATTTTAATTTTTTTAATTTTCAGACTTATAAACACTGACATTTTGGATTATTTGTGTTGTTTCAGAGGTAAGAATAAGAATTGAAACATGTATACTAGACGAAAATGGCCAAAAACGCCCCACAGCGAGCTTGAACAAACTTTGGGGTTAAAAAAATTGACTAAGAAAACGATCGGCACAATGATGGAGAGGAAGGTCAGACAAACATTTTGATGCAACAAACGAAAATATGTATATTTGAGTTTTAGATTTTTTATTTATCACATCCTATTCTTAGCATGTAATCTCGATGAAAAAGTGATCAAAACTGTCCATTTTTCCTGTTAGGTAATATCTATACGCAGTCATTGTGTCTGCAGAAAGTATGTACCACTTCATCGAGACTGACAGGGTTTGATAAACCTATAACAGCTAACATTTCTGGCTAAAGGCCTGAGAAAATGTTTGCAATACCAGGTTGTGTTAGTTAAATAATTCTGGTAAATAATTTTAGCAAATCTGGTCTTATCATCTCATTGTTACACGCTTTTTTGAGGTTTTTGTGCATTTTATCACAAATGTTGCCACCGTGAAACAAGCATTTCATAAAAATGTAAAAGGAGAGACAAAGTTGAGTAAATTATCGGACAATGCTGCATAGAATGTTTGTAAGTATCTGCTTCACTATGAAGTTGAATCCCCTGATATTACACGAAGAGTCTTCGCAATTGGACAATAATATAAAAATAAGATAAAAAGCTATAAATAAACAATAATATACATGCTTAATGTATTTTGAGTACTTAAATTGGATTTTGGGTGTTTAATGTTGATATAGGTTAGCTGGCATCCAAAATCAACCAATCTTTAATTGCACAGAACAACAAAAATAGCATAAATTCAGTGAATTATGTGAAAATGTAGTTAATACAAACATGTACAACTATTGCACATTAAGACTGCAATGTTAAAGTATTTTACTCCATAAATGCTTCCAAACATTCTATGTATGTGTTTACTGATGATTCACTAAACATTGGCTACACTTTACATGGTTGCAGAAGTACTTGTTTCACAGAGGTGAAATTTCTTTTTTTAAACCCTCAATAATACACCAAAGAGTTCAAAAGTGAGGTATATTCTACTACAATTATTCACCAGAATGATGAAACTGAGGACAAGCTGGCAAATAAACATATTTTATAAATTTTCGGAGAAAGTTTTACTGTTATAGGTTTATCACACTCTGCCAGTCTGAATGAGTAGGTATGTACTTGCTCTTGTGGCAATAACTGTATATTTTTACTTCTGAATAATGACTGTTATCTTAGATATTACCTAACAGGAAAAATGGACAGTTTTGATCATTTTTAGATGGAGATTCCATGCTAACAATAGGGTGTGATAAATAAAAAGTTTAAAACTGAAATATCTCAAAAAATTCCCAAGAGATTTTTTTGTTAGATACATCAAAATGTTTGCCTGATCTTCCTCTACATCACTACGCTAATCGTTTTCTTGGTCAATTTTTTTAACCTCAAAGTTTGTTCAAGCTCGCTTTGGCCCCATTTCAACTCGTTTTCTCTAGAGCTCTTTAGCACCCTTTAGATATCAATATTTTTTTGTTGAAAATTGGCATGGACCTGTATTTAGATATACAGTGCCGCCTGTAGGTAAGTGAAACACATTAAATGGTGCCGTTGCATCAATGCTAAATATCCTCAGCAAAACTGCTTGTTGAAGCTTGAATTCTCATCCAATGAAAGGAAAACATATCGGGTCATAAAGGCCAATATGTGAGGTATGTGGGATAACAATGACAGCCAACTTTCTTTGCTGTAGCTGGAGTTTGGTATGGGTCAAAGTCTTTGATAAGTAAGTGAAACACTTCCTAAATATTATTTAATAGGGAAGGGTGGTTCACTTACTTATAAGTCAAAGATTTTGACCTATACCTCGATCACTCCTGCTACAGCAAAGAAATTTGACTGCCATTGTTATCCCACACGGCTCACATATCGGCCTTTATCAGCTGCCTTATGACCCATATGTTTTCCTCTCATCGGATGAGAATTCATGCCTCCAAAAGCAGTTTGGTTGAGGATGTTGTTTAGCATTGATGCAATGGCACAATATCATGCGTTTCACTTGCTTACAGGCAGCACTGTAAGTAACACCATGAAATACCAGGTAGTGGGAATTTCAAAACTTTTTCTGAAATGAGGCACCCAAAGCCTGTGTTTAAAAGAAAGCATTACGCTATAAAATGCAAATGAGTGAGTGAGTTTGTGTTTTACGCCCCATCAGCATCAGTGTGGGCTATTTAGAGGCAAATAAAATGCAAATGAAAAAGTGTCACACCACTCAATACCGAGGCCACAAGTAGCCTAATTTTGACACTGCATTTCAATGCATTTGATACGGCCTGTTATGAGATCATTGATGTCCTGTAGCAGCTGAATGTAAGTACAATGTACTCGTCATTCGTCTACTGTAAACTCTATTCATCTGCTAAGAGCAATATAAAATTAATGTTCTTTTCTCTGTTTTCGCAGTTCTGCTATTTCATTAGCACGTTGTTTGTTGGGAGACCATGTAATATCCAGATTCCAGAGGGACCTGGAGTTGTTTTTCTTTAAAATAAATGCTTTCCTGCTCAGTTTGGTTAAATAAATTCCTTTTGGGCAGTCTTGAAATAAATAATTTCTGGTGGGGGTATTTCTTAAGCTGTTGCTGGATTTAGGAATGGATATTCGGGGATTTCACAAGCTTGAAATGACAGTGAAATAAATAATTTCCTGCAGCCCCCCCCCCCAGGAAAGTAAATGGTCATCCCCTTATGGTAGAATAACGAGGGGCATGCAGCCCCCCTTAACTTCGAGGTGCCATTTGACCTACTTTTTGAGGTTGATTATTGAATGCTTATGCTGTCAGGAAGGGATCACTTGACTCTACTTATAACCAGTGAAACAAATTTCTATCAATTTTAATAAAGGAGTTACGCCCCTTTTTGTAAAAAAATTGAAATGGCCTTCTTACCCCACCCATCGGGCAAGAAGCCCCCCTATTATAATCCTATGGCAATTTTTTTTGCGAGCGCATTCAGCTTGAAAGTTATTTCTTGGGGTTCTTCTATCATTTTTAAGGCATTCTATTCACTTTTTCTTAATTTTTTCTGTTCAAACATTTATTTTTTAATATTGTTTGCCCTGTTTCAATTTTTGCCAATTTTCTTCTATTTCAATTAGCTATTCTATCAAGATTTAAGGTAAAGTACACATTATTAAATGGTTCCTGAAGCAGCTTCGAGGCCTCAGTGAAGGGGGCCTCATACCCCATACCATGTAGGGCCTCTCGCCCCTAACCCGCATTTTTTAAGTTGACCTCTATATTTTGAGCTATAATGCAAAAAACATGATCCAAATCATATTTATGTAATGGTCTTATGTGAAGCAATACAGATCTATATATACATTATACTTTTAAAAATTTCCAAAGTTATTTCTGACAACCACTTTCAAAGAATTAATCAAAGTTACAAAAACCATGCACCTTTTTTTTGCTTCTTTAATGTCTACTATGGTTTGGTGCTGTTTGCCCTGAAAATTTGTGATGTCACCTATAAAACCTCTAGCTTCAATCCTATCAATAAGAAAAAGCACCAAAAATGTAAGTTTAGATAAAACCATGAGGGGGGGGGACTCTCACTTAACCGAGGCTTCTTGCCCTGACCTACTCTATTCCTTGGAAGAAATTCAAAATTTTGCAATCCTACTCACCAGGTAGAAAAGGAATTGCACGATCTTTCACTACAAAACCATAGATATCAACTCGAATTGCAGAATGTGCCGTGCCCGAACGAACAATCCATCGCACAACTTGGGCTACAACTGGTTTTGAGAGATGAACAGCGTGGTGAAAATATCTCTCGTGATTGCCTCTGAATTCCTGAAATGTAAAAAAAAAAATCTTGCACAACATGTCAATAGACAGACAGACAATATTCATTTATTTGACCACAGAAAAATACAATATAAAATGGTCCCCAAATAATTATATACGCTCTTTAGAGACAAGTGATTTCATAATTGTAGACACAAGTGGTAGAAAATACATCATTTTCAGCAATTTTCATTAGTCGAGAAAAAGTATGACACCACTATCTCCTGAAAAGCGACATAGCGTTTAACATGGGTGACCATGGCATTCTAATCCATTGATCTCCAAACCGGGACTGTTTTTGGCGGTTTCAAGTGACAGTTTCTGTTTGTGTTTCACACATGTTCAGTACACACCTTCTCCAAGTCCAATACTATGCATTTAGACAATTGGGATCAGGTGATCCGAGTAGTCATTGTTTATACAGGAAACAAATAAACATAATTATGTATAACGTTTTTTTAGGGGAGTGGATGAACTCAGTCAGAAAGGTAATGGGCTACCAATTACTGGGTTTTGTTACCTGGATTTATAAATGTTGGCCACATATCTGCGTCATCCTCCTGTCCTAAGAGACCGTTCAGAATTTATGACTGGGGGTGGGGAGGGGTCGGGAGTTTTGTTGGAACTTTCCGTCAAAAATAAGATACCACCCCTTTGGTTTCAAGCAGATCTTTGGTACCCCTTGTACCCCCTCCTGAAAAATGTGTGGAAAATTGGTACCCTGTCAGTCAATAGTCTGCCAAAGACATGATTGATCAATAACCTGCTTCGGTATGACATCATGTTACCGGTCAATGAAAAAAAAATTGAAGGATACACAGTTGTTGGATGGCTAATAAGTTAGTAGCTTGATTGAAATTATGACTTGCTAATGCTTAGGGACCGTTCAGAATTTATTACTGGTGCGGGGGTGGGAGTCTTGCCAGAACTTCCCGTCAAAACTTGATACCCCGCCTTGAGTTCCATGCGGATTTTTGATACCCCCCTTAGGTTTCATGCGTATTTTTAGTAACCGCCCTGGACATACAATGCAATACCTACATATATTGTTATATATTCTCCACTCGGATTGTGTCAGCCAATCACAAGTGAGAATTCTTGGATAATATCCTTGCTGTATTACGCAGAGAAAAAGTTATATTGGACAGTGAAAAGTTATATTGGGCAGTGAGAAGTTATATTGGGCAGTGAGGAGTTTTATTGCCATATCATAGGGAAGTGAGGGAGGACCTGAGAGGAAACACCTTCTGCTGTGCACTGCTGCAGCTAATGCAAGGAAAAATGTTGTGTTTTTCAATTTTAGTAAAAAATTAATTGCACGTCAATGGGAAGACACAGAAAAACACAAATGATGTCAAAAGTTGCGTATTGATCAGGACAGCAACATTAAGTAAATGTAACATTGCTTACATAGGTTATGGGACCATGGTATGACATTGAGTGACAAAAAATGCACTTTTTCACCCATTTTTTGTGTAGATGCCTATGTTTAGATAAAAGCATTGTGCCATGAAATTGAAATAAAAAATACCGAATATATAGAAGCTTCTTGGCTATAGAATACAGATTCAGAATATGTAACTTTTACTTTTTTGTGACTACCCATTGCTGAAATATGACGAGATACATTTTGAAGAGAATTTTGCAGTTTCACCAAAAGAAACACAAACTGGCTTTCTAGCACAGTCAAAGTGATTAAACCTATGGCTTTAAAAGTGGGTTCATTTATGGAGAATATAACAAATATTAGATGGTAAGTCGTCCAATATAGAGTATAATTGGACTCATAAAAACTATATTGGACTCGGCGCAAGCGCCTCGTCCAATATAGCTTTTCTTCGTCCAATTATACTCTATATTGGACTCCTCACCATCAAATATTTATATAACATGTGCCCTTTGTTCAGTCGCACGACGGGCGTGCAGATTCGTGGACTTTTCCACGTAAAAATATTCGGTCAAGCTGAGTATATGCGGGTTTTATAACATTTTTGTTATGTTAAAATTACTTACACCCCCCCACCTTGGACATGTTGTCAAAAATTAGTAAACTACTCCCCTTGGAACTCGTGTCAAAAGTTAGTACCCCCTCGGCCAAAACTCCCACCCCCCCAATCATAAATTCTGAAGGGTCACTAATATGGGTCTACAATCTACGTGAGGTTATTTCCTATGAACATTTTCATTGATCGTGAGTTATTATGATATCCATTGAGTTCCTTTTGAGTATAAGGGAGGAGGGTTGGTCTAGTGGTAGCGTGCTGGGCTGCCAATCGCTGGGTCCAGGGTTCGAATCCAGCTCTTGCTGGGTCACCTGGGCCTATGTTGGATGGCTGTTTCAATCATCCTTCACCTCATTGCCGTGTCCTCCTCCTTCTGTCCTAATTAGCCTACCAAGAGCATAAATACAGGGCGTAAAGCCCCAATCATCCATCCATCCATCCATCCTTTTGAGTATAATGTACCACATACTAACCTGGGCGTTTGTCCCCGTACCGTCTCTCACAACTGTCCAACCTGGAGAGGAGCCATTTTTATAGGCAAGACTGTAAGCGGTGACATAGTGACCAGAATAGATGCCGCATCCTTGCGTGACAATGTCTTGAAATTGAACAACTGTTTCCAAGTCCACCTTAATGTGAGATATCATGCACAAAATGTATTTGTGTTATGCATATTTAGGCCTATAAATTCAGTACAAGTGATCTTGCACAATATCATGATTTTATGCAGGATAAATAAGAATGCGATGACCTGGTTTTGATGATATATTATCATGTGATTGTATATTTTCTTCATAATACTTTAAGTCTTTGTTTCCAGTTCCAACCACATTAAAAATTGATTTTCAATGTAGTTGGAACTGGAAAGACTATGTAATAGATTTTTACTGCATGCTAGTCAAAAAATTAAGGAATGAAAAGGTAATTAACTTATTTTCTATTTAAATAATGACAGTCTGATAATAATTGGACACATGTGAAGTTTAATACATTATTCTTTTAACATGATATCATTCACTTAACTAGAAGTGACCATTCTGAGCATTCTCTCATAAAATACGTTTTAAAAAAGTTTGTTTGAATTTTTTAAGAGCTGAAATAAACTTGATTTCAATATACCTGTAGCCAGTCTCTAGTATACCAGTGAGCACTTCCCAGCCAACATCCAGCTTTCCCAGCAGTTGGTCCACTATTCAAAAATGCTTGCTCGACTGCATATGTACCATGGACTGATGCTGACGTAAACTTTGGTTTAGTGATATTTGCCAAATCAATTAAGAGACTGGACCTGTTATGAATACCTGCATAAAATTCACAAATGAAATATGGATCATAATGTTGGATCTGATAAAAGTGAGTGAGTGAGTTTGTGTTTTATGCCCCATCAGCACCGGTATGGGCTATTTAGAGGCAACGGATCGGATAAAAAGAAATTTCTGCCCCAGCATTTACTGGATGAGATCCATTACATTTCTACAAAGTCTACAAAAAACAGAATATCAACAGAACTGATCACCATTTTATAAATTGGAGGACTTTCGGAGCTTACATAAGTCACATGTGAGTGTATTTGTAAGCTTAGGTTAAATCTTAGGTGGCTCCAAACTGTTTTTAGGTATTTTCTCAGTGTGGCACATTTCATTCTTGCTTGTATGTAAAATTACTTTTTTTTCTTCTTATATCTTCCACAATATAAACAAGAACCCAGGGGTTCAAAATGGAGATGGTCTTACTTCATATCCCCTGAAAAAGACTTTCCCGGAGTGGCCAGAACCAGGTGTTGTTTATATTGTGTGCTAAATTTCAGGATTTTAAAAATAATGCATTTCAAGCCGCAAATGTGGCATATGTGATATGGAAAAAAGAATGAATTTTCATTAATGAACTTTGAAAGAGCTTTAAAATGATGCATGGAAACGGGTGTGATCTGCCAGGTAGCTCAACATCCTTTTAGTGGAAGTAGCTGCACATTCATTTTAGTGATTATCAAATGAAAATTAGATGAGAAGCCTGGGAATCTTAGGCATAGTCTAATCCACTAATAGAATTAGTTGTCTCAGTATTAGCCAGAACTGACTGCTTTGGCCCAGGAGGCCTATCCAAGGCAGGTGAGTTTCTAGGAGTTATCTCAATATGAAACACAGTTACACTGGATACAACAGTTACTGACAACCATCAAAATCCAATGGGCTCTGAAAAAACGGGATCTCCAACACAAAATTTTACACTAAACTATAGATATACGGCTAAAAAAAAACTTCCTAATACGATTAAGTAAATATTTGTCGAAATTTACCAATTTATTGTTTACCATTAATTTTTGAGAAACCAAAATTTGAGAAAAATATCAGAAATCCTAATTATTTCCCGGTTTTTTCGTTTTTATGAAAATTTCACAAGATTGGCCCTCCAAATGAGTTTAGTCATTTAAAGAGGTATAATCTAAACATCTAAATGCATAATTTCCGCAGTGCAACTCCAAAATTCACGGAATATTGGAACATTGAAAAAATAAAAAAATTTCACATTTTAGCTAAATTTACCGTTATTAATTTTTGTAAGAGCATAGATTTAGAAACGAAAATTTTATTTTTTTTAAATTTTCAATATTCTATAAAGACTCTACCAATTGCTTAAATATGAACAACACAATTTACATAGGCCTATATGCTGTAAGACCCATACATATGCAAAATATCATATATACAAGAACAATGGTTTAGGCACAGTGGCCAAAACACGATGTGTGCAGCCGCCCCCAGTGGATCCAAGCAAGATATAAAAGGAAAACACGTCATAATTACAACATGCCTGGTATTCATTCCTATGCCAGATGCATGCTCTATAGTCAAGTTATCCACATCTCTTGACCCAAACATCTCCAAACAAAATAGCCAAGACAGGGCCCAAAAGACATTCTGAAAATGCTCAAATTTCAAATTTCCCGCCAAAACTTTCCATTTTGTCACTGTGACTGCATAAATGGAGATGTGTACACATCTCCATTAAAAACATGATGTGATGCATTCGTAAACATAACAGAAAATCGGCTGTAAAACAAGGAATAATAAAATTGGCATTTACAGTGCAACCTCAGCCAAACTTTCCAAAGGGGCAGACACTTCGATATTCACGAAAATATCAGATGTAACAATTTAATCTATTTTGTGTACAGGGTTGACTTTTTTTTCTAAATCAAAAATAGAGTGTAAATAATCCAGAAATAATTTCATCCAAGATTATGCGAAATTAATTTTTTTTTTCAGCCAAAAAGCTATCATCAGCATCAAATTAAATCTCATTTTAGGGATTGTGGTTGAACTCACTTTGACAGTAGTCTTCGTAATAGGAATATCCAGGACAACTACTCAGTGCGGCAGTAGTTTCAGTGACAGAGTTGCAATAACATGTTCCATAGCTGCCCAAAGAAATGTCGAGGGAGGGTGCATTGTGTCCCTTGCACAAATCCAAACATTTCAACACGTCAGGAATGTTAGTAATCGTTTTGAAATCATAGGATGGAATGCAGAGGTTCGCCCGACCCATCCGATATGTAAGGCAAGTCTCATCCTCAGCAACTGAAAATACCACCATCATGTCAATTTCAAGCACAACTTTCTGTTTTGCATTTTTTAATTTCTGTTACATGTATATAATTTATTCCAGAAAAATGAGGGAGTTCCTGCTTTGAAAGATTTTTTTTTAAATTGTTTTTTATTCAAAACAAAGTATAAACAAAATAGCAGTAAATCATAAAATTGTCAAAAAAAGAATAGACTAGGTCGGAGCATTCAGCCCCCCCCCCCCCCTTAACTTCAAGGTGCAATTTGACCTACTATTTATGGTCGATTATTTGAATGCTTAGGCTGTCAGGAAGGGATCACCTGTCTCTACTTATAAATGGTGAAAAAAATGTCTACAAATTTTAATAAAGGAGTTACAGTCATTTTTGTAAAAAAAATTGAAAATGGCCTTCTTACCCCACCCATCGGGCAACAAGCCCCCTATTATAACCCTATGGCAATTTTTTCACAAGTGCATTCAGCTTGAAAGTTAATTCTTGGGGTTCTTCTATCATTTTAAGGCATTCTATTAACTTTTTCTGAATTTCAGAATTTTTCTGCTCATGCATTTATTTTTAATATGTTTTGCCCTGTTTCAATTTCGGCCAAATTTTTTCTATTTTAATTAGCCATTCGATCAGGATTTAAGGTAAAGTACATATTATTAAATTGTCCCTGAAGCAGCTTCGAGGCCCCAGTGAAGGGTGCCTCATGTCCCATACCATGTGGGGCCTTTCGCCCCAAACCCACATATTTTAATTTGACCTCTATACGAGGGGTTTTCCAAAAGTTCTGTCCGACTTGTCATAACTTCTGTTAGATTTGCTGTAGAAACATGATATTTGGTTCAGATAATACTGTTGTAATTTTCAAATAACACCCAAAAAATTAGGTCATAAAAATAAAAATAAATGCCTAATCTGTTGCCATGGAAACCAGAAGTCATGAAATGCGGCCCAGACTTAGTAGTGCAAACTAAAAAGTGATTGTATACCTGCTTGCATTATCTCTGTCTAGACTTATTGAATTAAAGTATATTCATAATTTTTTTCATGAAATACAATAAGTTAATTGTAAAATCATTAAAAACGATGGAAAATGGTATTATTGTCACATCTCAGTTACATTGCCATCCCCTATGTAGTTTCTCATTTTTTATGAGATGAGCGATTTTTTGGGTATAAATAACATCATACATATACCTGCTGTATTTCTTCAATTAAATTGGATAAAAACTAGCAGAGAGAGTAAGAACCTTTTATCATACATACAAGGAAGACTGTATGAGTGATAGAACCAAGTGAAGCATGTGCAATTTTTTTCTGAATGAAGAGAACGCAGATTGGAAAACCTAAGAAAAGAAGACTGGACAATGCCAAAACCGACCTTAACACGATGACTGAGGGTTCTTATTTAGACATGGTTAGAAAGTATGAAATAATGTATTTACAGGGTTCCATTCAACAGTTTAGGGACTTGTGAACAGCTATGAATATTTTGAATATATTCTGTTCTGTATCTCTTGTAATAATTACATATTTTGACAAGAAATATCAAGTATATGTGTCTGTTGACAAGATCTCTGCCGCATTTCATGACCTATGGTTTCCATAGCAACAATCAACAATTTACTTTTACTTCTATGATCTGATTTTCAATATCAACTGAACCAAATATCATGTTTCTGTATAAAATCTAGTAAAAGTAATGACAGGTTGGACAGAACTTATGGAAAACCCATCGTAAAGTACAAAAAGTGTGCGAAACACCAACAGTGATCTCAATATGAGGACTTTGAGGCATTGATTTTTAAGGGATATAAAGTTAGAAGAAATGCACTCAGTGTCAATTTTATTACTTTAAGAAGTTGGGAAATGTTAGGGATTATTCTTAATAGGTTTCTTGTTCTGTATCCCTGGTAAAAATTATATTTTTGACAAGATATAATGAATATGTGTCTCTGAAAGTGGCCTGGGCCGCATTTCATGACTTCTGGTTTCCATGGTAACAAATTAACCATTTGTTTTTGTTTCTTTGATCTGATTTTTTGAGGATCATTTGTAAATTACTTCAATATTATCTGAACCAAATATTATGTTTCTGTATTAAATATTGCAAAAGTTATGGCAATTTGGACAGAACTTTTGGAAAACCCCTCGTATTTTGAACTAAAATGCAAAAAACATAGTACGAATCATATTTATGTGATGGTCATAAAGTGAAGCAATGCAGATATTCATAATAATTAAAAAAATTTCCAAAGTTATTTCTGACACCCACTTTCAAAGAATAAATCAAATTTACAAAAACCATGCACATTTACTTTATTTCTTTAATTTCTACTATGGTTTGGTGCTGTTTTCCCTGAAAATTTGTGACGTCTCTAGCTTCAATCCTATCAATAAGAAAACGTAAAAGAAATGTAAATTTAGATATAACCCTGGGGGGGGGCATTCGCCTAACCTGGGCTTCTTGCCCCGCCCTACTCTAATTTTGTATTATAATAATTGTTGTGTCAATAACTATCATGATGTAAGTTTGCCATGCTATTTTCAATAAACATTCCGAGGTGATGTCATTGTGTACAGGCTATGTAACAGTTGATAATTCAAGTTTCCACTTGTGCTTCCTTCGACCCATCCTGATCAGATCATTTAAAATTCACATTCAACTGTTAGATTATTTCTCAACACCGATCATTATTATTATTATTAGCTTTGCTGAGAAGCTATTGTGGTCCCTGGCACTTCAGCATGTGCGTTAGTGTGTATGTGAGTTGCCTCCTGCAAAAACTACGGGATGGATTTAGATTTCCTTCGGCATGATGTCTTCAATTGTACTACACAAGACCTGATTAACTTTTGGTGACAATTGGAGCTTTTTTAGGCCCACAGTTAGAGAAATCTGAAAAATGCCTCTACAGTGCTGCATGCACTATCATTTTTTGCTGCAGCATTAGCACCCAAGACAGTGTATATTTCTACATTTTCTCTGCAAAAACGGCCATTAAACGTCCGTAGAAGGTGCCAAAGCACTAAATTAGCAACATTTCAATGTTTATTTCATAAAAACTTGACCGAAATTGCTGAAATTATATAGCATTCAATTGTAGATAATCCAACGAATTATGCTGCAATAACATTCAAGCCTTCATATATAAGTTGAAGTCTTAATCAACTTTTTAGGGGCTGACCAGATGATCTTTGGGGGGGAGGGGGGCTATGGCATTTTGGTCAACAAAAAAGTTTGTTTCCAACTTGACACTGAAAAAAAAAATCGTTCAGCACATGAAAAAATAAAGTTTGTTTCCACCTGTAGCTAACTATTGGCTGGTCAGCCCCTTATGTGCGGCATCTTTTAAATGCACAGCGAAGCTATGTGCTCTCCGAGTGCCTGTTCTAGTTCTGTTCGACGTTTAGAATACAGCGAACAACAATTTCTAACCCATGCTGATAATATTAATTTAGTGCTTTACTCACAATGGCTCAAATATGTTGAATTCTACTGCCCTGACAGGATAAACAAATGTAGACAAATTAATGAATTAATTTTAATCAGTTGCCGTTCCCTCCTGGCCAGCCCGCGAGCCTCATATGTTGGAAGCTTGGAATCAATAATTGAGCTGTGACCTCGCACATGCTGACCTTGCATGGGAGTGACAATGGTGATGTCAGTTTTGAGGTTGTGACAATATTTTATTTCTATTTATATATGTTCATATTGAGAAGGCTCATTAATATCAAAAAGTGTACAGCGGTACCTGCGTTATAAGACCCCCTGTTGTAAGACTGACTTACATGCCCTATGCCTTCCTCCCTCATTATTGAAGTAGTATTTTTAGTGCATTTTGAACGACGAGACCGCTACCCTACAGTAGACCAAATCTTATAATACAGGGACCACTGCGCACCCCCTTTTCAGCAGATAAATCCTTCATATTGCTATTTAGGCAAAAAAAATGTTCTAGAGACTGCAACACTGTAAAATTGAAATTCTGAGTCAGCTCAAATGATTGAGTGAGATGGTTGCACAATTTGTTTGAGCTAACATGGCTTGATATTTTTAGTTATGAAAATCTTTTTGTTGTTATAACTTAGAACTACAAGCTATGATAACTCAAAGGAATTGTGCAGTCATCTCACTCAATCATTTAAGCTGACTCAAAATTCAAATTTTACAGAGAATGTCATAAGTATTGCCACGCCCGCCTTTCAAAAAATCCTGGATCTGCCCTTGTTACCTGCAGCTTTAGTCCAGCATCCTCCATGATAAGTACTAGAACACGATCTCCCTTGTACAAATCCTTCATAAATGGTTGCGCAGTCATGCGAATGGGTGCCTCTCCACTTGATATCAGTGGCTAGTTCCCCATTATCCCAATGCCAATGACCTGAGGCATTTTTCTTGAGACCGAGCCATGGTTCCTGTGTTCTGAAATGATAAATTGTGATGATATTTGAGTTATGAGCAAATGTTCAGAAATACCGTGGTCAAGGAAAATGAAAGATTACTTTAAGCACTTGAGACTGTCAGTGATGTCATGATACAGGTCCTATGTTGCACACAGTCAAAAAAACTTCAGACAAAATTGGTTTTTTAGATTCAAAATGGTTTTTTGAAAAACCAAATTTCAATGCAAAAAACCAACATGGATTTTTTTTTAAATCCAATTTTGTCCCGACATTTTTTAGAGTGCACATGTGTCATAACAGCCAACAATAGTGGTTTGACCACTCACAGATTTTATGGCTTTAGACGCCAAGTGCATATTTGTTTAACAAGGAAAGAGTAATGCCGACAAGCCATCAATGAAAGCTCCAAGTGTAATAGGAGCTGAGCTACAAGGAGATGTGTCATCGTGTCAGACGTACAAACATCGTGTGAGTATGTCCGGTAAATGACATTTCGCCTTGTAGCTCAGCTCCTGTTACACTTGGAGGTTGGTTGATGGCTTTTCTAATACCCCTATTACCTAGCCTCATCCCTATGTAACAATGAAATAACTGAGGTGTAATAGTAAGGCTACACAAGCTGCTAAAGTGTCAAGTCTGTAAATATGATTTACGGAATTGCCCCCATACCGGAAACGGAAAACACAAATTGATGCAGATAATATGCCTTCAAAGAAGATGCAATTGAGCCTTCTGAAACCAAGGAAGTTGACTAAGGCCAAAAAAATGGTCAAAAAAAGCATGCGAAATGGCTGAAAATATGCATTTTTATAAAAGCCAGAGTTGCACGGCACAAATCAATGCCACACAATTTTTTTGCACCAATTTTCTTTTTTTGGCCATAACCAACTTTCTATACCACTGGCATATTGATATTCCAAAAAACAGTTTTTTCAGCCCACCCTAGCCACCTACATACATAAATTCACGGAGACAGACATATTCAATGTGTATATGAGTTATAATACAAAACCAAGCTAACCTTGTTAAGGCAATCTTGTGATACTGGTGGATGTCATTAAAGGTCTTGGTTATCGGGACCGTGCCTTTCTCCACCCAGTCAATCTCGGCGCATGTCGATATCAATTGTCCTGGTGTTGTAAAAGGGATACTGCGCATATAGAAGCACCGGTTTGCATCTTGAGTCATACCCGGTGGACAGGCTGTTGTGAAAAGAATGATAACCATTCATATTTTTACACTAAATTTATATAAAAATGGGGAACTTCAAAAAAAGATCAAAGACGACTCTTTGGAAGCTGCCAATCATTTCAATATTTTAATGCAACGCTTTGTCAGAAGTTGCATTTATTCAGTTTGGATTAGCACTTTTTGAGTCATGATAGGTGATGCTGTGTCAAGGTTAAACTTTTGGCCACATGGTCGAAATATTTGTAATTTAACACCACATGCACATTACCATTTATTTTTACACAAACCATGCACATTACCAAATATATTATCAGGCGGGCTTCTCCGAAGACAAAAACTGATGTTTTAGTTGAAAATGACGTCATCCACCTATAATCAGCATCATTATCCCCATATATGATGAAATATCTATTGTTTGATCGAGCGTCATTTATCTATAGCAGATTTCAGTGTGAAAGTGTTATATATTTGTCCAAAAATAATGAGACACTCTTTAGAATGTTTTTAAAGGGATTTGGGTACCTGTTGCTCTTGTCCCGTGGATTGATATGAAAAGGCATGACTGGCCGGACCACTCCATCGTAAGACGCAAGATCCAAGCTCTGAAATGAGGAACTATGCGAAGCTCCTTTATGTTTTCATTTGTGGACCAGAACATCTGGAAAATATCAAGCAAAATTTGTTGTGGCATTGTCTCTTATCATTTTCGAACATTTGAATAATTTTCTGTGTTCTTATTGCATGTGAGAAATGATGTTATATTCAACTGTCCATTTCAATTAATTCAGCAGAAATACTTCAGATAATTTTTTTCAGAAAAGACAATTTATGAACCGGAAATGGATTTTTGTGGTGTTGGCAAATCATCAGTTACTGCCTAATAGACCAATTTCATGGATGGTTCTCTCAATTAACACTAAGGGAAAAATGGTGAATATATATCCCATTGGCTAATAGATTTCCCGCCCTTGACTCTGATTGGTTCAGCCAAGGTATTTTTAGTACATTTTAATGTAACTTTAAGGCTTCATAACTCGGTCATGCTTTCGGTTTAAATTTTGAAAGTTGTGTTTTTGGATTTGGAATGTATACATGTACATCTCCTATGAGTGAAAGGCTAATGAAGAATCACAGAATTCAAAAATGTTACTTGGGGTTAATGTTCAGGCCATTCAGTGAAATTGGTCTATTAAAACTGCCAATACCACTTTTTCATGTATATATTTTTCAACATTTGGCAACTACACGAATGTGTGTAGGTGTAAAAGCGAGCATAAACGAATATGTGGACATGCAAAAACGAGCATGTTGCTCGTCTATATGTAAAACCTAACATTTGTGTAAGTGCTACATTTGTCATTTGTGTAACTGCCATTACTAACATTCGTGGAACCGCCAGATAATTAGGGTTTAGGGCTAAAATTAGGTTTAGAGTTATTTTTAGCCAAGTTTAAGTTTGCAATGTTCATAATTACACCTGCACAAATTCGTGAATTGCTATATTTCACACTTACACAAATGCTAAATTCGTGTATATGTTTGTTTTTGCAGGTCTACAAATTCGTGTATATGTCAAATAGTGAAAAATATATACCTCACTTTTTGCTTGATTTCGTGGACAGAGTTAAAATGCATGACTACATGTCTCGGCTCCTTTGTCCAAACGAGTCCACAGCCAGCAACAAGCAAACATATCATATTGTGATACAAACTAGACGGAGGGATGATGAAACCGTACGTAATATATATGGGGGATTGACCATTTATTTTAAGCTGTCCAAAAATTTCTGAAGCCTAATCTGATCTAAATTTTATAGTGCAATTAAAATATATCACACACTTCGAAACAGCAGACGTATTTATAATGGGCAAGCTTACTCGTTTGTCTGATATTGTTTTATTTTTGTGCTGCTACTGTATTTGATGTCCAGAAAATTCACTGCAGTGACGTTTGTAGTATTGAATGTAAACTTTGTTATGTGGTACAGGAACTTCAAATCGGCTTGAACCCAGACATTTTCAGGCGAATGTACCAAAATCCACAATGAATATACTTGCAACAGTTAAAGTATGTGCAGTGTAGCACACTGCACAATTATAAAAAGAACTGATGTTACAGCCGAAAGATCTACATGCCCAATTTGCAAATCGGGCTGCTTTTTGCATGCCAGACACTAAAATAGGTCTTTGTCACAATATCTACTCCCCTCACCATGCTTTGCCAATATCCCTAATGAAATATCCAAAAAGTGCAACCAAGCCAAATTTTCTACTGAACTTTTCCAAAAGTTCTAATGTGCTATGTTAAAAACTTTGTCATAGTATATTGACAGCCATCTCTTCTACATCAAATAGTGACCAAATAGTGTCTCATGGTTAGAAACTATTTGGACATTATTTGTTAGAACTTTGGGCTGTCATGCACTGCCATCTCTTCTACAACAAAAGAGGGCACTTCAATGTAAAGGAAGTGCAGCATGTATCCAGGGCCTCTGAAGTTGAAGACCCCTCTGCTGGATATTTTAGAACCAAAAATAGGACCCGGAGAATAATTGGCAGCTGCCAAAGCTCCATATGGTCTGCCAAAGCTCCATACGGTCAGCCAAAGCTTAAGATGGAATATCATCTGATGAAATAGGGTCTGATGAAATATCCAAATAGCGTCTTTGGGGATATTTGACCTTTTCAAATATCCTCATAGTGCTATTTGGAATATCCAAAGTCTTTTGAAAAGCACTTTTTGATATTAGACACAATGGCAGTAGAGACATTGTCACAAGCAACTGACACTTACACGGTTGTCTGATATTTCTCTGAATTTCATATCTGGGCTGCTGCTGTATTTGAATCCTTGCAAGTTCACGGCAGTGGCATTTGTAGTATTAAAGGTAAACTTTGTAATGTGGTAGAGGAACTTCAGATCAGCTTGAACCCAGACATTTTCAGGCGAATCATGACAAGAACTGGATGGACACGGAAGAAGAATACATTGCCCGTTGCCATCTGATGATGTGATAGATGCCCCCAAGGTGTTCAGGTCTAGAGGGGCATAATCTGGAATATAATCATACATAATTTGCATATTACAGTGTATATACTTGCAGAATTTCACTGAGGTGCTTTAAATTAATAAGTCATTACAAACACACAGCCTTTCAAAAATCAGGGTCACTTGGCATTGAGCTGACGGTAAATAGTAGTGCAAAGGATTGTAATTAGTGGACCACATATTGCATGACAATCAGTCATACATCTATAAACTGGACCCAAAAACGGGGCCCTTCAGACATCCTGAGTGTTTTCCAGTTATCACTTTTGTGACCTCTTGAGACGTCTGTTGATGGACTACATTTGGCCGATCTACACTGCGTTCCCAATTATTATGCAACTATGCTTTTACATAATATCTTTGTAAGAAATAGCACTATTCGGATATCCTTCTCACACAATGACATGTGTGTCATGAAGCAAATTTCCCATCACTTTCATCAAATTCCGATGGTTCAGTGAGGAGTTATGCTATATAATCAGGTTTTGGGGCGTTCCCAATTATTACGCAAATTATTGGAAAGGCCTCCATTGCCACCCAAAATCAACAAAGTTAATTAATGATTTTATAATTCGCCTGGCCAACAGTAGCTTTTATTACAATAAAACTTTAATTTCAATGCTATTTCAATGCAGGAGAATAACATGGATTTTTCGGATATGAACGGATCCATGTTTGAAACGATGGTTCTAATTTACTCTTAGCGTTAACAGGTATATGTTCATGACATTTTCAGATCATTCTGGTTGATTTTGTTTGACAATGGATGCTTTTCCAAGAATTGTATAATAATTGGGAACACCTCAAAACCAACATTATATGGCATATCTTCAAATTAAGCAAACGGAATTGGACGAAATTGACAGGATATTGGCTTAATGACATATTGATCATTATGTGTTAAGGATATCCATTATTATCCAAACAGTATCATTCCTTTTGGAGATACAGTGAAAAAACCTAGTTGCATAATAATTGGGAACGCAGTGTCAGACAGTCCAGAAATCATAAATTTTCATATTTTTCAGATGTGGTCAAATGTCATTAGAGGTTCATTTCAGCAATAACAGACTGAAACACTCAAAATTGTTGGTATAACAGACAGTCTATGTTATGCAGTATTAGAACCTTTACGGGCCATTCTCAAATTTCGGGACAACGGGTATAGGAAAATTGTCCTGTAACAGAGGGGACAATGTGGTAACGGAGGGGAATTTTGATGTAAAAAACTAACTGTAGGAACAGCAACAAAGGGAAAAATGATAAAAGATTGATGTAACTATTATTTTCAGAAGTACTTCATCTCGTATCAGTAGATTTTTTGGTCCAAATGTCGATTTCTTGCTCATGATCTGGTAACGGAGTGGACGGTAACGGAGGGGAACAATTTTTTGCTTTTCGCCCATTACTGCTTTTTATTTTGGAGAATAGACAAAATAATTGCAGAATATTAAAACCAGCCACCCTCACCAACATATACATGAAATCGCTCTGTAAAATTATCGTTGGTAAGCTTGGAAATGAAGGAAACGGAGGGGACATTTTAGTGGGACCAAAAACATTTTTTATGAACATTATGTCATAATTTATTGAATACATGTTTTATGAAGTCTGCAAGGCAGTGGTACTATGGCGCACATGCGTCTGATGATATTCAGTGAAAATAGCTCATAAAATCCAATAACGAACAGAGCAATGGCACGTAACGGAGGGGACAAAAAAATTGACATAAATTAGTGACACGACTATTGTATCAATTTAATCAATCAAATTATACACAAAAAAAATTGAATATGAACTAAATATAAATTAAAGTCTATATTCCCATGAATCGTGCAAAAAAACTTTGAAAATAATGGTATATTAGGAGGAAAATGAAAACTTGATTTTGTCATGTCAGGTCCAGTGACAGGGAAAAACCATTGATTTTGCACGGATTTCCGGACATAATGCATTAAAAAAAGTCTAATGAATGACTTTTTGCTCCAAATGCAGTGGTTCTAAGTAGAAATATGAATAACAGATGCAGAGTGACGCTTCAGATATTTGTCGCATTCATATTAATGTCAGGGAGCTAGAGTGACGCAAATTGTCCCGAAATTTGAGAATGATCCTTACAGATATCTCCGAACAATGCAAAACCGGGGCATCCAGACAAATCACTGAAAATCATAATATGCAAACATCTCAAGACCACAAAAAACCGTAAATTATTATCTAGATTGGAGTCTGTGTCACTGATTTATCTGTTGCCTACAGACGGTCTGGATATCCTATAAAATGAGCCCTTGCAGGCATCCCATGCAGTCCAACCTAAATATAAAACCTATAGATGGTCTAGATATCCTATAAAATGAGCGCTTACAGACATCTCAGAGGACCCTAAACAGGCCAGCTGAGGGCCCTCAAGACATCTGTAGAGGCTACAAAATGAGCCCTGTATATATATGCATTCATACCGTAAGGCCTTCCCACGACCTCAAATCGTATAGTTGAAAATGAAACCACCAACTTTGGATATATCCTTATGGCTCTTGCCACACTTCGCTTCAGACGAATGAATACAGGCCACAACCTGAATTGATTCGCATAATAAACCTGAAATTCAAATCATAGAAATATTTGTACCATGTCCTGTATGTGCAAATGAAGTAATAACACAGCTGTGTTAGCATTTAAGTGATGGATAGATAGATATGGTTAAGTGCAGCCTGATAAGACCATGCAGTAGTGCATCCTCATTAGGGTTGATTGATGAGATGGGAGAGGGAGTCCTCAACGTAGTACGCATTTACCCCATGTCACTATGCGAGAGATGTTTTACTTGCCCAGCGCAGACATTGATACAGGGACTGCCAATTTAAAGTTTCACCCGAGAGACATCCAGCTGGGATTTTGCTCATGGAGGTCCACTGAAAGTTTCAGGTTCCCCAACTGGGGTTTGAACCCATACAGACAAAGACCTTCTGTGGAGTAGGCAGGCACCTTTACTACTTGGCCGTCCAGCTGCTAAGAGCAAAGGCTCTGCATCCATCGATCTATGGGAAAGGGCATTTTCCACAGAACCTCATTTCTGCTTCAGTTCTCCTCAGATGGCTATGGTGAACTCGAAATGACACTGAATGGATTTCTTAGCATTTAAAATTAAAAACATTTTAGTTCATATTATGTAGTTTTGACAGCCTGCATACTAGCTACAGTTTAAACTGTAAATTATCCTTTGGATTTAAGCCGAACAAAAGTTTATTTGGAGCTTTCAACATTGACAAAGATTATTAGATGTGAAAAACATCCCAATTTGCACTGGTCCCACATATTTTTGTACAATTTCCAGGGCTCCCTGTTTTAAAGTAATTATATTTATGTTGATTCTATCCCAATGCCCCTTGGATGCGTCTGCTTTTATCTTACCTCATCTGAGCTTGAATCTTGATTCTTGATTAAACTCCATGATGATGTGTCATTCGACAGTCCAACAGAAAATGTGCGAGTGACGTAAGTTGAATACCCCGAACCTTGGGTGATGACCGCGGTTATTTCGTGCAAGATGTACAGGTCCACTTGAAACCAGTGGCCAGAGAAGTGGCTCACCAACCAGGCAGGATGTGAGTTAGTTGCATCTGACCCCATGCTGAATAGTTTGGCCATATAATTGGTCCAAGTAACATGAATTGCATTGGAGGGAGTAGACAGCTGTGGGACGGAGATGTGACCCGAACCAATTCCCAAATGTGCATAGGTGCTGTCTTCGTCTGAAAAATACGAACATTAATTTCATCTGAAAATTATGAAAATTTCTGCTACGCAACGGTATTCTTATATATATTTTGCCATCAAATTGAATGAAGCATTTTAAATATTTCATACCCACCTTGTGGAAAAGGTTTGAGTTTCTCAGCAAGATGAACTGCACCTTTAGTAGTAGGACCCAGTTTGAATATAGAGAAACCTGGATTCCCCACTTGGGCTATCATAGTGAGAGCTCGATATGCGGTGATAGCTGAAATATCGATGTTGAACATTTCTTTCAGAGTGTTAACATAATGAATTTTGCCCGCATCAACAATTCCGGATGTAGCAGCAACAACAACTGTCCCATTTGGTAAACTTCTCAGATATTGAGAAAATGCTTGAGCAGATGCAGCCTGGTTAATGGGATAGATGGTGGAGGAGTTAATCCTGCAGGACGTCTCGGTCATATTCAATGAAGCGACTGTAATTGCATTGGAGGCCTGATAAGAATTGGCCGATTGACCGTTGACTGCAACAAGAGTGGTTTTCCATGAGCCATGTCCATATCCAACCAGTTCAACAGCACAACCTGCAGGTAATATGAAAGGATACAGAGTTATTGTTGATTTGATTAATTTGTCAAATTCTTGCAAGAAAAAATAGAGCTTGGCAAGTGCCGCAACTAAGTCAATCCATAACATAGGCTTAACGTGACTTTTTGGAAAGTGAGCGACATTCGCAAATTTCATAATTTTTAACGGAATAACTTTGAAATCATTATTTTTCAATAATATCATTTTTTTTCAAATAAACCTAGTGCATGTGTTGGGAACGGAGCCAGAACTAAAACTATTAAGCATTCTGCTCATCGGCAATCAGCCACTAATGTGTTAGGATAAACATTGTTTTCAATATATATGTATCTGTGATTTATGCACCTTTATCATACGGCATTCCAATGTCACATCCAAACAGTTCCATTCTCCAAACATGATTTCCGGTAGCGCATATCAATCGGATAAATCTGGCAAAAAGGTACGGTCTGAAGAAATACACTGATAGAATACTGTAATGGTACTGGAGCATTTTGAAGAGCTGCAAAAAAAACACATTGGCAAGGTAAAACCCTCGTTTTACTGTTGTGATAAAAAGCAACATTGGGCCCTCCTTTTTCTGTTGTGAAAAAAAAGACATTGGCAAGATAACCTCTCATTTTACTGTTGTGTCAAAAAACACATTGACAAGAAAAAAAACATTGACAAGATAAGCCCTACTATATCCATAGTGAAAAAAAAACATTGGCAAGATAAGATCACCTTTTACTGTTGTGAAAAAAAGAAACATTGACAAAATGAGTCCTACTTTTTCTGTTGTGAAAAAAAAAAACATTGACAAGATTCACAAGCCCTCCCTTTTCTGTTGTGAAAAAAGATAATTTTTTTTGCTTGAAAGTTTGTGAAACAGTGTGCCAATGTGGTTCTGGAATGAACACCCAATCTGGAATGATTTTTGCTTGTGTCAGTTATAGATTGTTCATTGCATGTCACATCATCTATTTTCTATTATCACATGACCACTATGCTAGAGCGATGCTGATTGGCCAAATTCAGTCACATGACGACATAAAAAAAACTCATATTGCATGTATATATTTTTCATTATTTGGCATGTTCACGAATTTGTGGAGGTGTAAAAACGAGCATGTACGAGTTTGTGGATGTGTAAAAACGAGCATAAGTGCTCGTCTGTGTGTAATAACAAACACTCGTAGATGTGCTTTATTGTTCATTCGTGGACCTGCCAATACTAACATTCGTGGAGGTGTTGCAGGTTTCAGTTTTAGGGTCAAAATTAAGTTAAGAGTTAGTTTTAGCCAAGTTTTGTGTATATATTTTTCATTATTTTACATGTACACAAATTTGTGCAGGTGTAAAAACAAGCATGTACGAATTTGTGGACATGAAAATACGAGCATAGGTGCTCGTGTATGTGTAATAACTAGCACTCGTGTATGTGCTTTATTATTCATTTGTGTACCTGTCATTACTAAGATTCGTGGAGGTGTTATATCTTTCACTTTTAGGGCCAAAATTACAGTCCGGGAGCTGGCCTCTGAAAATTCTGATTGACCTCATCTCATGAGGTCACCACCTAAATTTGGTACCGTTTTTTAAGAAAAGAATCTGTAGTTTCTGACTAAATAGGTGAAATCCCTCGAATCAGGTGCATAATTTAGCAAAATAGAGGTATATATTTTTCACTATTTGGCATGTACACGAATTTGTAAACCTGCAAAAACGAACATGTACACGAATTTGGCATTCGTGTAAGTGTGAAATAATGCAATTCACGAATTTGTGTAGGTGCAAAAACGAACATTGCAACCTTAAACTTGGCTAAAACTAACTCTAACCCTAATTTTGACCCTAAAACTGAAAGATATAACACCTCCACGAATGCTAGTAATGGCAGGTACACAAATGTATAATAAAGCACATACACGAGTGCTAGTTATTACACATACACGAGTACTTAGGCCTATGCTCGTTTTTTCATGTCCACAAATTCGTACATGCCTGTTTTTACACCTCCACAAATTCGTGTAAATGTCAAATAATGAAAAATATATACCTTCCTGAATTAACAATTTCAGTAATATCTCATATTCAACTTCACAGAAACTTGATGTAGGACATTGGTGATCTCAAAGTAAAAAAATAACCAATGCAACCTATCAATTTGGTTGCCATGGAGACCAAATATCATAACAAAATTACACAGTTTTGCTAAAACGTTGGTATATCTTTCCATATACAATAACCAAAGACAACAATTTGACACTTCTGTTACATCTGTGTCAATGCCCCAAAACTGGGCTTTTCAATAAATACTTTTTATGGAAAGTGTTGTTAAGCAACTCCATGTCAAGAATATACAAAATTCTATTTTAGGTATTTTTCTCTATTTATGCAAATTAAGGATTGCAAAATATTTGATAGAAAACTGTTTGGGAGTTTATCTCATCATAAATTTATTTGTGTTACTAATAGTTATTGTAACTCAACTGGTTGCCATGAAAATAACAAAATTTCAACTTTTCAGTCCAGATTGAGAAATGTTAGACCAGACTATTGTTCCGTAGAGAAATAACGAAAAGTATTGCTCCAGATAAAGGTCTTTACCTTAGATGCAGATTATGATATGGTTACCAAGGGTCAAAGTTTTGTTTATCTGCATAGCAACTCTTTGAAGTGCTCTGAATTGTCTAAAAATCAACTGAAAAGTTCAAAATTTAATATCCCTTTTCATTTCGATGCTGCAAACTATTTACCATCTTTCATGCCATAACAAATTTCCACATTCTACAATGTACATTTATCAACAATTCCCCTACTATTAGGTTTAGAGTTAGTTTTAGGCAAGTTTAAGGTTGCAATGTTCGTAATTACACCTACACAAATTCATGAATTGCAATATTTCATACTTACACGAATGTTAAATTCGTATATGTGTTGGTTTTGCACGTTTATAAATTCGTGTACATGTCAAATAGTGAAAAATATATACCTCCAAGTTTAGGGTTAGTATGTTCGTAATTACACCTATACAAATTCATGAATGACAGTATTTGACTCTTCCATGAATGCCAAATTTGTGTTCATGTTCGTTTTTGCAGGTTTAAGAATTCATCTACATGCAAAATAATGACCTCCATATTGCGTGGTTCGAGTGCAATATGAGTTTTTTTCCAAAACATTTTTTTTACAATATTTTTTTCAGATTTTTTCATATTGCATGGCTAGAGTCCAAAATTTGTTTTCAGAATGGAACACTAATTGGAAGCATAGTGGTCCTTTAATAAAACAAATACGGCACTCATTATCGTGCAATATGAAAATTTATTTGCACTCATAAATTCATATTGAACGAGCGCGCAGCCCTCGTTCATTATGAACTTCCTCCTGCAAATAAATTTTCATATTGCACTCATATCATGCCGCATTTGTACAATAAAATTCTTGCACTTGCACGCCCCAATGCATCCATGCCCTTGTAATCCCCAGCTTTCCCTTGCGAGCACTCACTTGTCACTAAAATGATAACAGTTAATTTCTGCCGATAAATTAAAAGATTGCATTAAAAATTGCTTTAGAAATGAACATAGCAATGACCTATCAATAACAAAGCATGATTTTTGGATTAATTTTCCATAATTATATTCGCACAGCGAAATGTCCGAAGGCAAATTGAGCACAAGAAAGGTTTCAAAAATCTGTGCAGTGATGGTCTCAACATCAATGGTCGACAGCAGGGAATTAGGTCAAGTGGGTCTAGCTTCTTGTCAATGATTTAGTTTCGAATTTAATAAAACATGACATATATTCATCTTCAAAGGTGTCTTAAAAAATTCAATTTTCTCCAGTAGTATTCCCTGTGCCTATAATTTTTGTGGTATAGTTAATTATTAGCCTTGACAAGCTAAATTAAATTATTAACATGTGATTCATTTCATTCCAAAACAGACAACAAGAAAACTTAGAAAAAAAAGTTACATAATCTTATAAACTGATGATTATGTAATGTTAAATTAGCAATCAGCAATTATTAATCTATATGGAAATCATGTTGTTGTTCTTTTAGTACTATTATACTATTATGTAATATCAACAATCTAGCATATAGACTTAAATTTGGTAGCTTTAGAGTTGTCTGCCTTTTTGCTATTTAGCTGATTATCTATCAATTCTATATCTATAATCCAATCTATAGTCCTATCTATTATCCTATCCATCTATCTGTCTATCTATCTATCTATCTATATATTCTATTTTTGATCTATTTTCTATTTTATTTTTCTAGTCTAAATTTCTCTCTGTTTTTCTATATCTCATAACTGCCTTTCACATATTGAATATGAAATAAAAATAAAAGTTATGGTAACACTATGAGTCCTACAAAAACTTCTAAGTGCTGCGCTAATCTCATGGCTTTGCCATTTACATATTACGAAAGATTGTGATGAAAGCCTGAAAGGACAACTAACCTTACGCAGTTTGCTTCCTTCTTCCACCTGATATTCCCAGTAGATGCTGTCATTGCTGCTCAAAATATAAAACTGCGAGCAGTAATAAGGCTCCCCACTCTTGAAAGCACTTCCTTGGTATGCAAATCGGTTTATTTTTACCACCCTCCTTAGATCAACCTGGTGAAGAGAAATGTTTGAAACAAGTAGATAATGAACCTTATACATGCACTTTTCGACAATCCTGTCAGCCAATCACATGCCAGTATTTCATTGCAATAAATCCCCTGTTCTTTGTTGTCCGTTTATTCCATGTTTGTCTTTCTGAGTGTTTGTCATGCTATAACTCGGTTATTCACCATGGGATCACAGGAAAATCCCATTGAGGTAAGATTTGGTCAATACATATATGGAAGGTGCCTCACAAGAGAATTGTCAAATCAACAAGGCCAGCTTGTAAGGCTTCCCACATCACTATTATTTAGAGAAAACATGCAGACTGCCTAACATGAGTTTGTCACAATATTTGACAATGTTTTGTAGTGTTACCAGTGTATATATTACATCTTCAACATCTTAGAATTCCTGTTTAAAGTGCTGGGAAAGGCTCAGAAGCCCATGAGAAATTCAGCAGCCCTCAGCGACATCTGCAAGCACCAGTTAAGTCAGTTGACCTATGGGCCCTGACAGGATTTCTTTGTCTTTAATAAAAGAAAATGGCTGTGACCATGATAACAGCAATTGTGATTTGGCAGTTTAAGCAGGTGTGAAGAGCTGTTGGCATGGTTGAGAGACCAAGCTGTGATTGACATTGGATCAATTGATTGTCTAATGCACTGAACACTTTGCAAGGCCTTCCAATGTTTCAGTTTGGCACAGTTGTGTTTTCTCTGTTGCTTACGAGGGGTTTTCCAAAAGTTCTGTCCAACTGGTCATAATTTCAGCAATATTTTAAGCAGATACATGATATTTTGGTCAGTTAAAACTGAGGTAATTTGCAATTGATCCCCAAAAAAATAGATCATAGAAATAAATATAATTGCTGATTTTGTTGCCATGGAAACCAGAAATCTTGAAATGCGGCCAAGAGCTTCAAAACAGACAGAAAAACAAATATCTTTTCAAAACATTTAATTATTTTGAGAGTTTTTCAACTGGAAACATGTAATGTGGTAAACAAGCATAATCATTTTACAACGTCTCTAAGTGATTAATTTGGTACATAATCTGTTTCTTCTTGCATTTAATCCATTTGAAAAGCACGTCTCTATGTCTTCAGATTGTGGACAGTTTTTGGATTATACGGTTTTCTGGATCTTGGATTTCTGGATGTTTTGTCTATTCATTCAAAAACGCCAATTTAAAGTTCAGATGGTTTTATTACTCATAACATCTTCCTTGTATGAATATTTAAGAAGGTTCTTTCCCTCTTTGCCAGATTTTGAAAGCAAATTACATATGTATGTGAATTTCATAGATACCTGTGATCTCATTCACCAATCATAAAGTTGCTCATCTCAAAGAAAACAGATGTTACTGAATCATGAATAGTTAAGTGACTAAAATATGTTTAATAACATTGTTTTCAATGTTATTTAGTGCTTCACAATAAGTCCATTGCTTGTTATGTGAAAAAAATAATGAATATGCTTCGATTTAGTGAGTGGAGCCTGTTACATTGGACAGGTGTTAAGCTGACTGCAAAAAATTACTACAAAATCTGGGCCGCATTCCATGACTTCAGGTTTCTATGCAACCAAACAACCTTTTATTTTTATTTCTAAAATCTGATATTTGGCGAATCAATTGCATATTATATCAATATTAACTCACCCAAATATCATGTGTTTTAGTAAGATATATCAAAAGTTATGACAAGTTGGACAGAACTTTTGGAAAACCCCTCGTAATTATTTTGACAACAACAGAAACTTACAACACCAAAACAATAACTGTCAATTTGGGGATTATTTCAAGGTTGATCAATTTGAAAGTCACTCCACCATTAGCTGAATGCTTTCATGACCTTTGATGCTCCAATGACTTGGCCCAGATCAGATAAACAATGAGATGAGACACTGAGGTCATACAGGGCTTCTGATAGGATCACCTATATCAGGAGTGAGGAACCTTCCATATGTACTGACTAGATCTTACCACAGGCGAAAACAATATGTGTATTTTAGTGGGGGTGTTCCACTCCACTGACCATTCTCCTGCCACCTCTCTGATTGCTATTACTATTAGAAAAGGTATGACAGCTTGCTTGGCAATGCTCCAACTTTCCAGACCGAACTGGTACGTTGTCACTATAGCAGACGACACAGGTAGCTGTAAAATCCAGTCAAGAGATAGTGAGAGCGGACCAAGAGGGTGGGCCTCCCCCTCTTGTCCTATAATTAAAGGCGCAATTGAGAGACAAAACTAAGCAGCACTGTTACTTTGTCCACTGTGATAAACATAGAAATCTTAATTCAAATAAAACCAGCTGTGAATTGAAAACAATGGGATGAAACTTAGTTGTGAATGAACAGAGCAACTGCATGCTCATATCAATTTTTAAAAAAAGTAGACATCTTATGCTAATTTCATTTCAATCAATGAAACACGCACCTCAAGCCTGATTGGTTGTTTCTCTGGACATTATAAAAGAACAGTGATTGACCTTGGAAGAGTAAGCACGCTTATTCATCCTAGGATAGACTTTGTCCACAAATGACAAGACTGGACAGCAACATGACATCGTGTATTTGTGAGAAAGCAATTCAGATCAAATTTTAGGAGTCCCTCTCAGACAATGCTATCTATCTATCTATCTATCTATCTATCTATCTATCTATCTATCTATCTATCTATCTATCTATCTATCTATCTATCTATCTATCTATCTATCTATCTATCTATCTATCTATCGGGCTGTCTGTCCTCTTTTCTCTCTCTATCTCACTCTACTTCAATACTACCTGTCTCTCTGCCACTCCACTGTCTATCTCTCTGGATGAATACTGTGTTTTATTAGTTTATTTCTTTCTCAAATATTTCATAACATATAAAAGCATAACTTTATAGTGCTATGAGGAGGGTAAGGTATGCATTGAAAACATTACGAAGAGGCCTGCAAATCTAATTGCGTATAAATGCGATCTGAACTTGTCAAATGTGGTCCAAGTCAGTCACTGTTCACCAAGCTGTCTTGAGAAGCAACCAATCAGATCATATCTTGTATGATTGCCTGATAATGATTGACAGCTACACATAGCACTTAATTGAAAAATAATTCACATACAAACAGAAATAATAAAACATGAACATTGAACAACATACTGATTGAAAACAACCACCAAAATATTCCACTGTTTTCCACAGTTTCAGCTGTCCTCAAGTTTGTTTTACAGCTTTATGTGCTTGTTCTTTTGTCCGTCTGAACTGAATTTTACTGATATCTGTATATTTCTTGTTCATGTTGACATGCCTGAATGCCCTCACTTCGATTTTTAAAACTCTTCTTTACACTTCAATACTCATTAATTTTACCTGAAAATTGTACACAACAATAAACTTTTTGTTCTGAAACTTTTGTGGGTGAAATTAGTGTTTAAGATGCAACAATTAAATTGACATATTTTTATAATTGTTGGCAGTGGCTGCCCAGCATTTAACTTCCGTGCCAGTTCAGTGTGGAATTCAGATTTTAGATTAATTTTTTGCTTAATTTTGTTATTTAGAACAACTGTCATCACTACCAGTCATGTTTGATATCAAGAAAATAAGCCAAAGAAAATTATTCAGCCAATATTTGGGTGATTTCTTTCTGATAAGTATGAATTTAAAGGACTTATCCTGCTGACTTCGTACATTGTCGTCTGCAGGCATGGCTCAGCTGTCATACCTTGTTATAGATAATGAGAGGAGTGTATTGACTTAGTCAAAGCATACCCATTACCATTACCACATTGTTTTTGCCTGTTATCTTACCTTAATGGGATTTGCCTGTAATGGGATCGGGAATATGTGTTTTTCGTACCTCCGGCAAAAGCCATTAGTTGATAAATCGCATATTGTTTCTCCTGTGGCGAATAACCTATACATACAATGTGGCTTTACCATACAGACCAAACTAAACTTGTATACGTTTCATACATGTGCAAAAATTCAAACCTGTATGGTAATGGCCGTCAAATGTCCCAGTGAACTGAATAACATAAATCTGCAAATCTCCATATACATAGTTACATCAGCGCTATTAAATTTCAAACTTGCAGTACATTGATAACTACTAATATACAGTTCTTGTTCATTATTGAAGGCTACAAGCCACCTCTAGAAACCTCTTCGCATGGAGATTAGGAAAGGCTGCCAGTGATGTCATATTTCTATAACCAACCTCGTCTTCTGAAAAATGATGCACTTTTACTGCAGGAGTCCATAATCTTAATTAGTTGTAAAATAACTACACAAAGTTGCATATGGGTTGAGAACTATCATCTAAATGATATTTTACTGAAGACAAGGAGTCCGGGCCTTGGACTGAAAAAATATCTTCTGAACCCACCTGCAAGTAATTTCCAGTTTCAAGTGACTCTCCCAACCGGAAGTGGTTGAACTGATTTCCAAGTTTTGCCTCCCATGGGTAACGTTGACCGGTGTAACTGCTGCCATAAACATAGTCACCACCAACTCCATCAGGGCCCCAAATCAATGCCTTGTCACAGTCTTTGAAAAAAAGAAAAAAATACAGGGATGTAATCTGACAATGGGGCATTTGGCAACCGCTTCTAATTCTCCAGCTGCAATTACAGCGTATGATAATCCAATGACAACACCATTTTGAATAAGATCTTTCAAAATGTATATCAGATTATTTAGTCTGAATCGATGTAATGATTTCCAGATGGTAATTATAAATTAAATCTTATGTTACTTTTACATTTCATCTCAACTATTAAAAAATGCTCATTCAAAAACCCTGATGGATCCGTATCATTCCAATTTGGGTTTTTTGGAATACCGTACACCTGTGTTGTCATGAACGATGAAAACCAAACTTCCATGCAAAAATGTTTTGTATTAACCTAAAAAAATTTTTTTACTGGAATCTTTAGAGTGATGACTCTGATGAGTATACCAACCACTAAAAAATCTCTCTGAATAAAGATATCCCGAATAGCCTGTTGTTGTTGTACTAACTCCTGGTGTAGTTCGGTTAGAGTCGTATAAATAACATATTCTGGATTTGTAGTTAGAGGAAATTGCAGAGCAGTTAATGTTGGGATGTTTGATGCAGGCGTCCATGCAATGTTCCAGACTGAGCCCGGGAAGTGTTATCCTGTTAGCTCCTTGGAGTCCGATATTCCTTATTATCGACCACTTCCAAGTCAGTCCATCGTCTGTGTCTTTAAGAAATGGATTTTGTTAATATGTCTTGAAGGAATTGAACTTTGCATACACAAAATAACCATAATTTCAAATATCATGTAAGATAAAAATGTATTTTGCATGAAATATGTCTGATTGTGTCAATCAATAATGCATGTATTTTTTTTTTCATCATCATCATTAAAAATTGAAAGAAAACATCCAAGCATTCCAAGAAAAATTTAAACTTCTAAAAAAACTTCTCACCAAATTAATTATATTGTTGTTTACATCAAATTAATTTACATACCAATATTGACAGCATCCGTGCTGCATATGTAACCCGTTAATCCAGGTGTATAGCCATGCCATCCATATAGAGTGTTGTGAAGGCATGAATAGGATTCAGAAACATGAGGTTCAGCAGCATTCCAGGATGTGAAGTCCACTTCCGAACCATCCGTCCAACCCCATTTTCCACTTGTCTCATTACGCAGGAGTCCAATAGCATTGATAGCGTAACGGAATCTGGAGCATTTAAGCATAGGATATGTCAAATAGGTATCATGGTACTTTTCATTTTCTATGTGATATAAGGCCTCCTAGATACAGTGGGGTGCCAAAGTTTGGGCTCCCTTTGAGGAGACAAACCATTTGCGGTATCTTTCCAATGTGAATTGCGTGAGTGAAGGATACCTAAGCACTCAATTTCAGTCAGGAAGAACTATGCAAATATAAAATTATAAAAAATGATGAGTCTCTTTGTCCAATTTGACATGTGCAAAAAGTTTGGGCACCCCTACAGATTCCGAAATAAATTTTAATATTATTATTTTCGTATCAAAATAATATAAGAGCTCTCAAATGCTTTGGATGATATTGTAAGTATCTCGGGACTTCACTTTTTATGTATTTTATAGTGTTCTCCCTGACAGAATGACTCCAACCCTTGTGGCTTTGGGGTCCCACTGGCAGCAGTTGCAAATGTCAAGCTACAATGAAAATTTTAAAGATATCTGGGCCAGGAGACTTGGTTAATTAGCCTCTTCATTACCCTTGATTTACATTTATTTAAAATAGTAAAAAATACTTAAGACTTCTATTAGATTTTGAGGTTAATATCTAACAAAATTATCTATATTAATGTGAAAGCTCAACTTTGTGTTGACAGCAACCAGGGGCTATTTTTACTGAAACAACTTCAATTTTCTGTTAATTTTGTTTCTATTTAGTCAAATTTTTCGATTGTGTAACAATTAAATCTTATATATGAACCTCAGAGACCTCCACAGGTATGACACTAAATGTGATTGACAGTCCCATCATTACACCGTCAGCATGCAGATGATGAATGGCTATATGAGTTATAACAATTACATAGCTTAATCTGACTGCCTGGGTCATGGCAAAAGGCCCATCTGACTATTTGGAAGCATTTTGGATAAATCATTGTGGTATTTGAGGCAAGGGTGTCAAAAATGCATTGAAAATTGAATTGCTCGATACATGGGAATGTGACAAACAAGTTTGACTCCCCAGCGGCAAGAATACGCAGGCCAATAATTATGGATCACACCTGTATAAATTCTGAAATTGTCATATCTACACACCAAAACCCAAAAACAGCAAGTTTTGGAAGTATTTGAACAAGAAAAGCCAAAGTACTCTGACACAGATGCCCAGGAAGTTGCATTTTTCAGCATTTGAGGTATTTCAGTTGGATATTCGTCTAAGCTGTTCCAAAATCTCATGAGAGATTGATCAGTTATGCTTAGGTGATGAAAAATCAAGGGGATAAATCAACTTTTTTCAGTAAATTAATAATCTGACAGTTGCAGTTTCTACCTTCGGAACCTCAAATGTGCCAAGATTGGAGTCATTCTGTTAGGGAGAACAATACAAATTTCACACGGATTGAGGTCCAGGGATACTTACATTATCATCCAAAGCATTTTAGGACTTTTAGATTATTTTAATGTAAAGTTTTGTAAAAATATATGTCAGAATCTGTCGGGCTGCCATGTCAAATTGCACAAAAAGACCAATCATTTTTTATATTTTTATTTTTCCATAGTCCTTTCTGGCTGAAGTTGAGTGCCTAGGTATCCTTCACTCACACAATTCAAATTGGAATTATACTGCGAATGGTTTCTCTAAAATTTTAAAAAATATGGCAGACCTGACATTGACATTTGCAAATCTTGCTATAACAGCATATTATTTTGATCAAGTGACCTTTTTTTGTATGTCTAGGATGCCCAATCCAGTCCTCATATTCTGTCTGACTAACAATGTTTCGTAGCATGCAGGTAAGCATAGATGATATTACATATGTTAATTATCAAGCCCATTTTTATAAAATCAGGCAAATATTTCACCTACTATGAATAATAAATAAAAGATAACCCCCAGACAGTGCCGGATTTCCCAAGAGGCCGAGTAGGCCAGCGGCCTAGGGCCCACTGCCTTTGGGGGGGCCCACTGTATCCAAATTCACGCGCACATATGTCGCGTATATGTTGCACTTGCACAGAAATTGAACATAGCTGCAGTCAGTGGCCCCCAGTAGAAACACATGGAGAGGGCGCTCCAAAGTCAGTGGGCCCCAAAGTCGGTGGGCCCTCAAAGTCATTGGGCCCCTAAGCGGCAAAACCAGTGGGCCCTTTTAAATGATGCTTGGTGTGTAAAAGAAACGCTAGATGAACGAGTCGAGGCCCTTCCTGAGTTAGTGGGCCCTCCAAAGCAGCAAAATCAGTGGGCCCTTGCAGGCACAAGCTTAGTGCGTACAAGAAATGCTACATGGAAAGGGCCCATCCTGGGTCAGTGCGACCCACAAAGTCATTGGGCCCCACAATGCGGCAAAACCAGTGGGCCCTTGGTGATGCACACCTAGTGCGTACAAGAAATGAGAGATGGAGGGGGGCCCTCCAGAGTCAGTGGGCTCTCCAAAGTCATCAGGCCCCCCCCAAAGCGGCAAAACTAGTTGGCCCTTGTAGACACATGTTTTGTGCGTCAAATAAATGCAAGATGGAGTCAGTGGGCCCTCCAAAGTCATCGGGCCCCCGAAAGAGGCAAAACCAGTGGGCCCTTGTAGACAAAGGCTTTGTACGTCAAATAAACTTGTGCAAAATGGAGGGTCCCTCTTGAGTCAGTGGGCCTTCCAAAGTCATCGGGCCACCCCAAAGTGGCAAAACATACATGTCAACTTCATTGAAGGCCAAGGGGGGGATTTTGACAAGTGCATTTCCAAACCCAGCTATTTTAGTTAAGATTTTTCTGACCATCCCTGTGGAAAATTGTGAGGGTGAGCTATCATTTTCTACTCGCACAAGAGTGAAAAGTCATTTGAGATCGACAATTCGCCAGGAAAAATTATAGTCACTATCTTTGCTGGCAATTGAATCTGCCATGTTGCTTGACATCGACACTCAATATATAACAGAAAGAAATTTCTTTAAATCAATGGTATCCAGGTAAATGTTACTTTCCCTACAGGCTTCTATGTCAAGTACTCCTTGTGTGTTTTTTTTCCTGCTCTGCAATACTTGGTTCTATCTGAGATCCAATTATCATTCAGAGAACATTGTTGTGACTTTTGACCTATTAATTAACTTTTTGCTCTGCAATGCTTTATTCTATCATTAGACTTCTATAATCGTACTGAGAAAATTGTTCTGAGTCTTCTGACATTTGACCTACTAATTTACTTTTCGCTTCATACTAAGAACATTGACGTGAAATTCGACTTATTATGCTCTGGAATGCAATGTTCCAACTGAGAGTTTTATAATTAGATAATCATACGGAGACAAATAGTTTTAACATTTAACCAAGTAATTTACCTTGTGCTTCATACTGAGAACATTGTTGTGTCAGACATTAATCAACTAATTACTTTTTACTCAACAATGGCGAATCTATCTTTAATTTTCATAATCTTACAGATGCATTATTTAACCTTGTAAGTTTCAACCCAAAAATTCACTTGTTGGTTAACATCTTCAAATTTTTGCTGTGTAATTTCAAGCAATTTTAACTGTCAATTTATATGGTTTGTGAAATAATAAATATTATCAGGAAAATATCTTGTTTGGCACTAACATTATTATAGATAAGATGACCTCGCATAGTCAGGGGCCCCGCAAGTGCCTTGGCCTAGGGCCCATCCTTATCTAAATCCGGCCCTGCCCCCAGAAATTATTTTGCCCTGCCAATTTTATCATATGCTAAAAATCCAGAAAAAATATTCACTTCTGAGAAATATGGAAAATACCAATTTTTCAGTAGCGCAAATGAGGAATTACTTTATGAACTGCCAGGGCTTTGTGCCACCTATATTAACCGATTTGGCTGAAATTTTGCAAGTACTTGGTTTTTTACTTATGTGGTCATCAATTTCCACTTTCAAATTGTGGGATTTAGGAGATTTGATTTTTCCCAATGAAATGTGGACTACCCTACAGTACATATAGTTCCTACTTGGTGAAGTTGCTTTTAACAACACAGTTCATGTTAAAGATATACATGAACATGACAGATTACCATTTATGACTGACAAAGTCAATTATAAATATCAGTGTAAAATGTTCCTTTCTTTTGCATTACAAAATAAACCCATGTAAATAGGCCTAGTACAGTTTTATCATTCAATCTGCACACACACACACAGAATTGAATCTCGAAAAAAAAGATGGTTAGACATGCACCAAAAGAAGCAATGGGATACAAATCAAGATTACCTGGCAGTTGATACAACCAGAACACCATGCTCTTCGGCATCATGTATGCTCGCTAAGTAGGTTTTTTTATCCCATGCGTTTCTGCTGCATCTGTCCTGATCAGACGGCTCTGACAGTTTCACGGTGTCATCCACCATCCAAAAGCAATGTTTGCCAAATAGGAAGTATCCTGGAGGACACCCTAAAAAATGGAAGGACCGAAAATAAATCACTTGTTATTAAACTTCATGAGAGATAAATTCACTACACAGCCACGATCATGTGGTCTAACCTGCCCCATCTCAATTTCTTGTGAAAATGTGCTAGACCGGATCATCAGTGTCTTTCACTTTGTGCGTTTTATCACCAATTCTGCCTGCAGCTCCCTACAGGATTTCTGAACCTCTGTTGCTTAAAAAATCCCGCAGGGAGTTGCAGAACTGCAGAATTCTGCAGCTTCCTTCAGACATTTTTAAGAAACTACAGAATTCTGCAGACAGCTGCAGAATTGATGAAATTGCAGAATTTGTGATCTGCATAATTCTGCAGCTAGCTGCAGAATTATGCAGCCAGGTTCAGAAGTGCATAAAATCTCTCAAGCTGCATAACTTCTACAGAATTACAGATTTTGCTGCAGAAATCTTTCAGAAACACTGCTTGGACAGACGACACAAAAACACCCAACCTTTCTGGGGGGGGGGAACTGCCCCCCTGCCCCCCCCCCTCCCATGTGCCTATGACCCCTCCCTCCCCTCCCAAACTTACATTCCTGGGTAATATAGTGGCAAAATCTAAAAGAGTTTTGAACTTTGCATATGCATTGCGACAAGCTGGATGAAGTAACAGAGGTTCAGAAATCCTGCAGGGAGCTGCAGAACTGCAGAATTCTGCAGCTTGCTGCAGCAGTGCATAAAAATTCCCAAGCAGCCTAACTCCTACAAAAACAACAGGAATGTCACATGCACACTCTTGTCAACATGCTGGAATAATTTGGATTTTCAAGGTATCCAAATTTGAAGTTCTAAAATTGATGATTGAATGTTAGGAATTGCAAAGATATGTTCCTCAGACATTAGATATATGTATAAATGATATTAATTTTTTTTATCGACTGTTTTAACCTTTATACATGTTATTATGTGATTATACGTTATATATATTTCCTCAAATATGGGGGCTTAATAAAGAAATAAAATAATAAATATTATTAAACATTTTTAGCGGCTGAGAATTATTTGAAAATTTTATTTGGGTGACCTGGAAAAAATTATCATTTTTAGTATTAAAAAAAATCATCAAAAATTACATCATGGCTCAACAACATAGACACAAATTTCAACATATGCAAAAAATGCCAACATAATCTTGATGTACATGTAATAATAATGTATACAACCAAAAAAACATCACAATATCATGTTGAATGCCACATGCATTGACTTCTGCCTTCACTTGATTTGACATGGATTCCATCAACTTGTTTCTTGTTTCTTTTTGGTGGATATGGCCATTCTTAAGACAAAGCAACTTGCGCTTAGTCCAGATCAGTTGGCTGAACCTCCATCTTATGAGCAATATGATTCAAGATGTCCCTAAAGTGTAATTAATGTTCAAGTCTGATGAAGTTGCCAGTATGGCAAATTCTTAATTTTGTTGATTTTCCAGGTTTTGACGGATTTGTGGTGCCCTAAAAGCTTGAGAATAGCCATAAATGAATGAAATGTTTCAACTGGAGTGTTCTCTACACTGCGGTACCATTTCCTCTTCCAACAAACTTAGACAGGAGACAACTGGGACGTTTCCATTCTCCACAACCCAACATAAATTTCCGTCATAATGGACAACAAATCAAACAAGGACTGAACCACCACCCTGAGCTCTTGTGGCCATGAGGCAGTATTTGGACAGCATCTGGCCACCCTCCCATCACACAAACATCTCACCATCAGCTCTGTAAAACATGGAGCAGGATATATTTACTGAGATGGAATTTACTTGAACAATTCTCAAAATATTCCAGAAATTTATTCAAGAGTGTACGCGTTTTTGGAAGAGGAAATGGTACTTCAGTGTAGAGATCACTTCAGTTAAAACATTTTATTCATTTATGACTGTGCTCAAGCTTGTCAGGAATCACAAATCTGTCAAAACCTGGAAAATTGAGAATTTGCCGTTATTAGCAACTTTATCAGGCTTGAACCTAATTAACACTTTAGGGACATCTTGGACCATATTGCACTAAAGATAGAGGTACATCCAACTGATCTGTTGAAATTTTGTGTCTATGCTGTTGAGCCATGATGTAATTTTTGATGATTTTTTCCAGGTCACCCAAATAAAAATGATAATTTTTTCCAGGTCACCCAAATAAAATATTCAAATAATTCTAAGCCGCTAAAAATGGTTTATAATATCACATAAATCTAATATCTGAGGAACAAATCTTTGCAATTCCTCACATTCAATCACCAATTTTAAAACTTTGAAGTTCTGACACCTTGAAAATCCTTGAGTGCAGGAACAACACTGGCTAACCAGTAACTCGTGAATATATAATTTTGACCAAGATGAGTGACTTTTGCAGCCTATGTGAACATGGTTGTCTCGGCAAGGTGCAATGACAAGGTCGAATATAAACTTTAGATAAGTGGTTTTAATTAATGAGACTTGTTTGTTCACACTTTTCCTTCAATGCTCATGGAACTTTTTGGCAAAGGCACGTATCACAGAAGGTCTCTTCCTTGATTATTAATAGAGAGGTTTTGCTACACGTTCACGTGTGACATATACGTGTACAAGTGCTGTCTTATTACATTGTTGTCATGGCAACCCCCACGTACACGTCACACGGAAACGTGCAGCAAAACCTCTCTATTGTTATTTTTTTTATATTAGTGATGGTCCAATGTGACCCGGTGTCCAACATGCCCCATTCTCCCCTGCTTGTTATCATACTTACGTTCAGCCAGACAAGCCTTCATCCAGAATGAAATGCATCCTCCTGCAGTCCAGGCTGAACCGTCCACTTTCAAATTGACACGATTCACTCTCCAGACACGTCTGAGCCGGAACACCCTAGTCCTCAAGCCAGATGATGTGATGTCACTGGCAATCAAATACTGAAATATAATAGTGCAACTTCATTTGATGGTAATGTCCATTATCCCACCCCTGTTGAGGTTGTTGTTTTTTCGCTCTTCGACATCTCATAATATGTGATATTATTTTCACTATACAACCTGTCATTGACTTAAATTGATTTATAGAAAATAAATGACTCTCTCTCTCTCTCTCTCTCTCTGCAAGACTCTATGATATAGCCTCTGACTTCGGACTATACTCATTACAGCAGTAGTCACAATAGTCAAGTTGAAATTGTTTATGTATCACACAAAGTGGATTCCGAAGTTATCTTACATCAACCACTTCTGAATTTATGGTTATGACTTCTGATCACTGCAAAGTGAGGCTAGCCAAATACTAGTAGGTACTATATTATTATATCCATGTATTTGACAAAATACAATCATTGTTAAATCAAAACATAACTTGTCAAGAAACAACATTTACACGCCACATGACATCAAAATTCCCTTGAATCAAAATTTTTTGCATTATATATAATTACCTCACTGGCATCCAACAAATGCAGCCCAGCTTGAGTACCAATAGACAACTTCAGTCCTGTGTCAATCCACTGAAGACTGCTTGGGATACTGACGACCAAATGGGTAGCCAAGTAGAGATGGTTGAGTGTTATTGCTGCTTCATTGGAACTTGTTGTTTCATTTGAACTTGCTGTTTCATTTAAACTGGCTGTCTCATTCGAACTTGCTGTTTCATTTGAACTTGCTGCTCCATTTGAACTTGTTGTGGGGCAAAATGACCAACCTTTGTGGCCTGAGCAGTCACATGATGCAACCGGCTCTATTTTGCCATCTTGCACAATCTCCGGACAGTCTGCAAACATAAAAAGGTCATGCAAGGTTGGTAAACCTCATCTAAGGGAGGCTGAATCTGGAAATGTATAACATCACTTAACAAAACAATTACTGTAAGCCTATATATGTTATTGATTACTGCATTTTAGTTTTGTGAACTTTTAAAACTGTGAATTTCCGAACATAAGGATGATAAAAAAAAACTGCTTTACATCATGCTCTCCGGTGAAGAATAAAAATTGAAGTATACATAGTTATAGGATTGATAATAATATCTTTTAAAATATCTTATAAAGTCACTGTGGCAAAACCGGACGAGGGTAACTGTACATTCATACCGATTAAAGTTGAATCCCACAGAATACAGCTGCTCCACCTATTGTACTCCACAGTTCAACAAAAATGTCCCAGCTGGTGGCTCCCCCGCTTGGTAAAATTGTTCATATGCATTGGAAAAGCCACAGATTTTGAAAACAGGGGTAGGCTCACTCGAAGGCTGCTGGCTCAGCCAGGAATAATGGCACCGAACTATAAATGCACACATTTTGGGTCGATATACAGGCCTATAATCCAATCCATCTTTCATAAAAATCGGAGAAGGAATCTTTGAGATATTCAAGTATATTTTAAGGGGGACTTATTTTTGTTGAACTGTTTTTCATAATTTTCTCATATTGTACACCACGTAACTCTCAAAAAACATCGGTAACCCCCCTTCAAAGACTTATTTTTCAATAAAGTGTATTTTCAGCTATATTCCTTTAATTTTCTATAAATATCTCATGGATATTGTTCGAGTGACACTGCTTTTCGGTATAAATCCCACACTTTTTTAAGTATTTTAATGTAATGACATAGATTTTGAAAAGATCATAGTTCGAAAATTATGTTGGATAGCCCGCCAATTTTTTTTTTCATTGGAAAGCTTTCTTTTTGAAGAACTTTTTGGCAAAGTTTCATGAATATCTCATGGATTTTAGATTTCTTGCCAAGTGTGGGATTCAACTTTAATTTATTGCATGATTATAAGCTCAGTAACAGTAAAACTTTTTTTTACGCAGTTTGAAAGCTTTCTATTTCGACTGTTTAGACATTGTAGAATGTCCGTAGTAAGGTTCTGAACAATTTCACTGAAAAAAGATTCTTGATTTAATGGCTGAATCAGGCAACTTTAAGTGCAAATCATCACAAATACCAAAAGCATGATCAGTGTCTCTTAATTGAGCCATTATCAAATCTCAAATTCAGTCCATCAGATCTCAGTGACTGGGGTGCATGTGATTTTTGGTTTATTTTTATTCCAAATTGGTTTTCTTCACGCATGTATCCTTTACAACATCGTTATACATAAAGTTATGTCATAAGCTTTTATAGTCATCCCATCCTAATGTGACTATTTTCTTGATTTAGATTATTAAAAATGTTCATAGACCTTCTGAAATCATTATTTTGTGGTAAGGTCTGTGCTCTGCTCACATCCTCCTCATTCAATTTCGCGAATTTTGAATTTGTTTCGATCTTATAAAGTCAGACATGGCTCTGTTACACCGATACATTCTCTTTACTTCGATTCTCTTTGCACTCTCACTATATTTAGTTTTTAAGCAGTTGATATGCCTGCTTGTCTACAGGCCCAAGGGGGGCGGGGTTTAACCCTCTAATCCTACCCCCCCCGCCGAATCCGCTTCTTTTTAATATTGCTGAGACTACAGGAAAATCAAGTCACCATCCAAAGATTTTTATTTGGCCAATGCTATTTTGCAATCTAGAGTCTATTTGGTGACCTTGCCATCTGACCACTGCTTCTTTTTTAATGAATTCAAAGATCATTAATCAATGACAAGATCCCAGCTGCAACTGTACAAATTAACATAAGCCGCTTTGATTTGTACTGGCCCATGTCACATGAAAGAAAGTAACATCATTAATCAGTTACAAAAGCTAATTTCTATCTTTTCCCCAATAGAACAAAATTAGAGTCAAAATCTAAAATTACCCCAAGTGTCTGTCACCTTTAAAAGTTTCTCTTTTTCAGCATATTTATTTGTAGAAGGCTTTTACCAGTCAACCTTTTCTTTTCAAGCAGGACAGTCAGTGTAGCTTGTTTCAGAATAAAAGGCTGGCATTTAGTTGGAATGTATTTTATGCACCAAAAACTTGCTTATTAAGAAATAAGTCTAATGGAGCAATGCTGCTGCATTTCGTGTTTTGAGGGCATGCCAGCACAGCATGAAAAAACAGAATTTCAACTCAAGACAATCATTGCGGCAAGCCAATATTAGTTTTACTCTCCCATGGTATTCCTCTGCGGGTGGTAAAAGAAATGCTACTCCTCTTGTGGCCTGAGGTTATCACACCACTAAGCTTTATTGAATCTCACCAGACTCTTTGCTTTATTGATTCTCACCTATGCACCTGTATGTCAACCTCACAGCAGGGGCTCCCCCTATGAGTTGGTTTCACAGTTTGGCCAGTTTGCCCCTAATAACATTATCACCTCAGGATGTAGAACATAGCGGCAAAATAGAAAATTAAAAATGGGGGAAAGTGAAATTGTGATAGAATGCTATTAAACAATTATTCCCACCAATGCTAAAGGTATCAAGAGCTCTCGGGTAAAATGAACAAGCGACTAAGCTTAGAAAAATACTTTTTCTTCTGTAGCTAATTTCTTTACCAAGGCAAGATCAACAGGAAGTATCATGAGAATAGTTAAGGGACCTAACAAATAAGCTTACTGGTGTTTGTTAAAGTCAGTCTTTACTGCGCAGTCCAACAGTGTAGTCACAACATGAGTGGCAGAGAGGGCCAATTTCTACAGACAACAGTCTCCTCGCTGGAGGGTCCTGGTGTTAATCCTGAAAATCAGCAAAACGATGAGATCACCGCCTATCAAGTAGATGCCACTGTGGTTAGTCTTGAAACGTCACAAGACAGTCAGTCGATATTCGATCAGGAAGATTTGGATGGACCAAGTGATGCAGTTGATAACAGCAGTGTTTGGTACTTTTTCGGTCGCGAAGCACCAAGGGCAGAAATTAAATATTTCGGACAAATAATTATGCTGTATTTCGTGATAATCTCGTGTGTTACCTGTTTAGCAATGGGTCACCAAAACTCAAACCTATGGACGGCTTTACTAAGCTCGAGTTTTGGGATATTGCTTCCCAGCCCTGCACTGGACTACACTGAGAGATCTATAAAACGTCCCAAAGAGGCTGCACCAGAGAACTGATTCAAGTCTGTGGGGGAGAACAGGTGTTTGCAGAACAAGGTTGCACGCTCCATTGCACACTATCACTCTCACGTGGTTCTGCTAGACTCCACCCGGACCATTGGACCACCTGCTGATGCTGCTGCAGAGCATTCATAAATGGTACTGAATTGATTTCCACCACTCACTCTTGGTGTATCTACGAATCTCTATCTACACACACTTTGCTCGAAATTCACAATGGCCGACTTCACCGACAGAAACATGTATGTGCAATCTTCATTTTCTGCCCGAGATGGTCCTGGCAAGCTGCAGTTCGACCTGTTGATGGGCTCATCAATAGACAAGCACTATCTGAGGATGGACCTGCAAGTGGGCGGCTACACAGAGTCTTCTGTAATACGAGGAGAGGACCTGGAAGCACTTCTGGACAAGATGACAAGAAACAGGGAAAAGATAGAACTTTGCAAAACCTTTAGAAGCACTGTCTCTCCCCTGATCGAGCTGTCCAGACACTGCAGTTATGAGGGCCTGTGGGAAACAGCCATCATCGAAACACGTCAGATGTATGATGCCCCTCACCGATACGCCACTCCAGTGAGGCTCCCAACGCCACTCTCCACTGCGCAATATGACCTGCTGCTTCACAACTTGCCTCGACTGATCCAATTGTGCAGGAGAACAGTTCTTCCTCAATTCGACTCATACACTATCCCCCTCTACAAGAGACAGTCCTTGACGACTGGGCATTCTCAGTACTTTGCCACCATAGAAGAGGCCTGCAGAGACCAGACCATCGTGCTCAGAAATTTGGTTCAACCAATCGTTATTGATGATGATGTGAGAGACTCTTCAGCTCTGACAACCATCTTCGCCGATGATGATGATCATTATCATTATTATCCTGATGCAGGTGAAGGCTACACCCCGGGCACATCAGTGGCCACAAGCGTGGAGGATGATGCTGGACCAGGCCACACGACAGGCTCTTCGACTCTGTGTCCTACCGATGGACCCCTAGAAAATCCACTCCAAGCAGACGACTCCTCCTGCCTCATCGTGGATATGGATGAAACTGTTGACCCAGCTGCAGCACAGCCAGCCGCCCCCCTCCCCCCGCGTTCATCGACCCCCCTCCCCGATGATCTTCGACCGCTCTCCCCCACAAATCTGCTCAATGACATTGATCTTGACATCACGCTTCCTGCTGTAACCCTCCCTGCAACTCACACCCTCACAGAAATGGCCATGATACGTCCCTCGCCCTACGTTATGTGTTTCCAGGCCTGTAAACTGTTCTATATGAAAATGATCAGGCACTATGCTGGAGCCCCCAAACTATACACAATCCGTGCAGCAGATCAGGCCAGGGACTTCATAATAAACATTTGGAGGCACTTAGAGCATCTCTTGTGTGAAATGCTGGACACTCTTGGTTATTCCCTGAATACACCTTCTGATAATGTTTTAACTTTCTTGATCTGTTCCACAGTCCCATTGTCACCCTACAGCGTGGCCTTGTATGTTCTAAATGACACCACTTGCCATGACGAAGACCAGCTGCTTGTCAATTGTTATATGGAGGCTCTGTATGAGAAATTTGTCGGTTGTTTCTACGAAGACTCCAACTGAATGTGCTTTGTATTGTGCAGAATATGTTTTTTTGGTTGTTGTTGTCAATTGCATGCTTTTCAAACACATGTGACAAAATAAAAAGTTATTTAATCTAGAAAAACTCAGTGTTCTAACTTCATTTAGTTTTTGATTTTTCCTGAACGAAATACTCTTCCCTGTTATATTTAAGTTGAGCTAAATATCTCCCAGACTCCTGTTTAAAAATATTTCAACTGAGTGAGGTGCCATTAAAGTTCACTAACTCACTTCAATGAAGCTTAAGTTTCTGGAGACATGCGACCACATGCTCGGGTAACTTAGCTCGGGCAATCTCCCAGAAGCAGGTATTCATTGTGAAACGAATACAGCTTAATTTTTGAAATGAACAAACATTTCTGGAGGCGAACTTGCTCATGCTCAGGTAACTTAGCTCAGTCAATCATGCAGAAGCTGGTATTCATTGCGAAACGAATACAGCTTAATTTTTGAAATGAACAAACATTTCTGGAGGCTAACTTGCTCATGCTCAGGTAACTTAGCTCAGTCAATCATGCAGAAGCTGGTATTCATTGTGAAACAAATACAGCTTAATTTGAAATGAAACAAACACAAAAGTTTCCATCAGTTTGATTGTTTAATATTCATCCTTTTTTCGTTTTATCCTCACATTTGACAACATCCATAAAATGTATGTAGAGCTATAACATTACTCAATGAAAGCAGTGCACAAAAAAAACTGAAATTTTTTCTTTTTAAAAAACGAAAAGCAAAACAGAAACATACTAGAAAATAGGGTAACAGTCCCTTTTATGCTACACTGGGTACTTTATACAATGTACTGATAAGTTTTTAAAAACCAGTCATCTCTATCAAAATAACAACCAACTACTCAATATATGTACAAGCTGTTTAAACCAAAGTATGTGCACCCTGTTATAGTAGACATGGTAAAACAAAAACGACAAGGGCTCGAACAACACCACCGAGCAAGAATAAGCACAATTGTAGCACAAGTTTGAAGGTAATAAGCAAAAACATCAAATTCACAGTCACTCATTTATAGAGCTAAAACAGTTCATTCACGCAGCTTTTTCTCTCAAGAGTTCTCGGCCATTCACAGTTCTTTCACACCTTATTAATCAAAAATTTGTCCAATAGTATGTACAACCCCCTGGGGTCAGCAGGAGGGGAAAAGCAAGAAGTAATATCCCAGAGTCATTCGCAAAGTTTTGGCACAAAAGTCAATTGGTAAATGTCATTTAATGACGTGGCCTGAGGCGACCCTGACCTCTCAAGATGTTGCCAGCATCCATGTCACGCAACATACCATTTCTGGGGGCACGATTCCTGTTAGCACGGGGGCGTTCGGGGGTACGGGGGCGTTCGGGGGTACGGGGGCGCTCGGCAGGCACCTCCCGGCGAGGTTGAGGTGGTGGGAAGGCTGCCCCTATGTCCTCGGGGACCACGTGGACATGCTGGGGCGCTACCTGGTGGACGGCGTGGACAGGGGGGATGAGGCCATAGGCTCCCGGGAAAAGAAGCCACGGGGGAGGGAGGGCCCGAAGAAAAGCCCTGAAGTCGTCTCCGTCGAGGCCTGCAATCCTCCAGAAAATCTGAAAAATACAAAAGTTGAAAAACATAGGTCAGCCAATTGTGTTTAAAAGCAAATGAGTAAAACTGGGAGAAAAAGCAAGAGGTTTTTATAAACTTTACATCAAGAAGATCTTTACCTTAGACAATTAGAATCTGGAGAATTCTTCCTGGGACTCCAGGCTGCAGAGTGAACCACCTCTGTACTGAGTGCGTCCCTTTGGTTTTAGCCCACAGAAGCGTCCAATTTTTTTAGCTGGGTCGACACAGCAGCATTTACAACATGCTTTACAGGCTGCCACAACACATGCTGGGTCTTCATCAGTTTTTCTGCATTTTCTATTAAGTACTAATAGAATAATTACCGCCAAAAGTAGTCCAGCAGATAGCCCGGCAAAGACTGTTCCCCAGAATCCGATGTTCTTGGCAGACCAGTAAGCCACCCCCCTGGTTGGGATGCCCATGGTGTAGCCGACCGTGGGTTGCTGTGAGGGGGTCCGTCTGATGTAGGGTGGCGAGTTGACTTCGGTCCATGTTGTCTCTCCGTCAGATTCGGTAGTCACCTCGGTCTCCTCAGCAAGTTCCAGGGTCCTTAGAGATGTGTAGATTCGGCCAAAGAAGTCGCAGTTGGGCCCTACACAGGCCGACGTACTGACTTCGTCGTACTTGCAAGTCACCCAGGGGAAGCCAGCAGCAATGCCCGCGCAGAGGTCTCGGTCGGCACCAGTCAGGGAGACAAACTCAAAGCCATATGAGAAGTCCAAGCTGTCAAGGTCGAAGGTTCGGGGGTCGGCAACACGTAGAACAAGTCCTCGGGTGTATCTGGTGCGTGGCGGGAAAAGTGGAGTGGATCCAACTCCAGAACATTCCACCATTCCATTGGAACTGCAAATACACTGTCCCGAGTTACCGCAGATCCAAGCTTTGGTGTGAACCACCAGCATCAAGGCAATAACAAGCCTGAAATCCATCTTGTGCTCCTGCACTTCAAAAGTTCTCAAAAGTTCTCAAAAAGTCAATAAAAGTGCTGCAAAGTCTCCAATAATATCTCGCCTTTCCTTGTGCTATGTATATGTATGTGTTTGCTTTCTGACAGCCAGTAATGAAATGGTCAGCTGTCAAGTTGGATCCCACATGGTATTACGTAATCAAGATGCATTCAAATACACCCCTTTTGTCTTCAACCCCAACCCCTTTTGTTTCACCAAGCTAGAGCGTCAGCTAGAAGCTAATGTTATGTAACATTTGCTCCCTAGCAGATTTGCGCCTCTGTATAGGCAGCTAAAGTGAAAGTTATATTTGCAAGTTTTTGGAATATTTTAACAGGCCCCTGTATCATATCCATTGCTTGGGAGATTTACAAAAAGAAAAATTGACTCAGAAAATAGCCAGTTTATAGACTTTTAATACATTGGCCCCACCCAGAAAGCCTTAAATGAGAAACAGTAGTTTAAAAAAGAAAAAGGAAGTTACAAATCTAAAAAATGGAGTTTGTTTTAAAATGAGGGAGGATGATGGCCAAGACTTTACGTCCTGTATTTATTTAGTAGTCTAAGCGAGCAACTGCCCAAGAAAGAATGAAACTCACTCATCAAGAGCTCATTTTCTTGCATGAAAAAGATAGATTTAAGCAGCAATAGTAGCAGGAACAATTTAGACAGTCCTCTTTCTGGGATTGAGCACGTTTTACGTCCTGTATTTATTTAGCAACCCAAGCCAGCACTGGTCAAGAAAGAATGAAACTCTCCCATCAAGAGTGCCTTTTCTCGCATGAAAAAAGATAGATTTAAGCAGCAAATAGCAACAGGAACAATTTTGTCAGCCCTCGGGTGGGATTGAGCATGTTTTTACGTCCTGTAATCCGTCAGTTGTGTACACGACCATTCAAGAATACTCAAAAGAAGAGTATTGTGGGAAAAAAAAAGGAAAGACTTGGTCACAAAAGTGATATTTTGGATTTGTCTGCATTTTACCAGAGTGCAAAGTCAATTCGAACAACAGCAGAACGTGCTGTATGCGTAATGACTAAACATCATGATGCTTACTAATGATCAGGCTTGGGTCTGACACCTATGAACTTCTAAGCTTTGGTAAAGCTTGTTCTCATCAGCTGTTATATTGCATTGTTCCTGCCCACACGCTGGCGCGCGTCGTTTTTTGTGCTGGTATCAATTAGCAGAATTCTAGATTTAGAATGAGGAGTTTGATTCAATTTTGCCTCCATTCAAGCGTGGTGATCTACTCTACTGAGATCACAGCATGTGTTCCAAGAAATCCGTCTAAACACGCCCAGATGCTCATTTAGAGGACCACGTGACAAAGAAAAAACTATAAAAACTCAGATATCAAAAACAGGTGTATCATCGTGCCTCCAGAACACCAGAAAGCAACTTTAAGTTTCTCCTGGTTCTTCTCTCTTCCGATTCATCGACATCACTTCAAGAGACTCCTCCCCTGGGAAAATCAGGTAAGTTGTTTGTTGTCTACAGTTCGTTGAGCTCTAAGTTAATTTTTCTTATTGTTGCCTTTGATTGAAGTGAAACTATTCACACAAAAGGGTCAGCTCTTGGTGGGTCTTCAACTGTACATGATTTTTTAGTCTGTCAGTCCACTTTGCAGTGCATCTGAATAGGCCCAACATTGCAAGTAGTCGACTAATGTGAGCTAGCTTTTACACTTTGGGAGAGAAAGTAAACATTTTCACAATCCATGCAAAAATCACCAGTATTTGCATTCAATTTCGTTAGTTCAATAGTTGGAGCAGGAGGTCGACACCTCTGCATGATGTTTAGAATGTCTGTGCTATTTGCAGTGCATCTGAAAAAGTCCAAGCATTGTGAGCAGACGTCTAATGCGTGCTGACTGTTTTACACTCAGGAGGAAAAAGTAAAAATTTTCACAACCCAAGCAAAAAGCTGCAGTATTTGCAAGCAATTTCGTTAGTTGAATAGCTGGAGCACGCAACCATGTCATTGTTATTGGTAGATTGCTATATTTACCTTCTTTAAACACCCCTTCAAGCTGTAATGTCCACCAAAGTGCATAATTCTCATTCAGGCTTATAATAGTTAAATTAACAATAGCTTAGTGAAATAATGTGAACTTTTACAGCACATTTCGTTAGTCTGCTAATGTGAGAACATTTACAGACGCTCACGACACCATTTTGGTGATGCCCCATCTTACCGATAGCCCCGCACTGTTTAGTCGCCCAGGTGTGTCTGGTGCTCAGTTAGGTTAAAAATTTCGTTGAACTTTTCACAGATTTCGTTAGCATGTTCACCCCTCCATAGACTAGAGTGATTTTTGCGCGGTTTTTAGGCATTTATAGTAAGTAAGGGGGCACGCAAATTCCTCCACCCATCTCACTGAACTCCTAATTATTTGAGAAACGAATTTTTCAAGTAATAGCAAAAATCTTTAACATTTTCACTGCCTGTCGGTATTTTGAGGGCCACTCAGCAGCTCAGTACCATTGCGACAGCATTTTGGTGACTTTCACAGTGTCCCCCCTGGCGGCCATTTTGTCTCCACGCAGCCCAAATGTCTTGTGCTTGAAGATGCAACGAAATTCGAGCTATTAAGCAAATGAAGTTGGGATTTTCAACATTTTTCGTTGCTCTACGTTCAGAAGGTCACATATATACCACGGACGACATCATTTTGGTGATTGGTTTGAAATACCACCACTTTAAACATATTGCACCACTAAAAACAAGACATGCTTCGATTTTCACCAGAAAAAAGCTAATTTGGTCCTCCGTTTAAGGCCCTTCTGGCCGAATGGTCTATTCCAGACCTATTCGACCACGTCAGCGACTTCATTTTGGTGATTGGGCGCTGTTTGATACCATAAACACACCACTCTCAAAACAATGACTAAGCAATGTTATTCAAACTAAACACCAGGTGTCTACGCGTGCGTTTTGAACACACAGACCACAAAACACCCCTGCTGGTCAGCTGAAGAGACAGAGTTTAGTTCCTCAATGCAATGCTAACCCATGGGACACTGCAAAAGCTGAGAAACAACTTGAATGTCCCACGGACTCCCCAGAACTTGAACATGCTCAACGCTTGTTGTTTTGCAATGCTATGGCCCTTCCTATACTTTGACTATTGTACACTTGCGGGTCCATGTGAATATACTGCATGGGGTCACTTGTGACAAGGCTCAAAAAGAAACCTGTAGCCTGATGCATTTGGAGCGCATTTTTCCAATGAAACTTGCATTCAATTTGAGACGTCCCCCATGGAGCTCTGTTAACTTGCGACTCCCAGGTGGTCAAATTTGACTCCACTCATTTCGTAAATAATGCTTGGAGGTGGAAAGAACTTGGTAGAAATGTTACCAAAGAAAACATTGTTTTGTTTTTGTTCCAGAAGCACAACACAACTTCACAATGTGATTTTTTAAGAAGAAAATACATCTTTATTTCTACTTATACATTGGCTTATATGAAAAGAATACATAGATTATCACAACATATAGGGAAATATTTAGTCACATGAATTGTTTTAAATATTATTTTATAAATCACACTACATACAGTGAAACACACTGCCACATGAAATGAAATATTCGGCCTCACAAAATTGTTTTTTTTATTTTTTTATGAATCACGCTACATACAGTGAAACACACAGCCCCATGAAATGAAATATTCAGTCACACAAATTTTTTTTTTATAAATCACACTACACATAGTGAACCAACCTGGCACATGAAATTTTTTTTAAAATATTATTTTTAAATATATATACACACCAGCATCACCGCCACAGTGGACGTTTCATGAAAATGTTTTGAGTTTACATCACAAGGCATTAAACTTTAGCCTGCGTACAAGTTTTCTCAGCTTTTTAAAAACACCCTCAGACATTCTTCCTTGATACTCATTGCACATTCTTTGAGGATATTTACCACAACACTTGTAGGGTAACCTCTGCTTTTATAATAGACATATAATAATGCAAAATACCCACATTGTTTTGGGGACAATAGTTCATCATTAACCATCACACAACTGCGATTGTTTGTAAAGTTCTCCATTTCTTCTCCATAGGTCACATCAGGCAGAGTACCTAGACTATCAAAGAGCTCCACAGTGCCATGAGCAACCACCAGAACAACCCAATGGCCGACTTTGCCAACGCTGCTGCCCTGGCACAAGGTTTCGCCCGAGGGTACCCTGCTCCCCCTCCGGGATTGAACTCCTGGCAGTTCGCAGGACAGCCGGCCTTGGGCTTCGGGGGCATGATGGGCCTGGGGGCCTTGACCCCCACCCCCGCCCCCGCATTTGCCCTCAATGGCCTCGTCGATGCCCTCACGCTCTCCGAACAGACTCTTCAGGCCTGGCGCACTCTTCACTCCATCCAAGCTCTCCAGGCTCTCCGAGTGGGCTTCCCTCAGACTTCCACGGTGCCCGCGACTGTCGGGACTCTTCCTCAACACTTGGGAACATTCGGGTGAGTTGACCATACTCGTAGCATCAGTAGGCATATTAGCAGGGGCTTTTCTTATTATAGGAACGTTTATGATGTAGCAGTTCTCCGTGGTATCTTTGGTAATGTAGCGAAGAGCTCGGCTGGGTGCCGCCGCCAGCACATAATTTGAAGAGGACTCATCCCTCCATAGAAGTTCGTAAAGTTGTTCCGTATTCATGATAGATACACGTTCCTCTCGTAGTCCAACTCATACATTGCAGGGTAGCAGACCCTGGTGAGCATGACAACACTTTCTGGCAGCTGTTGGGCGAATTTCAGTTCGATGCGTACTGAACCATCCCTGCTGGTTGGGAAGTAGGTGTCGCGGTTTTGAGGGTTCAAATTTATAACGAAAATCGCATACCCTTTGCCGAATTCTTTTAATGTAATCCTCTGACTGTTGCTAGGTCCTTTGCTCTTGCCTCCATAAAGATCACTGTAGCACTGCAGGTATTTCCCCTCTTTAAAGTTCAGCGCCAGGGGCCCTCGTGGCGTGGGGTTTCCGGACACACTTATGTTTATGTGCGTGATATCAAAGTGGTGAAAATAGTACGGGTTCTTTGATAATTTTCCATTTAGACTGTCTCCAGAGACGAAGGTGATTGCCATGGAGCTCGGTACTTTTCCGTTATAAGAATCTTCCGAATAGTACGAGGACGTCCCACGGGGTAAACTGAACTGCCTTATGTCTTCCTTCAAGTAAAAATATTTCGCTCGGGACAGGGTTGAACGCATTATTTCTTGGTGGGCCACTAAGACCTGCGGTGAGGGGACTATTTGCTTCACCTCCAGGGAGATGTCTAGAATTTCCAGCACATAGTCTGTGTATGATGTGTTCCCCGACATCAGCCTGAAGGCGGAGGACGTCGGTGTCAGATTTATGTCCAAAGTCACTCCATTAATTAAAAATTTTTGTACTTTGAAGACGTCGGCATCAAGACGTGACAGTAGTTCCACAGGCTTGCTTTCTTTCATGCGGGCAGCTCGTCGGGCATACCCCATATTACCCCCACCGCCCAACTGAACATCGTAAGCATATGGGGCGGTGTCCTTGTCAAACATGGCGCTCTCCAGCTCACCGTCTGTTAGCGAGTTTTCATCCAGCAGTGTGTTTAGCATGGCCCCGTATGCATAGCCTGTTCTACCGCCTAACACCACACAATCGTTGAGGCGTACCTCGGCCTGGTACCATAAGGAATTTGCCAGGTTATTCACCGGACCCACCCCCCATTCACCCTGGTCCTCGTTCGGTTTGACGGGTGTGTCTGCATCCGCATCGGGTGACAAGCGGGTGGTGTGCGGTGGTCTCTTGGGGAGGGGTTCCCCATTCCCCTTGACTATTCTCACCGTGGTCTTGACGTAAATCTCCCGTAGGTCCAAATAAGCAGACCCAGTCCCCGGCACACGGAATTTCACATTGCCTTCCGTAGAGAATTGGTTAATGGGTCTGTGGGAAATGTATTTCACGTGGGAAACGCCTAAATTGCAGGCTGGTACTTCAAAAATGTCTAAGGAATTGTCATAAGCCAAGTCAGTAGCCTTCAAAACTTTCTCCCCACTCGCCATTGTCAGTTGAAAATATCACCTCGAGTCTTGCGTCGCTTGCTTCTACCTCCACTGCTCTTCGACTTCCCTGCTCCCCCTCTAGAATGCGATTTATTCGAAGAACTGCTCTTCTTCCTCTTCTTCCTCCTGCCGCTGGCCTCACTCTGCGAAGATTTCGAACCAACTGAAGGCACCGTGTACTTGGGAGTGGTTTTGTCTACCTCGGCCTTGGCCATGTTGGCGTACTGCTCCACAGGCGAAACCACGTTGAGGGGGAGATCTTTAGAGGTAGCAGAACTGTGGCGCCCAGAGCTGTTTTTCAATAACACCAGCTTCGGGTCTTTCCCCCAAGCGGCGGGTTTACCCACTGTGCTTTTAAAATGTTCCACCCAGGCGTCGGGGTTTACGGCTTCCACGGACTTGAATTGGCCTTCCATTTTAACGAGAAGGTGCAGCTCGAGACGTGTGTGTCGTTGTTGGTGATTGTGTTCAACTCTTCCAGTGTTTCTCCGTCTTTACCACAAATTTCCACGTTCAGCTCGCTCAGGTCGTTCACCCTCAGAGGAACGTAGCATACTGAATCGAAGCGCACAAAGTTGTTTCTCTTTATTTCTCCCACACTGAGCGTGGCCACAATGGGCTTGTACATCTCACCAAGACATGATGTCTGGCATGCTGAGCAGCACACGTAGATGGGGTCCCACTTTCGTCCGGTCTTTAGTGTGGGGATGTGAAGCTCCTTCAACCCCAGACTCCAGAAACCTCTTCTCCCCGTATCCAGGTTGTAGTGTTCGGGGAGGGGGCACGAGAAAATTGCGGCGGTATTGGCCGGTCTACCACTGACGGCTGCGTCGCTGGTCACGCAGAGCAGCATTTTATCTTCTTCTCTTTCTGGCTTTCTTTTTCCCCCCTCCTTTAATGTCGACAAGGGCCTTTGTGGCTATCCATTGGTTGTAGCGGGAGGGCCAGCTTTGGTATTTCACAAGTTTTTCTTCCACTCCGCCACGCACCCTCGTCTTTAGGACCTTTTCAATCTTAAACAGCGCATCAGGATCATACCTGACGGGGGTGATTTCCCCCTGGTAGAAATGTCCGGCGACCTCTTCCCCGCCGTAGTCTGTGAGATAGTACAGGGGAATTCCTTCGTCCAGTCTTCTACTCCTCACCGTGAAAACCTCTCCGTTGAATTGTTCATCATAAGCTCTGTCGAACGGTTTGCGTTTGAAAGAAGCCACTCTCACGGTCTGTCCAACTGCGTACTTGAACCCCTGACGTCGCCTGCCTCCGACTGCTGCGGCCTTCAGAGCTCTTTTCAAAACCTTCCTATAGGATGAAGAGTTGGTGACATACTGATAGTCCCACACCGCCTGTTGGTTGGCGGGTCCCACCTCGCTAGGCGCCACACCTATTGACGAGTGCACAGTGTTATTGTACGATTTTATTATATTCTGCAAGTCTTTTTCGTAGGCATAGGAGTTGGTTCTTTGAAAGAACTGAAAGAGTTTCTTTTTGATTGTTTTGATTAGAATTTCCGAGTAATTTGCCTTCGTTTCAGTGTTGGCGAAATAGTGATGCACACCTTTCTCTTTGAGTAGGCGTTGGACAGCTTCGTTAGAGAACTCCGTGCCGTGATCGCTTCTCAAGAACCGTGGGGGCGACTGAGTGCGGTCAAAGATCCTCGTGAAAGCCCTCTCCATTTCTCTGGCACCTTTGTTCTTCACGGACTCTGCTCTGCAGAATCTTGAGAAGACATCTACCGTAATCAGGATGTAGGCCTTTCCGGAATTGCTTTCGGTAAACCTTCGTCCATTCAAAACGAGTAGATCGCAGTCCCATAGGTGACCGGGTCCCGGTGTTATGATTCGCCTGTAGGCCGGCTGTCTTTCTCTTACTGTTTTGTGAAGTGTCACAATGTCCTGTCCTTTGGCCCATTCTTTCACCCTCTCCAGAGGTATTCTGTACCTCCCCTCCTTCTTTAGAACGCTGTGGAGTTTAGTGACGCTGGTGAAACTTCCCGGTAACCTTTTATCGTAGAACCTTCTGGTGAGGTAACTGTCTATGTTCCGAGGTAATGCCATAGTCTCCGACCCGGTCTGCACCCCCTCCCTCCGAGAGACGTCCTCCCCCGATAAGTCGCTGTCACGTCTCGTCGAGTGGACAGCCCACTATGAACGCACGGAGAAGCACTCTGTCAGCTCAGCAACGCACGTTGAAAGTTCAGCAGCTTTTTCCCCTATCTTCAGGCCGCGTCAGGGTGAGCGGTCGAAGCACGGTGTCGCGTCAACGACGTACGCCGTCGCTGCGGTGACAAAGGGTGGTAGTCAAAGCCCGTGGCTGTTTCCAAATATGACATATGGGTGCGGCTGCCCACCAACATAACGTCTCTATAGCTTCACCCAGGGTGCAGCCGTTTTCGATAGCACTTTCCCTCCTCTTGACGACTTCCCTCTCGTTCGTAATGTCTTCCTCGTCACTTCTCCCCGCTCTGTACCTTTAGTCTTTGTCTTTGTGGAAACTCGCCTGTTCACTTTCTTTCCTCCGCCATTCAGACCCGCGTTAGGATGACCCACTAAAGGTTTGATGTCCCCCCTCTTCTTCTTCTTCTTCTTCTTATTCTCCACACCCTCCTCGCCTCTCTTCAAGTTCTTCATGTACTGAAGGACCCTCCTCAATCTCTTGTTTCCTATCAAGTCGAGGGGGACGTTTTTTTCCAGTAAAACGGTGTAGAAAGTCTTATAGTGCTCCGGTAATGGGAACCGCGAGGATTGTGTGTGGAGAAGCGATGCCGTAAAGTTTTTACGACCGTTTTTACCACCTTTGTACGGCGCCAGCAGAGCGCGTACCTTTCTCAGGTTCTTCTTGTTCCTGTCACTCGTCAAAGAAGCGGAAATAGCGTCAGCTTGGCCGACGTTTTCCTCTCCTGACGACTTGTCAACGCCAGCAGATCCGACGCTTCCAGGGGGATGGGTCTCTGGCCCCCCGGTCATTTCGCTCAAGCCGTCATGTAGGCTTGACTTTGTGCCTCCTTCCGACTCCGATACTTGAGTGGGAGGAAGTTGTGGGTCTCCGCCCACAACTTCCTCCCGCCGCTTAAGATCTCGCACCATGCTGAGATATTTCTCTTCTGGTACAACGTAGACTTTGCGATTGAACTTCATAGAGGATGACATTTCTTGTCGTTTTTTCTTTATTCACTGTCCTTTCAACCTTTCCTCCTCCCCCTCCTCCTCCTCCTCCTCACGGTTCGGTTCAACGAAGTCTTCTCCTTTCCCCAGTGATGATGATGATGATGATGATGATGATGATGATGATGATGATATCGATAATGATGATGATGATGATGTTGAGGAATGATCTGCTTCGCTTTCACAGTCACTGCAGTTCTCACTCAGATTCTCAGACTCTGAGGTCAAATTTGTGCTCTGGCTTTCACTACAGGACTCGGAGCTGTTGGTGTGCGAATTTCCACTTGTGTATCCTCCAACTCCTCCTTCTTCTTCTTCTTCTTCTTCTTCTTCTTCTTCTTCTTCTTCTTCTTCTTCTCTTAGGTTCCCTTTGACACGGGTGACACTCTCCCCACCAGCTGCTAGGCGCTTAATCTCTCCAAGGCATAAAGTCAAGAAGCCAACCACCGTTTTATAGTGCCTGTAAATACCTTCTCGGGCCTGGACACGAGTTCTAACACGCGACAGACGTCGGAGAATGACCCTGCTCGTACTCAGAGCTCGTCTGACCCCCGACGGTATCGCCAGGTGACCTCTTAGTACATTGACAATCAGTTCAATTATGGCCAATGCCTGCTCCCCATTCACTTCGCCTATAAGCTTGCGTACCAGAGTCTGAGAAACTTTAGATGTCTCAACAATCAGTTTAGCTAGCGGGAAGCTTTTCTTCACACGAACAGACATATCAAGAAGGATCTCAAAGGGGTCGGGTGCTCGAAGCACGTCTATACACTATGACAGCGGCGAGTCGACTAAACGCTAGAGGGGTTTCACTTTTTGGCATATAAGATTAAATCGTCCGGCGGGAGTATCCCCGTGCTAAGTCGGATGTCGTCATCCCCTGAGCTCGTGAGGTTGTTCACGACTAGGTAACCGCGGGGTGCCCGTGTGGCATCCTCATAGGCCTCCAAGAGTCTTTTCGGAGAGGAGGGGAACATTTGTCTGGAGAGGTGATGTATCTGCTGCAAGTCCCGACAAGTCTTCATCAGAATAAGATAACTGCTGTTGAGGCTGATGGTACGCGAATACCGCGACTGGTGGTAAATATTCTGCGAGATCATGATAACGGATATCCTCCGGTGATGCACATCGCGTGTGAAGAGTGCGCACATCTCGGCAGATTTACTAATCTCGTCCAGGAGGTCGTCGAGCACTAAGAGCGAGTGATGATCGTCATCCTCCGAGCCTATGCTTTCAACAAGTTCTTTGTCCGGTAGCCCCTCGTGTAACGTAAGATTGGGTATTTCGTTTTCCAGCTGCCCAAAAACTTTTTGGTAAACCCCATAAGAGTAAACAATCTTTTTAGGGGGAATGGTATACATCTTGGATGCACAGCGAAGTATGTTCATAGTTAGCACAGTCTTCCCTGACATTGAAGGGCCTACAATCATGGTGGCTGCAGGACACTCAAAATAGAATGGGTTTCCTCCGACTGCCGATTGACCTGAGTCGTCCTGCTTGGGCGATTCAACATTGGCCATTTTCCAGAAATAATAATGATAATAATAAAACAGTGCAAAATAGTCTTTGACCAAGACCTTCTTTTTCTCTTTCTTCCGCGCAGGGGTGGATTTCAGCCTCCAACGTGCAGAAGCCAAACTGACGATGCCCGTGTAACAGCAGGCTGTAATGGTCAACCTCCGACGGCGTCAGAACCAGCAATGGAATTGGATCCCGTGACGCCGGGCATCGTGCCTTACCCCCACACCGTGCTTCTCCAGCGTCCTACGCGTACAAGAAAGAGAACCGTGAGGATGGCCGAAGAAGATTCTTCACCCAAACTTAGACGAACGGCTAAGATGCGTAGAAGAGTGGTCTTAGATGACAGCTGGGAGAATGATGAAGAAGAAGAAGAAGAAGAAGTAGAAGAAGAGAACCTGTCCATTTGGGAAGATGAGGTGTGTACTCGAGACTACTTTATTTAACAGTTTGCGCGTTCATTTCACCCAAGCCGATAAAATGAAATAAGTATAAATTTTCTCTGCACAAAACAGGATGTGGAGAAGCGTCTACGGCAGCTGGGACATAAAATTCTTCAGGCCAAAAAGCCCTCCACGAAGAGAAAGCAGGGAGGTGATGAAGCTAGAGAGACCCTTGAGGCTGCCATTAAGTGTTTCCTAGAGTGAGTGTGATTTTAGAAAACTAATTCTTTGTCGTCTACCTTTTATTTATTATTTTATTTATTATTTTATCGTTATTTCATTTTAATAAAAATCTACTTTTTTTTTTTTTCAGCAGGCCTAAGGGTGGTGAAACGGCATGCTGCAAGCGTACCTTTAAGCCCTCACAGGTAGCCAAGGGAGTAAAGCGTATCCCCAGACCCCAGTCATCTCAGACTAACACCGCCCGTCAGAACCCTGACCGCCCCAAGAGCTCTACAAACACCTCCTTGGTGCAACTTCTCCCACCTGCATATACCAGCACTCCGGCTCCTCCCCAGTCACCAGCGGTTGAGCGTGTGCAGGAAAAACCAAAGGTCCCTTTGAGGGCTCCTGAAAATATCATGAGTCAAGACAGTCAGGAACCGACTTCTACGCAAGGCGACCTGTTGGTTCCAAGTCAGCTGGGGCAAACATGGGGTACTCAGAGCCAGGAAGAACCCAGACGTCAGGAGGCGGATTCTCTTGTGGATGAAATGCTTGCCTTCTCAGGGTCCTTGGGTCCTTGCATAGATGAGCTGGATGAGATTGAAAAGTGAGTACCTTCTTCTTTTTTCTTCTTCTTCTTCCTCTTCTTCTTCTTCTTTCGCTTTTTTTTTTTCGTTCTTTTTTCACATTCTCTTTCACCCTTTTGTTTCAGCTGCCATATGGTCGAGATGGAGGACACTGCTGACGGAGTAGTCATTTCCATTCCGGACACTCAACCTGATGATATTGTGGCTCCTTCCCAGCTTAGTGATTCTACCGATAATGCATTGTTGGAGGCGGCTAGGAGGTGAGGAATTGTGACCTTTCATATTCAAGCACCGACAGGTCTTCTTTCTTTAGAGACGGTGGTATCATTTCCTTTTATTATTTTTCATTTTATTACTTTTTTTCACCCCCATCTCAGGGCAGAAGATGTTCTCAAGCTGGCTCAGGAGAGAGAGGCTGCAAAACTCTCCAATGAAGAAATGACAAAGAGAGATCGTCTACAGGAGGGTGTGGTCAAAAGGTAAGCTGTTTGATGACTTGTCACTGATTTTATATTTATGTATTAATTAATTATTAATATTATTATTAAGCCCCCCAGCTAGTCCCCCAGCCTCAGCACTTGCATTAATCTCCCTCCTCCTTCAAAACAGATTTATAGAAAACGAGAAGACCGCGAAAAAAGGAGCGTCATTCAAAAGCAGTAAAGGCCTGATGCTGAAGAAAAAGAAGAGTGGCACTCCAGTGCCTGTGGACGACAATAAAGCAACAGCGACGTCAGCACCTTCTGACAGTCGTCGGGCTAAATCCACAAACAACCTAAGACCAGGACCTTCCGACCCACGTAGACCTAAACAGACATCATCGTCTAAACCGAAGCTACCCAACGAACTAGGTGCAGTTATTAGCAAATTAAGTCTTAGGTAAGGGGTCGAAGGGGTAGAAATTAAGCATAAAAAATAATGGTGAGCAATACCCTTTACTCTGTCTTCTTTTTTTCTTTCCAACAGAGAGCAGAAACGAGTACTTTCAGCAGTGAAGGCTGGCGAGGTGAGAGAAGTGGTGGAAGAGGAAGTAGTTGAAGATGAAATTTTAGATGACATTATGAAGTTGATTTACAATTCTAATTGTGAAGGTGAGGGTGTCAATGGCGAGAATGACGCAGGTGATTCTGATTCTGATTCGAATGGAGAGGAAGTGCACTGGCCTGCTCCCATGTCCCCTACTGTTGTACGTGGAGTTGGGGAATTTGACGAGCGTATGCTTTTTAAGGGGAGAAACTATGAAGTCGACTTCTACAAGAATCTCGATATCAATATACGGGAGAAAAATTTTGCAGGGGGCCTTGTACGCGAAATAGTGTACAAAGTAAACTTCAACAACAGCTGGAGCAATGTGGTTTTAGCTGAAGTGGTGGGGGAATTGCTAGACGTGGTGGATAGCATAATTAAAAAACTTGGAGAGTGTTACAGCGAAAGCGATCTGGTCAGAATATATTTGTCGAGTAAGTCTTTTCACTGCCCCCGCAATATCGGCTTGCTACCCCTCAGGGACCTACATGTGGGCTTGGTCGAAGAATTCCTTCAGGCCGTGCTTCAGTCGGATGAGGACCTTTTTCTTGATGAGCCCCTGGAAATTCAGGTGGCGGTCATTAGAAATCCTCGCGGTGCAGGGAAGCCCCAGAACAGGCTGAGGTACATTTTTGGCGAGGGAGACTCACTACATTTCTGCAGAGGTATATCGCGAACTAAGTCTCTTGATAACCTCTGTCTGGCCAGATCGATGGTTATAGCACTAGCTAAGGCACGCCGGGTAGAGAGTGAGGAGTCGGGTAATCCAGAACAAATACGAATTTGTCAGAATCACCTGAACCAACTTTACAATAAGAACAGGGAGATTCTGACCAATGAGGCTTGCACCCTCCAAGAAGCCGCTGGTTTTGCACAAGGCTACACCCCGTCGTTCACCGACATTGTCGCTTACGAAAGGGCAGCAAATGCACAGGTGGTGGTTTTCCAGGCGGGCACAGATTTTAGACCTGTATATGTGGGTAGCGATGAGAGGCAGAGAACAATCTTCCTGTTCTATTCCAAACCGGAGGGAGGTGACAAGGGTCCTGGTCACTTTCATGCCATAGTGAATATCAACGCTCTATTCCGCGGGGCCACATTCTGTCATAAGTGCAAGCAGTGTTACAATAAGAAGACAAAGCATGCCTGCGTAAATGTATGTCGGTCTTGTGGGAGTGAGGGGTGTCAGCAAATAGAGGAGGAGAAGGTGACTTGCCAGACATGTAACAGGTACATAAATTCATCTGCCTGCTTTGCGGCCCATGTAGACAATGGTGTGTGCGCTCGCTCCCACAGGTGTAAAGAATGCGGTTCCTTCTACGGTACCGATGATGAGCACCGTTGCGGTTTCAGAGTCTGCCGAATATGTAAGCAGGAGGTTTCGGGCACGCATTATTGTTACATTCGTCAAAGACAACCCAAAGCTATTTCCTCGAAGTACATGTTTGCAGACTTTGAAACCGACCCAACAAGTGAATTTCACGAGGCGAATTTGATTGTCGCACATTGGCAGTGTGAGCACTGCGAGACCACGAGTTACCGCGAGAACCCCAAGTGTGCACATTGCGGAAACTCGTGTGAAAACTGTAAAGGTACTGTTGGGAGACACGGACGAGGTGCAAAGCTTCGTAAGACGTGTATGGTCAATGACGGTTGCGGAGAGAGGAGTGTCACCTTGTTTGGTGAAGATGTGTCTTACAAATTCTGTCTGTTCTTCTTCGACAAGATGTTTGAGGGGTATACTCTCGTCTTTCACAATGGTCAGGCCTACGACTGCTACTTCTTGATGCTATATATCCTTAACAATCTGACGCGTGATCCCAGCGTCATATTCAGGGGTAGCAAAGTCATGGCTGTGACGGCTGGGAAATTCAGAGTAATAGACTCCTTAAACTTTCTCACGATGCCCCTGGCTCAAATGCCAGCAGTGTTTGGACTTCAGGGTATTCGTAAAGGCACATTCCCAGTCTTCTTCAACCAGAAGAAGAACTGGGATTATGTTGGGCCTATGCCCCACCCGGATTATTACAGGCCGGACCGTATGAAGCCCAAGGCTCGTGAGGAGTTCTTGGCATGGTATGAACAGCAGAAGGACGCTGTATTTGATTTCAGGAAGGAAATAGTCCAATACTGTGCTGATGACGTGAACATCCTCCAAGAGAGCTGTAATGCCTTTCGCAACTGGCTCTTGGGGATGTCCACCAAGACAGTAGAGGTCACATTGAAAGGTGGGAGGAAAGTGAACAAGAAGATAGGCATCGATCCTTTACAGTACAACACCCTTGCTTCCGTTTGCATGGCCACCTTCAGGTACCTTTTCCTCACAGAGGAATTTGAGGTGAAGTTAGAGGATGGGGGGACGCTGGTAGAGTACCTCCAGAATGGGGTACGTAAGCTTTATGACTCCGAGGGGACTCCGGTGGACGAGACCACGGTCAGTATAAAGGAGCGCACTTTTGTTAGGACACCCTTTGCACGCATGCCTGCTACGGGGTTCTCAGCGGAGGACAACCACAGCCGCACCTCCATAATATGGTTGGAATATGAGGCACGCAGGTACGGCATAACCATAAGGCATGCTCGTAACGGTGGAGAACATCGTGTCAGGAATAATACATTGGCCGGAGGTACTTGGTTGAAGTTGGATGGGTACCACCGTGATGAGTTTACAGGGAAAGAGACAGCGTGGGAATACATGGGGTGTATTTTCCACGGCTGTCCGAAGTGCTACCCTAAAGATAGCGGAGAGGTACGACTCCAACACCCTCACACGCTGGAGGACTTAGACATATTGTACACCAGAACCACTAGCCGTCTGAGATACCTGAGGCAAGAGCTCAAGCTGGAGGTTCACGTGATTTGGGAGTGTGAATTCAAAACCATGCTCCTTCGGGACCCCGCAATCCTCCAGCTTGCAGAAGAGCTTGACTTGCAGCAGAGACTGGACCCTCGTGACGCCTTCTATGGAGGGCGCACGAATGCGGTCAAACTTTACAGGGAATCGCACAAAGACAGGAAGATTGGGTACGTGGACATCTGCTCACTGTACCCAATGGTCTTGAAGAACGATGTCTTCCCTGTGGGTATCCCAGAGGTGGTGGTTGCACCGAACTCTTGTGACATTTCATCCTATTTTGGTATAGTGCAGTGCCGTGTTAGGCCTCCTAGAGGCCTCTACCACCCCTGTTTACCTCTTCGCAGCAATGGGAAATTAATGTTCCCTCTCTGTCGTACATGCGCCCACTCTCTGAACAAGAACAAGTGTGTTTGTGATGATGAGAGGAGGGACCTCACGGGCACCTGGACCACTGTAGACTTGGAAGATGCCTTGGCCGTGGGGTACAGAATAGTGAAAGTGCACGAGGTTTACCACTTCAAACGGACCTCCAAGTACGACGGTGCCGTGGAGGGTTCGGGGTTGTTTACAGAATATGTGAACGCTTTCTTGAAGGGTAAACAGGAGGCCTCTGGTTGGCCGAAGGTCAACATGACCGCGGTTGAAAAAGATGAATATGTTAGAGAATATAGAAGGGTCGAGGGTGTTGTACTGGACCCCGAAAACATAGAGTACAATTCGGGGAAAAGGGCCACAAACAAGCTTCTTTTAAACAGCTTCTGGGGGAAATTTGGCGAGAGCAACGCACACAGCGTACATAAACTTGTGACGGATGCACCAGAACTGTTTAAAATAACCACAGATCCTTCAAAGATTTTGAAGGACGCAAACGTTCTGGCAGAAGACAGATGCTTCCTACAATATGAGTATACTGTGGGGTTTTTGCCCGAGATGCCTCATGTCAATGTTTTCATTGCTGCATTTACTACTTCCAATGCTCGGAGGCGTCTGTATCAAACACTCCTAGGCCTCAACGAGCGAGTACTATACTTTGATACCGATTCTGTGGTCTATGAGTACGATGAAAACGAACGGGAACAGTACAAACCTCATATAGGTACACACCTGGGTGACTGGACAAATGAGTTGAAGGAGGGGGAATTCATTGAGAAGTTCGTGAGCAGTGGCCCAAAGTCCTATGCATACATCACCAGTCTGGGTAGCAAAGTGGTAAAGTTAAAGGGTGTCACGCAGAATTATGACAATGCGCAGAGAGTCAATTTTGAGAAGCTGAAAGAACTTGTATTATATTTTGCTGATCCTGATTCTAACCCTGCTCCGACCGGTGTGACAAATACATCATGACACGGTATGATAAAATACGCAGATGTAAAAAGCAGTTTCTACTGTTCAGTCGTGAAGAGTTGAAGAAAGTAAGGGTGACTTACAGCAAGAGAGCCCTAGTACAGGGGACATATGACACGATTCCGTATGGGTATTAAACTCCCTTTTCCTTCTTCGAATCCTCTTCTCTACTCCCCTTAGATTATTATTATTATTATTGGGGTTGGAATAAGCAGGCTCTAATATTATGTGTGGGCTGACGAAAAAGGGGTTCTGCATCATTATATATATTTTTCTATGGTGCTATACCCCTTTTTCTTCATTCAACACTGGGCTACGCAAGTTGAAACCAGATTGTAAAAATAAACAAAGAAAGAAAGAAGTCAAATTATCGAATAACCTAACTATTCTCCATTCACACCCTCACCAGGGCATAATATGTATATGTGCGTGTGTAAAACTCCGTTGGCATGGATACTGTTACTTAATAACCTTCTTTTTTTTTTCTATTTCAAACAGCATGCCTGGGCATTTTTTAGAACATTCGACATATGACTTTTATTATTATTGTATTTTGTGACTGACTGTCTGTTACTTGTTTGACAGCAGCTATTTGTTCAATTAAAAATGAGTCTGTAAAAGTAAAACTGATTTTGTTGTGCTTCCACTTCTTCCACATAGGTAATAGAATACAAACAAGATATATAGATTGAAATTACAAAGATTTTTTATTGGACCAAATTTATCACATGAGTTATATTACAGCTTGGTAATACAAAAAAAAAAACATTTACAGAAGAGTAATAGTTTCATTCTTTATACATTTCGCGGCGAGCAACTTCGAAACACTGATCGAGCAATCGTGTGTACAATTTACCAGAGGAGGACTCGAGGTGTTTGACAAGACACTGATGCACCTTGCTCATTCCTCCAGTGTACATAAACACACCCACAAGCTCACCACTCAGGTACAAATTTTTGCAGGAAAGTATAGCCATCACTTTCCTTGATAGCACCTTGAAAGCAACAAGGTCAAAATGTTCAATAGCCTCTAGCACGTCTCTTTCAGACGGTGGGCTTTTCTCTACTTCAATGTCCTTTAACTTCAACCTTTGAGAGACCATGGCATACGCAAGGTGTTCAATGATCTCGAGTTTGCCCGGTCTAGGGACTTCGACAGAGTCAAATTCGTATTTACTCTCATAGTCATACTCCATAGGTTGCCCTTGGAAATGTTCCCTGTTCATTTCGGAATAGTGAAAGTCAGCATCTTTACTGCATTCCTGTCGAGTGAGGAATAGCTTACTAGAACGCTGTCCATTTTCCTTACAAGTCCACCTGAAGCAAGCTATGTGCGTGCTTTCTTCGCTCTCCACCGTAGCTGTTTTACTCTTCACGACGTCGAGGAGCTCTTGGTGTACGTCTGCAAACTTAGTGAATTCGTCAACGGACAAGTTTATGGTCTTGGCGTGGAACATTTTGTCCTGCTTACGTAGTTCTTCAGTCTCCTTCTCGGGATGTAAAATACTGACATAAAGTGAGGCGACTTTACCTTCGGGTTGAAAAAGCGTTGTGAGGATGTGTTGTTTCTTTGTCAACATGAGGTGGTACTGAGTCTTTTTTACCAGAGCACTTTCGATAGCCTTCATGTTTTCGCAAAGTTTTTCAAACGACCTCTTGGACACATGCACGTTCCTCCAGCCCACCTTGTTCTGAGCGACCCTTGAGAAGGTGACGTAGCCCGCTTTCAATCTGTCCCCGGTTGGGCCATTACCTTGGTTTTCTGACTCAACGTATGAGTGACGGCTACGGCCGGAGGAGCCGGAAGAGCAAAAGTATTAGTTTCACTCAGGAGCGCCATATTTCTTTGTTCTGTGAAGAGAAGCGTACTTTCGAAGTTGGCGATGAGAAGTCAGGACGAATGTGGTAAACTGTTATGGCGTTTGTTTTATATACCACAAAAACATAGTGGTGGCAGCACCTATGCTTTTACGGATGCCTGCTTTTTAACAACTTCGCTATTGGGTAGATACAGTCATGTGATCTCAACCTATTGTTATCAGTACTACTATGTCATAGCGTTACTAGCATATTCATAGACCACGTGACTTAAGTATAGCGTTACTAGAATATTCATTGATCACCGGTTATTCCCGCCATTTCTATGGATCAGTGATTTTAGAACAATGGGCTAATTAGTATGCTATTACATACTCTATCAAAGAGGGTTATGTTAATTTATACAGTTGCAGCTGGGATCTTGTCATTGATTAATGATCTTTGAATTCATTAAAAAAGAAGCAGTGGTCAGATGGCAAGGTCACCAAATAGACTCTAGATTGCAAAATAGCATTGGCCAAATAAAAATCTTTGGATGGTGACTTGATTTTCCTGTAGTGCTGAGTTTATATTGTTTATATCTAGATATTTTTATAGTTTTAAATAAATTAATTTCACTTGTATTGTCCATACTTTTTCATCACAGGTGTGGTTATAACAAAATTATACACTAAATCATAGCCTATATGTATTATTTTCATGCACAATCTACATGCAGTTACCTTAGTCATCATCCCCAGTTACCCTCGTCATCACATTATTGAAAATACAGTTACCTTCGTCCTCCTTTAACATGGGATCCAATGGGATGACCTAGATTTTTTTTTTTTTTTACCGAAATGAGATGAGTGTAACTCAGTTACCCTCGTCCAGTTTTGCCACAGTGAAAGGGAAACTGTCAGTCAGTACAATGACATTAAATTTTGAAAACTTTTATCTTCTTTGCCCAAGAGCATGATGTCGTGCTGAGGCCAGTTGTGGACTATCCTTGTGTTTGACAATTCACAGTTAAAGATCACTACAGTAATTTAATGTAATTGTTTGTGACTGGATTCATTGTAGGCATGTATGTGTTATTTAAAACACAAGGATGATCCAAAAACAGCTGAAGCATGACATCATGTTCTCAGTCATTGAAACAAATTTGAAGGGTACAGTTATTGGATGGATGATACGAAAGTCTACAAATAACGGTACTTTCACCATTGATATTTGGCCTGTGTAGTACCTACATATATCTACCTGAATTACTTTGCCAATCTTGTTAAACCATAATGATTGTTTCAAAGGTTTCTGGTTATTTGTAGTTGTTTATTACCAACCTTGCTTTGGCCATCCATGTACTTCAAATCTGGCAGTGACATGACTGAAGTAAGTCTTTGGGTGAAATCTAAGGTATTTTGCTTCCAAATTGATATTATTTGTAACTTGCACATTTCGGTCAAATGAACCTGTGAATACCTAAAAATAAATGCATTGTTGTTTATATACATACAGTGATGTCATAATTATTAATAGGCTACTGTATAATTTTCCTCGAAACGACAGATGAGCAAGCCCTACTCCAGTTATATCTAAATTTTGTGTCTCCTTTTTGTGCCCCTTGGGTATACACAGACAGCAAGTACCTAGCTTTGACTGATATGCCCCATTTAAGCACGTAAGTCCCAAACAGAACTTCCATTTGGGGCTTCTAGGAGTAGTTATGTCAGTTGACAGGAGTTACCGGGAGTTTTGGGAGTTACTGGGAGTTATAGGAGTTGGCAGAGGTTACCAGGAGTTGTGGGATTTTCTAGGAGTTAGCAGGAGTTACGGGAGTTAGTGGGAGTTATGGGATTTAGTGGGAGTTAACAGAAGTTTTCAGGAGTTAGTGGGATGTAAAAATAATAAATAAAGAATAAAATACTTTATTTAACGTCGATTTGGCAAAAACAAATAACATAAGCACTGTGTGCTTTTCATCGACATGATGGTAATGTAGTGGGAGTTGTGGCACGTCCAGGAGTTCCGGGGGTTACACGCTTTTTTAAAAATGGAGCCTACTGATTTATGCACATGGATTGCAAATATCACTCTGAGAGGCCCCATTTAAGCATGTAACTCCCAAACGGAGCCTCCATTTGGGACTTCAGGGAGTTATGGCAGTTACGGGAGTTAGCAGGAGGTTGTGGGAGTTAGCGGGAGTAAGTGGGAGTTAGTGGGAGTTAGCAGGAGTTAGTGGGAAGTACGGGAGTTAGTGGGCGTTATAGAATTAATGGGAGTTATGGGAGTTAATGGGAGTTACGAGAGTTAGTGGGAGTTAGCGTGAGTTAGTTGGAGTTACGGGAGTTAGCAGGAGTTAGCGGGAGGTAGTGGGCGTTATGGGAGTTACTGGGAGTTATGGGAGTTAGCAGGAGTTAGCGGGAGTTAGCAGGAGTTATAGGACTTAGTGGGAGTTACGGGAGTTAGTGGGAGTTAGCGGGAGTTAGTGGGAGTTATGGGAGTTAGCAGGAGTTAGCGGGAATTAGCAGGAGTTACGGAAGTTAGTGGGAGTTACAGGAGTTAGCGGGAGTTAGCGGGAGTTAGCAGGATTTAGCAGGAGTTATGGGAGTTAGTGGGAGTTACGGGAGTTAGTGGGAGTTACGGGAGTTAGCGGGAGTTACGGGAGTTAGCAGGAGTTAGTGGGAGTTGGCAGGAGTTATGGGAGTTAGTGGGAGTTGCAGGAGTTAGTGGGAGTTACGGGAGTTAGCAGGAGTTAGCAGGAGTTAGCGGGAGTTAGTGGGAGCTACGGGAGTTAGCAGGAGTTAGCAGGAGTTAGCGGGAGTTAGTGGGACATAGCGGGAGTCGCAGGACATCAAGGAGTTCCGGGAGTTACATGCTTAAATGGGGCCTTCTGAGGAAGAGTCTTTGCTTTTGACTTATACCAAGTGCACACCAAATTTGTAATGACTGAAATGAATTTTGGCCAAAAGCTTGAATTCTTACCTTGTTGCTGCCGCTGATTTGCTTGACATAGTTCCAAGAAAAGGAGTCATTGCTCAGAGAGATCTCAAAAGACGACACAAAGTGATCAGCGTCAGATCTACCCTGAATAGTGATTGCCGTAATTTCATGGACCAGTAGCAGGTCAATTTGCCAATGTCCCGCAGTCAGTATCACATGGGACATCACCCATGCGCCTATGTCATGTGAAGTACGAATCTTGTTCAGACGTCCTGTCCATGGTCCATGACTGTGGGAATTGCTATGATGAAGTGTGTGGTAGTCATTCGCAGACATCTGTGAGTCGATGACATGACGAGATTCAATGCCTACAGGGTTGCTCCATGAGACTGAAGAAAAATACAGGAGAGAAATACGACAAAATTCTTAATTGAGTATATTGGTACATAGGATGTATATATATTGTATGTCGCGGAAAAAGGGGTACAATGGATCTTTTTTTTCTGCTGCCATTGTTCGCAGTACAAACGAGCATTGCATGGTTTGAAGGACCATTATGAATATCTTTCTTGTAAAAATGTCCCTTTCTCTTGTCGGGCAGTAAAATACCATTTTTGGCCCTAACCCAAAAGTTCCTGTTAAAGTTTTTTTTCTCTTCATCCTGTATCTAAGTGGTCCAGGGAACATTTTTAGGTGGGTTGTGAAATTCTACCATTGAGCATTCAGAGAAATCCAAAATGGCCGCCAAACCAGAAATTGGTCATGACTGGGCTCAAAATTCAGCTAATACGATAAAAAAACATCAAAATGTGGGTTTTCAGGGTCAAGGATTCCAGAAATTGACAAATGAAACTTATCAGATTGCAATTTCTACATTGAATGGCCTAAAATAAGAATCATCATAGTAAAATTAGTGTTGTAAATCAAGATTAGACAAGTGACCTGCTCCACCAAACATCCTATCGAAAATGGGTTAAAGAATAAGCAGCACACGAATCGCTGGATCTACTTGAAATGTGCTTTCAAGTGATGGGTCATTTGTCAATTGCATCCAAAGAAATAAAATGCCAAACATGCAAATTATGAAGCTAAGGAAAACGAAAAAAAAAGACTTATATTTCAAACAATCAACATCCAAAGAATGTCAAACAAACAAAGGTTGCCTTTTTTTTCTGGTGTATATGGATTATAATGCTTCAAGGTACTGCCTATAGTATAAAATATTAACATATCTACAAAGAGTCAAATGTGATCTGGGAAATGAAATCCATATTGCCTATTCCATCAATGTCTTGTTCTGAAAACAAAAATCCTCTCACTTTGAAAAAGTCCATTGCAAATGTGATTAACATTGAACGTTAATTATTATCCATCCAATAACTATGTATCCTTCAACTTCTTTCATATGCTGAAAGCTTGATGTCATGCTGAGACTCGGTGGCTATTGGTCAGTTAAGGTGTGATTAGGAAAACCAAATGTCATGCAAGGCTTTTTTGGTGATGTCAAGCTATATGAACATTCTCATTGGTCGGATGAGTCAGCTGCATGACATCAAGCACTTGCTCTTAAATTGTACTAAATTAATATTGTGAAGGCTCCAGTGTCATTATTATCATTTAATCAATGGAGTACATGGATACTCAAAGCATGCCATGTGATGCCAGGGTGGCTTGATTTGGAATCTTATTGGAAGAAGATGGGAATTAAAAGAGGTGTTCTATAATATGTAACAGAGAACATATGATCCCAATATCTGTCCTCAATATGCATCAACTGAATGCGTGTCACTCAGCTGAGGAAGGAGTTTAGTAAAAAGCTGTGAAACGCAAACAAGTCTTTCACTAAATCTCACAGCTGGTCGAAACCCAGCTTGAAGGTCAATGCAGTGTATCACCATGCTCAATCACGAGGAACCCGAAACGATAACTGAAACATGACCAACTGTTTGGATACTCAGGTGTAATGAATAACAAAAACCAACAAAATTCCAATGACATGAAACAGTTAAAGATTTGCTTTAACTGTTTGTTGTTGCTAATTATACAAGCCAATCTGATTCGCTTGTCAGCATGTTGTCTTGCTCTTCAGCTACGCATCACAGGGAGCTGCCAGACCAATAGCTATCCTGAACCAAAATGACCTCACGCTGTCGGTCTGTGGAAAAAAAGGATACATAGTTATTGGATGGATAATAATGGAAATATTGATTTGATCCCCAAGACGGATTTCTAAATAAATGTTTAAAATGTGTCCTTGTATGGTTCTCTCTGGGGCATTCAACTCTGAGGTAATTCACTATCAGTCACTTTTTGTCTTATAGTGATCTAACATTAACTTTATTGTGCCTTATTGTGGCTTTTCTCAACGCATATATGTAAAAGAAAAACTTTTTTAAAGTCCCAAGATTTGGTGTAAGCAATAATTATGAGTGAAGCATTTTTACATAATATTATCGGCAATGCAAACTGGGGAATGGCTAAGGAACAAGTGGAAAGCAACCCAACCTTTATTTTAGTAACATCCAAAAGAAGTGGACCTCTCGTCATAAGTTCCTCATTACCATTCACTGAGATCTCTCACAATCTGGGAACTTCATGGCAGAAAAGTGTCTCGGACGTATCCGATCCTAATGCTAACCAAGAAATTTTATTTTAATTAGGTACTACCTTAGTAGTGATGTTGTTAACCAACAAATAATAACAATGCTGCCATAGGCATGTAAACTTGTTTTTTTTTTGTCCTGATCATCCTTGTGTTCTAATAGATACTGCATGCCACAGCTGCTGATTTCTTGTAATATTACACTTCATAATTAAGTCACCTAGATAATCTACCCAAGACGAATCCTACCAGCGCCGCATATTATCATTGATTTGCGTCACAAGCGTCTAGGCCAATCGGCGTCCAGGATTCCTCTCCACTTCAAAAGTTTACCGGCAATTTGCGCGGTGACTATTGGGTCCTCAGAGACCTAACACCTATCATTTTAAAGATCTCGGATCGCGGAGAGATCTATCTATTGCAGTTAGAAACGTATCTGTACGGTAGGGTGTATCAGGTGCCCCCAATATTTTCCGATCTGGCTTGACCTTGGTCTGGTATTGCATTTTATATAGTAAAAGTCACATGCAAAATTTTGGCCCAATCTATAAATACCTACCTTTACCAGAATTCACTTGAAGTTTATAATGTAATTCCCCATTGGCGAACATGCAAAGTCTCAAGATATTTAAAAAACCAATGAAGAAATCCATATTTTTTTCTCAATCCACAGTTCCTGAGTAAGTTTTGGGAGGGAAATTCAAATCTGGTGTTATTTTTTGTATAACCCAATTTACCAAGCTACCAGAAGCTGTCAAATTTGTGAAAATCTGCATAAAATGGCAGAATTTTAGGAAATTCAAAACTTCCTAGCTCATTAGGAAGACCTGCTATAAAATAGCTGATGCCAGATTTGAATTGCCCTCCCAAAACTTACTCAGAAACTATTGATTGAGGAAAAAATATCTATTCCTTCATTGATTTCTGCAATATCTTCTGGATTTGCAAGTTCGCCAATGGGTAATTACATTATAAACTTCAAGTGAATTCTGGTAAAGGTAAAGAGAGTTCCTCCGTGGCCTAATGGTTAAGAGTGCTTGTTTGCACAACCACTGGCTCTGAGGGCGTGGGTTCGAATCCCACCCCGGAACTCAATTTAGTCCGAGCCCATGGGACATTAAATGGAGGCGGGTTGTATCCAGTGTTCTATGCTGGGGCAACTGAAAGACCCTGGGCATCCCTGAATTAATAGGGTATGTACCAGACTCACAGTCTTCTCATCTCATCATCATACGGCGATCGCCTGCCTCGATATAGCCCACTAAGGTGCTGCTGAGGCGTAAAACACAAACAAACAAACAAACAAACTGGTAAAGGTAAGTATTTATAGAATGGGCCAAAATTTTACATGTGACTTCTACTATATAAACCGCAATACCAGACCAAGGTCAAGCAGGATCGGAAAATATTAGGGGCACCTGAAACACCCTACTGTACGGCCGACGTAAAACGCGTGAATAGATGTTATCGTCCTCATTTGCATAACATGCTTGAAGGCCTGTTCATTGGTCAGCTTTGTGGGTGTGTCTGACATTATCACTGAAGGCTTTGCTGAAGTGAATTAAGTATATAGACTGCCAAAATCATGCAGATAGCCAAAGGTTGCTCTAAGGATCTTTTTATCAGTGGGGAACTTGCAGATATATGAAAATCTCATCATACTTTCACATTGGCACCTTGCTTTGGCAATGCGGAGACCACATAATGGCCCTATTGTTCTTATCATATTGTAATTAGCCCATATACATAATCTTCTTGGGGAAGTTCTTAGGGAAATATTTACACCACAGGATAAACTGATTGGAGTCTCTAACAAATGACATGTTAGACTGATTTGTAAACAAAATGTAAAATTTCAAAATCTATCTTAATGTCATTTATAAATGTGATGCAACTGAAACAAAACCCATCAAAGTCGATTTTAGAGTGTGAAATATGATTGATCAAAACTCCGTATCAAAACTGCATGGAAGTTTTTGCAACTTTGTGAGATGTCCTCATTGGAAAAAGGTCCACACACTACTTGGCAATCTGTGGTATAACTATATAAATGTGTGCCATTGAAACAAACTCCATCATTTTAGAGTGTGAAATAATATAAGTGTAGCTGGGTGGGACTGCTTCACTCAAGTTCACTGCATGTCTGTGTCCACATGTATTCAGCAGTATTTAATTTCCTTAAAATGGCACTGCACATTGCACCTAGACCTGCACCTCGCACTTCAAAAAATCGTTTTGAACCCTCAAGCAAAATCCAAGCTAGATGTAATTCAGTTGTTACAGTGTACCTCCTAAAAGAAACAATGAATTCTGTTTGTGTGTCAATCACTTTTGCTGTTTTTTTTTTCACATCAAGACGTTGCATTGAATGGAAGTCGGTCAAGATAAAAGCAATGCGCATGCATTTCTCAGACATGGCAGAAGTTATACTTTAATGATATCTTAATTTCAACTATTGTAAAAGGCATTATCATAATGCATTCTTATCCATACTCTTGAAAGCTGTAAGCTTACCTTTGTTTGACCTTTGTTTGGGATGAAATTAAAGAGCCACTTTTTAAAATTATGCGGCTTCATTACTTGTTTGTTTGACATGTTGTTACTTGTGATGCAATTGACATGTACCCACATATGACCCATCATTTGAAAGCACGTTCCAAGTAGACTCAGGGGAAGCCACTGTTATAGATGCTTTGCTTATTCTTCAAAACCATTTTGGTGGAGCAGGTCACACATGTCTAATCTCAATTTACAACACTAATTTTACACACAGATTTAATGCTTATTTTATGCCATTTAGGCTAGAGATAACAGTTTTATTTGTCAATTTCTGGAATCCTTGGCCCTGAAAACCTCTATTTAGATGTTTTATTTATCATCCTAGTTGAATTTGAAGCAAGATTATGACCAATTTCTGGTTCGGCGGCCATTTTTGACGTCATCTTGGCTTTCTCTGAATGCTCAAGGGTTAGAGTTTCACACCACCCCTGAAAATGTTCCCTGGACCATAAAAATACTGGATCAAGAGAGAAAAAAAACTTTATCTCAAACTTTTGGGTACCACCCTTCCACTGCCGGAGTATCTCTAAATGGACACTGGACAGAGTAAGTGTAGCCCTTTAACTTTTAAGTCTAGTTCTGGGCACGGTCTTGGGTTGATAATAGCCTATTATGCAAAAATAAAGGACCAGTTCACCATGAAAAATGCACTTAGTTAGCCTCCATGGGTAACATGGAGGCTGCGTTGATTTGTCATGTTCAAGAGAAGGCTATTTAATTTGTCATATATACATATATATATATATATAGGTGTATACCTTATTTTAGAGTAAAAATCAGATGCATAATCATTTTGTTTACCAGTCACCAACAAGCGAGATTAGTCTCTTCATGCAAATCAAATTCACATTGAAAGTATTGGGTATGATCATGACAAACCATCAGTATGATAACTCAGAAAGTGCCATTTTCAAAATGCAACACTCCACTCTTTTTGCATATCAAATTTACAGACTGTAATGAGAAAGGACATTCACATGGAGAGACCTTTTACTTGCCCGGTACCCACATACATGAACACAAAATGGAACAGCATCCAGCTGGAATTTTTGTTCATGAAGATCCATGCACCGGAAAGTTTTTGGTACTTCACTCGAAATTCGAAAACATACTGGCAAAGACCTTCAGTCCAGCAGCTAGCTGCCTGTAAAAGGCTCACGATTAGTTTTTACAAAAGGAATAAATAATCACCATCAGGGTTTGTGTTGCTGAGATAGCCAAAGGCCCCAACCTGGAAGAACGGTCTGGTAACATAACTTCTTACGTTAAACATAAGTCCCTTGACTTTCAGCGGTTTCTCCAGGTAGATACCAGACACTATTGACACGGCCCTGTTTGCCAAAATATCCTGTAATTAAAATGGATAGTCAAATAAAACGCCTTGCCAATGCTTAAAGTAGCTCAGGTTGTGGGAGAGCGGGCCACGTTGGACCACAGGGCACGTTGGACCACAGGGCACGTTGGACCATTGCCAATATTCAATATTTTTTTTTATAAAATATGCACAGTTATCCAAATCCCCAATGAAGAGACCTTCAGTGGTATGCCTTTTATCCAAAAAAATCATGAGCATTGAAGGAAAAGTGTGATTTCTATTTCAGGTTTGTTGATTTTGAGCTTAAAAAGTGACTCAATGGCTAGTTTACCCTTCTTAAAATATGGGGGATCTAGTCAGACAAGTCTCATAAATTGAAACTATCACCACATAAGTAAAGTTTGATATAAGTTTCCCTAGTTCACATTCAACCTTGTCAGCGAGACATGCACATTTTCATAAGAGGTTCGACCAGCATGGCTGGGGCATGTTGGACTATTATCAACCGGATTGACTGACAAAAAGTTATTGGCAAAATGTCAGCAGTGTAATTTTTTGCATTAATAGAGCACCTATTAGTCATTCCCGCACAATATGAGGGTAAAATCAATTCAGTTGGCTAATTTGCCAGCCCTTCTAGCTGAAACAAGATATTAAAATTATCTGTGTAAATATTCCGATATAATCAATTAATCATTCTGCAATGACACAAAAGTGTGTGTTGTGATCTGTGAGAATAAAATGTGGTGTTTGCTCACTTTCTCCTACTTTCCCAAACTTTTATTACGTGGTGCAACGTGCCCCACGTTCGGGGCACATTGGACCAGAAAAAAAAATTTTCAAACATATTTTTCTCCACAACTATAGAAGGTAGGTCAACTTGGTTTTTCAAATATTTAGAGAAGCTTTAGATTGAGAGCCAAAAAATAAAAAAGTGGACCAACATGCCCCGCTCTCCCCTATCTCCAAGCTGTTTCAGGGAAGCACTACGAGTCAGTAATTTGCTTGATAAGATCAGACGAAGTCATTGGTCTGATGGTATTGCTTTGAAATTTTCCTGCATTGAAATGAAGCTACACTTCCTGCCCTCTCATTGGGTAAAGCAGACAAAATTAGTTTTTGCAATGACATTTGTCACCTTTTTTCCCGAATTCAAAATGAAACTGAACATTGAGATCGGCAACTTTGCAGTCTATTTACCACTTTGCCAGCATGCAGTTTTATGGGGCTCAGGTCAGTTCTATAAATAGCTAAAATGGAATCTTTTTCGCAAATTTACTTCAGTTTCCTTGGATGAATACACTGGTCAACAATGATTTTGCTACCTGAGGAAAAATACCTCTATAAACCTAATTCGAGGGTGCTGATTCCAAACCTGAGATCAGAATTGCTCCAGAATGTCTAGATTTTGAGTTATGCCCATTTCAATTTTTTGGCGAAAAAGCAGGTATGAGAGCAATTCGCGTGTAAAAGAAATGTCTTCTAACCTATTAAAATTTAGATTTAGAAATTATCTTTGCATTTGTAGAAATGATTTCCTGAATCAAAATATGACCTAATTGTTTACTCAGACTTCTCCAACTCCAAATATTTGAGGGTAAGAGGTGCCAGAAATAGACGATTTTTACAAAGTAACATCTGATTGGTTTATAATTATTTCAAGATATGAAAATTTTGTACGAGGTGCTACATCCAGTAATTAACACCAATTTGTGAGCTGCTAAGGGCCTACTTTGCCCAAAAAATGTATAGATAATTTTATATTAACAAATTTGGTGAAAAACATATTCTGAAAATTTATGCTTTTTCCCAATTTGATTTTAAATGTCCATTTTTAAATGCTCAGGAGAATGTATATGCCCAAAGTTATGTCAAATCACACTCCACCTCCAGTAGCTCAGACTCTGAAGGGACTGCTTGATCATCATTAAAGAAGGGCTTATGTGAACCACATAAATTTTCGCAAAATTGATGATTTAATTCGATGCGATTTGATTTGTTCTTGCCAGAAACTGTTGGTTTGAGCAAAACAGTATGGAAAACAGTTAAAACCATGCCAAATTTTAGGCACTGGTCTATACAGTGGCTGAGGCTGGCAGTGTAGTTGCATTAGAGTGTGGTATTTGGAATTATATCTGCATTACCTGACCCTTCCAACCAGAACATTTTAATTTCGAATTTAGGCCTATTGCATCTAATTTTCCATCAATTTTTTTCATATTCTTCATAAAAAATCCAATCAGCATAAGAAATTACTTTAATATGTTTTTTCTTAAACCAAGAACTATAATTTATCAGTAGGAGTTGCAAATTAGCCATTTTCATATCTCCAAATGGGAATATATTGAACTATAAAAATTTTGCATAAAATGGCCCATTTCTTGAGCCTGTCACCCACAAATTTTTGTATCTGGACTTGTCTGATTGAAATATTTTGGCTATATATTGTTTCAGCATCTCAAAATAACTGATGTAAATACTAAGATATGCTTACTTTCCAGTATTCAACAGTGCAGAGTGCATTTCTTTTAAACACGGATTGCTCTCACGCCTGATTATTTGCCAAATGGGCAGTTTTACAGTATCTGCACTCAAAGTGTCTCATGGGGGGTCAAAATAAAGGTTTGCAAATGAGAATTTCCTTCATGCTATCATGAAACGAACATATTAAAGATTCATAAATCAACAAGAACACATGTGATTTGTTGGTTTATCACCAAATTGCCACTCCATGAAGTAGGCAAGGTTTGAATTTTTGAAAAAATGTTTATCAGAAAAAATGTCCATGTGAATACTAATTTAACCATTTTTGCAATGGAAATCCAGCCATCTTGTTGCATAGAACCCCCAAAAGCAATGCAAAACTTAAATTTCGATGAAATATGGCAGAACTTTATTTCCAACGATTTTTATGACGAAATTAAAGAAATTAAATATTCCTTACTCTCAAAGTTTATGTTTTAGAGTGTTTAGTTAGGTTTTAGTCTCAATAGACACATGATTGCCAAGATAAATAATGCGTAGGCATCATACTAACTCAAAGTCAAGTTTTGTTGCTGTATGATTTGAATTCATAACGTTTCCTTTGAGTGAAAGACCATGTTCTAGAGAGAAAAATCACCAAAAATGACCCAAAATTAAGGCTCAGAAAAAAAATCGGCTTGAATTGCTCCATAAACAAGATATTTACACATTATCTTGTTTAGTCACTCTGTTATTTGCGAAAAATTGCAGTTATAATGATATATTACATAAAATAAGTGCCTTTTACTCTCAAGTTTGATTTTCTCATAATAGTGCAATTTAATAATCTAAAAACATACATCTTTATTTTCTATATTTATAAATACCCTTTTTAGGCATCCTGGTTAATTATTTATTTTAGCCATGTTCTTTTCGTTAATGAATCCAGTGTTAAAAGATTTGAATCAGAGCGAAACTTATGATGTACTGAAGAGGACATTTTGTGACATAATGAATTTTAATTTCTGAGAAAATGTATGTGCATTGCCTGGATATCTTTTCATCTTGCATTTGTCACATTGATGTAGAGGCACACAATTGAGAAAAGAAAACACAAATAGCTTGTTTTTTCCTTCCGAATCCTGAGTGTTTTTTCCTCGTACTGGATAGGACACATTTTTTTGACATCATATTCAAGCCTCAAATTCTGAAAACAAGGTATAGATTCTGGAGTGAAACTTTTTGATTTACCTTGAGACATGTCTCCAGCTACAAAATTGACACAAACGGTAGATACAGTCTTTGATACTGATTCATAACAGCATATGCAGTAATAAATGGTCCATCGAAGACAAACTTTTTGAAACATGCCATTTTCTACATTGTGGCAGACAGCTCCTTTCGTATATAACTTATTAACATGAAACCTGTTGTATTTTATGCCCAAGACATAGGTCCAGACAGGCATCATTAACATGAATCACAACTGCCTCCATTTACTTTTCTGTGTTGCCATAAAAATATGCGAAACTGCCTGTGAGACACAAAAAAGTGCAAAAATTGGTCATAAATCGCCTGCTGTATCAAAACTAAGTATCGTAGCAAGGTAAAATTTGGTACACATATACTTCAATGTAGTACAAGACTGCCACCAAGACAAATTTCTGTGTACCTGTCATACCTTTCTCAGAGTAATTGCTTAAAGACGAAAAATCGGCCGAGTGCAAATACCGTAAAACTGCCCAAATATTGAGATGGCCATAACTCAAAATCTAGACGTTCTGGAGAAATTCTGATTTCAGATTTGGAATCAGCATGCTCGAATTAGGTGTATAGAGGTATTTTTCCTCAGGTAGCAGACGGAAATTATTTTTTGTTGACCAGTGATATAGGACGATAATAGGTTGCCGAAGGAATGTCACGACAAAGAAAATGACAATGACAAAGATTTATTTACTGTCTGATTTTTCAACAATACATTAGTTTAAAGCCATTGGGTGACAAGTCAAATGGTGTATAATTTTTTTTTCAAAATTATTTGCTAACTTTTATAGCTTTTAAGCTTTAAATTGTGACAGTAGTCGCCAACACACACCTTATAAAAAAAGACCTTATCACATTTGTTGAGAATGGCCATGTCCCAGACCAATCAGACGCAAGCAAGTTGCTGAGTATGGCAATTAGAAAACAGAAGAGGCTGGTCTTTGAGACTATATGACTGCCCAGTTGTTTCCCCTAAGCCAGTGTGTTCTTTTGTCCAGAGATAACTCCTCCCGTGGGAATGTCTCAAAAGTGACTGATTACAGGCCATCCAATCAAAATGTTTTCATTTAAAATTTTCCCATGGATTATGAAAATAAGTTATTCTTTACAGTCTTGCCTGAGTCTATTTCCCTGAGTGCCAACACAGGGAAACAGCTGACTTCAGGTAATCGGAACAAACAGAGAGCAGTATTTTTGACACATTATAATACACAGCTTGAAGTTCTGCAAGTATGACTTTGAGCTGCAACATAGATTCTCAAGTTAGAACTATTTCGATCAACCAAAGGCTGAACAGAACACCGACAATCTCTCTCATTAATATGCCACATCATTGTCAACGACAATTAATAATTGTAAGGAAGCTCATTCAGATAGGCCCTTAACTCATATCATAACTATTTCAAAATATCCAAATTAGGCCTGTTTTTCAGAAATTATGATTCATGGAGTTGTAGAAGAAGAAATCAGTTTCTCATGATATTGCATTAGACAAATTTTTTTAAAAAGTCAATCTAATGGCGTGCATTACGTAAACTTTGTAATTCTTTATTGCCCTGAAAAATAATCTGTTAGCAAACAAATATTTATCATTTTTGTGCATTTTTGAGTATTTTTTTCTGACTCTTAGCACCTCAGCCTCACGACAACGGAAATCTCAATGTACTTACATAGGGCACATCTTCGGTGTTGCTGTAATATTTCCAAATTTTATTTTCCTCACTGTACAATAGACGAAAAGTCGTTAAATATCCACTATAACTGGTATCCGGATGCCAGAGGCCCCCCATAATCAAGACTGCGTAGACCGTGAATACAGAGTTAAATTCCACCTTAAAATACAAAATAAAACTAGTAGACGTAACCGCGAGCGGTAACAAAACTTCACCTACTGAGGTACCAGTAACAGACAAGAATACAAGAATGTTTCCTGTACATTGAGTACATACAAGTATGAACAGAAAAACGAGTACATAAACCAGTACATGAACCAGTGCATGAACCATACATGAACCAGTACATGAGCAAGTACATGAACCAGTACATGAACCAGTACATCCACCAGTACATCCACCAGTACATCCACCAGTACATCTTCTGTAATATCTGAGAACATTGATTTTTCGGGGTCATGTGATCTCTTTGACCATCAGAAATACATGAAATTTTCAGGGTCCGGCGATCTTTTAAACCGTCATAGCTACAACAAAATGTTCAAAGATGAAAACTAGAGGAGAATTTGGCCTTTTCAAATCTGTTTATAGAACCTCTGTATCTTATTTAGAACCGGAGTTAACGCAGATTGAAATTATAGTACAATTCAGGAATATGAACTTTAGAAATACCTGAAAAAAATGTAGTTTTTAACTTAAAATCACTGTATAACCAAAACGGTTCAGGGTGAAAGCACAGTAAGCGCCTCAATATTTGGCCCCTATGACCTAATAATTATTTTCATCAGAAGTGCAAGTGTAGTACATCACTTTAAACCTAATAATGTGTAGAATACAGAATTATGTTAGTCTAATAAATCAAGACAGGCATTTGCTGGCCTGCTATCAACTGCATTATGAAAGTTCCATGAAAATCTAGGTTTTTCTGCTGAAATGGACCATTGGCTTTTCGACAGTTTTCGCAGATGTGATATGGACAGTTTGCATGAACTGTGACCAATTAAATTTTTGAGCCTTGTCAGCATTCACTAAAATAATCCAAATTTGTCACTAAACATGGTATCCCTGCTTTATTTGTGACAAACCAGACCTCCAAACATCGGTCCCCAGACTAATTTGAAAATTTTTGTGGACGTAATGGACGGACATTTACACTTTTTAGCCTGGTGTCCAGTGTATAAGTTAAATTCATTGTGTTTTTAAATTTTTCAGTTCCATACATAGGTAGATAGAGATAGACATGCATTTCCATCTCAGTTGACATGTTAGCTGGTCTTTAATTCATGTAAATTACCCAAAAATCACTTGTGGACGTAATGGACGGACATCCATTTTAGCCATTAAAGCTTCTTGTATCTTACAATCATCAGTGGCCATTGAAATTTTTTTTCTTAAATTCATTAAACCAATATCATATCTAGGCAAAAGCTCCAAATTTGGCTAATTATTACATAAAAATACCCTCCAGCCAGCCTTTTGAACCGCTGACTGTAAATTTGCAAAAATATGGTTACAAGCAGACCTTTTCTTTGGACGTCATGGCTGCCCTAATCATCATATTGAAAAGTCAGCCAATCGTCCCTACAGAAGTCCAGGGAGGTACAGTAAACAGATAATGTCACCGGCAGCATGTGAACTAAATATTACGCTACAGCATTGCTGCAATAGATGGTGCTTCAGAAAAAGGGCCACTGGTTACATGCTAAAATTAACAAATTATACCCACTTTAAAGGTCTGCCCAGAGCATGGTTTTAATTGTATGCTCATGAAAAATACCTAAATTTCTCAGATTTACTTGTTGATCAAGCTTAAATACTGCACTGTTTCTTCTTTATGTCAGAAATTGGTTTATAGGACCCTAAATTTACTTTTATCTGATCAAAACGCAATTGAGGCCTTTACTGTGCTTTCACCCTTCAATGAAAACATACATAATTTGCCAGAATTATGTAAACAGATGCTACAAATAGCTCCAGGCAGGTTGATCAAAAAAGGATGATACCTTCCATGTCAAAATAATGATATATTGTGAAAATTCGACAAAAAACATGAAATTTTCAGGGTCCGGCGATCTTTTTAACCGTCGGAGCTACGACAAAATGTTCAGACAATGAAAACTAGAGGAGAATTTGGCCTTTCCGAATCTGTTTTCAGATTCTCTATATCTTAATTAGGACCGGAGCTACGGCCGTTTGAAATGACGCTATCTTTGAGAAATGTGAAAAAAAATCATACATTTTTCGCTCGTTTTTTGACCTTTTGATCTTTACAGTGCAACGTAGGTCAATCCGAGGACCTTGTAAATTTACAGGAAGCCTCTAGAGTATTGTAGCAAGTATGTCTACCATTTTTGTAACAATATCTTGATTCCTTCTTTGTTAAAAAATATGAAATGTCAAAAATGTAAAATTTTTTGAGATGTTTGACCTTGAGTTTGACTTTGAAAAAAATTTTGTAGGTCACAATAAATATGATTTTCATAATGGCATTGTATGAAAAAGGGGGGGTCAGCCAGGCATTGTAATCCTGTACAATCAATATTTCCTTGTCAAAAACGCGGAAATGTGTCATTTTTTAACCTTTGTCGGTTAGCAATATTAAAAAAATTTTTCATAAATTCGGCGAAGGAGGTACACAAAATATGATTAGATATTGGGATTAAGCAGGCCAATGTTCATCTGTCACCAGTAAATCACGATGATATCTTGAAAAGAACATGGTGAAAAAAATTGCTGAAAATGGCACTATTTCGAACTTTTTCGGGTCAAATTACCTTGAAAAATGAGGTCAAGGTCAAATTTAAAGGTCATTTTGGGCTTATTAGGTGTAGAGTAGCGCGGGGCAAGCAGCCCCCCTTAACTTCGAGGAGCGATTTGACCTACTTTTTGTAGTCGATTATTTGAATGCTTATGCTGTCAGGAAGGGATCACTTAACTCTACTTATAACTAGTGAAACGAATGTCTACCAATTTTGATAAAGAAGTTACGGCCCTTTTTGTAAAAAAATTAAAATGGCCTTCTTACCCCACCCATTGGGCAAGAAGCCCCCCTATTATAATCCTATGCAAATTTTTTTTGCGAGTGCATTCAGCTTGAAAGTTATTTCTTGGGGTTCTTCTATCATTTTTAAGGCATTCTATTCACTTTTTCTGAATTTCAGAATTTTTCTGTTCATATATTTATTTTTTAATATTTTTTGCCCTTTTTCAATTTCGGCCAAAATTTTTTATATTTCAATTAGCTATTCTACCAAGATTTAAGGTAAAGTACACATTAGGGCAAGTTGACCTAACTTCAGCCTCTCACCCAACTTCAGCCCCCCTACAGAAAACTTCTTGTAATTAAATTTTGATGAGGCCAAGGTGCCAGTATGTGGGTTTAAAGTTATTGTCAATGTGTTTAGAATAAATTATCAAAAAGTTATGACCATCATAACAATTAATCAGGAATTTTACATGTTTTTTTGGTGGACCGCATTTTGCTTGTTTTGCGACGCGAATACCACGCGAAACGAAAAAAAGTTTGATAAAACATTAAATCTGTCAGTTGGCTGTACCAATTTACTAAAGCAGGAGCAGCCCAAAAAAAGTTTCATCACAAGGAAAAATTAGTAATCTTCCATAAATTAAGGTTTTTTTCAATATTTTCTACTTGATCATTCAATGAATTAGGTGATTTATCAGACATGTCAATCTTACCTAACTTCAGCCCCCATGGTCCTAACTTCAGCCCCCATATGACCTAACTTCAGCCCCCAGGTTTTCCAAACTCCAGCCAATACCACTCACATGAGAAGTTTGTTTATTCATCCCTGAATATCTATCTATCTAATAATTCAACTTTAAAATCATTTTTACATCTGACATACTAGAATAGACCAGTTGTCTGAACTGGAGTTTGAAATAAATTTTTATCCTCTTTCCGTAAAAACGACTTCTTTCCAAAATTTTTTTGAAATACATTTTTGGAGCATTGATTTTTTTCAGACTGTCATGTTTAATATACAGGTAAGAAATTAAGGCCAAATTTAATCATTCTGCTGTTTTTTATGACAGAATATGATCAATTGGTTGGAGTTAGGTGCGGGGCTGAAGTTAGGTACACCCTAGGCTGAAGTTAGGTACAACACGGCTGAAGTTAGGTACATTTCCCACTATTGTCTTTTGAACTCCTTTGCACCGCCTTATAAAGCATGTGGTTGTTTTTTTACAATATAGTCGTAAAGAGGAATGAAGGCTGGGGATTAGGTCCACAGCTACAGGTTATTCCCATGAATAGCCAGCCAATGACAAGCGATCAAAAACCAAAGTAGGCTGAAGTTAGGTCAACTTGCCCTATTCAATGGTTCCTGAAGCAGCTTCGAGGCCCCAGTGAAGGGGGCCCCATGCCCCATACCATGTGGGGCCTCTTGCCCCAAACCCACATATTTTAATTTGACCTCTATATTTTGAGCTAAAATGCAAAAAACATGATCCAAATCATATTTATGTGATGGCCATAAAGTGAAGCAATGCAGATATCCATTATACTTTTAAAAATTTCCGAAGTTATTTCTGACAACCACTTTCAAAGAATTAATCAAAGTTACAAAAACCATGCACCTTTTTTTTGTTTCGTTAATTACGACTATGGTTTGGTGCTGAATGCCTTGAAAATTTGTGACGTCACCTAAGAAGCCTCTAGCTTCAATCCTATCAATAAGAAAAAGCTCCAAAAATGTAAGTTTAGAAATAACCCTGGGGGGGCTTCTCACCTAACCTGGGCTTCTTGCCCCGACCCACTCTATGTTTGGGGGGGTTTACTATGACATGTTATGAACTAACATCGATATTTCAAGGTAAAATTCTAAAGGTCACCGGTTTTGGTGACGCGGTATGACTTTAAAATAACGTAACTCAAGAACCGGTACTGCCGATGGAAAATAAAAAGTCCGGGCAAATGTCCAGTGAGTTCAGGCACATTTTGGCACCATCGGTATGACTCTACAACTTACGGATTCTGAGATCCCGCGATAGACCTCAAACCATGAAATTGGACTTTGTACACAGTGACCTTGACCTACTTTCATGAAAGTAGGTCAAGCTGTGTAGAAAGTGTCTAGGACATTTCTATGTACAGGAAAGTGAAATCCACTAATATCCAGATGACCTACATGCATTTGAAGTTTTGTGAAATTCAACTTTGAAAGGCTCTGTGACCTTGAAAAATAGGTCAAGGTCATTCATATTCAGAATTTGTAATAAAGTCATTGTAGACCATGTATATGAATTTTTTGAACATTTTCCAATGAGGTTTGTGCGGCGGAATAAAAATAATAAATAATACCGATTACAAGAAACTTCACCTATGTGTAGGTGAAGTTTAATTAATTTACAATTATCACAATAAACAAGGTTGGTTTATCACCTTTGTTCAAGCAAATCACAAAATAGGCTAAATCCACCCCAGCCATCCATATCGGACCAAATGAGCCTCTTCTCTGCATATTGAAGTTAATTTTATAAATCTAGACTCACAAAACTCATGGGTAAAAAATAAAACAATTGTGGTTATTTTTTTTATATTCCATATGTATGAGCAAGAGTAGCCTACACTTAAAAACACCTGATGGAATTTCTAGAGTATGAATGATATAATGTATAACTTGTGTTATCCAGTAAAATAGTTATAAATTATAATAACTTTCTTTTGCTGTTTTACTTTAGTAATAATTAATATATATATATATATAATTATACCATTTTTCTATTTCACTTTTTTAGTAAAGAACATTTGACTCATGGCTAAACATGACTTTGAATCTTAAATTCTGCACTATTTCATTTATTTTATTCCAACATATTTGGCAACAATTATTACATTTTTAAATATTTAGTTGCTTTTTTGTTCAATTTTGTTCTTTCAAAACTCGCTACCAAACAAGTACGAGTACAAGTACAATACTCATGATTTGGCATGAGTACTGAGTAGTCTACCTACCTACATGTGCATGGATTGTCATGAAAGTAGCCTACTTGGAAAAAACTTCTCGTCTACATGCATGAGTAAATGATAACATGTGTGCCCAGGCCCAACCCTGTGGCGTCCAAAGGGAAAACCTAGTAAGTCACATTTTGGGCCAAATTGAGTTAAGGTCAAAACAGGACTTCTGAGACACGTTTCTATATATTCATTAAGTTTAGATTTTCAAGAAGGACCCATTACCCCAGAATGACACTGCCAAATCCCAGTAAGTCCATCTCTTACTGCAAGGACTGGAATTTAAAAGTCAATTTTCTCAGGAACCCCAAAATGTGACTTACTAGGTTTTCCCTTAGAACTCCAGCCCTGTCATCTACATTACCTTAAGCCACTCTTTGTTACTATTAAGAATATTTGAATAGTATGACTTGGAGCTTTCTATGCCCCCTGATTGAGGAGTATAGGAGCTGTGGTATGCCCTGGCGCTCATTGTGACTTGTGCAGCTCGAATTATCTGCTCCGACTCTGAAATTTCAAATGGCCAACAGGATTATATCGCTGAATTATCTTTAACACAGACCTAATTATCCCCCATGCTATGCTATGGGGGATTGTACTTTTAGTATCCATGCATGGCATCCATCAAATATCTCAAACACCACACCATGCACAATGCTCATCCTTTCCCAACATTCAAAGACCCCCCTAAACTTGTCAAATCTGACCATAAATCAATAAATATCATAACCATTTCCACATTCCAAATACTTTTTGCTGTGCTTTTGGTCTACAGCCATGTTATTTTTAAAAGCAAACTCCATCCCCAGGTGTCTCCACATCCTTACATGTACGCACAATTGTGGCCCTGGTGGAAATATTTGGCATAACTAAATTGGAATTCTGGTGGGTATAGGTAAATGTGTAGGGCATGGGGGATATGGAGGCAGTATACCTGCTCTTGTTTGGAAGAAAAAAATGAGTGCAGTTGACGACAAAATCATTAATAAGGCTCCTTCGGGTTTATCCTTTATTTTGTTTTTTCTCCAAAATGGTATTTCAATACATATATATCTTTTTCTCTTCGTTGGAGTTTCTCCACTGGAGTCCAGAGAGTAACTTAACATCTTCCTCAATATAATTCTGGCAAGGATACCTTGAAAAATATTTGGGCTTATAGATGTGATGCACACTGCAATCAGTTTTGATTTCAAAGAAAAAGGGCTCATATGCATGTGTCTGAGATGATTTCCATGCTAAATATTTTATGACTAGAGGTTTCATTTTACTTAAAAGCAGTTAAGTACAGACAGGAGTCACCCCGGTAATGGCAAGTCTAATAGGGACTAATACTTTTGTTCCCAGGAAAATTTTGGATTAACTGCATAATTCAACTAATTTTGACATTTTGGAAGTGATACAACAGAAATCCCATTGGAATACAAGGATGTTTGGTCTGTGAAATACCATTTTGGAGATAAATGAAATTCCAGTGTATACTTGGGTCCCTGAGGGAAGTTTATCATCTTTTCCTCAACTGTATCTCCTAATATAAGATACAAAGCAGCCCAGTAATCTTGTGATTGATATCGTATAGTGCATACATCGAGCTAATGTTGTTGCAACCAAATCGATGTCCTGGTGAAATATGATTTAATCTGCAAGTTTCAGGAAGGTCATGTCCAACGACATGTTTTTATTTGAGGCAAATCACATACAGGACACAATTTACCGAAAAAGATGCAGGGTAATTCACAGGTGATAAAATTTTAAAATATTATGTACTGAAGAATCATGAATCAATATATTAGTCAAGGTGTAATGTTTCTCTACTGTGTTCCAAATATTGTTTCAAAAATTTGAGATCTGATGAAGAAAGTTTCTTACCTTCGCAAAAGAAGTCGTAGTGGGTAAAACCATTGTGTTTTGCGACGGTAAACTGTTTCTCATTAGCATCAATCATGTAACACCGCTTATTCGATATGTCGTAATCCACTGAGAGACAGCCTGGTGTATTTTGGCAGTGGTACAAGCATTCAATAATGACCATTTGAGATGGCACCAGGGTCTTCGTTCCTCCAGTTAGATAAAAATGGTACCTCGGCAACCATCGGACAGGACAACCTGCAGCTGGAACGATAGATGTAACTTATAAAAATAGCATGCAATGCAAGCACCGTGCCCTTCAACAACCCCTTATGACTCAATGGGATATGATCATCACATTGGCACATCTCTATAAATTGTGAAAAGCGATATTCTATTTATCTACATCTTTCTAGATGTTTAGTAGTAGGCTGAAGCATAACTGCATAAATCTCAGATTGCGGTGCGCTGCGCTATGTCTCAGGGCGGACGGGCCTATCTGAAGAAGAAGAAGATGCTTCTCAGAAATCTTCTGCTCAGCAAAGAGGACTTTGGGGGATTAAAGTAAAATATTCAGAGCAGCGAGACACATGATTTAAGCCAGGGCATCTTTGGCAACAGTGTAAACACTGGGCATCATAACTTTAGGTGCTTCTTGCATCAGTGAAATGCTTAAGGATCCACACCAACTTTGGCATGACAATGCAATTGATGACCACAAAGGGCCCAATGCCCTGCTCTCGGACACAAAAATCTCACATTATCATTTCACTAGCAACCACACTGAAACTACCTTCACTTGGAGATGAGTCCCAGAGGTGCATGGCATGTCTGCCTGATACTGTTTTTTGTAAATTTTTGCTCTTTGCATCGGTTCTTCTGGTGACACTACAATTTTTTTTAAACAGATTGAAGACAAGTTCTTCTGGATCTGTGCAGGTTTGCTGGTTTAACCATAGTTATTCTTTATCAGCAGAAACTTTGCGTCATCGGGAATTAAGGGAAGGCGTCCATTGTGAAAATGGTATTGATGACATTGATGACAGAGTTCTCCGTGGCCTAATGGTTTAAGGTGCTTGTTTGTGCTACCAGTTTGGCTTTGAGGTCGTGGGTTCGACTCCCACTCCTGGAACTCAATTTGGTCCGAGCCCATGGGACATTAAATGGAGGCGGGTTGTATCCAGTGTTCTGTGCTGGGGCAACTGAAAGACCCTGGGCATCCCTGAATTAATAGGGTATGTGCCAGACTCCAAGTCTTCTCATCAATCATCATCATACGGCGGTCACCAACACTGGAGAATGCTACGGCATGGGAACCTTGGGCAATGTTCCTCTAGTCTCTGCCCATGGGCGCCGTTCTATGGCTGCCCTGAGCTGTATCATTGTGGAAGGCTCACCACGAATTTCATGCCTGCATTGCAGTGCGTGACTGAGAGTATTTACAATTACAATTACAATTACGACATTGAGTGAAAGTAAAAATTTCAAAATTGTGGAACACAGCGATATGACAGCATTTGCTTTTGTACTTAGAAGCTGTCAATTCCAAATTCATATTTATCTGTTTCATGTTTCTGTACAATGCACTTCTTTTTTAAATTCTGGCCTCCTTGGGTTCAGAAAGGTCTGTTATTATGACACATGCCATGCAGTCAATGCATTGATTAATTATTTAAAAAGAGAGAGAAATCATTATCTATAGGCCTATGGTGTACAACTTGCATGAGTGTGACTCGTGATCTTTTTGATATTTTCAATAGCACTAAAGACACAATTATCGTTCACGATCTTTCTTTTTTTTAATGCGTTTGAACTACCAATGTAACAAGGTGGATACCCCAATAGCAAATAGAGAGATTCAGTTTACCAGCTCTTGAGATACCCAACTGACACATGTATGAAAAACAAAATTATTCTATTGATTAAGTGATCATCTATCACAAATGATGATCAGGTTACCAACCAACAATTCCCTAACTAATGATTTCATAATTGATTCGCTGCTTCCCATTATACCAATCATATTTATACAAATCGTAAATCCATGACGTTGACATTTAGATAGGGCTTATTTGATAGCAGTGCATAGTCTGGATGATTGGAGCTATATGTCCTGTATTTATGAACTTCTAAAGTCAGCTAATGAGGACAGGAGGACGACACGACAATGAGGCAAAGGATGATTGAAACAGCCATTCAACATAAGCCTAGGTGACCCGCAAGAGCTGGATTTGAACCCGGACACAGCGATTAGCAGCCCAGCCTGCTACCGTTAATATAAGCTAACCCTCCCTCGTAGTCTGGAAGAATGCAAATGCACAAGGAATTAGCACTCTTTAGAGCACACACTATTAGGCTCACTACCATTACAAGCTTACAAAATAGCGTGCAATGCTAGGGTGGACTGAAAAAAACTTTTTTTGGAATTTCAATATGTCAGTGGTATATAAAGTTGGCTATGGCCAAAAAATGAAAATTTATGCTAAAAAAAATTTGTGGCATGCGACTTGTGCCGGGCCACTCCGGCTTTTATGAAAATGCATATTTTCAGTCATTTCACTTGTTTTTTTTACCTGAGTCAGCTTCCTTGGTTTCAGAAGGCTCAATGGCATACTTCAATCTGCTTTGAAGGCCATTTTTGATATGAAACACCATGAATAGGTCGCTTATATGTAAGATATAGCCATTTCTGGGTAAGTGTTGGGAATCAGAATTTGGCTTTTTTGCTAAAAATTATGCAAAAAAATGAAAACATCGGAATTGACCACACCAATAATTATTTCAAGTGAATTGTAATTACCCTGAGTCCTCCCTAAAGTCCTAAAAAACACTTATTACCTGCATCAATTTGTGTTTTCAGTTTCCGGTATAGGGGTAATCCTGTAAAGTCAGATTTACAGATTTGGCACTTTAGCAGCTTGTGTAGCCTTACCATTACACCTCAGTTACTTCATTGTTAAATAGGGATGAGGCCAGGTAATAGGGGTATCAGAAACGCCATCAACCAAAGCTCCAAGTGGCAAGTGCAATAAGAGCTGAGCTACAAGGCAAAATGTCATCTTGTCTGAACGTAATCACGCGCTGCACGTTCGACACGATGACATTTCGCCTTGTAGCTCAGCTCCTGGTGCACTTGGAGCTTTGGTTGATGGCTTGTCAAGTAAGTTATTGATAAGTTTCTCAAACGTTAGAAACACGCAGATGGACGTTGAAATACGTTGTCATACGTCAAGAGAGCTGAAAAGTTTTGAACATGTTCAAAAATCATTGACGTTCATCAACATGTTGCGGGTAAGGAATGGTAAGTTATAGGGACGTTATAGGATCGTTATAGAAATTATCATCGTTTTTCACACGTTTTCCAAACGTTTTTCACACGTTTTACGCGCTTCTCACACGTTTCTTACACGGCCAGAATGTCCAACACACGTTGTATTTCTCACCCAATAAATTATAGAAATATTCAGCTAATTATCCCCCATGCTATTTATCCCCCATGCTATGCTATGGGGGATTTTACTTTTAGTCTCCATGTCATGGCGTCCATCAAATATCTTAAACACCACACCATGCACAATGCTCATCTTTTCCCAACATTCAAAGACCCCCCTAAACTTGTCAAATCTGCCCATAAATCAATAAATATCATAACCATTTCCACATCCCAAATACTTTTTGCTGTGCTTTTGGCCTGCAGCCATGTTATTTTTAAAAGCAAACTCTACCCCCAGGTGTCTCCACATCCTTACATGTATGCACAATTGTGCCCCTGGTGGAAACATTTGGCATAACTAAAATTGGAATTCTGATGGGTATTGGTAGATGAGTAGGGCATGGGGGATATGGAGGCAGTATACCTGCTCTTGTTTGTCACCAGCCAGGCCTACGTTTTGCAGATGCATTGTGTTCATTCTCTACAAGTTTTTCATTCGTTTTAAATAAGTTTTCTACACGTTTTAAACACAGTTTATATTCGTTTTGTACTCGTTTTCATACAGCTGGAGCAGCCCTTTTCCCTTGTGTGAACGTTTTAAACAAGTTACTCAAACTTTCCTCAAATCGTCAAGGTGTGACGGCCACTTAAGAGATTTGAGAGAAAAAGACACGAGCACTCACTGAGCTTGGCCCACCAATTGATTTTAAATTGATTTCAAATCAATCATAAAAATGGAACTCATTACTTAGTAATGGAATAAGCTAATGATTGTATTCTCGTCAACATTGATCCCACCTGTTACAAAATCATAATAATTAATTCTGGTCCCGCAAAACAACAACCGTAAAGTAGGGGGCAACATTGGGACATGCGACGCATTGGGAAAGGAGGCTTTCTTGCCTCCCAAACACTTTGGGGGCCCATCCAAGGCCCCAAAAATACAAAATAAAGAAAAATGTCCACAATGTCTATGATTGTATCCAAGCATGAGACTGTATGATAGAGATAGAATCAAACTTTTAAGTTAGGGCCCCATTGTGACAGGGCCCTGTGTAAGAAAGGGCCCTTCCACCTTGGCGATAATTAAATGGAGTGATGTTGAAAATAGGAATACATGTGCAGTCCATCGACTTTTTTGCCACAGGCCTGAAATGTTGCCATTCCATCCCTGATTGTTTATTTATTTATCTATTTATTGAATATATTTTAAATGGGTGACACTTCAGCTCAGCTGTTTTTCAAGTGGCCCATGTATACAATAAAACAAGTATATATATACATAAAACAACAATACATATCACAGGGTATAATAAGTAAAATAAATAGATAATAATTTACATTAAAAAAGGGTAAAAACTATTAAAACAAAAATGAGAAAAAAAATTAAACTAAACTAAAATATACTTGTTTAAGTTAAATTTAAAATCTTTGACATCATGTATATCTTTTAAAAACGATGGTAGCCCGTTCCATAAAATCGCACCTGAGTACTTGAAAGACCGTTTAGCAAATTGACTAGAGACACATGGCACATATACATTCATTTCATGACTTCTGGTACGTGCTCCATTGACATCACAGTTCATAACAATTTCATCTACTAGATTGTGATAACATCTAGACTGCTACAGATTGTGACATGCTTTTTGTCGTACATGGTCCATAATTAAGACTCTAGGTGAGACATCAAGTCCTGAGACGAGCTGCAAGGTTCCCTCAACAATTCTGAATTTCACAACAACGCTGGATTGACAAACCAGATCAGAGAAATACTCCATTGGCCAACACTGCAACATCGAATAGCCTTGAGTGACCTAAATATATTCTTCAAAATGAGGAACAACCTTATCAAGTCTCCCTTCCCAGCAACTGTCATTGACTCAAGCCTTCCTCATCTCATCCCCATAGATACCTACACATCCAGTGTCTCCACTCAGCAGCCTATCTCCACAGCTAGAATGATACGGCTATGGAACACTCTGCCATCAAAGGTCATCAACTCACCAAGCCGTGATGCCTTCCCCGGTAATGTCATGACCCACATCAAAAGCATGGCATGGTGTAGAGTCAACAACATCTGGAGTCTCACGAACTCAATACCGGCCATGTTTTTAACCTGCACCAATCGCTACATGGGTTCAGCTTTCGAATCCATATCTTGCCAGGTAACCTGGCCCATGTTGGAAGGCAGTTTCAACCATCCTGCACTTCATTGCTAAGTCATTCTGTCCTAATTTAATTAGCTTACCAAGTGCATAAATACAGGTTGTAAAGCCCCCCGTGATACCCTGCCATTACAACAATGATGAAATTGATGATATTGAAAGATTTGAAATTTACGTACTTGGGGAGAGGTATTCACAGATACTGTAAAGATAGTGGTTTGCTGGCACGTCGAACCAATTTCCATGTAGTCCGATGCCCACGGACTGTTCTCCCGCCTGGACTTCTCCTGCGTTCCAACTGGTCCAGGAGACTGCACTACCGTCATCAACCCACACATGTTGACCGCTTCTCAACTCTGCCCCAATCCTCAGGTTTTGACCACTGAAACATTGAACACTATCTGAAACACTGGATTTATGTGAGCATTGGTTGAACTTTTTTTTTTTAAAGAAGGAGTAAATGTACTGTTTTTTTAAACAGCCAGCTGACTTAATATTTTGTCATTTTTAATTGTTCCTTTAAAATTACACAGAAACGCATTACATGACATTGACTTAATGAAAATAGGAAAATTACTTTCCAACTATGATGTTGGTATATTGCATTTCAATCAATGATTTTCCTATGAACATTGTCTTGTTATATATCCTTTGTTTTATTCCCATTTTCTTTCACAAAAGCTCATCTTAAAAAAACAGCTTTAAAGATGACTAATCTATTTATCACATGTACTGCAGTTGTCTCTGCATCATAAACCCCTTTTTACCCTCGGCAATGTATACATTGCCGACGGGTATTGTAGTTACTTTGGGAAAATTTGTCCGTCCGGCGGGCGGGCGGGCGGGCGGACGGGCGGGCGTCCGGATAACGGGCGTCCCACTTGTGTATTGGGAGTAATGCCAAAACTATGGAATGTATACTTTTTATTTTTGGGACATTATTATATATTTTATCCTAGTTGTGCCTTTTAGGGGTTTAATCCACATGAGATGAATACTTTTCTCACAATTATTGAAAAATGTGAAAAAATATTTTTTTGTGTATTGGGTGTCAAGCCAAAACTATGGCATGCATATTCATCATTTTTGTGTAAATATGGTATCTTTTATCCCAGTTGAGCCTTTCATAGATCTAATCCCCATGACATTAATACTTTTCTCACAATCATTGAAAAATGTAAAAAATTGTTTTTTTTTGTTTCTGTGACAGAGCTAAAAAACTGCAGTACTTTTGACACTGAAATTGGCATATTGTATGTATTAAATACCCAAGATGTGTTTTTTGTGGGTCTAAATGCTCTGAGAAAGTTACACGGACGACAATTTACCAAAAATATGAAAAAATACTATTATTTCAAACTTGTATAATTCAGTCAATTTTGAAGTTAAATCTATGAAATTTTCCACTTAGGTGTCTAACTTATGCCTCTTTAAACATCTCTAATGACACTGAAATTGGCATATTGTATGTATGAAATACCCAAGATGTGTTTTTTGTGGGTCTAAATGCTCTGAGAAAGTTGAACGGACGACAATTTACCAAAAATATGAAAAAATACTATTATTTTAAACTTGTATAATTCAGTCAATTTTGAAGTTAAATCTATGAAATTTTCCACTTAGGTGTCTAACTTATGCCTCTTTAAACATCTCTAATCAGTTGGAATGTTGGTCCTATGAATTTTTATAAAAACCCAAAAATTCGAAAAAATGCCAATTTTCCAACATTTCTGCATGAAAAGCCAAATGGTAATGGGTAAGTTAGTTAACTTTAGGTCTTATTGTAGTTAGACACACTATTGACTAATATTCACAGCCATTGCATGAGTTGTTGCAATTTTTTCCATTGAAATGTATGATTGAAAAAAGGCAAAAAATCATTGAAATGTCTATTTACTCTCCATTTTCTTCTGATGTCATACCAGTCGTTGACATTTTTTTGTCAAAATAAACCTGACATGTTTCACATCATCATCATGCTGATTTTGAACAATATGAAAACTTTTATTCGCAGCATAGGTCAATATTAACAAAATTAGATAAATATTAAGGATTTTCAGATAATCATATATCAGTAAATATTGGCCCTGGTCAATCAAATTTGCCATAATAATGTGTCTAAGTTTTACTTTTCCTACATCTCCTCATGAAATATTATCAAGAAGAAATACATAAATTTTATATATAATTATGTGGACTTTCAAAGCATTAATTAAGTATATTCAAAAACATGCATTTGTGTGTTAATATTTTATAATGTTGACACTAAATCTTTTAAAAACTCCCAATTATTATAACTTCATGGTTAATATCTAAACTCAGTGATGTAAATTTTTAGAAGATGAATAAATGTCAGCCCCTTTTATTTAGTTGTTTGCATGAAAATTAAATGTGATTGAATCAGACAGATTGGCTTTTGTTGAATGGAGCACTGGAGAAGTCTTGATTATGTAATGTTATGTCACAGGGTAATTGTCTTCCCTGCTAATCCTTTGACAAGAAATCTTAAACTCTCAATTGTAACTTAATGGTTTAAATCTAACATCAGTTATGTACATTTTAACATATGAAGTACTGTCAGCTTACTTTTATTTTGGTCTTTAATGGAAAACATATAAGACAGACTGGCAATAAGACCGCTATGTATAGAGTAGCGCGGGGCATGCAGCCCCCCTTAACTTCGAGGAGCGATTTGACCTACTTTTTGTGGTCGATTATTTGAATGCTTATGCTGTCAGGAAGGGATCACTTAACTTTACTTATAACTAGTGAAACGAATGTCTACCAATTTTAATAAAGGAGTTACGGCCCTTTTTGTAAAAAAATTAAAATGGCCTTCTTACCCCACCCATCGGGCAAGAAGCCCCCCTATTATAATCCTATGGAAATTTTTTTTGCGAGCGCATTCAGCTTGAAAGTTATTTCTTGGGGTTCTTCTATCATTTTTAAAGCATTCTATTCACTTTTTCTGAATTTCAAAATTTTTCTGTTCATACATTTATTTTTTACTATTTTTTGCCCTTTTTCAATTTCGGCCAAATTTTTTTCTATTTCAATTAGCTATTCTATCAAGATTTAAGGTAAAGTACACATTATTAAATGGTTCCTGAAGCAGCTTCGAGGCCTCAGTGAAGGGGGCCCCATGCCCCATACCATGTGGGGCCTCTCGCCCCAAACCCACATATTTTAATTTGACCTCTATATTTTGAGCTAAAATGCAAAAAACATGTTCCAAATCATATTTATGTGATGGTCATAAAGTGAAGCAATGCAGATATCCATTATAATTTTAAAAATTTCCAAAGTTATTTCTGACAACTACTTTCAAAGAATTAATCAAAGTTACAAAAACCATGCACCTTTTTTTGTTTCATTAATTACGACTATGGTTTGGTGCTGAATGCCTTGAAAATTTGTGACGTCACCTGAAAAGCCCCTAGCTTCAATCCTATCAATAAGAAAAAGCACCAAAAATGTAAGTTTAGAAATAACCCTGGGGGGGCTTCTCACCTAACCCGGGCTTCTTGCCCCGACCCACTCTATATAGAGGGTTATCAAAGAAAATTACTTGGCATGCAAACCCAATTTCTGCAAATTTCAGTGTGTAATTTTACATTTCAAGACATTATTGGATAAATCTGTCTTTTAATTCATTTTAAAACTCACTCCAATTGTATTTTTAGCATTTTAAAGAAATATTGTTTAGGGGGTAAAAGTGTCATCATTGGAAGGGGTCCAGTTTTTTTTGTGAATCAGCCAGGAGACACTATGTCTGTGCTTCATTGTACCCCTCCCCTCCAGCCATCCATGTTATGTAACATTGTGTCACTAATCCTGTCCAGTGACCAAAGCTAGGAACAAAGGAGGACAAAAGCAGTGCACAGCACCCTCAACTTTTTAACAAATTTTCTTTTTTCTTAGAAATATGTCCAGACTGCATTGACACCAACTTTGTAGTCTTTTATTGAACAAATAAAAAAATTTCCAATTTTAATAAAATATTTAGGCCAACTAGAAGCTGAGATATGACTTTTTGTAGCCCATACAGGCTGTACACAGAGTTGGGACTTGTTTCTCTTGTTTTGTTTTTAGATAGATAGATAGATAGATAGATAGATAGATAGATAGATAGATAGATAGATAGATAGATAGATAGATATGACTTTTTGTAGCCCATACAGGCTGTACACAGAGTTGGGACTTGTTTCTCTTGTTTTGTTTTTAGATAGATAGATAGATAGATAGATAGATAGATAGATAGATAGATAGATAGATAGATAGATAGATAGATAGATAGATAGATAGACACATGTAGATAGATAGATATATATAGATAGATATATATAGATAGATAGATAGATTGATAGATGCATACATAGATGGATAGATTATTAGAGTAATTTTAATCCTGTACAATTTCTAAAGCTTTACAATGATTCAAGATTCCTATACATGGATGTATCACAAAATCCAATCATCAACTGGAATTATTCTTTTTTCTCAAATTATTCTTATTACAAAAAGCACAAAATCAGCCATAGGCCTACTTGCCCGAATCACATGATCCAGATTTCATTTTGACTAGTAGATATATCATTTCAAGTTTCATCTCTTGGTAACCATTGATTTTCAGTGATGTTTCATTGGACCCCCCCCCCCCCCTCATCACAGTGGCACACTTCTGAGGTGTGAAGTATGCCACCCTCCATTCTTTTGTCAGGTTACATAATGGCATTGCATAAGGTGATTAAAAGATTGGGGTAGAGCAGACAATAGCCAATTGATATGGGTGTTAAGCAGCTGAGGAGGGGGACTAAGGAAGCCCCTTTAACCCCTTTAAGGGGAATGTCTGCAAGGATAATGTAATTTAACTGAAATTGTTACAACATCCAACAATTTACATGGCTACATTCTAAAATGGATCCAGGATCAAGATGATGTAGAACTGAAGTCAATGACTGTTTGAATAGATATAAGATTTACAGACAGAAATTTATTGAACTGATAGATATCTAATTTTTGTTCAAACAATAGCTACCCTTATTGCTATTCAGTTTTATGCAGTTTAAATAAAATAGCAATTTTATCTTTTCTGCAGGAATTATGACACATCTTAATAGAAAAACTGATAATTGGATTGATCAAACTACCAAAAATCTATCTATCTATCTATCTATCTATCTATCTATCTATCTATCTATCTAAACAGTCCCCTACATGTCCTGATCGTTTTCTGACTGTCTTTATCTCAATTGTTGTCCATTTCTAGCTGTCTTTTTAATGGTCATTACCTGTCTATTGTGCACTGCATTGCTTTATTTTCCTGTCTGTCACCACTGTGTATTACATTCAGACAAAAATAAGTTTGATAAAAAACCAACTTTCTAAAATGGTAGTGGAAGAGGGGACGAATTACTGTGGGTAATCCATGCCGGATAATATTGTTCTTAATATTGTCACCGAAACCAGTCATCTTCTTGACTTCATTTATTTTTAAATTTCATTTCTCAAATTGTTTGTTCACAAAAAGGCACAGATTTTGCCAAAGGCCACCAATAGGCATAGTGGAATACTTGCCTGAATTTCATTATCCAGATTATACCAAATTATACCACTTCTACAGTAAAATGTAATGTCTTGCTAATTGCTAACCATTGATTTTCAGTTCATTTGATCTTGTGCCACACTTTTTGACTCCTTGCCCAAATTTTAACTGTTTCCCCTCTTTTTCTGGGGGGGGACCCATCCTGCAAGCTGATTGCATGTGGATTTTGAATTCCCGCCAATACAAAATGGCAGACAGGAAACATTTATATTATTTTGCTCACAGCTCTTGGCCATTCAATGAAAGTTTTTCAACGGGAATTTCATGTTCATGAGGATATTAGAGTACCCAGTGGGGTCTTGCCTCAATGTATCCCACTGTCTGGAGAATAGCTGCTGAGTAGCCGAGGGTATGCTGCCGCGCAGCCTATGTTTATAAAATGGACTAGCTTTTTAATTACCTTCCTCACACAACAGAGATAACCCCCTTCCCCCCCCCCCAAAAAAAAACAACAAAAAACATAACGTGCACAAGGCACTTTAAAGCAGACCTCGTGGCATGCAGTGAGAATTTTCCATTAATACATGTAAATGGGAAATACATACGGGATTTTTTTGTTGTAATCTGTTGATTGCATTTTGCTAGAGATACCCTTTTTTCTGTACAAGTGCATTTGAAAACGTTTTCTTTATTTTGTAATGAATTGCTCAATTAAAATAACAATGTGTCAGCCAATTAAACGTCACACCTTTGCAGAACAATGATATAGCTGTTATGTATTTAGTACTTTCAGTGCCAGAGAATGTCTTCTGCACATTGTTCATACCTGCAAAGCTTGCTTTATTATAATCAGATCATTCATCAGTGTCACTGTAATTCACAAATAAGAAAGCCAAAACACAGAAATATGAAGTAATTGGTCCCTAATTGGTGAACAATCAGCAGCAATGCACAGGTAACAGTTGACTGCACACTTGCTCAGACCATGCCTTGTTTGGGGAACCCCCTTGGAGATAAGGGGGGGTGGTGAATGCATATGATGTCATTCATTGCTACAGCATTGGGTTGAATGGATTTCCCTTGCCAGAGAGTTTATTATGGGATTAACATGTACCAAAAGTTGATCACTTCACGTGGAGGCCCATCACATGATACATGGTAAATGGCATTATGATTGAAGAAGGCTGACAGCAGAAACTTGACCCACAAGATATGGCAGAATTTCAATCTCATAGGCAGCTCCTCTACGAGGTCTGCAAAAAAAATGATCCTGGATATGCCATTGCATGGTTTTTTTACAGTCACTTGGATTGATCAATTTCCCAACCTCTTCAGCTCAATGAGGAAAATGAAAAAGTGCATTGAATTCTTAGCCGTCTTCTTCATATATGGGTAGATAAATATTTTCAGTTTAAAAACCGAACAAACACATCAAAGGCTAATTTTGAGTAGCCAGCGTCAAAACTGCATCGCTGGTTTAGGCCAGAAAGCTGCACGGACCAAAGGGAAAGTGTTTTAGACAGAAGATGTTAGGGTCAGGACAGAATGTTAGGGCTGGGACAATCAACAGTTTTTGGCATCAACTGTAAATACAAAAGTGCAGGGGCATCTTTTCTAGTGATAATGAACTGAGTCGCTTTAAAGGAAAGATATTGTAATGACGAATTGTTAGCAGTATGTCTGAGTGGGACTGGGAGAAACAAGAAACTTGTGCATTAGGGTTGGGACAACTTTTTGGCTTCATTTGCGACTTGGCACTCTGATTGCCACTCCTTTATTTGTACACAAAGTATCAAAAATCAATTGCTAGTCCCAGTTTCAGAACTTCCATGGCTGCAAGTTAGCACCCTGGCCTTTGACAAAATATTGCATATTATTATCAAAATTAAGGGTTTTACATCAGCAAAATTTTTTTTCATGTTATGCTAAAATGCTGTATAAAATTATCATTTTCTGGCTGTTCAAGAGTTCATATATTTTGAACCGGTGATCCGATTTTGCTGAAATTTTAAACATTTATTAACATGGCAACTCAAAAGAAAAATATGGTACTATAAGCTAATATACACTTAATTTTGTGTGGTTTATAGAACATAGAAGTCTGGCTTCACCTGAAATACCAAAAAATTTGGACCAGGCCTTTGAAAATAAAGAACAGTGAACAATACTACAGAAAGCTTTTTTTAATAAACATGGAATAGAAAAATAAAAAAATATATGTATTTCATAAGAAACTATTCCTTATATATATTATAGGTTGTGACACTGCTATAAAAACTTACTGGGTGGCTGCGATGCTGCCAATGAAGAATGATAGTTCCGGGATGTCCACCTTGGCATGTCGACCTTGAAATGTCCCATTTGATGTTGTCAGGTTGCAAGTGCTCGGTTGAAATGCTTGCGAATGTTGCATCACAACTTCTCTTTTCCACAGACACCTGTCCAGGTACTGCGCTGTGTTCTCAGGGCATTCTGCAGATTAAATGAAATTGGTTAAAACCCCTTTTTTGTGCAATACTGACAATTCAAAATCCACATAAACCGCTGATGAATTTCACGTACACGACGATGAAAATAACTCCATATATATGAAAGTTTCATGATTTCATAGAATTTTCGATCATACAATGACCATCATCAGAATGAAAATAATGTGAACCAAAAGAAGAGGAGATTAAAACATAGATATTGGAATATCAGGATTACAACAGAGACAAGCAATATGAACAGAGATTTAAACATAAAGATCAAGCAATGGGGAGAAACAAAATTAAACAAAAGTAAACAATGTTTATGTTGCCTGTTAATAATGTTTGTCTCTGTTGAAATCATTTGCTATTTTGGTGAGAATGTTTTTCTGTGTTAGACAGTTGATTAAAGTTGAATCCCACACTTGGCAAGAAATCTAAAATCCATGAGATATTCATGAAACTTTACCAAAAAGTTCTTCAAAAAGAAAGCTTTCCAATGACAAAAAAAATTGGCGGGCTATCCAACATAATTTTCGAACTATGATCTTTTCAAAATCTATGTCATTACATTAAAATACTTAAAAAAGTGTGGGATTTATACCAAAAAGCAGTGTCACTCGAACAATATCCATGAGATATTTATAGAAAATTAAAGGAATATAGCTGAAAATACACTTTATTGAAAAATAAGTCTTTGAAGGGGGGTTACCGATGTTTTTTGAGAGTTACGTGGTGTACAATATGAGAAAATTATGAAAAACAGTTCAACAAAAATAAGTCCCCCTTAAAATATACTTGAATATCTCAAAGATACCTTCTCCGATTTTTATGAAAGATGGATTGGATTATAGGCCTGTATATCGACCAAAAATGTGTGCATTTATAGTTCGGTGCCATTATTCCTGGCTGAGCCAGCAGCCTTCGAGTGAGCCAACCCCTGTTTTCAAAATCTGTGGCTTTTCCAATGCATATGAACAATTTTACCAAGCGGGGGAGCCACCAGCTTGGACATTTTTGTTGAACTGTGGAGTACAATAGGTGGAGCAGCTGTATTCTGTGGGATTCAACTTTAAACTGATGAATGTTTTCCTATATTGTGTGAAATTCAGATGCTGCTCATTTTCAAAAGTAAAGGAAGAGATGCAGTACGAATATAGAAAACCATTACTTTATTTGGACATACTGTAATGATACTTTCTTTTTAAGTAAATGTTGTTGCAATCTTATAACATATCAATACATAAGAGCATGCATTAATTTCTACACAAATAACCCTCCACTAACGTCAAATAGTTTCAGTTTTAGACAGAAAGTTTTCTTAGGCAATTTAGCTTTATCTTATTCCAGTGCATGTGTACTTCTTATTACATCGTAAAATTTGAATTTTGAGTAAGCTTAAACGATCGAGTGAGCCAGTTGCACAATTCCTTCACTTCAAGCAAAGATAGCTTGTTGTTTTAAGCTACGACAGTAGAAACACTAATATAACTCAAAACAACAAGCTATGTTAGCTCAACACTGTGTGCCGTTTGCTCTATGCGAAGCGACCTAGTTAATCATAAAATCTTAAATTTTGGACTGGAAACCAAACATAACATAGCCAGTAAGCTGTATTTAAGTATTGGACATCTTGATGCGAAATTACAAGCATCAAGTACTCAAAAATCAAAAGATCTGGTGATTCTAGTAAAAAATGGACTATAATTTACTAAAACTGCCTAATCTCCGAGAAAACTTTACTGATTGATTCCAAATTTTGTATGTGTATTACTTGTGCTATAAGACAGCATACTGGCTATATTGCTAAGTTTGTTGTTTGCTCTATATATGAGAACTGGCAAAATGTAAACAAAAAATTCCTTAATTATTTCACATGGTTAGCACACAGTGTCAAACAAACTGTGCAACCATCTCACTCAATTATTTGAGCTGATTCACAATTTTAACTGCTACAATTAGGATTTTGACTGCAATTGTTTTAGTTTTTGTTTAATCTCTAGAGGCTTAAATTTGAAAATTCTGACGAATGCCAATTCTGTAAAGCAGCCCAGAAGCGTTCCGTAATTATATAGATGATTCATGTTCATTGCAAATTTGCAAGTTCAAAGTTAATTAATAAAATATCATAAATATTAATGAATTTTCCAAACCTGCATTAGAAGTTGAAATGATGACGATCCAAACTGCAAAAAGTCTCAGCAATATCTTCATCCGATGCATTCTTCTTACGTACAGAATTAAAATATTTGGGGTCTCACCCTCATTTTTTTTTCAGAGATTAATGGCCTTCTAGCATTTCAGTCAAATCATTAATGTATAGATCCAGGCTCTGTCTCTAAGGACTCTCGGTCCAAATAAAATTCCTCATTAGCAAGAATCAATCTTCGGATCAAGTTATGAGATGTCAAACAACATCGATGAAAAAAAGTCGATTTGTAGTCAACAATTTACAAGAATTAAGGTTCGCGAATAAATCAATTAGTGCCATCAGGGCTGCTCCCAGGTTGTCCATAATTAATAGGCCAATAACAGGGTATTGTCAACTTGACCTTTGATGCTGTACAAAATAAATTATTCTTTACATCGTATAATCATATAATAATTATAATATTATGCCATTAGCTATATATATGATTACGGACGTTATTTTCATGGCTTAATTGAACAAACCTAGTACTAGGTCACCTTATCACCGATTTACAGTTATGATTTGTAATGTCTCCGGGTAGAACTATGGCTAGTGACTTTCAGAAAAAAAGTTTATTTTTAAAAGGTTCAATACAGCTTCATATTACCAGTCTCCATATCTGCAACCTTAGAGCAAAATTTGGATGCTGAAATGTTTGCCTTTTCCGAAGGTGCTGAAGAACCAGGAAGTGTTCAGGAATGACGAGGACAGCCCGAGGAAGTCTTCAGGAAGACCAGGACAGCATGCTGAAGGGATGGGGAATGGTCAATTGTACTTTCCTGATGGTTCCTGGTCTTGTCCTGGCCCTAGTGTTGCCTGTTGTGCATGTATAGATCACAATCTCTTATTAATGTTAAGTAGGAACTCTATCTGCAGAGTCAACAGGTAGATTGCATTGAGGCCATCCCCCTTTGGACTGATGATCAAACAAACATTATGGCAAATTAGTGTTTCCCACGGTATGTCATTTTGCATGCAATAGTGTGAAATTCAGGCAAATGAATTTATTACTCGCCTTTCCGGAATAAAATTAATTGCTGGTATGGTGTACATGAATAGCTGACATTGCCTGTATAATAGGATGATTATGGTATGAACACATTGTTGAGAATGTCAGATGTGTAATTTTTTTATTTTGAAAATCTGTGCATGATCTTGTGTTTCCATGATAGATGGAGCACCAGTGTGGGCTAAAAAATTTATTCCAAGAGGAGATTGAAATGTTGACAGAAATAGACGTTCGCAGTTTGCACCATTCATTACTTCGGAGCTCCGAATTAACAGTATATTGATTGTTCGATGATGTGTGTATCATCGAAAAACAGCTCAGTTTGATTCAAATCAAATGTCTTCATAATGTCTTATTAGTGCCAAGCATGTACAGTGTACACTTGAATTATGATGATGCTGGATCCTGAATATATATATATATAAGTACACTCTTTGCAATATTTCTTTTTTTGCCAAAACCAAATTGATGGCATTATTTCTATCATCGACAAGCATAATCGTACCTAAAAGCATTTATCTGCGACTATGTCCTGTCTTTCTCTGGCCCGTTTTATCTTATTTGAGATTTTGAAAAAAAATATACGTTCCGTTCAACTTATAACCAAAAGGATAATGTCATTTGAAATCCTGCCTATTAGATGACCAAAAGCCGAAAAATTGCTTCAGCAACTTCATTTTTAGATTTTGCACAAGACTTTAAATTTGCGTTTCACCAAGTTTGAAACACAGCATAGAAAATTTTGATTTTCATGCCTTTTCAATTGCACAATTTTTATAAAATGTTCACAAGATGCTTCCAACATGTCTCAGAGGTACAAGAAAAAAATTCAAGGCAAAAATGGATTTAAAAAATCTATTATTGCATTGAAGGCAACAGTTTTAAAGTGAAAGTTACAATCACTACATAAAATATTAAAATCCAAAAAATGAATTTACAATATTGTGAGTTGTTTGAGATAGCTCGGCCCTGACATGGACTGATATTCTTGAAAATAAGTTTCAGATCCATATTTTTACACAATTTTTTTACTTCCAAATGCAAGTCTCATTCCAGAAATATTCAACAGGTGGTGCTCAACTCCAGTCTACATAAATCAATCTGCAGCATGCTCACAATGGTTAAGGCATTAATGGGTCTGGCCTCAAGCACCACCTTTAGGAAATGTTTAGAGTGAGACTCATGCTCAGTTATTCAAGAAATCAATTTCCAAAATATCGACCTGGAAAATCTTTATTGGCATATCAATTAAGTCAATGTCATAGCAAAGCTATTTGTAACATCTTGCGATATCAAAAACAGTGGGGGATCCAGACACGATAGTCTAGAGGGGGGCCTGGAAGTGTTTGGGCATTCGCGGGCCCGTGTCGTCGCAATTTTTCTTCAAAGTACTTCTTGGTTGTCTAGGGGGGGGGGGCGCGGGCCCCCTAGGCCCCCACCCTGTATCCGCCACTGCATAAATTCAGTTTTTGGGACTTTAATGTTTTTTCAGTTATTTTTACTTTCAATTTTAAAATTTGGCCTTCAGTGTTTCAAAAGATTTTTTCTAATCCATGTTTTGCCTTGAATTTTTTTCTTGCATCTGCGAGACATGTTGGAAACATCTTGTGAAAATTTTATAAAAATATCACAACTCAAAAGGCATGAAACTCGATCATTTTCTTTGCAGTGTTTCAAACTTGGTGAAAGGCAAATTTTCAAAGTCTTGTGTAAAATCTAAAAATGAAGTTGCTGACACAATTTTTCAGCTGTTGGTCATCTAATAGGCAGGCTTTCAAATGACATCATCCTTTTGGATATAAGTTGAACGGAACATGCGTTTTTTTGCAAATTTGATAAAATGGGCCAGGGAAAGACAGGAAATAGTCGCAGATGAATGCTTTTAGGTATGATTATGCTTGTCGATGATAGAAACAATGCCATCATTTTTTTATTATTTGCAAAAATATAATCTAACATCAAGTGTTGCATTTCTTTTGCTGGTGAGTGTATATACTTTCAGTAAACTGATTTGCCAACACAATTTTAGCCAACAGTTTAAAATTGAGACAATGAGGGAGCATCGATTACAAGTGACCAGAATAGGATACCTGGCAGGTACTTATGTCTGTGCTATTATCTTTATAAAATATGCAACAGAAGCACTAAACTGAGCAGAATTTGTCTCCCCGGTTACAAAATCGGGAGAAAAGTACCTATCCAATATTCCACACTTATCCTGACTTTTTGGCAATGGTTCGGCTGGTTGGAATAACAACCACTTATTTGCATTACCTTTGGTCGTCATATGGTAAACAGAGCAATTCTCCCTCTCACCGAAACACTGGATAATTGACATAATTGCAACTTTTTAATGATGATACACTACGGTACTGAGATCTAAATTACTGAAATTGCGGTAATTATCATTATTAGACTGATCCAAAACAGCTTTCTTTGAAATGACACCGGGTTTGCTGCTTTGAGTGGACTTTTAGTTAACTTAACAGTACATGTAAGCATACGGTATCACTAGGGAAAGCTCTTGCGATACTTCTTGTGAGCCAAAACTGACTTTAAAAGTAGAGAATTTACATCAGCTGTGATGAGGTCACTTACACTCTTTGTGCTATGTATTGGTCTCTGCAGGGCTACATATCCAAGCGGACATTTCAAAATTGTGAAAGGCAAAAAGTTAACAGGAGTTGGTTCAACTCACAACTTCGGAGCTGCAAATGAACGCTACTGCTCGATGGCATGTCTTTCTACAAAGAGCAGCTCAGTTGGATTCAATTACAATATCTACACAAAGTCTTGCTCTTGTTTTGCGCCAAGCATGTACACTTCACTTTCGACTACACAAGATGTTGAATATGTATGTGCCAGGAAGGTATGTACCTTTATCATAACTTACAATATCAAAACATGGTGTTTTCATGTTTTCATTGACTGTGGTTATTGATTGAGGAATACCAACATACAAAAGAAATTGTTTAACTGAAAAAAGTTCAGGATTTTTGTGAAACCAATTTTTCTGCAATCTTTGTTGTAATCATACCAAAAAAGTTCAAAATTTTCAGGTAAGGGAGCCCAGGGTAAGTTGTGCCATTTTTTGGGTCAGGCTGATTTTCCAAAAAACCAAAGCTTGATCATGTAATCTGAAAATCAGACCTTAAAACATCATTTGTTGGCCAGAATCGACCAAAGTTTTAAGGCAGTCCGACCATTGGGCAGTTCATGGTATGCGTTTGAAAAAAGTAGGTCAAGTGGCACAACTTGCCCCAGTGCCAGGGTAATAAGTTGTGCCGCATGACGGGGTAAGTTGTTCCGCCTAATTCCTTAAAAAAACAGGTTGTATTTCACCAGTTTCCTCAAATAGATCAATTTTATTATGTTTTTAACTTATGTCTGACATGTCACATGAGAGTAATCAAATATTTTTGTGCTATTTTATGCAAAAATTTTAAATGCTACTAAAACTAGAATTATTGCTTGTTTAGAGGGTGGTATAACACTTTTAACAAACATTTCTTTCAGTGTGAGTTATTTCACACGTTATTACAACATGTTAAGGCCTTGCGTGAAAAGAAAACAAAAACAGATGAGTAAAAAATCAAATCATATGTTATATCATTGGCACAACTCACACGGATCAAAACGGCACAACTTACCACCCGAATCAAAATGGCACAACTTACCCCAAATAGATTTTCTGGGTGAAACTGGTGGTCAAAAATTAAAAAAAAATGCGAGAATAGCAGTGAGATGAAATCTAACAGCACAAATGTCCAGATATACCTCCTAACTCTATCCTACCTGAGATACATCATCTGCAGCAAAATTGAATTCATGAGAGTATCTTTTCATACCATTATATTTGGCAGTTTTTTTCTTGGTGCCTAATTATGTTGACCAAGTGGATATATATGGTCGGCATTGCCTTCTTTACCAAGTTCTTCATTTCAACCCTAGATTGGGTGGCACAACTTACCCAATGGCACAACTTACTCCGGTCTCCCCTACTTGTAGAAATTGTCTGGTATCATATAATTTTCTTAATAATTTCATTAAATTAAAAACCATGGGAGCGGTTTTTATGGACATTGCAAATAATGCATACATATATATATATATATTACTTCTCCATGAATTTTGATGAGGCGGCTATGAAAGGCAATATTTGCTTAAATACCCTAGTCCTTGTGTTTTGGTATAGCATCATTGATCACTATTTCTTTATATTATACATGGACAATAACAGCCTCATTTTGATCCTTATACAAAATGTAGACTGGATGGCAGATGCTACTCAGAGTTCACAGTGGCAGCAAGGAGGATGTGTATCGAACTTGGACTACATCCGGGGGCATCAATATGGACCATGATGGCGTCACTACACAAAAGAAAGAGACATTCAGGTCATAGTCTGGCAGCAGGAGGGTCTGACCCAAAGTTGGCGGTTATAGTTTTTTTCTCACTTGATTTGTGACCTTGGGACCTTCCTTTAGCACATACTGGCGGGTGTGTTTGTGCCACCCTTGGGCATTTAAAAATATTCAAGATGGCCGCCAAGATGGCTGCCGAAACACAAATTTGCCTTATCTCAGGCCCTAATTGGGATATGGCATCATGTGATAGGTCTTTTTCTGTGTTTTCTTGGTCAACAAATTCATTTGTGTGGGTTTTAAAGCTCTACATGCAATATCTGACCCTTTAAACCAAGATGGTTGACAAAATGGCCATCTGATGGGCATTTTCGCCTATTTTGGCATTTGATCGACATTGAGCAAGTGGTGGGAAGTAATTTTCTGTATTTTTTAGATCTAGAAATTCTTTAGGATAAGTTTTTTATGCCATTGATGTCACAATAGAGGATAAACATTTTGAAATGCTGCCTAAGATGGCCATCAATGGGGGTACCTTAGGCACAAACTAACCATAAATGATGAGTCGGGTTAAGATATTCATTTATTCAGGTTTAATAACCATACAAATATTTTTTTTAATTTGATATGCAAGATGGCAACCAGAAAAGACTTATTCCTATACTATATGCTTGGTAATGATAGCTTTACAAGCTCGGTAATAATAGCTTTACAAGCTAATGATCTTTGTTATAAACACCGAGGAGAAATAAAAGTGGTTTGATTTGATTTGATTTGACCATAGTAATATCCCATTTAGCTTTTCAAAACTACATGCAGTTGCATAAGAGGGGTCATCTTTCATGTTAGTAAGGTCAAGATAAGTACCCAGGCTAATTCATTTATCAATTCAAAAGCCATAGAACTTTGTTTATGTGGGTTTTAAAGCCATAACAAAATACTTTTCTTTATATTTAATTCAAGTAGACATTTCTGTACACAGAAACTCCAACCTGGAAGAGCAAGCGTGTAAAGATATAATAGATAAGCATGGTCTTAAGAGACATTTTTATGCAGATGACAGTCAACTCTATCTTGCCTTTAACCACCCCCTTCAGACTGACCAGGCAATAAAGACTGTTGAAGCTTGTATTTTGGACATCAAGATATGGATGCAAAGAAACTTCCTCAAACTGAATGATGACAAAACAGAAATGATTGTGTTTGGAACCAGCGAAAGCTTCCTATCAACACAGCTTTTGTGACTCACATAGGTGATACTGCCATCAGTCCCACTTCAACGGTCAAGAATCTTGGTGTCAAATTTGACCAACATTTTACAATGGAGTATCACATTATAACATGGTTTGTCGGCAGTCATACTACCAGCTTCGTAATATTGCATCGATCCGTCATTATCTCACAACATCAGCAGTGAAGACTCTCGTGCAAGCTTGTGTTGTATCAAGAATAGATTACGCAAATGGATTACTGTATGGTGTTTCTCTGAAGTCAACCAATCGTTTACAACGAGTGCAAAACATGGCAGCAAGAGTAATCACCAGAACTAAACGATCATGCCACATCACTCCTGTTTTGAAGGAGCTCCATTGGTTGCCAGTTAAGCAAAGAGTCCAATTTAAGATTTTGATCATGACATACAAGGCGCTCCATGGCCTTGCGCCATCCTACATAACAGACTTGGTAACTGTGCGTCAACAAACACGATCCCTTCGTTCTTCTGGAGAATTATACCTGAGTCTACTAAGATCAAGACTACGCTCATGGGGTGATCGAACTTTCCAATACGCTGCTGCTAAAGAGTGGAATCTGCTGCCAAAGTTCCTCAGAGACTGTCAAACAATTACTTTATTTAAAAGACATTTAAAAACCCACCTATTTAAAATTGCTTTTAATATTTAATGTTTACTATGTACTAGATTTTACAAATATTTATATTTTATTGTCATATCTTACATTTTATCCTTTTTCCATGTGAAGCGCCTTAGAGCAGGTTTTATTCTGAATAAGGCGCTATAGAAATCCTTGTATAATAATAATAAAATAATAAGTATGAGAAAATTAAAATCAATATGGATTACATGTGTGCACATGAACCTTTTTGCTTCAGTTTTGTCTTTACTTCTTACTCTTAACTTACATAAAAGTGGCATTTAGAAAGTCATTAAACCAGGTAAGATTGCTTAAAGTATAACCATGAACCTAAAGGATTTCTTAGGAATTATGGATACCAAAGATACATGACATAATTGGTAGGCAACTATTGGTCATGCTGCAGTCTTGCTAAACTAGTTGTGACCTCCAAGAAAACATTGTGCCAGCAGCATAGTCACAAAGCATTATTGATGTGAAAGAGTTGTTAAAACTTGATGTAATGCGATAAGCCAGGCATATTCAATGATATATGTATCAGCCTGCATCTCCTGATTCAAGAACAGTCTCCGTTAACAGTGCTCTATCATACATACCTGCATACCCATCACGCATGTTTGTGTGCTCTTTGTCACATAAATACATCTACATGTATAGTGATGTGTGTGATGACAGTGGTTTGGACCATTAAAGGACCCCTATTATAAGACTGACTTGTATTATATGGTTGCCTTCCTGTTGCAATACATGATATGTAGTTTTTATACTGAAAGAGAAGAGGTGAAAGTACTACATCCCCCCAAAGGCTACTTCACTGCCTCAGACTATCTGGCTATGAAAATTGTTGTTTTTTTTTGCTAAAATTTTACCTCATGAAGCAATTTTACTCATTCTGAAAAAAGAACAAACCATCAGGTACCAAGAGAAATGCAACAACTGCCAATCTCATTTCAAAACCTGACTACAACATGGAAGGCACATTAGAAGGATGTATGAGTATAAATGATATCGGTAACCAAAAAGCAGTATCTGTATAGGATCGGATGAGGTACTGCATATCTAACCAAGGGTGTCATTAATCTGATTCGTTATCATGATGGTTACTATCAGTATAACTTGTGTGATTGAATTAGCAAATTATCATGTATAATTTATATTGAACAGAGACTATCTAATCAGGTTTAAGTTTTACCCTATAAGATTCAGAACGATCTTAATCTGCATCGTTTGCAATTGAGGACTATCTACTCTGACCACCTGGCAACTAAATTCTACCTCTCTATTCTATTAACAGTTTCTGATAACATGGATAATGGTTTTATGGCTCTACAACTTAAAATCATGTATTCTCTAAAATTATCTGAGTGACTTTTCTTCTTCCAGCCAATACTAGATATTCCCTCATTCTAATAGTGAATACGTCGTCCAAACAATATTGAATGAATTTTCATACATATATTGATATGTATTACGAGAAGCATATGCTCTTTTGTTTATGTTTTGTTTTCCCTTGCCTGTAAATAGCCCACACCGGTGCTGATGGGGCGTAAAACACAAACTCACTCACTCACTTTCATTTGTTTTTTTTTCCAATTTTGCTCGAAGTCAATAATTATTACTTCTATAGTGGTTTAATAAATCTTCAGCAGCAATAAGTGGTTATGTAGGCAAGAGTCGCTATTTTGAGTTTGCAAAATTTCAGTTTTCCTGATACTGCTGTCCTGAAGCTTGAATATCTTCAACATTTATGTCCAGCTGTCACAAAACTTTACACATACTGATGAGGTAAGGTGGTGACCTAGTGTGACATCTTTAACAAAGCCAAGGAATTCAAGGGGCCGCAAATTTCAGGACGATAGTTATCGTGGAATTTTGCACCTGTTGAGTCAATTTTGAGGAGGTCAGTCCTATGTTCTGGGGTCCATCACTGCAGACTAGGTAGGTCTATGTACAGTGATGAGGTAGGTGTGACAAACAAGCAAAGTGTAACCAGTTAGTTCCCAACTGTGGGGACATGGGACCTGGCGAACATTGGGCCTTGGGAACACAGGACCGGGGCAGCAAAGGTACTGCTTCATATTTTGATTATCTCCATTGCACATGACTTTGTGTTCTTCTCCAGATAAATCTGCATCAAATTTTACCTTTAATTGTAGAAATCTGCCTCTAATCATGTTGATATGGAACTCCGACCTAAGTGCCTGTCAGTCTGAATGTAAAGGATGATGAAAATGTGGAGTATTTTCTCCCATCATAGTATGCATTTTCCTGAATGTTACTTGCTATCTCCTATAAAATCATAGGAATTAACAGATTCCAGTCAAACTTCACTTCCATGTAAGTTTATTTAACCCCCAATTAATGTCTCTTTCGATCAACGTCTGGCATGCATGATACACATATCGCAAGGGGTTCAAATCTGGCAATGTTCATCAGAATAGCAGGCCTGTTGGTGGGGTTAATTTTAAAACAAGTGCTTTAACATACAGGGCTATCCAGCTGTAATTTGTTTACTATACTTGATACATATGAAATGTCAAATATTGCCTTTATGGTTATTTATCCTCAAGGAAAGAATCCTGGATGCATGAAAAGTCACCCCTCTCTTGTCAGAGTAGGTCAATTAGCAGCTGAGATGGGGCAACCACAACTATACTGATCCATTTTTGGCAGCTATTTGTGATTTATATTCTCAAATATTACATGAATGGCTTGAAATGTTAACCTATTGCATTTCCTGATATGAAAGAAATAGAAAATGACCTCCTTGTTCATGTTTCATGTCAATCAATGGCCAAAAAAGTTGAAAAAGCCAATCGGAGGGCCATTTTGTCAGCTATCTTGATTTTTATGAGTTATATATTGCATGTAGAGCTTTAAAACCCACATGAATGAATTTTTTGACCATAAAAATATAGAAAACGACCCATCACATGTTGAGATGTGGCAAATTTGTGTTTCGGCGGCCATCTTGGCGGCCATCTTGAATATTTTGGAATGCCCAAGGGTGGCACAAACACACCCGCCAGGATGTGCTAAAGGAAGGTCCCAAGGTCAAAAATCAAGTGAGAAAAAAACTATAACCGCCAACTTTGGGTTAGGGCATGAAATGGCTCTTCACTGCCGGACTATCAACACTGGTGGACACTTCTTGGACTGATTTTACTAAGGTACCATAAATGGTGAAACATCAGATGAGAATAATAGTCTATGTCCCATATCAATCAAGCAATTCCAGATATCAGGGAATTTCTATTTACACCTGTTTGGGTTATTTGTCTACTTTTCATCTACATTAAAAATTGTTACCACATTATCATGCCAATGGTTCTTGTGTGGGTTGTTTTTGAATTAAGGTACATGGCTTGTAATCTGATAAATCACTTTGGTCAAATGTTGTCCGTCCGCCGGGCAGGCGTCTGGGCGGTCGGGCTGCGGGCGGATAGATCGTTTCCGGGCCACAACTTGGCCCCTATTGCATGTACATGGATGAAATTTGGTAAACATGTGGCCTACATGGTCTTGTTGTGCCTTGTGATGGTCTGATTGATGGATATTCTATACTTATGGAAATATTCACAAAAAATATATAAAATTATTTTTTTCGTTTCCAGCCCAGGACTTGGCTACTATTGTGTGTACATGAAAGAAATTTGGTACACATATGGCCTATATGGCCTTGTTGTGCCTTTTGATGGTCTGATTGATTGATATTTGATGCTTTGGAAATATTGAGAAAAAGTATATACTTTTTTTTTTGTTTCTGGACCAGGACTCGGCTACCATTGTATGTACATGAAAGAACTTTGGTACACATATGGCCTATATGACCCTGTTGTGGCTTTTGATGTTCTGATTGATTGATATTCAACACTTAAGGAAATATTGAGAAACAAAACAAAAAAAATTTTGTTTCCGGGTCAAGACTGAGCCCCTTTGCATGCACATCAATGAAATTTGGTTCACATATTGCCTATTTCATCTAGTTGTGCCCCTTGATCGTCTGATTGATGGATATTCCACATTTTCTTTAACATTAGAAAAAATATGTTGACTTTTTGTATTCCGGGCCAAGAGTCATACACTATTGCATGTATACATGGTTGAAATTTAGTACATATATGCACCAATAAGAGTCACTTTTCAGTTACATGTGTGTGCTTCATTGGTATATAATTCTTTGTGAAATACTCGACAAAAATGAGAAAATATATATCAATGTTTCCAGCCCACAGCTCATAAACCAATATATACATTTTGTCTCAAATCACATGCGAACTAACGTTTGGCCTGATTCCTCAGCCTACAGAAATCCTACAGTAGAAATACACATACCTGCTAGTAGATCAGCCGTTTTGTAATGTTCCTGTCATATTTTTGCGATCTTTTAGGGCCGTTTTTTGCCGATTTTCGATCAATTTCGTACGACGGCAGCCTATTTTACTTGTTTACATTCATGACGCAACCAGAATAATGGCTGAAATTGACGTGACATGACGTCACAAAAAGCGCTGCAGCACCACTCGTGGATTAGTGCCTAACAACTTGGTTCCAGTGCCACCCCTCCAAAGCCATGCATTGGTTTAATGCGGGCTGTTGGACCAGTGCTAAATTTCAGTTCGTATAGTAGATCTATGAGACAAACTGTAGTCGATGCATGATTGTAACATTGCTTAACATAGTTCTTCAATATCGCATTACAACACAGTGGTGCTTCCATAGGAAGTAATCTTCTCTTTACATCTATGGAATATTCTTATGATATGATGCTGTTCGCTGAAGGTTTGCTGCCGCGCAGCCTATGTTTCTAAATTGTTGAGCGATGCTGTGGTATCAGAATGATTGCATGCATTTGTATTACAGAAGCAGGCACATCTTGTTCATATTAATTGTCATTTCCAGGTCAAGGTCGCCTTGTACACACATGGACAGGAGAAGATGAAGTTGATCTTCAAACGAACAGGAACAGACCGTCAAACTTTTTTCCAGCCCTTAAACCTGATCGATGGGAACTACCCCACAATTCATCAGACAAACTTGTCTGACTTCGAATTCTTCAGCGTTGCTGGGTTGGTAACAATATTCATTCATTTCTTCTTCATACATGTATGAGTGTCGCGAAGGATAATCGCTATTTCTTTCATGTTTTATTCACAGAATTGGGAGCATTCAGAACAAAATTTATACTGGACCGTGCAATCATTGAAAATTAATAACATTTGATAAATTTTGCAGTTAGTATACCTTGTGCATGGTGAGACCTATGAAAAACAAATTGCACAGTATCAGGAACGTGTGTCTAGCGTCCAAAGGGAAAACCTAGCAAGTCACATTTTAGGCCAAATTGAGTTAAGGTCAAAATAGGACTTCTGAGTCCATCTCTTACTGCAAGGACTGGAATTTAAAAGTCAATTTTCTCAGAATGTCCTAAATGTGACTTACTAGGTTTTCCCTTTGGACGCTAGGTGTTGGGAGCATATTAAAATTTGTTTCTGATTTCGTTTAAAAAGAAAGTCTTCCAAAAAGTTGTATGTTTTGCACACCTGTTTTTTTTTTTTTGGCCCTTGAGAGAGTTTTGTAAGACCTCTTGTGTAAACTAAAGTTTTTTTTTAATAAACAAAATGGTTAACTTGCTCAAGAACGTCAGCTTGTTGTTCAGGGATTAACAGAACAGTCAGTATCATGGATAATGGCATCACTGCCTGGCACCAATTGATATAGTTTGGTAAACATATGGTTTATTTGCAATTTATAGGTTATCTTTTGACGTTTTAATTTTCGTGAATGTTTAATGTCATCTCTTTCCAGACATACAAGGAATGACAGTAATTATATCATTAAAAGAAGATTCAGCATTACAGCAAGTCATGGGGGATGTGACGGAGATGTCGGATTTCTTGTGGTCATGGATACTGGGACTCAGAAGGGTTGCTCTTATGACATTCACAATTCGTATCCGACCTTCCTCTTCAGCTCCTTGCCTTCATCTCAGCCATTTGTTGGTACGCTAATATTTTTAATTTGAGTTTGAATTTACTCATTTATACAGCGCTTCTATCATGTTTGTCATTAGAAGTTCCTTTACAGAGGAAGTACAATTTGCAATTACATACAATGATATAAGCAGCGATTTGTTCTGGACAATTCTGATGTACAGAACAAGAACTATATGAAAATTATCAATACCATAACTATTACTGAAAATTATTACTATACCAGATTCAGATTCCAACCAGTTTGTTCTGCAATGATTAATTATTACAAGGATTGCAATGATTCCTAAAATGTTTACCCTTTCAGAAATGCCCGCTGCGGACACATTTGTGATTATGGGTTTCATGGAACACTGAGAACTGAAATGTTGACCATGTCTGGATGCAATGGAAAAATTATGAGACATTACGGCGAACCCTGTCCATTTTACAAAGTCAAAGTATAGGATTTTCAAAATCAGGCAAAAAAGTGGAGACCATTTTTGGACAATAATGAAAAAAATTGTTTTGAGTTTTGTAAACTGTGATTATGACAAAGGTTTACCACATGTAATTTTCATGCTGAAACAAGGGTACACAGAAAGTCGTTGTCGCTTCCAAGGGAGAAATACAAATACCTTATTATCCCATGTTCATAGATGGTAAGGTCGCTTGCCGCATGAAAATCCTAGTGACTGCCCCCACAAGTTACAGTGTTATATTGCGTAAATCGTTGTTTTCATTTATCCAGCTTGATGTAAATGGGCTGTCTTGTCAGATTTCTCCTTCCACCCTAAGGGGTGGTAAACGTGATTTGGCAGCCCTGCAATGTGAGGTCACCCTGGGCAGCTCCATCAGCTTGGAGATGTATTTAACCATATTCTGTGGTATATATATATATATGTGTGTGTGTAAATAAAGTAATTCACTTGCTTGATGTATTTTATTGACAAATAAGATTATAATTGACTACTTACCAAATGGATGATGCTTATATTCACTGTGTACTTTGACTTACTATGATGTGTTAAGTTGTGAAATTGATAAAGGCACATGTATACGCCTGCATTGGCATCAGCCTGCCATATAGCACAATTGTAATGGAACTGCAAATATTATTGTACATACTGTAAATATCATTGTATATACGTTTTGAATATGGTCAATAAATACTTACTTACTTACTTACTTACATGACTTTTTAAAATAAAATTCAATCAATCAATCAGGTACATTTAATTTCTTCCCTGATACAGCCAATTTTCCCTGGCTAATATGATCATTAGCGGAAAAATATGGAGGAAAACACACACTTATTAATGAGATGCACATGAAATACGGAAAAATCAATGAAGAAGACAGGGAAATATGAGATTCAACCATCAGGAGCCATGCGTCAGCAGTATAAACTAAGTCAAAATTGTGGATATACCCAGAAATTGTAGAGCCCTTCGCAGATTATTGGGTCCACTGGCAAAATTAATTTTGTTTATTGTTTTTTTCGATTTGCTAACTGGCTTTGCCACGTCATTGACAGTTTTCTGTTGGTCTCCTAATCTTCTTATTTGAAGAAGTGCCTGTAGTCAATTAATTAGCTTGTTTATTGAGGTTTATTCACGATTGACCATATGGCCAAAAGCACAGATTAACACCTTCAGGTGTTGACAACAGCCCGATCACTCCCCTACATCAATGCTTTTCTTTTGTATTTGACCACTTCTGACTCAGACACCTCACTCAACAGCAAGTGGTCAAAGGCAATCCTACTCTTGGAGAAATAGTCCCCTTTTGGCCTAAGTATTAATGCAGAATTGTGAGCTCAAAAAGGCATAACAGATTTATGTGCAGTTACGACTAATTCGAAGTGCATATTTATGAAATAGGAGAAAGTAGAAATGCCAATTAAAAAGACAACTTACATGCAATTTAAAGTCTGATAAAATTGTTTGGATTGGATGTGCAATGGAGCAAAACTCCAAACAATTATATTGTCTTGTAAGCGTTACTTGGTGTATCACACCAATTCTGACAGTTTTGTTAGATAATCAAAATAAGATCAACTGAGGAATACTTTATTAATATATGTGAAAGCCAGCCAGAATGTAAAGTAACATTTGAAAGAAAATGGGAGTTTACTATTATGTATGTGCCAACCTGCTTTGCTGAGGGTCTTTGACTGTATGGGTTCGAACCGGGGGTGGGGAATCCAAAGTGTTCAGTGAACCTTCATGAGCCAAATCCCAGCTGAATGCTGTTCTGATGAGATGTTAAATTGGCTGTCCCTTGTGTCTGTGCTGGGCAAGTAAAAGATTACTCACATAGGGTAAATGTGTAACATGTTGAGGACTCACTGCTCTCTCTCCCATCTCATCAATCAACCCTCGTGAGTGCCCACAAGTGGGCTTAGAGGACTGCAGTTACCATATTTATCTGTCTATCTATCTATTATAGATATGATAGATATGCTAGATAGATATTGAAAATAGATATTATATATAGATACAGATATATATAGATAGACAGGTAGGTAGGTGGATATGATAGATGGATGGACAGATAGATGATTGAAAAAGTAAAAGATTTATTATAAATGACCAATTGATGTGCTGGTAGAGACCATTTAATATCCGGGCTGGCTTGGAGCTTTTTGTAAAATAAATTTTGTGCGGGATGAATACATTTTTTTTGCTAAATTTTGAAAATGGGGACTTTGCAGGCTTAATATAAATAATTATTAGTGCCCCATAAAATAAAACTCTAAGTCCCCCTCATATTGTCTAGTGCGATGTGAATATGAACATGTGTTTGGAATGTTCAGTGGCATATTCATGGCCCAATTGCCCCCCCCCCCGCCGAAAATTAACATGGGAAAGATAGGAAAAGCCGCAGAGCGCCCTGTATTCACCCCATATTATGGGAGAATAAAATGTGTATATATAAAGTGTGTCAGCTCGATATAGTTTTTGTGGGAAGTTGTTTTTTTGGAAATGGACTTGTTAATCAGAAATACAAATTTAGTTAAAAACCATTGCCCCAAACTGCAAATGCATCGGACCTTTTGACCTTGCCAACATAATCTGTCATTTAAGAAACACCACCTCCCCCCCCCCGACTAATTTCTCGCTGTCTCCGAAATAAATTAAAATTTGAGAAAGCATTTTACTGCGAGGGCAATGGCTAAATACCAATGTCAGTGACATTTCACTTCTCTTCAACAGTTTACATTAAAAAACCAAGGCCTGGACCTAATCCTTGAGTTGGCAAATCAAGTGAAAGTTCTCATGTTGCTTGCACTCTCTCAAGGTTGCAACTGTTGTACACTTCTGCCGGACTACTTGTGGTCAAAAACAAAAGGGAGTTTTTAAAGAGTTGTCAAATACAACAGAATTGCAATAACTGTGACACAACTTCAAAAGGTGTCTGGCCATATGGTCAATCGTGAATAAACCTCATTGTGACCTGTTCAGCTAGATATGACAAGCACTGAATCAACAGATTAACCATAACTGACACAAACAAAACATTTTCAAGCCAGTGACATCACATGACCAATTTGGAAGTTAATTTTGAAAGCTGTTTGGACCGCCAATCTGCAAACAGTTATAACTTAAAAGCATATGTTTTCACTGAACAAAAAATTAATAATGCTGAGAAGGATTTTAAGTTAAAAGTCAATAGATAGATTTAAAATGAGTAAAAATGCTTTAGTTAAAAAAAGAACATTGGATAAAGAGGTCATGACGAGCCTTGGGCTGCACTTCCCTGATATTTTCACCCTCTACCCTGTATTTAATACAGGGTCTCGGTCCTCTCGGATGAAAATATCAGGTAAATATTTCGAAAACCATGATTAGCAGAGGGACATAAAAAACACCTTTTATCACCTGGTTGGCTGTGAATATCACTGTTTACAGTCAAAATATCAGGGCCTATGATATTGTAAAAAATACCACCCTTCAAGGGCGATATTTTTTAACAATGGTTATGACATCACCAGCATTTCAGCTGCCTGATGACATCACAAACCAAACAATGGCCAAAACAATAGAATTGTGATGTCACATCCGTTGTTGCTCCATGGTTACGTAACATTTTTGTAATGGCAGAAAAGAGCCCCTCTTTATAACTAAACATTTGAGGTAAAACCAGGTGATAAAAACAAAACAACCACGCGTCAGGTCACTTCGTACAATATCACTCTATCACTCGCTGTTGTGTGAATTAATATCACTCTCGCCCTTTGGGCTTGAGTGATATTAATTCACACAACAGCTCGTGATATTGTTACTCAGTGACCCTGACTTGGGTTGTTTTGTTATAATATCCTATCAATTGAGTATGACTACACACTTTCTGAAATTATACAAAATAACAGAATAACAGACAACACTGAATTGTTTCATTTGACAAATGAACATACTGTGTTTTTAGACTGAACTAAGCCATGTAAATACGAAATGGTCATACAGCATCAACCAATTGATTATTAAATTTAAACTGAACAATTATGTTATTTTGTATATTTATATTTTGTTTGTGTTGTGCCAAGGGTGATGAAACATGTGGGCCTATCTGTCATTTTCACATTGATGAAAACTTTTTGGCAAATGGTTGAACAGTTAAAATGGTCACTTATTTCAGTTGTCTGACAAGGAAATCAAGAGTTTTTCCTTCTAACAATATGGGATCATATTATTGATCATACAATTTTACTGTCACTCAAATGATGTCTAAATCATTGCAATTATTGAAATTATTGTGATTACAGTAACGTCAAGCGCCATGTTGTGAGGCTTAATTGTTCAAGTTACAATAATAGCTGAATTATCGTTACTGAGGTCACCAGAAATGGATCTGTTTCTCGATAATGCAATACTTGTGCCCAGTAGATCTTCAGTAGGCTGATGAAAGTCATTCCTTATGCTGTCAAAACTGAAAAGAGAGGACTTTCACCAGAAATGATGAAGTTTCTCCTATCACTTGAATTTTTTGTGCTTTTTGTGGGTCTCTGCAGGGCTACGTATCCAAGCGGACATTTTAAAATATTGAAAGGCAAAAAGCTCACAGGAGTCAGTTTAACTAATAACTTCAAAGCTACAAATGAACGCTACTGCTCGATGGCATGTCTATCTGCAAGGAGCAGCTCGGTTGGATTCAATTACAATATCTACACAATGTCTTGCACATGCTTTGCGCCGAGCATGTACACTTCACTTTCGACTACACAGGATGCCGAATACGTATGCGCCAAGAAGGTATGTATCTTTATAATTTATGTCATTAATCATGGTGCATTCGCCAGTCTGTGGATTGATTCACACATTAACAAACCACAAAAGAAATTGTGTGACTGAAAAATGTTCGGGTTTTTTTTATCAAACCAATTGTTGTGCAATTTTTATCATAATATAACAATATTCAAGTGCTAATATAAACTGTTAGTACCACAAAATGTTGACAATAATTTCTAAACAATTAAAGCCATATTAAGGCTGCCTTGTCTGTAGACCTCACAAGTATTTGTATTCTACTTCTTCATTTTGATGAGGGCTGCTATGAAAGAATATTTCCTCAATTACCCTAGGTACACTCTAAAAAATTTCGGGGGAAAACCGGTTTTTTTAATGGAAAATGGCTTTTTTAAAAACCAATCTTCCATGCAAAAACCAATATGGATTTTTCAAAAATCCATTTTGGATTTTAAAAAACCAGTTTTGTCCTGAAACTTTTTAAAGTGTAGTCCTTGCATTGTAGTCCAATAAGATTGGCAAATGCTACTTTATATTATACATGGCATTATCAACTTGATACCAATAGACTGGATGGCAGATGCTACTCAGAGTTCACAGTGGCAGCAAGGAGGATGTGTATCGAACGTGGACTACATCCGGGGGCATCAATATGGACAATGATGGCGTCACTACACAAAAGGAAGATACATTCAGATCAACACTGGTGGACACTTCTTGGACTGGATTTACTAAGGCAACAGAACTTTACTTACTGACATACAACGCATGTATTTATTGTTAACTGTTTTGGTCACTTCAGTAATCATTTAGGTTAATATTTATTAGTTTTTAAAAATCTCATGAACATAGACAGTGTTTTTCATAATGTCCCAGGGCAGCCAGATTTCAATGTCTTGTGTTGCCACCTAGTGACTAGTTTGCTATTCAGCGAGCTCCTGCGAGCGTCCACCTACTTTCGACCAGAGGAAGACACACAATTTTGTCTGGAAGACACCGGGGCTGTTTCTGAGTGTGCTGATGGCCTTGTCTACTTCCTTAGAGAATGTGATTGCCGAGTCTGACTCTGGTTTACATCAATGTTGAATAGAAATTTTGTGAATGTGCAATGAAATTGGGAACTATTTCTTGGGACAGCAATGCTGTAGCATAGGAAATCAACTTTTGTGCCAGGTGGCAGCAGCATGCAGTTCTCAGTTTCACCAGACTGGCATGTACATGTAATCTAATCAGTCTTTACAAATGGTGCATTTCACTTTGCTGAGCTCATGCAGTGGTGTTACATTAATACGTTATTCACATTGTCTTTGTCAGGTCAAGATTGCATTGTACACCGACGGGCAGGAGAAGATGAAGCTGATCTTCAAACGAACTGGAACTGACCTTGAGACCTTCTTCAAGCCATTAAACCTGATCGATGGAAATTACCCAACAATTCATCAGACAAACTCATCTGACTTCATGAAATTCAGTGTTGCTGGGTGTGTACAAATTTTGCGTCAATTCTTCCCCATAATTATGTTGTAACTGGAGGTCGCTTTTCTGTTCGTGTTTTATTTGGATGATTGGGAGCGATCAGTAAAAAAGTTATATTGGGCAATCATTGAAAATTATGTAGTATAGGATAAATTTTGCAGTAAGAATATACCTTAAACTAGATCTACCCATGATAAAAGGCAGGACGATAGTGCATTGTGATGTACACGGCAAACCAGCTGACTGCGTGCAGTTACCATTATAATATTGAAGTAGATGCCGTAAAAACAATGGTGAAGTGGCACTCTTTGGTAGGGGAAGAGGGGGTGACAAGTCACAGGGGTAAAAAGTCACAGGCCTTTTTGACCTACTTGCAGTGACATAATTATTAAGCTTAAATCATCATTTGGGACGCTTTTATGAGAAGAAGGTCTGTAGGGAATATGAAAACTATGCTCATTATGCAAAGTGGGTTTTTACCCACCCCATGCTTCTTAGGGGTCCCAAACAGGTTTTATCGACTCTGAACTTTCCCTATTAATGTCTGGTCACTGAGACATAGGAAGTTGTGCTACTGTTTCAGGGCCTTTTGGATAATAGTCTTTCATGCTGTGAACCCATTTTTGGCCATATGGTCACCAAGTTGCCATGATCATGTGTTGAATTTAAAAAACAGCTGAGGGGTGAAATGTCACACTGTTACATTTCACCCCAACACTGTGATATTTTACCATAGGGTACCGTGAATTCAATATTCCGTGCTAAAGAAAGTAAAATATTCCACACTTGAGGCTTTTAGCTTACAATCTTATCATCATCCATCATCAATAATACATCTGAGAGAGTATTGCAACAAGTTTTCATTTCGCAAACTTTGGCCAATTTCTGACGCAGGCTTTGCTGATGGTGCATTGTCATTGCGAGCCGATAGCTTTGGAAGGCTCACTATAAATTTCATGCACAAGGATGACTATCAAGTCTAGGTCTGCATGTTACCTCATATAGTCCTGTATGTTCACAAAAATTGCATGTGACTTGTTACCCCGCGGTTGTGACTTCTTGACCCTGGCATGGGGTAAAAAGTCACATCAGACTTTGCTTTAAATAAATGTGAACTGACTAAAGCCTATTTACAACACAGCAGCTATCATGTGATACAAACATAGTCAACTAAACACTGCATAATTGTGCCAAAGGTCATTCAGATCTGACAAACACCTGCTCTGTTCTGGGGCTTTTTTTGAATTTTGTGACTTCTGACCCCCGCCTCCCCTATTCATTACAGTAGCTGGCGTTGAAGTAAGCAGATTGAGGAGAGAGAGTATTAATGGCATAATATCAATATGTGCATAAGACTTTTGTGAGTTCTGACAATTTTGTGTTTGCGGTGAGAGGTGCATGCAATGCAGATGGGATTGAATGACTGACTGTAGACAGAGGGTTTAGGAGTGAAATGGTGAGGCTGGTGGCAGACCAGGATAGCAAACGATACAATTGAAGGCAAGGGCTTGAGAAAAGCTTTAAAATGAGGGTAATATGACGCAGATCGAATGAGTAGAAGTGGGTGAGCCACTGTGCACTATTTAGCTGTGGCTGGATGTGGTCTGTGTGGATGTTTTTGGCGGGAAAATGGAGCAGTGGCGCCAGTCCCTGGCGATGTCATAAGCAGAACTACTGAGCAGATTCATGCGACCCTGGTGGCAGAGGACAGTTGGCGTAGAAAACGTAAATAAGACAGCAGTGGAACTGTTTTCTGCTGTTATCAGGATGAGAGGATAGAATAATAAAGATAGGAGGATAGTTGAGGTGAGTGTGAGGGCTGGGAAATGCGTTTTTAGGTGTGGCAGGAGTGAGCATGTCACCCATGATTTTTTGATCTTATACCCGGCAGGGATACCCAGCAGGGATACCCAGCAGGGATACCCAGCAGGGATACCCGGCAGGGATACCCGGCAGGGATACCCAGCAGGGATACCCGGCAGGGATACCCGGCACCTATGAAAAACAAAATGCAGAGTATCAAGAAGATGTCCAAGGAGTAGCTATGTGAAAATTTGTCTTGCATGATGAAGGATGGATGAATGGATGCTTGGAGCTTTACGTCCCTTGTATTGTTTTGTTGGGGGGGTGGGGGAACAACTGGAATAAGTGCTAGATCCTGAAGCTGAATACGAGACGCGTCATTTTTCATAGCATTTCAGCAAAACCTATAAAATGATGTCTCATGAAAGTGCAAAGGTTTGAGAACCAACTTGTTTTTAAGCCTATCACAACTCACAATACAAACTAAGGCAATCAGGAGTGGAACAACGTAAGCGCTGCCTCATGCCAAATAATTTAATCCAATTTCATTTCAAGCCTTATTAATCTCTAAATCTTTGTGAATCTTTACTCTTCAATGAAAATCTAGATGATCTTAGAATTAAGTCTTATTTTGACTATTGTTTGAAAGTTGAATTTTGAATCAGATACTCAACATTGTAACCCTAACAAAATTATGACCTTTTATGGAACATGAGGTGACATTGTTAACTTCTTTCAGGAACTATAAAATTTAACACAACAAAAAAAACATGATATCAGTCTTCCTAAAGTATAATTCTTACAAAAGAAAATTACAAACGAGAGTCAAGAAATCCATATTTAAACTAGGAATTTTTAGAATTTTCCAAAATTTGTAGCCTGATATCATACATTTCAAACCCAGCTCTTCATCACTGTGGACAACAACCATATTTTTAATAGCTGACAGGAAATGCAAGAAGGAGCCTGAGCAGCTCTTCAATATTTGGAAACATATTCCTAACTGTTCTTGCTTCTTGATAAAAACAACTCATATTAATAATAAATAAGGGCATTTTTCAACTTGCCAACATCATAATAATGTGATGAATCAGAATACTAGTCACATTTAATTAAAATATTGGAATATTTGTTACGCAACTGTAATACTTCTACCTGAATGTAAGGACAAGGATAGTCATAATTCAATTATATATATCATGCTTTGACAAATCTATATATACATCAAATAAAAGAAGTGTGTGAGATAACATCATCCCAAGTCATACCATGACAAAATGGCCCATAACCTTTGCTAATTCATGAATACTTAATTAACTGACCCTGTTGTTGCTTCAGTTGCACACTGTTACATATGGAGAAATTGTGTATTGTTGAAAGGTGCTATCACAGTTCCAAAAATTCCATTGAATTATGTATTTTCACAGTTCTGAAATGAAACTGTTTGAAAGTTTGCTTGTTTTACACTGTTTTTCTCAGTTGCCAGTAATCCTCTAAGTGTCCATAATCGGACTAAATCTGCATGCAAAATGCTTATGACCTAAATAAGCAGCCAATCACAGAAGAGGTTGGAAATAGCAGAAAGCCCTGTCCATTTTAGCAGGGCTTGTGTGAGGAGGATGGTGAGATAATAACACCTTGGTCGATGGGTAATGCTGCATCATTTCATCAAATTTCAGAAAATTTTCCCAATCGCCTGATTCAGAATACCTTGACAATTTACCAGAATCAAGATTTCTCATCAGAAAGCACAAATCCCAAGTAATGCTCTGTGATATCTTAAGTAGTTTATCAGACTTTATCTGACAACAATTCACGAAGTCCTGAAACTTGAAGGCATGTAACTCAATCAGTGTAAAACCTAGAGACTTGCAATTAGCAGTGATTAGGCAACATGTTTTTAATATAGCCCAAGTGTTATAATGTATTGTTTCAGCCATCCTCAGAGTGTTTGCCTCCATTTCAAAGGTTGTCAAAAAAATCAGATACCGGGTAGATATAACACCAAAAGATACTTACTTAATTTTTTTTCTATGAGCATATTTGACGTTGTTTACTTTAGGTCGGTGGTTTCACTTTCAGTTTTTCGATATAGGCTACCTGGTAAAATCTGGTCAGGTGTTTTTTTTTCTTCACATTTTAAGTTTTTCAGACCATACATCGCCAAGAATATTTGAGCGGTTAGCTTGAAACTGTCCACATGTGTAGAAGTCATAGGACAGATCCTTTGACTATGATATCTCCACTTGTTATATCGACTATAAGAAATTTGGGGAAAATTTTTTTATTAAACTGTAATTTTCCAATTTTTTCGACAACCTGTGAAATGGAGGCATAACACTGAGGTGACTGGAAAAATGTGTAATATAACGCTTGGGCTACATTGAAATCATGGTTGCCTACAGTCCTGGACAAATGTTCTGTCGCTAGCACATGTCACAGATACAATTGTCAATAACTGGACTTGTACTGAACAGATTTTAATAAGTAATGGCTCAAATGAAAGCCAAGTCCTTCTACAACATGGTTTTATTGCGAAAATAAAGTTTTGTCTCAATCTGAATATCATGGAAATTAATATTGACAGTGTGTCCAAAATGTGCCTGGACAAAAGTCCTGTCGCATACAAGAAGTTATGCTGAAAAATTGTCTAAAATAATTTTGAAATTGCTAGAATGATGCAAAATTGTCAGAGCATTTGGTCATGATATAGGAGAATAAAAAAAACTAACTTTGTTCAACTTAATTATCTTGTAGAACAATATCCATGGGGTTCCACAAGGACTCATGTGCAATATCAACAGAGTATCAATAATAATCATCAAAAGTGAAAGATAATACAGACCAATGCTTTCTAATATTCATAAATATTCTTTGGAATTGTCTTCCCTGCCTTCCAACTTATTTTGGAGGACATGGGATCATGGAAATTGAGATTATAGCATTCCCGGTGGGAGAGCAGGTGTAATGGTACATGCCACGTTGACGAGAAAAATTAAAGTGAGGGCTGCACTTTTACAAAATATGCCATTTGGCTTCAAAGTCTCACCATAGCAGTGGTTTACAATAATTTAGGACTAAAATTTGTTCTTGCCTAAAGCTACTGTTAATTTTGTTGTCCTCTTGCCATCTCGTTCAATTTCTTGCTCCGAGACAGAATTTTTGTTTTTCATTATCATGGTCATTTCAGTCAAGTCTGGATAAATTGTATTCATGTAAGCTTTAACAGCATATTTGCACTATTTGTGCAACTTTTGTGTAGTTATAATGTTGTTTTGGATTAAAAAGTTGAAAACTTAATCACTGTGAAGCTCGGCCTGTGTCACCTGGAGGTACAACCCATGTGCAAAAAGTACAAATACCCAATTCATCCCTAACAAAGTTCATATAAATGTTCCTTATCACAAGCATCATCAAATGCAGGCCCAAAATAATGATCATTGGAATACATCAGTTCCAACTTGGCCCCTATGTTGATTTTTTGACCGATTATGAAGATCCCTTTGCATCTGCTCCATCACCCGAAATGATGTACCCTCATCAAATGCCCATCAAAATGGGACACGAGGTAGGGAAGCTCATTCTGAAGGATATTTAGGAACTTTTGATGACATTTTCCTGCATTATCTGCCATCCTTGATGATTTTTATTCATGAAATGTTGATATTTTACCCAAACCTCATGGATATTGTCTTCAAAGATCAGGAATTCATGCGAAGTGATATTTTTAAATTCAGTTACACCATGACTACATTCTCCAACATTTCTGCATCCTTTTTGCAGTTTCACTATTCATTAAAACAAATTTTCAGCAATAAGTTTTGCATGCGACAAGACTTCTGTCAGAGCACTGTTGTGACAGACTCTTATTATTAATTTCTAGAATAATCAGACTAAGATGAAACTTTTTTTTGCAATATAAGCAAGTTGCAGAAGTCTTTGGCTTTCATTTAAGCTATTTCTTGCCAAAATCAGTCAATCACAAGCCAAGTTATTAACAGTTTTGTCAATAACATTTGGATGCGACAAGACATTTGTCCAGGACTGTATTTGCAAATCACTAATTTTTAGAGGCGATGCATCAGCCCTTCGCTGATATGTTCTTAGTTACTCTATTTAGAGCCACTCGCCTCTGTATAGATGGCCACAGGCCTCCCGACAGGAGGCTTTTTCTAAGATTTAAGAATCAGCCTGTGAAACTTCGTCATCAGAACGAGTGGCCAGCGTCGTAGTAAAATGCGGACGGGCCTAATTTGCGGAACGGCGAGTCGCGGGATTTCGTAGTAAAACGCGGATGCGCAGTTGCGGAACAGGACGCTTTTTGCGGGATCGGGCCGAAATTAAATGTAGAGGGGTGAAATATGTGGAACAAGCTGAATTTCCTTTAAAAATCGCATCTACTTTTTTTTGAAAATTTTTTCTTGTTACACTGATTGAGTTGCACCCCTTCAAATTTCTGGAAAAAAATTTCGAATTTTTTTCAGAGAAACTATTCAAGATACCACTGTTTTACTTGCAATTTGTGCTTTCTGGTGAGAAATCTTGATTCTGGCGAAGGCATTCTAAATTGGTTGAGTCGGAGCCATTTGTTGAATTGACACAGAATTACCCTGATGCAAAAAGGCACTATGAAATATAAGAAAAATTGTCTAAAATAATTTTGAAATTGCTAGAATGATGCAAAATTGTCAGAGCATTTGGTCATGATATAGGAGAATAAAAAAACTAACTTTGTTCAACTTAATTATCTTGTAGAACAATATCAATGGGGTTCCACAAGGACTCATGTGCAATATCAACAGAGTATCAATAATAATCATCAAAAGTGAAAGATAATACAGACCAATGCTTTCTAATATTCATAAATATTCTTTGGAATTGTCTTCCCTGCCTTCCAACTTATTTTGGAGGACATGGGATCATGGAAATTGAGATTATAGCATTCCCGGTGGGAGAGCAGGTGTAATGGTACATGCCACGTTGACGAGAAAAATTAAAGTGAGGGCTGCACTTTTACAAAATATGCCATTTGGCTTCAAAGTCTCACCATAGCAGTGGTTTACAATAATTTAGGACTAAAATTTGTTCTTGCCTAAAGCTACTGTTAATTTTGTTGTCCTCTTGCCATCTCGTTCAATTTCTTGCTCCGAGACAGAATTTTTGTTTTTCATTATCATGGTCATTTCAGTCAAGTCTGGATAAATTGTATTCATGTAAGCTTTAACAGCATATTTGCACTATTTGTGCAACTTTTGTGTAGTTATAATGTTGTTTTGGATTAAAAAGTTGAAAACTTAATCACTGTGAAGCTCGGCCTGTGTCACCTGGAGGTACAACCCATGTGCAAAAAGTACAAATACCCAATTCATCCCTAACAAAGTTCATATAAATGTTCCTTATCACAAGCATCATCAAATGCAGGCCCAAAATAATGATCATTGGAATACATCAGTTCCAACTTGGCCCCTATGTTGATTTTTTGACCGATTATGAAGATCCCTTTGCATCTGCTCCATCACCCGAAATGATGTACCCTCATCAAATGCCCATCAAAATGGGACACGAGGTAGGGAAGCTCATTCTGAAGGATATTTAGGAACTTTTGATGACATTTTCCTGCATTATCTGCCATCCTTGATGATTTTTATTCATGAAATGTTGATATTTTACCCAAACCTCATGGATATTGTCTTCAAAGATCAGGAATTCATGCGAAGTGATATTTTTAAATTCAGTTACACCATGACTACATTCTCCAACATTTCTGCATCCTTTTTGCAGTTTCACTATTCATTAAAACAAATTTTCAGCAATAAGTTTTGCATGCGACAAGACTTCTGTCAGAGCACTGTTGTGACAGACTCTTATTATTAATTTCTAGAATAATCAGACTAAGATGAAACTTTTTTTTGCAATATAAGCAAGTTGCAGAAGTCTTTGGCTTTCATTTAAGCTATTTCTTGCCAAAATCAGTCAATCACAAGCCAAGTTATTAACAGTTTTGTCAATAACATTTGGATGCGACAAGACATTTGTCCAGGACTGTATTTGCAAATCACTAATTTTTAGAGGCGATGCATCAGCCCTTCGCTGATATGTTCTTAGTTACTCTATTTAGAGCCACTCGCCTCTGTATAGATGGCCACAGGCCTCCCGACAGGAGGCTTTTTCTAAGATTTAAGAATCAGCCTGTGAAACTTCGTCATCAGAACGAGTGGCCAGCGTCGTAGTAAAATGCGGACGGGCCTAATTTGCGGAACGGCGAGTCGCGGGATTTCGTAGTAAAACGCGGATGCGCAGTTGCGGAACAGGACGCTTTTTGCGGGATCGGGCCGAAATTAAATGTAGAGGGGTGAAATATGTGGAACAAGCTGAATTTCCTTTAAAAATCGCATCTACTTTTTTTTGAAAATTTTTTCTTGTTACACTGATTGAGTTGCACCCCTTCAAATTTCTGGAAAAAAATTTCGAATTTTTTTCAGAGAAACTATTCAAGATACCACTGTTTTACTTGCAATTTGTGCTTTCTGGTGAGAAATCTTGATTCTGGCGAAGGCATTCTAAATTGGTTGAGTCGGAGCCATTTGTTGAATTGACACAGAATTACCCTGATGCAAAAAGGCACTATGAAATATAAGAAAAATTTGCTGGACATCTGCATGAGCAGCTAGACTTCACGTTCATGCAGGTACCTAGTCCAACTCAGCAACAAGTCAGGTCACCTGAACTGCAGGTTACAAAGAAAACAGTTGTGATTTGGTCAAGCATAGAAGTGATAGAACCGTTGATCCGACAATAAGAAAAATGACAAGATTACAGTTTCTGAAATTTTGCGTTCACCTGAGTGAAGTAACCAGGCTTAATGTGTTTTTCCAGAGTTCAGTTTTGCGTGTTTTACCCAGATTTTTGCCTGTAAAACATGAGGGGGGACAAAAGGCATTCTGCCCCCCTAGCTCTCTGAAACATGGGGGGACTTGTCCCCCAGTCCTCCCTTAAACAAGGCCCATGCTTGTATTTATGACATTGATAGGCTAATATTGGTGCTCAGCAGGACAAGAGGAGGACATGGGTCTTTCTTGGGGGGGGGGGGGGATCCAATATTTTGCTCTTTTTAAAAATTATTGCTATTTTGCTCAGAAAGTTTGACATGTACGTTATGGATGTGACCAGGGCAATGGATGTGCCCTGATACTGGCATGGTCAGAATTTGCCCTGATTTCAGTGATTTGCCAATTGTCCTGATGCCAGGCTGCACCCCCCCCCCCCCAAACCCTGACCCCTGAGAAATATGCCTCAAGAATTTCCAGTCCTCATTCTATCATCTCTTACCTATGTCATTTCCTTCCAGAACTACAGTCAGTAGCAATACTCTAATAATCAGACGAAGATTTGACATCAGTACAAGTTACGGGGGATGCAATGATAGCGGATTTCTCTTGGTCGTGGATAATGGGACTATAAAAGGTTGCTCTTATGATGAACGAAAGTTCTATCCGGTCTTCCTCTTCAGCTCCTTGCCTACTTCTCAGCCATTTGATGGTATGCTAATATTTTACGTGCAGAACTAGAAATTATCAATACACCAAAAATTAATACCAATACAGCTGTTGTAATCTGGCAAATGTATCATTTCTGGACTTCTGGTATTTTAATGTCAGTAAAAAGGATAATTATATTATTATGTGTAATTTCCATTCTTTCTTGAACTTGATCAAAAAGTATACAATTACATGTTGCAAGAGGGCAAAGGGCCCATATAAACAACATGCACATCTTTGCAATAATCATCATTCTAACTTAAATAGAGAAGTATTTCTTTTTCCAACCACATATGAATAGACCTGCATGCAGGCCTATATGTTTTTAAAATACTGGTTACCTTACAGGATTCCAACCAACTACCTTGTTTTAAATTAATCAATGATTACAATAATTCCTGAATTTTTTTGCCATTTCAGAAATGCCAACTGCAGACACATTTGTGATAATGGGTTTCATGGAAGATTAAGAGCTGAAAATTAACCACACCTGAATGCAATGGAAAAAATATCAGACATCATACTTCTCACCAATCGCGTTGCTCATTTTAATGAAGTCCATTTATTATCGTTTTCATTGATACATATTTTTCCAGATTGACTTCGCTTTCTCCCAAAACTGTGATTTCACAGATTTAGTTGCATAACTTCATATATCACAGGCACCAATTTCAGTAAACTGATTAAATGCATTAACTCATGGATAATGTGTGTTTCGATTGTTTAGCTTGGTACTTGCACTGGACACATATTATGACAATCCAGACAAGCAAGGTTACAAGGTCACTTTGCAACCTCATGACCAGGGCCACAAATCAAACACCAGTTGGTATCATTGGCAACACATAATAATCATGCAGGGCCGTATTAACCATACGGCAAACGGGACATTTGCCCTGGGCCCATGACTTCAGGGGGGCCCATGATGAAGCTGAAAACAGTTGCGACGGTAAAGAAAGTGCGTCGGGTAACTGACACAAGAACTCATTTTCAGAATTTTATTTGGAGAAGTTTGGAGTAACTTTTGAAATTAAAGTTACATTTCTGAAGGCATGCAAAATCAGGAATAAAAATAAATAATATTTGAATTTCCGGCTCATAGGATTTTATTCAATTAGACAGGATTTCATTCGGGCAGGTAAAATTCAAGATCTATCTGCGCGCATGTCCTGTGTGACAAAAGCACTTTTCGCAGACTCTGATGACAATCCAGAGAAACAAGCTTAAGGTTATAAGGTCACATTGTAACCTCATAGTCAGGGACATAAAGCCAAATACCAGTTCTGTAACTTTGGCCACACATAATACAGCAATCCAAACAAGCATTGTAACAAGGTCAATTTGCAACTTCATAGCCTGGAAATAAATTCAAATACCAGTTCTGTAACTATGACCACACATGATATGACAATCCAGACAAACAAGGTTACAAGGTCACTTTCTAACCTCATGGCCAGGGCCACAAATCAAATACCACTTTTGCAACATTTGCCACACATAATATAACATTACAGGCAAACAAGTTTCAAGGTCAATTTGCAACTTCAGGGCCAGGTAATAAACTCAAATACTATTTCTGTAACTTTGGCGACACATAATATGACGATCCAGACAAGCTTGGTCACAAGATCAGTGTGAAACTTCATGGCTAGGGCATTTAAGCGAAATACCAGTTCTGTAACTTTGGCCACACATAATATGGCAATCCAGACTTGTAAGCAATATTACAAGGTCACTTTGCAACTTCAGGGCCTGGCAATAAACTCAAATACTAGTTCTGTAACTTTGACCACACATAAAATAGCAATCAAGACTAACAATGTTACAAGGTCACTTTGCAACTTCAGGGCCTGGCAATAAACTCAAATACTAGTTCTGTAACTTTGACCACACATAATATAGCAATCCAGACTAACAATGTTACAAGGTCACTTCACAACTTCAGGGCCTGGCAATAAACTCAATACTAGTTCTGTAACTTTAACCACACATAATATGGCAATCCAAACAAGCAATGTTACAAGGTCACTTTGCAACTTCATGGCCTGGCAATAAACTCAAATACCAGTTCTGTAACTTTGACCACACATAATATGGCAATCCAGACTAACAATGTTACAAGGTCACTTTGCAACTTCATGGCCTGGCAATAAACCCAAATACCAGTTCTGTAACTTTGACCACACATAATATAGCAATCCAGACTAACAATGTTACAAGGTCACTTTGCAACTTCATCGCCTGGCAATAAACCCAAATACCAGTTCTGTAACTTTGACCACACATAATATGACAATCCAGACAAACAAGGTTACAAGGTCACTTTGCATCCCTTAAGTATAATCAGACATACCAACAAGAGTATTAACATACGTGGGTCATCTATAGCCAAAAATTACGGCTCGGAATCAGTTTATAAAGCTAAAATTTGACAGTACAGGAGCCTGTGGTGAGTGCTTTCTATTCAAAATGGCGTCGGCGATAATCCAGCATGGCCTACAGCGTGATTGACAAGCGGGAAAGGATTTTCGTTGAAATTGACACTGACATTCAAAAGAAGGTATTAATTCTTACAGATTCAAGAGGCCGAGGTCTTAAAGAGTTTATTCAAGCTAAATTAAGTGCTATCAGGGAAAGTGAACACAAATTTTCAGCACGTGTGGATTTACTGGATTACCCTGGTGCAAGAATAGAGACTCTATTTATTGAGGCCAAAAACTTTGAAGAGATTAGAGTACCCGATGTGTTTGTCTTCCAAGGAGGCATCTGTAATTTCACGAAGAAGGAGATCATCAATGGCGAAGAAATTTTGAGTTATTAGGGGAAACCAGGTCACAAAATTTTTGACAGTCATAAATGACATTAGGCAGCAATATGGAAAACAGGCTTTAATAGCCACATTGGTACCAGCATGCCTCATCAAATACTACGAAGTGTGTAATGACCTGTCACCTACTGGTAGACTGTTAGAAAAACTTAAGCGCCAACAATTAGAACTACTTGAAGATTTGGCATATGTCAACCGAAACATCGTAGAAGGAAACAAATCAGTTGGTGCCAGAACTATTGATCTACATGATAAAGTCTTTGTCTCCTCAGTGAAAAAGCGCAAAAACAAATCTAAATCCAGAAAAGTCAGCAAATTTGTGAACGAGGGTCTAGAGGACGGAGTCCATCCCAGTGACAGTCTCCGCGACATTTTGAACGAGAGAACGTGGGACTCTTTAGTCAGGTTCTGCGAACACGAAAAGGACGTTCGGCTTGTCCTTCAATCACACCAAGAGTCGGAACCAGAGTCGCAAGAATCTGACACAGAACAGTGGAACTTTAAGAGATACAAAGCACCATCGAAGCCGTCAGCTACTTCTACAAGTTCTTATCAGTGTTGAAGTAAGTCCTTCTACATAAGTGCATTAATTGTTTAACCATGGATGCCTGTATAGATTGTGCAAGGAAATTCTCGAGCCGGGACAGTATCCTTACTTGCGGTGTGTGTAACGGAAAGTCGCACATTGCGTGCCAAAGCATTACAACTACGGAATACACAATCCTGCAAAAACAAATTGACCAGTTGTACTGGTACTGTAAAAATTGCAAAGTTGGTGCTGAATCCCTTCACAAGCAAATGATATTTATGCAAGGCAAGCTATCTCGGGTGGAAAAGAGGATGGATGCGCTCGAAGATAGGGTAAATACCTCCGAGAGTGAGTTGGAAAACAAGATGGAAACTCTGGTCAGTTCTAAAATGGTTGCGTCTCAAGATAAATTGAAAGAAGATTTGATGGCTGCCGTAACCATGAAGATTGAATCAGCTCTTGCTGAGAAAGAAGCCCTCCAGACAAATGAAGATAGAGTCAAGGAAATCGCTACTAAGTCAGCTGAGGATGTCTTAAAAGAGCCCAAGTCATACAGCTCGCTCGTTAGAGAAATTGAAGACCGCGAGAGAAGGAAGAACAACGTGATCATTCATGGTCTAAGCGAGTCGAAAGAAGAAAATGGTGAACAGAAGAAAGAAGATGACAAAAACAGATGTTTGGCTATCTTGAAAGTTGTCCACAAGGACATCGACATGGCCGATTGTTCCAATTACATTCGAATTGGTAAATTGAAAGCTGACAACACCAGGCCCAGACCTATCACCATCCAGCTAAAGCACGGAGAAACAAAAGGGAAAATTCTGACAGGATCAAAACAATTGAAAGGCAGCCAGTATGAAGACATTGGAATCAGTCATGATCTCACCAGGCAGCAGCGACTGGAGCTTCAAGTATACCTGAAGGAAGCCAAGGAAAAATCTGCTGGTGGGACAAAACATAGAGTAACTGGAATGCCGGGTTTTTGGAAAGTTCAGGAGGTGAAGAAATCAGATTAAATCAAGGGCATCTCGGTGTAGTCAGAGATTATGGTATATCCGGAGGGCAGCGTAATGCGGCCCATGCCAGAAATGCCACTTCAAAAACTAGTGAGGCAGGTACTCATAGGGGACCTAGTAGTACTGGAGGGCAGTGTGATACGGCCCATGCCAGAACGAACGGAACCACTCAAAAACAATTAAAAGTCATGTACTCAAATGCAGACTCATTGCTGGGGAAACTGACTGAACTGAAAGCAAGATTGGCAAATATGGATGTTGATATAATAGTAATTACGGAATCATGGCCGAAAAATGTGCGTTATTCACCAACAGAGGCCGAATTGTGTTTAGACGGCTTTGATCTACACTGCTCAGATTTTAACAAAGGTAGAGGCATCTGCATTTACGCTAAAACGACTCTAAGAGCGCAAGAGCTGTCCATCAACAGTCACTTTGGTGAGAAGCTAAACATCACCATCCAGCTGAATGGAAGCGACAAACTCCTGCTAAGTGCTATCTACAGAAGCCCATCGTCCAGCGAAGAAAACAATGAGGCACTAAATGAGTATATCAAGGAATTGGATGAACTAAACGCATCCCACAAAATCGTTATGGGTGATTTTAATTTCCCAAACATAAATTGGAACAATATTTCTACAAGAGATAGACATGCCCAATCATTCATTGATGCAGTTACTTCCACTTACTGGACAGTGGACACAGCATATCAGAGAACCTACTAGAAGCCGAGGCCGGGGACAACCCTTCTCTGCTAGATCTTGTCTTTACAAATGAAGAAGAAATGGTGGAATCGATAACATTTGACAGCCCACTGGGACGTAGTGATCACTGCACACTATTAATCAATTTTAAATGCTACAGCTTGGATAGTGCTGAAAAGTGTATGAAGTACTTCTTTAACAAAGGGAATTATGCAAAAATTAGATCCATGATGGATTTAGATTGGGAACAAATTCTGAACGTGGATGACGTGGATGAGCAGTGGAACATATTTCAGGAAATCTTTGCCAAAGCGCAAGATTCATGCATACCCCATGGAAGAATTAGCACAGTCTTCAAGCCAAAGCCGGTTCCCTTAGACAACACTGTCATATCAAGAATAAAGAAGAAGAATACAGCTTGGCGAAGATACATGGAGACAAGATCTCCGGATAAACTCAAAGAATATAAACGATGCAGGAACCAAGTTCGCAAGGCTACCAGGAAAGCGAGGTAAGCATTGGAAAAGGACATCGCCAGGGATATTAAAACAAATCCAAAGAAATTCTGGAAATATGTAAATAGCAAAATCAGGATAAAACATGAAATTCCTGACCTTGAAAGCGAATCGGGAGCAGTGTCTACAAACTTGGGCAAGGCTGAAGCATTAAACAACCATTTCACTTCAGTATTCACAAAAGAACCGCAAGGCGAGGTGCCGGAACTTCAGAGGAAATCGACATCCAGTATCAACAATGTTACATTTACGAGGGAGAAGATCGCCAAGAAGTTAGCCAAATTACAGATTAACAAATCAGCTGGTCCCGACAAAATTCATCCGAGAGTGCTTAAGGAACTGTCCTCCTTCATAACGAAACCCTTGTGTATAATATTTACAAACTCTTTCAATCAAGGCAAACTTCCAGCTGCTGGGAAGGAAGCGGAGGTCTGTGCACTTCACAAGAAGGGCCCGAAGAAATTGTGCAATAATTACCGGCCAGTCAGTTTGACTAGCGTCGTGTGTAAGATAATGGAAAGCATTGTGAGAGATGAGTTGATGGATTACATGCTGGAAAATAAGCTCTTCTCGAGGAAGCAATTCGGATTCATCCCAAGAAGATCGACAGTTCTGCAGCTATTGGAAGTGCTTGACAAGTGGACAGCAGCTTTGGATAAGGGAGAGACTATTGAAATAGCATACATGGACTTTCAAAAGGCGTTTGACACTGTACCACACCAGAGGCTTTTAGCCAAAATCCGAAGCTATGGTATAGATGGACTATTGAGTGATTGGTTAAGAGACTTTTTCACAAACAGAACGCAAAGAGTTGTGGTTAAAGGAGTAAAATCCGCCCCTTCGGTGATTGAAAGAGGAATCCCACAAGGGTCAATGCTGGGGCCCATATTATTTGTCATATTTATAAATGACCTTCCTGACGATATTTCTTCAAGCATTTATCTATTTGCTGACGACACAAAGATTTTCTCAAAATGGACCCTGGGAACGGCAGATCAAGACAAACTACAGGATGACCTGAACAAATTAGAGCAATGGACTGCCAAGTGGCTTCTCAAATTTCATCCCGATAAATGTAAACGCATGGTAATGTCAAGACATGAAGATGACCCACGGCCGTCAAGTCTCTTCCTCAAGACAGCAACAGGAAATGTTTCATATTTGGAGAGAATTGAAGAGGAAAAGGATCTAGGAATAACAATTGATAGTAAATTGAGCTTTGAGAGCCACATTTCCAACATAGTTAACAAAGCAAACAGAATGATGGGTATTATCAGGAGGACATTTGACAAATTGGAGCCGGAGATATTCAAGCCAATTTTCGTGACACTGGTAAGGTCAATTTTGGACCTGCTGAAATTCCAAAATTAAAAATGGTCGAGTTACCAAGAAGGCAGTTTCAACTTTCAGGGCAGTTGTTCCACCAAAGCGGCAGTTGCTGCATATGAATTCTAGCAGAGTTCACTGCCGAGGGCAGCTCACTGCTGCTGCCTCATACATGATGTACAATGTAAAATATGAACTGTATGTGCAGCGTAAAATTTTAGGATGAAGACATTCACTTCAGGTCTTCTCGCACCACCAAGGGAGAACGTAGGTTGACAGCTGACACTGGGAAAGGGAGATGCTGGTTCTGCAGCTTAAGTTCAACAGCTTGAGCATGTCTAGAATTAACATGATGAATGCAGTTCTTTTTTTGCTTCTCCAACAAATAGCCTTAACCAGTAGGCAACTTGAGTCTGAATCGGGAGATATTAAAGCGCAGGAAGCAACATTTAAAGTGACGACTTGTCATTTCATTCACTAGAAATACCAACTTAAATGCCAATCAACTACAACAACCAAAGCTAAATAAACAACCATGGAAATGGAAACCTCAACCACAATAAACCATAATATTATGTATTGTGCAAATGTCATCCACACTTAAAATCTGAAGCATCTTTAAATTCAAAAATAAGTTTATTATCCTAAGTTACATGATGTGTCATTCAAGAACAGTAACAAGATCTCATGAAATTTCCCAAAAATTCCATTTACCAAACAGCAGCATCAGTAATCGAAACAGTGATGATACACTCATTTAACAGGATAACAATCAAATAATATAGAAGAGCTAGTTATGCAGTCAAAAATTCCAAGACATTAACAATTAACATAATTTCACTTCGTAGGTTTCTTTTTCTTGTTTTTCTTCTTCTTTTTCTTGGGGGCATCGGAAGATTTTGTAGGTTTTGCTGCCTCAGCTTCAACGTCTTCAAACTCGTCTTCATCAAAAGTGATTTTAGAGTTTGACTTTTTGGATTGAATTGCGTTCGCGACCATTTCTTCTTCATCTGTGTCTGCTCCAGCATCAAGCGCTAATTCGTCATCTTCTTCATCTTTGCTAAATCCATAATATTTGGCGACATCTTTATTCCTCATTAAGTTAACCACTCTAAAGTCAGTTTCACCCCCCACAGCAACGACAAGCAGAGAATCGGGCGACATCGCAGCACTGTGCAGTTCTCCCATCTTCATTTTCTTCTCAGTAATTTGCACCAGTTCACCGTTCTTCACATCCCACGCCTTTAAACTTTTGTCTGAAGACACAGTGACAAGACAGTTCAATGAACTACTCATAGTAAGTCCAGTTATAGCAGACCCGTGCGCCTTTACTGAGCTCACTACTTCGTCCTGACGCACGTCCAGCATGTACAGATTACCGTTATCCGTTGTAGCGAAGAAGTAAAAGGGGTTGTGATGATTCCATAGCACTCGCTCAACTTCACCATCTACTGACCAATTCTTGAAGCTGTCATTAGCTCCCCGACAGTCGTATACTTTCACCGTCTGATCAAATGATCCAGAGACGAGGGTTTCTGCCTCCACAGGATGCCACTTCAAAGCTTGCACCTTTTCTTCGTGCTGTGTAATGCTCGAAACCATAGTACCTTGCTCCAAATCCCAGAGTCCTATCGTGAAATCGGCTGAAGCACTGGCAAGAACCTTCCTCCTGTGAGGATTCCACGATAAATCTAACACTGCGTCCGAATGACCGAGTATGTTACCCTTCTTTTTCTTGAGTTTGGCTTTCTTTGGGATTCCCTGTAATACACATGCAGGCTCTAAACTGTCTATTAGATCAAGATCCCAAAGTTCAATGTCAGGTTCCATGGTTCCCATTGCGACTATATTAGATTTTGTGTCAGGGTCACTGGGGTCAAAATCAATCCACTCCAAAGCAAGTGGGAAAGAGGGCAACAGAATGTCATGGTGACAAAACAAGGCACTCTCCGTTTCGTTGTACACATGCGCCTCAAGAATACAATAATTCCCTTTGACACGACCAATCGCGATGACGTTATCCTCTTTCTTAATTTCCAGTTCCTCTTCATCGCTTTCATCTTTATCTTGGATATACGGGTCTTCAGCCAGACTAGCGTAGTAGGCGATATCACTCATACTATTCTTGGGATCATCTGGGACATCATCATCATCTTCATAATCATCTAATCCATATCTGTCAATGATGTCATCAAATTCTGCATCTGTCTTTTTCTCTGCAGTGGAGTCATGTTTTCTTTTCTTTCCTGTGGCAACTTGGGCTGCTGCTGCAGTTGCTGTAGCATTCTCATCACCTTCTTCTTCATCAGAAACATCTTGAATCCCCAACTTCCTCAATTTCTTCTCTTGTGCCTTGATCAGTTCTTTCAATTCTTCAGCTGACAGCTTCACTCTGTCAGGTTGTTGTTTTGCTACACCTCTTTTCACCCATGTCATGCAGGTTACAGCACTCATTTTGCCTGTAATTGTGATATCAGTCTATTCACAACGTTCTGTAGATCGTTAATACCACACAACGACCAAAAAATAGTAACTTCCAAGAGTTTTAACAACAAATTTCTGTCATTTTCCAGCAGAGCTGTCACATTTCTTTCTCAATACACGTGCAGCGGAAGAGGAACTTGCAATTTTTCAGCGCATGCGCAATCGAGAATCTAGCAGCCATGGCGTTCACTTTCCCTGCGTTCTGTTATATTCTTGCTCTGATTCTTTCGGCGTTTCTCATATTTTTCGTCATCTATCATGTAAGTATTTTAGCCAAAGAAACAAACCAAATTTCCTCCCTCTGTGACTCTTTTAATGGACATTTGAGGTCAAATACCCGACAAATTCACCTTTCTTAGATAGCCGGTTCCACGAATTTTTTGTTGATCATTCACATTGACATTCTATGATTCATTGTTGATTGGAAAGTCGTCAGTGACTGAGTGTCACTTGTCAAACATCAAAAATGACATTTCTTGCATCCTATGATAGTGATGTTCTTTTGTAAATTTTTCCCTAATTCGAATCAACTATAGGTTCAGAATTTATGAGTGGGGGGGGGGGGACTTTAGTCAGAAGTTGCAGTGAAAATTTAGCCCCCCCCCCCCCCTCAGCTAAACATGGGGATTTTTTTAGCCCTCTTACAGCTTCCTACCCAACATACGAAGCAATGCACACAAATATTGTTATGCAAACCTTAGAGGTCTATGGGAAGATTGTCGTAGTAGGGGGCCTTAAGGCCGAAATTTGCCATTATCGTTACGGAGTGGATAAAGGTGTGAAACTTGGCAGAAGTGAAGCTGAGGATCTAAGCTTTAATTTTTTCCTAAGCTCCAAAAATTCTTTTGAGTGGAGCTGTTTCAAAAATGCGTTTCCATGGCAACAAGTCACTGAAATTTAACAAGTTCCAGAAAACACATAATTTTATCACAAAATTTACAAAAAATGAGATATGATCATAATAACTTGGATTATCATCAACAGTATGGGGCCGCATTAATTTATAATATTAATGCCAAATTTGTTATTTTCAGTTGCCATGGAGATGGACCGCAAAATCAAAATATTGCATTTTTTAATGACTATTGTCTATTTCATTACACATTATGGCTAATCTATATTAATGAGATGAGGACTGAATACATGCTAAAAACCCAGAACCATTTATCAATAATTATGGTAAATTTTAAAAACATGGTTCTTTAAATAAATCCATGAAATGTGTTACTATGGTAACAAATCAATTAGTGTAGTTTACGAATTTCAGAATAAATATGTAAATGTCACAAGAACTCTTGTATCTAGACACTTCATTTTGGCAAATGTGGCCCCTCTATGATATGGGATGTGCTGGAGTATTTGTTTATCATATTAATGAGGTTGGTTACCATGGTTACCATTGTTATCTATCTTAAAAACCAACTAAATTTATTCTATTATTGCTCAATTTTGCGGACTTTGGTTTATCAATATATAGTGACAAGGATTTGTTGCTTAAATATTTTCATTGTCCTAAGGAGATTTACATATTTCCAAATTGGTTTCCATAGCAACATAGGTTGACCAACTTCTGGTAAGATGGTCATAAATCTATCAATGTCAAGAAAATTGTTGTAGATGAAAAGTTCTCATTTGGCGGTTAATGTACAATGTGCCCTTGGTAGTTTTAGATGTAGTAGGGTTGGGATTGATATCGTGTGGATATTGGTTGCCATGGTTACCTGCGATCGAAGGATGCCATGCGGTAAAATGTCCCATTCACACTTGGCCTAAAATGGACCTTTTAGGTCATATCTCTACTTAGAAATGGAATTTTTGCTAGTATCATGGGTCATATGAAAGGTAACATTGTCATCTTTCAGATGAAGAGCAGAAAGTGTGTCTATCTTTCACTGGCCTTGATATAAGTGATATACCTATGCAGTTGGGTAATTTTTTGCTTATGGGATTGATATACCAGGTAAAAGTTTCATATACATTTTTCCAACACAACAACATTGATACATTAAAGATAAAGTTTCCTGTGCAAAATTGTTCTCTGGTAAGCAGGACAGTGAGCATCTCTTTACATGTGATGTAGATTTATGTCTTGCATTGTTTCTATATCTTTTATGACACATTTTGTTATCTGGAAGAGTGTTGAAAATGTGATTTTTGATGCAACTGTTTTTCTTTCATCATTACCAATGTTTCGCTCATTGCCCTGCAAGTTGCAAAATAGTCACAAAACTTGACTCAAATTTGTGAAATAGAAGTTGATTCCATTGCAAAATTTGTGTATATTTCTATGCTTGGATTGTCCCGCAAAAGATAGAGAGATCTTTCAGAATAAACAAAGGTGTTGAGAAGTCAAACCGAAAAGATGAAGAAGAGTTCTCACAAAATGACCAAGGAAAAAAGTCCATATGTTAACAGGGCTCATTTCACAGCCTCTACAGACGTCTAGAGGGTCTACTGATGGCCTGTTTAGGGTCCTCTGAGATGTCTGTAGGGGCTCCAGATAAGTCAGTGTTACAGACTCCAATCAGATACCAATTAACAATATTCTGTGGTCTAGAGATGTCTGCATATTATGATTTTCAGTGATTGGTCTGGATGCCACAGGCATTACGTCTGCAAATGTTCTAATATGGCATAACATAGACTGTCGACCAATTTTGAAATGGCATTTTTTCATTGTCAGTAGTCAAAGCGCCCCAATTATGTCATTTCAAATATTATTGTGTCAATATAAGGCATACAATTTGATCCAAAATCTCATTTTTCTTACATATGAATACCAATTTGAAATGGCATTTTTGTGTGGGTTCCTTTTTTTTACAATCACAATGTATAATGTGAGAGGAGTTTTCCAAGTTTTAGAGTTCTGTCCTCTTCCAATTTTCAAAATTGCATGTTTTCTTCTGTTAATACTGAAGTAGTTTTTAAACTATCCTCAAGCAATCAGAGCATAAAAATAAACACAAATGGTCAAATGGAATTAACTTCTAATTCACAAATTTTTGTCCAGTTAATGGTAAATGGTTCTGGCATTTTAGTATGTATTCAGTCCTCATCTCATTAATATAGATTAGCCATAATGTGTAATGAAATAGACAATAGTCGTTAAAAAATACAATATTTTGATTTTGTGGTCCATCTCCATGACAACAAATTTGGATTTGACATTAAGAAATTAATGCGGCCCATCACTATGATTGATAATCCTAGATGTTTTGCTGATATCTAATTTTTTGTGAATTTTATGGGAAAATAATATCTTTTCTGGAAACTCTTAAATATCAGTGACTTGTTGCCATGGAAACGCATTTTTGAAACAGCTCCATTAAACATTTTTTTAGAGCTTAGGAAAAAATTAATGCTTAGATCCTCAGCTTCATTTCTGACAAGTTTTGTATCTTTATCCACTCCGTAACGATAATGCCAAATTTTGGCCTTAAGGCCTAATGATGAAAGAAAACAGTTGCATAAAAAGTCACATTTGTATGACTCTTCTATGTAATAAAATGGGTCATAAACTATAGAAACAATGAAAGGCTTTGATCAGCATTCATAAGATGGCCAACTTACCAGAGAACAATATTGCACTGGGACATTTATTGTAAATGTGAGGACATCGTTTGTTTTGGAAAAATTTATATGAAATCTTTTCATGCACTGTCCAGCCTTTATAGTGTATAGGCCAAAAAAATGACCCAACTTTCAATGATATATCAATTATCATATAGGGACCAGTGACAGAAGGTCACAATTTCTGCTCTTCGCCTGAATAGGGATAATATGACCTTTCATATGATCCATAATGCTAGCATAAATTCCATTTGTGAGTCGAGATATGACCTAAAATGTAAGTCCATGTTTGGCCAAATGTGAAGTTTTTACAACTAACATAATTGGACCACATGTAACCATGGCAACCAATATCTACATTGTGCTATCCTCAACCCCAGTACTACATCAGACTAACTTTACTATAGGGCACAAGGTATTTTTAAATACCAAATGGGAAATATGTGTGCTCCATGTATGATAATTTTCTTGACATTTATTGGCTTCTTGCCAGAAACTGGTCATTTGTTTGGTGACTATGGAAACCAACTTGGAAATGTGTAAATCTCATTAGAACTATGAAAATGCTTAAACAACAATACCTTGTCATTATACATGAACAAAGGAAGAACACACGGTTGAGCAATAATATACAGTTATCGCACAGCACCGAGTGCAATATCAGTTTTTATGGCACCGAGGTGACTAATATTGCACGAGGGCGCAGCCCGAGTGCAATATTAGTCACCGAGGTGCCATAAAAACTGATATTGCACGAGGTGATGTGCAATAACTGTTATATCATATGGTTTTTTGTGTCAAATGCAAAGAAAAGGGCTGGAATTCCTTGTCCAAACTCTTTTTGTGTTTCTTTTGATCCACCTTTTAAAAATGTATCTCCTCAAAAGGCAATAAATATTTCACTCACAAAAATTTTTTTTACACTTTCGGAATGGAAAAATGATTGACTTGATAAAGGATTTTATTTCAGATTTTTTTCTGAAACTTTCTAGCAGGCTTTAGACCTCTAAACACTAAAAAATCACGGAAAAATCGGCAAAAACGCTGATTTTCGGACACTTATAGCTTTGTTCTGTTCCAACAAATAAAATAATAAATACGAAAACTATATATCCAAATAGCCCTTTAATAGCCGCATCTTTTGCCGTCAAAACCATCTTCCTATCTGCCTCCGTTGCCGTGCAATAAATGTTTTAGTAAAATTGAAAAACACAATCTTTGTGTCAGCTTTTGACTGCAGCAGCATGAAAATATGGTGCTTCCTCTCAGGTCCGTCCAATCTCTTACATGTTAAAATGACCGTGCAATATAAATGCGTGCAATATCGTAGAATATTGCACGGCTGTCGGCCAATGAGAAGCGAGTATTTCCGCTAGCCATATGATATTAAAGTTGATTTTGGCGGTTTTTAAGATAAATAATACCAGTAACCATGGCAACCACCTGTCTTAATATGATAAACAACACTGTCATGCATCATATATCATAGAGGTGGCCCATTTGCCAAAAATTAAGTCTTTAGATACATGAGTTCTCTTGATATGTGCAAATCAATTTTCAAATTCATAAATTGCATAAACTAACTTATTGCCATAGTAACATATTTCATGGATTTATTTAAAGAACCGAATTTCCCAAATTTGCCATAATTAAAGGTAAGTGGTGTAGGGTTTTTAGCATGTACTGAGTCCTTGTCTGACTGACATAGGTTAGCCATAATGTGTAATGAAAGAGACATTAGTTGTAAAAAAATGCAATATTTTGATTTTGCAGTCCATCTCCATGGCAACTGAAAATAACAAATTTGGCATTAATATTATAAATTAATGCGGCCCCATACTGTTGATGATAATCCAAGTTGTTTTGCTTATATCTCATATTTTTGTAAATTTTGTAATAAAATTATGTGTTTTCTGGAACTTGTTAAATTTCAGTGACTTGTTGCCATGGAAACGCATTTTTGAAACAGCTCCACTCAAAAGAATATTTGGAGCTTAGGAAAAAATTAAAGCTTAGATCCTCAGCTTCATTCCTGCCAAGTTTCGTAGCTTTATCCACTCCGTAACGATTTTTTGGTTAGCGCCCCCAACTATCGCCTTTGTCGGTCTGAAGTGAAGGGCCTGTCCGGCAGTCCTGACTCCTGGCCAAAAAATTGTAATTGGATGCATGTTAAAATTTCTTGAAATAGTCAAGATATCCATTTTTGTCCGGCAAGGGATTTGGATCTTTGCAAATACTGCACCTTGGACAATTGCTGGTACAGATTCTCCCAACTTTTACACGTATGTGCAACACCCAGAAACACCCATAGGATCTGGATACAGAGGTTGGGAAACCTGCATCCAGTAACCCACTGAACTGAACTGACTGCATGTGTGTTTTGACTTTTTTTCATATATGTTCAATCTTCATACCCCTCCTTTGACTTGTTGTTAAAAATAGTACCCCTCCTACCCCTTGAAAAACACAGGAGTACCCTGTCAGGCAAAACTCCCCCCCAGTCATAAATTCTGAATGGTTCATGATAGAGATTTTGTACCCATTCTGAAGTTTTCTGTACACTGCAGTGACCTGGTAGCCGGTCAAACAGTCCTTTAAAGGAACTCTCTTGAACGAATTAAGTCATTGTCTTTAAAGATACAAATGGAATATTTTCTGTTTCAGCAACGTTGATTTGTGTAAAATTGGCTTCATTGAACTTGATTCAGCACGTTCATGCTCTACTACCAGTAACCAACACTGTCTGACATTCTCAAGAATATTTATATCTTTCTCTTACTGGATAGAATCAGAAATTTCCAAAACTTTCATTGCTGACAGGCCTAAAGGGCAATGTAGCAATTGTAGCAGACCGTAGTAGATTGAGGTTGGCCTATTGTCGGCTATCCTTCTTTATTCAAAAAGCAAACGTGAATTATTCTTGTAATTGTTGATTTGAATTCATATTTTCACCCAATAAAGTGCCAATTTTCTAATATTTCAATTTTCAGATTATTGCATTTGATGAATTGAAAACTGATTACAAAAATCCTATAGACCAATGTAACAGCTTAAATCCGGTGAGTGTTACTTTGCTTTCAAATTGTGAGGTTAACAGCTGTTTTCTATTTTACAATTCAGTGTATGTTGATGTTATTGATTTTGACATGGGTAATTTGTAATTGTTGATACATTGTAAATAGTGGCCTTTTTTATACAATCATTGGGTATTATCCACTTTCTTCTGTTATATAATATTTTAGATAGTTGAATAGGAAATTTATGTCTTTATAACTTTCATTTTTATGCATAATTTAATCAATTCATGTGCTGGATTTTATATTATGTGAAACTTCAATATAAATCTCAGCAGTTGTTTGTCAATCTCAGATTCTCATGAAATATTTTGACATGGTAGTCTTTGGTTCAATAGGTTGTTGTTTTTTACAAAGAGATCTATTTTCAAGGTCAGACTGACAGAATTGCACTTGATTGCTTTGACTGCTGTTAGAGTATATTAAAATTGGTCATAATTAAAATCAGTTTAATGAACATTTCAGACTAATTTGTTTTTAAATTCTGAAGTGTTTTGGAAGAATACTGAATGAACAATGTTCATAGTTTTGCACAGCACACCTTTGAAAAAGTTTAGTTTTTGCGTTTCAACATGCAATGTGCTAGATTTTATTTGTTTCTTAATTATGTTTTCCTTGTATTTTTCAGCTGGTGCTGCCGGAGTATGGGATCCACATCTTTTATAATATCCTCTTCCTTTTTGCTGCACAGTTCGGAACGCTAATTCTTAATGTTCCACTTATTGCCTACCACATTCACAGGTTTGTAGAAAGTATTAGAATACTAGTTTCGTAAATCAGTATTAAATCTGCCTGTGCTTTCACAACTTTGCAAGCGTTATAATAAATCAATACCAACGCTGGCCCAGTTGGGGGGGCTAGGTGACCTGGGCCCCCCATGACCATTAATATAAGTAGTGGCATTTGAAGACCAGCGTGTCTGGATCCGCAACTGAAGAGGGCTGAGCGCTTGTTGGGGAGTTCAGTGAATGATTTCTGTGATGGCGGCACTTACCAGAGCTTTGCTTTTTTGTCACAAGGGTTAAATTTTGAATAGGTTTTTCAAAAGTGATTATTTAAATTGCTTATTTTAATACAGACCAGCAAAAACATAAGATTGGAAAATCGCTTAATCTGATTTATGACAACTTTTCAAATGGTATTGTGACTATTTATTATCACTACTGTGCTGATAATCATTAAAATTGTCTTACAGTTTGTCATGTCATGCATTGGGACAGAAATTTAGCATTGTTCTATAGTCCATAAAAATCAACACAATGACATTGGTGGTTTTGCTGATACAAACTTGACTGGAACTCAGTCTGGGGTGGCACTGCGGTGCATTTTTGTGATGTCACCACCCATTGTGTATCATATTGGCAGCGTCACAAATGTCAACATTGAATGATTGTGCGAAATTGGACTGCCATTTTTATAAATTGGCAAATATCAGACAAAAATGTTGTGTTCATGTGAACCAAAACCTCACAAAATGTGATATTCGTATTACGAAAGAGCTAAGCTGTAGGTAGGTATGTGGATTTCTCCTGTGGGGTTTGTGGTTGTTGAGATATTTGGCCAAACGTCTGTCCTCTGCTTGACGTGACAAACTATAATTGCTTGATCAAAGATCACTGTTGATAGGATTATTGGAATCTCTTCATTCTCTTACTTTTATAAAATATGTTACAAGTATCGCTATCAATTGTAAAAGAAATCTCCCCTTTGCAGAAATTGAGTTGATGTATTTGAGTTAGTGTCTGTGCTGAGCTAGTGAAAGATCCCGCCCATGGGCTGGAAGATGTCAGCTTTAATAATTTGATTATCAATTTCTTTTCGACCCCAGGTACATGAACCGACCTGTGATGAGTGGGCCAGGCTTGTATGATCCCACAACAATTATGAACGCAGACCAACTAAACAGAGCCCAGAAGGAAGGCTGGATCAAGCTAGCATTTTATCTCTTATCATTTTTCTACTATTTGTACAGGTAAGTGCCAACTAAGTGGACCCTATGGACTTTGTTTTGAATGTTAGATTATAGTATTAAAGTTTGAAATGGGATAACGGTCAATTACGGGTCATTCACTTCCGAAAATAGTTTGATTCCAAGTTTCGATAACTTTGTAATTAGACCTTGCTTATTCCTCTATGCCTTTGCTTGTTCTATTATAAATTAGCACCTATGTGCTGAATTATTTACTAGACTTATAGTCTCTATGTCACTCATGGCCCACAGACTTATCGTCATTCTAAATAGAAAGAATGACGACGTTAACAGTGCATAACTCCTCTTGAACATGAGTTCAAGCCTATTTTTAGCTGAGAAGATCAAATTTGGCGCCACACCAGACCACATGACCTATGATGTCATATCCTACCCACAATGCCTCACATCTGCCTCTTTTCTTCTCAGCTCCAAAGGCATCAGACATGTTTTTTGGAGCTGCCTGTTTTTGGCTGATTGAGGCATTGACAATGGGTTAGGTTGTTGTCAAATGTTTCCTTTCAGGTTTCTTCCCATGTTTACAGAGCTAAGCATGGGTAAGGTAAGTAATTTTATTAGTTTTCTTGCCTCAAAGATCGTCGGTAGGACCGCTCACCTCAGCGTCCACCTTGCCGACTTTGCAAGTGATTTAGAGTGCTTTAGACGCTTTTCCAAGCTCTAACACTAATTTTCCTTGCTTCTTGGTGCCACTGCTGATTGATTTCCATCATTTCTGCTGCTTTTCTGGCTCTTGCCTTGTCAGAATCGTCCGTCGAAGTCCCCGGACTTCGGCCGACCGTGGACTGTCAAATCTGTCATGGCGCTGGTCTGTCCACGCCGTCTTTCCAACTTCGTTTACGGACGAAATTCTCCAATTTCCACCGGTATTTTGGGTTCCCCGGACCCCAGACGACCATTCCATCGACTGCAGTCTCCGGACTGCTCTGGAAGGATGCTAAATTATAGTTTTTTGCCTGGCAAAGACGACGTTTTCTCGCTCGTCTTGTGTCCACTCTACTGTCATGGCGCTGGTCTGTCCACGCCGACTTGCCAGCTTCGTTTACGGGTGAAATTCTCCAATTTCCACCGTCATGTTGGGTTTTCTGGACCCCAGACTACCCTTCCATCGACTGTAGTCCCCGTACTGCTATGGGAAGGCCTTAATTTGTAGTTTTAGGCCTGCAAAGGCGACGTCTTCACGCTTGTCTTCGTCTCTTGACAACTGTCATGGCCGCCGGTCTGACCCCGCTGCCTTTTCTCGTCGATTACGGGCGAAATTCGCTCATTTCCACCGTCATATGAGGTTCCCCGGAACCCCGGACACCCATCCCTGGTGTTCCTGTCACTGGACTACTTCGGGAGTCGTTAATTTCTTTAATTTTGGCCTGCCAAGTCGCCGTTTTCGGGCGTCTTGGGTGGACTGTCATGGCCGCCCGGCTTGACTCGCTCGGGCGGGGCTGTTTGCGTCGCTTTTAGACGCTTTCAGGGGCTCTCCGGACCCCAATTTCAATCCCCAATTTCAATCCTTCCTGGATTGGCTTTGGGCCTACTTTATCGTCGCTTTTGGCCCGCCAAATCGACGTTTCTGGCCTGGGAAGACGACGGTTTTCGTTCGTCTGGTGTATTGGTCAGCCCGCCCGCCCTGACGCACGGCCTGCCACGTGCTTTTGCCGCCCCGGGCGGGCACTTTGGACCCAGTACGGTCCTCTTTTTGGACCTCCTGGACCATCCACTGTTCCAGTCCTTCCTAATGTGTATTCTGGACTCTTGTTTCGTCGTTTTTGGTCCGCCAAATCGACGATCTTGGCCTGTACAGACGACGTTAGTTACTCTTCGTCTGGTCAACTCGGCCCGTGTCATGGCCGCCCCCGTCGATCACGAGCGTCGAACCTGCCCCGAGCAGGCGTTTTAGGCTCTTGGATAGGCTCTCCGGAGCCCCAATTCGCCATCCCGGCTTCCATCCGGGCCTCACGTCCCTGTGGATTGCCTGATCCGGGGTTTTGGTCAGATCCTTCCGTGTTCTGGTCCCTTGCTGGTGATCTTCTACTGGCTGGCCAACAAGAATCCGTGGATTCCAAGTTGGTCTCCCTCTGCCTCAGTGCCCTTGCACTCAGAGCATTGGGCCTGTGTTTTCTGCCTTCCGGGATCATGGACTCTCCGGAGTCTCCTCTCATCGCCATCCTTCTACCCTTGCTGGGCTCTTGAGGATTTGGTACTTGACTCCTGGTTGCCTGGCTGTTTTGAGCTCGGCAGTTTGGCGGTTCCCAGTTCCTGTACTGGGCACTTTCCTCTGTGTTGCCTGCCCCTTTCTGGCTGGGCAAGTTTTTGTGGTTCTCACTTCCCATAATTAGGATTTTGTCGGTTGCCCTTGGGCTCCCAACCGCCCGCTGGTTGGCAGCCTTCTTTCTGGGGGTATACTTCGCCTGCATGCTCCGGCATGAGTTTTTTCATCCGGCACAGCCTCCCTGCTAGACCGGCTTCCGGACTGGTTCAGCTGCCCTTTCGTAGGCCTCCAGGGTCTCCCTTCTCGGGCACTTCTTTCTCGCTACTCCTCTGCCGTCGGCGTTGCTGACTTTGGATCCGCTTGCTCTTGGCTCTCTGGTTCTTCAGATACCTTCCACTTGACTGGCCCATTCTGGCTTTAGTCTAGCCCGTCCGTCCCAGGCTTCCCGCTTGTTATGGGGTCCCCGGACCCTGTGGCTTCCCTTTGCCATCTCCAGGGTGTTGCTCCTGTCTCCGTGCCTCTGGGCTTCGGCCTTGGGGCGCTACGCCAGCCTTTCCGGCCCTTCTGTGGGTGTCCTGGGTCTGGGCTTCCTTGGGCTTCCTGGTTTTGCTGGACCCTTTGTGGAACGGCTGGGTCTCCGGACCTCGTGTCTTCACTGGCAGTTTCCTCCTCTGGTCTCCTGCGGTGAGCCGTGTGCGTCTGCACAAGGCTTCTCCTGACATGTGTGGCTTCTTTAGGATCCGACCCTTTTCCCTAGTCTCCGGATTAGGTGCCTTTGCTTCTGCTTCTGGCCGTCTGCCGGCCCTCAGTGGCTCTCCGGCCTCCCCGGGCCATGGTGACTTCTTGGGCCACGCAGCCTTGGTGTGCTGCTTCTGGGTCACTTGACCTTAACTTTCTGTCTGGGTCTCCGGACCTCCACTTTCTGTCGGGGTCTCCGGACCTCATGGGTCTCTGGCCTTTGCCCAGCCCCCCTTCTGTCTGGGGGCGTGGCTGCTCCTTGGTCATCTCGACTTTCTCCTCCCAGCCGGAGTTTCTCGGGCTGTAGGTCCGGCTGGCTGGGTCGCCGGTTTCCTCCCCCTGGGCTTCGGGAATCCGGCCTTGCCTGTACGCAGTCGTCACCTGGGACTCTGGGTAGTTCCGGCTGCTCCTGTCCTGGGTTCTCCAGCCTTTAGCATCTTTCTGCCCTGGCTGCCGTCTCCCTCCTTTCTCCGGCTTGGGCCAGGCTTTGTTCTGCCTCCGCGATTTCCTCCGGTGGTCTTGCACCCCCTCGGGCTCCGGCCCGGGGCTATGCAGTTAGGGAGGCTCCCCGTCCTGACTGCTGTCGACGCAACACTTGCTGGTGGACCGGCTCCTTCCGGTGTGTCTGCACCTGGCGGTTCCCGCCTCCTTTGTGTCTTGCTGTTTCCTCGGGCCGCTTCCGACCCGTCGTATCTTCTCTCTCGGGTGGCTGCTCCGGCACCACCTAGTTGGTTGGCCTGGTTGTCCCTGGTGGGCTCCCCTCCAGGGCTCTGCCGTTTTTCCCGGGTCCTCTCTGCGGTTCTGTCAGCTCCCTGGCTGGTCTGGTGCTGAGGACTCTGGGCCTCTGCCTGCCCGGTCTCCCTATGCGGCTTGCCTGGGTGGCTCTATTTTCTCCTCCGGGAGTTATTGGTCGGTTGGGTCCTTCGGCTGTCTTCCCACCAGCCTCAGCTGTCTGCTTGTCCGGGTCAGCTTCTCCTTGGCTTACCAGCCAGGTTGCCTTGGCTGGTCTTCCTCCCCATGCTCCGGCATGGTTGGTCGTGGCCTCAGCATGCCCCTTTGGCCTTGCTATCGGCTCGGTCTGGGGTTTTCATTGCTGTGTTTCTGGCCTTTCGGGCGTCGTCTCCGCTGCGGCTGTTCAGCTGCTTCCTCCGACTCTTCCCTCCTGGACGTTGTCAGGGACATCACCCTCTCCTCGTCCTGTCTCCCTTGGGCAGGCTCCGGCTGCCTTCTGCTTGCGGTGTGTGTGGTCCGTCCGCCTGGGCCTTTCACCTATCCACTTTGGATTTGCTGTCTTGGGGCCTCTGCCATCCTTGGCATTATGCCCTGGGCTTGGTTCTGCTGGGGTTGCCCGTACCAGTACGGTCGTTCTCCCAGGTGGCCTTTACTCCTGGCCTCCCGCTCTTCCTGCGGGCTGCTCGTCCATTTGGGTCTGCGGTGCGGGCTCAGGCCTTGTGCTTTTGCCCCACCTTTGACCGTCTGGCATGTTTCCAGGGACCTTTCTTTCCTGGAATGTGCCTTTCTGCCTGAGCCGTGCTGCCCCGTCTGTGCCTGCCGCTGCTGGGTCACGCCTCTCTTGCCTCCGGAGCTCGGCCTACCCGTCCTCCTATGGCTCTCTCCTTGGGTGTGGTCCTTAGCTCCAGAATTGGTCTCCGTGGACCACCATCCCGTTGTTCTTACGGGTCCTCGGAAGGCTCCTTCCTTCCTCCTGCGTGCCTTGGTTCATCTCCTGCTGGACCGTCGGCCTCTCCGGTTGGCTGGGCTTGGAGGATCCTGGCTCCTTCCCATCTCCCCTGGCCCTGGTTGTGGCCCTGTGGGAGACTCCTTTGCCTCCTGTTCTTTCTGGCCGGTCCCGGCTCTGAAAAAGGGGGGGGGAGCGCGCTTGCCTCGCGGCCTCGACTTGGCCGCACCAGTGGGATCTCGGCCAGCCATATCCTGGGGGTCCTGGCAACATTGCCTCCTCACAGGTCCATTTCTGCTTGGCTGGCTGCTTCGCAGCCAATTTGCATCTGGTTTGGCCACAGGCCACCACGGTCTGCCATTGTGGCCCCAGCCAACTTCTTGGGTGAGTGTCTTGCCTGGCGCAAGCACTCCTTGGTTCTTCCACCAGTATTGGTCTCCCATCCGTGGTGACACCACCTGTTTCTTCCTTCTCCGAATCAGTTGGGCGACTCTGTCGGCCTTCCCTTTCACCAGTAGGGGTTCGTCTGCGGGTTCTCTTCTCCCTGGACTGCCCTGCTCCTTGTGTCTTGGGACTGCATCGGGACTCTTCCGCTTGCCATGGCTGTCTTCAGTTCGCCTGTCCCTTGGATTCGGAGCGGGGCTCCCCGCCGATTGGGATCGCTCCGCTGCTCCTTGGGCATCTCTGGATTCCCTATGTGTTCTCCTGCTGTCTGCCCCTCTGCAGCCTGACCAGGATTTTCTCGTTGCCTCCAGCTCTGGCTCCCACAGCTTCCGGGCTTGGGCAGCTGGTCTCTGGCCCTGTAGTCTGTCATAGCACAGCGTGGGGCTCTCTTCTACAGCTACCTCCTTTCCACCCTGCTTGGCCGGGTTTTGAGGTCCTTGGGTACCCGTCTTCCTCGGTTGTACCTCCTCCTGCAGCTTCCATGGCCGTTCCACAGCCTTGGCTCGGCCGCACCACTTCTTCCCCTTTCCAGTCCCACCAGTGGCACTGCTCGGGGTCCTTTCTGTTGCCCACTTCATCTCACCCCTTGTGGGCTCTGAGTTGGTTTTTCTGCTTGGGTATCAGTCATTTGTTCAGCACAACCGGACCACCATGAGGCCTCCCTAACCAGCAGCGCTTTCGCTCTGTCTGGGGTGTCAATGCCTCCCAGGCATGTGGGTTCCATCCCCACCGCCGTTTTGCTACATCTGCACTGTTAACGTCGTCATTCTTTCTATTTAGAATGACGATAAGTCTGTGGGCCATGAGTGACATAGAGTTGAGGTCCTCCCCTATCGGGATAGGACCAGTCTCTATGAGCTCATGGCCCACAGACTTATACCGTAGTGCTCCCACCCAACCATCCCCGCGATGGAACGTGTCTTTGCGTCTCGCTTCGTAGAAAAGAGGCAGATGTGAGGCATTGTGGGTAGGATATGACATCATAGGTCATGTGGTCTGGTGTGGCGCCAAATTTGATCTTCTCAGCTAAAAATAGGCTTGAACTCATGTTCAAGAGGAGTTATGCACTGTTAACGTCGTCATTCTTTCTATTTAGAATGACGATAAGTCTGTGGGCCATGAGCTCATAGAGACTGGTCCTATCCCGATAGGGGAGGACCTCAAAATTATTTCATCCATCTACGGGTACAATACGTTGGTATGACCAACTTCTTTGTATGAATGGGTTGCCTCTAAATACCCCCACGCTCGTGCTGATGGGGCTTGAAATACAAACTCACTTCATTCACTTTACTTGGAAGTTAATAACATTTCACGAGTCGCAATAATAAAATTCAAATGTAAAACTGATTTATAAATTAGTAAGTGAAAAGGTGTGTTGTGTCTTTATGATGTAATGTGTCATATGCAAGATTTTCAAATAACAAGACTTTCAGTTCACAGATGTAATGAAGATATTTATACTGATCAGTGATCGCATTCCTGCATGGATTATATAAAATATTTCTTTTCTATTTCAGCATGATCTACGTCTTAGTTTCGTCATAAGAAGAGAACCCTGCAGAGTTAAAAAGGAGCTTGTGATCAAGTCTGGTATTTCTTGAAAAGAAAAAGGTCATATGTGGATAGGAACAGATATCTGATATTGGCTTGATGTGTGTCTTGCAAAGTGCCACCTGGCGTAGGGATCAATCATTAAATAAAAGTGCAGATGTTTTACAGGTGATGACAATTGTTCAAAAGTTTGTCTCAAAGCCAAAGGACTTATAAATTTTCTCAATTTTCGATGATTGTAGCAGCTTGAACTGCCCTCTGGTGTATAAATGTTCTACAAATTTCATGTATTGAGTTCTTAAAGTTAAATTATTTAGTTGTGCAAATTGTATCTGGCAGCGTTCTTTAAACATTATTTACCAATTCAGTCTAAAGCTCAAATATGTGTTAGACATTGTTTTTGAAAAAGAAATGCTTCATAATTGGTGTGAATGGTTATAGTTTTGTAAATGATTGAAGCACTTCAATTTATATGAATTTTTACCCTCACAGTTTGTTTTACCCTGAGCACCTATCTCATGTGTGTCGTATGACTTGTGTTCAAAGAAAGCGTGTAAAGAACCATTTTGTTTCAAAACCACAAACTAGTCTCTGTAGGTGTAGTTTTCTAATTGATTAAAAAAATTGCATTTTGTACAAAGTAAACCTGTGTTTGACTGTTTTGTTGTCCAATAAATTAGTTTAATTGGCAGGTTCTGTTCCCTCCGTTTTTCAACTCAGAGCCCAGTTCTTGAATGACATTGAGAATGGGATCTCAACGCTCAATGGTTGAAAATGGCGGTGATGAGGGTATTGCAAAAAAATTGATGTATTTCAATTCAGGCAGCGTTTCAATGAGTGAGTCTCTGTGGATATATCTCAGCTCAAGGTGACTCTAAAAAAACTTTAAGGCTGACTGCTGTCAATGGTGATGACAAGTCATAAGAAAGGTTGAACACTTCGGTCTGTTCGATACTGTTCAAAAATAGCAGAAATGCAATCTTGTAACACTTAAATTTGAAGTAATTTTGTAGTCTAATATATATATATCATTGCGTACTTAAGTGTGTAATCGCACGAATGCGGAAAATGGGAGTAAAGTCTCTTGGTGTAGCCAGTCCGTTTTTATCCAAATTTGAAATATAAATAATCCCTTCAAGGCAAGCAGTGAGGTGTGTACTGCTATTACTCAACACCTGTCCTCCGATAGGTTATCTGGCTGTTTATTGCCACTCTTTGAGTACTGTTTATGGCTATTATACCTCCATAATACCACTTGTTTGGAAAGAAATTGCATTTTCACGTTTCCATTTTTCCTGGTAATCATTGTGGCATTCAATGCACATGAAGCAATTTCCTTTTCTGGTCCCTTCGACCCATGAGTAAAGAAAGAAGCATGGTCTTAAATTTACTGTGTTAGGTAGGTTCCAGAGTTTTCGACATCCCTTTCTCCATGTCGCATAAAAGTGCTCATTATGCTTCGAGCCAGGCCGTTCAAGCTACAAAGACTGCGGTGCTGTTAGAGCAGATATCAAAGTTTTGCTCTTCATCATTTGAGCATAACATTGCAGACTGCTTATTATTCACTATCATCACTGATGGTACTGCACGACTTCAGATCGAAAGATGAAGAATAATCACAAGGAGATAGAATGCGTTTCAACCAACATTTATTCTGAGAACCATGCATGCACAAAAATCCTTTCTTCAGATGAGTGCAACTCGGAAGTCATTTCATGAACCCCAAGTGTTCTTACATTCAACAAAGGAAAATCTGCTCGTTCTTGAAATGCACAATTTTCAATGCTTCATAAACTTAAACGTACGGCTAGGTTATGGGATTGCCTAACAACAAAATAAATGCGCAGAGGAATATTTTAACAATTGCGAACTCAGTAATCTGAGGTCCTTGCAAAGATACAGTTGCAAGCTAATTTAAGGACTTCTGAATTAACCATATAATGTTCAACTTCGCATGCACATTTCATAGAATATAACAAATCATTGAACAAAAGACAAAACTGTCTAATAACTGCAGCATAACAAACTTGTAAGATTCAATTATCTGGAAATTCCGAATATGACATTCAATATTGCCTTATGTACTATTTTGCGCCATATTCATTATGCAATTAACACAATCATTAATGATGTGAGACAGGATTTCGATTATCCTTATAACAATCTTTTGATTTCATAATTTCTGTATCTTTTTCAAACAACTGGAAGATTCAACAACAAAATTCTTAAAACTGCTGCAATACACCGTAAAACGAATAAAATAGATAAATTCTACAAGTGAGATGTATCCAACAGATGAGATTGAACAACTGTTAACACAGTGATCGGAGTGCACTTTCTCACAATTCTCAATTAACACGACCTGTCTTCTTACTTCAGAAAATAAGCATCCGACACCATTTATACGACTAAGCTCTATAATTGTCTATAAATATTACTTCATAAATACACGTGGAAATACTTCCAGGATAAAATACAGGTACATATACATTTGTACACATACATTTGTACATACAAGTATGGCCTAAATAAATAAGTTAGCCTCCACCATCCTCCCTTATTAAACAGGTTAAATTATAGTTATCACAGTTGTAGCAGCAAGTTAAGAATTGTTAATCACAATGGCTGAAGGACAGGACCAGGCTTGGAATACCATGATTTCAATTTTCAATCTATTGTACAATTTGTTTCAGGGTTGGAAAAAACTTTGAATTCATAACACAACCTCCCTCTTCTATGAAGGTAACAGAATACTTTAGCCATTCATCTCCTCCTGTTAGTTAATATTGAAATTAGGTCAAATTTTATTCAAGCACAGTAGATTCTCTGAAAGTCAAAATTCATGAGCCTCAGAATCTGGCGTAGCAGGCTTAGAAGTCTGCCGCTCCTGCTAATGATTTGCCTGTGCCAGGAATAGATGATTGGCATTATTCCAAACCCTCAATTTATTCTAGTAGTCGACTATAACCTTGACAAAAGGCACCACAATTTTATAGAAACTGAACACGCAGTCAAGAGTATCTAGAACCAACTTAAATTGAAGCATTATTCTCAGTATTTGTCTCTTCCGCATCGCTTTGTTGAGCGATGCATGACTTGACTTTAAAAAGAAATCATCAGTGCAATTAATGTGACTAAAGAAAACTTCCCCACAAACGTAAAATGTTTTTCTAAGTTTCCTTATGTCAGATATTGAGTAGAAATTAGCATTCATTTACTCAGATATTCAATATAAAATTTGGCAATTGAGTTAAAATTGGCAATGTGGTTACTGGTTTTGAGATGTTTCACATAACCAAATTCATTTGAGACATAACCTTCCAAGAAAATTTCAAATGTAACCGATATATCATCATACCCTCTTAACATTAATGTGAGCTGAATAACCAGAAACATGAAATTGAACCAATGACCTTATCATTCCTTAAAGTACCAAGCCCAGTCTGCCACAGGTAATACAGGGACATGTTGTCATATATTATAAATCTATCATCATATCACCACCATATCTCTAAAATGATAGTTCAGCTGTCTTTTACAAAATTATAATTCTAAGATAGTAATTTCTTACATTTCACAAATTATAATCCTAGTGACATTTCACTACCCGAATATAGCATGACTTACAAGATGCTATTAAAATATTCCTTTACTTAAAACAAATAGATATTCTCTAACGGTCTAACTTTACTATAATATTACAACAATATTTCATTTGCATCTTCTACAACTTGTTAAGACTACAACTTCAAGTTGATATTTCACAGAACCCATCGTCAAGGCAACAGACCGGATGTCAACATGGTCATGATTGTGGTCGCTTTTTAAGGCCGAATTGAGTGGAGTAAGGAGTATGTTTTCAAGGCCAGGATTAAAACACGGTCGCACCAAAGTCCGATCTTTTGTCCCGATTTTTTGCTCTAGCCAAAGTTCTTGCTTTGAAGGCCGCGGCATTGTACATATGCTGAAAAGGAAGGAGAGAAATTTATATTCAAAGTTTTCAATATTCAAGTTATAGAATGATATAACGTATTTATGATCTCCAAAATTTAAACTTAAATTTCAAAGTTTTCAATATTCAAGTTTTGGAATGATATAATGTATTTATGATCTCCAAATTTTAAATTTAATTCAGTACAAATTTGTAAAGCACAATAAACGTGCTTCAAGAACAATTTAGTCTACTTTAAATAATTTGATGTTGATAACTTACCCGCTCGATTTTGCTGGCTTTGGTGATGGGAAGGCTGCCACGAGGGACAGGGGCACCAAGATCGAAAATGTCTCTGACCAATTCATTTTCCGTTAATTGCACGTTCATTCCAGTGCCTAGAACATTGCACAGGCTATCGTATTGCCGTTTTCTAGCCCAGCAGTCGATGTGCATTGATTCAAGTCCAAATTTTATTTCGTAATACGGTGCATCAAATTCCTGAAAATAAAATAAACAGGTCTACAAAATTGATTCAATTAGCAATGCAATAATTCAACCAATGATGAAGTATGCTTCTAGTCAAACATTAAGCAACTGATTTAGAAGCTTATTAATATTATTCCATGACATATTATTATTATTTTAGATCATACAAAGGAATAACTTTTGACATAAAGCATGCAGATTGCATAGCCCAATACTGGTAAAGCTCAAGCCTCATGAACAACGAATATATATCATCAAATATCGGGAGGCTGCAAAAGAATATACACAAACTTTTAAATTACCTCAACAGCCCTTAAGATGTCCCTGAAACTTGACCTCTGTTGGCGTCGGTCTTTCTTGGCTCTGTTGCGGTTGCCGTCTGTCGCCAGTTGCTTCAGTTTCTCACACAGAGCAAGGATGTTGTCACCTTCATAAGACTAAACACAAAGAACAGCTGTGTCATATTCAGACAAAAATTATTTTCATTTGAGGAAAACCATAAATTTAAACAAATAATAAACATCCATAACAGTGTGTAAACCTACGAAAAGAAAAGTATCACTTCGGTATAAATCCTTCACTCAGGCTTAACCAGATATCAGTTCTAAAAAGTTTTTTATTTTTTATTTTTAGCCGTCCAGGCCAATTTTGTAATGTTTTAAGTGAAACAAAAAGTTTGACAAAAATAAAATATACAATGCTAAATGCAAGCCATCTGAATGCATAGAAGTTTTAAAATAGTTGTGAGAACTCATTCTGCAAAATTATTGCTCAAACCCACCATATTTTTGAACCAGAACTGATCAGTTCATAAATGAGATTTTATGTACTGATCAATTATAGCGGGTATGAGAACTCATAGGATAAAAAAGAACCACGACCCACCTCATCCTCCTCCCTGATCATCTCGTACAACAGTGCAATTGCTTCTCCACTAGCAATTCTGAGATCAACATCCGGACTATGTAGAAGCTGAACCAACTTGGACATGTGGCTGAAAATTACACAAAATATGGTTATTAAGGCCATCTTGATAGTCCTGGTCATCAAATCTTGATAAATATCTGTTGCATGCCTTTTTAATTAGTCCATTATTTTGTACGAGATGCAAAAAGAAAATACAGCATAGGTTCGCTACGTTCTGTGATTAAGCTAAAACATGATAATCTGATAAAATATTCAATATACCATAGTCACAAGACAGTTCTTAATTTTGACCACTGGGCTTGGACGAAATTGAGTTCTGGGTGACATTCGAACCAATGCCCTCAGTGCCAGTGGTTGCGAAAACAAACACTCTTAACAATTAGGCCACTGAAGGACCATGCGTATCAACAAAATTAACAGCTGCTTAGACTACGTCAGAGCTAAACTGGTGTCACAAGTTGACAACTCACGTTCTTGCGATATCTTTGCAGACATTAGGTGGGGCGATGGAGAGAAGCAGACTCCAAGCGATGAGGGCTTCTGTGTGGAGAGAGCACGTCTCGGGGGCCAGAGACGGAACACTGCCGTCTCCCTTGAAGTAGGAACCTCTGAAGACGCTTTCTAAGGCTTGCATGATCTCCTTTGCTTGCTGAAACCAAAAAGACAATATTAAATCATATGTTGGTCACCCTCCTTGCATTCTGTTCACACTTAAATTTGCAATATCAATTCTCCGACACTTAATGGTATTATCTTAAATTTATTCAAGCTAATCACAATTCTTAAAGATACAAAACTCTTGTTTAATAACTTTATTTGAAGAACTTATTAATGCCATTTTAGCTCTTGTGGTTTATAATTAAATATATGCATTTTCTAAATTCAGTTAAACCAGAACAAATCCTCGTTACAGTTTCAACAAAACATTACCATAGCTGGAAAAAGTAAAGAATTTGGGCATGTCATCGGCTGGAAATTCTTAAGCTCAATGGATGTTTTTTAAAGACGGCTCAAAATTTGACAAGGAAAATATTTGCGTATTTCTTAATTTCCTGGAAAGTCAGGTTTCACTAGCCGTGAATATCACAATAATATTTTAAAGTACACTTATATTTTGAAACTTACCCCAAGGTCTCCACTGCAGATGAACGTTAGCAAACCCAAAGTCTTGGCACACTGTGGAAAAGAAAAAACATACATGTATAACCAATGGGATGATACTTCTATTGTTGTTTCAATGTCATTTTTATACTATCCCAAAAACAGCAGCTGCCATTATTCACATATACCTGATATAAACATGGAGCACACACCATTCTAAAATATTAAATACAGATTGTGGAAGGGCGACAGACTACAGTAAAATACTTTTCCTTAGAAAGAGGCATCTGTGACATGTCAAAACATTTTATCAAATCGAATGATGAACGTATTTCAATATACTCGATCATGGAGAAAGGTAGCATTTGGCAAAACAAAATTATCAGTAAACTAGCAAGATATTAAACATTAACAGTGATTAATGCCATTATCAAAATGATAAACCCACATCAAGCCTGTAAATTCTCAAGTGGTAAAAAAAGTAGATTAAACCAGATAAAATATTTAGAATACTTGGGAAAAGGACCGTCAAAAACAAAACAGGACAGTGAAAAACAAAACAGAACACTCACAGCACTTCGCGCCTTGACACTGGCAGTTCCGTCCAAGAGCAGGGTGCGCAGAATATGGACCATGGAAGTGTACAGCTCCTCACTCTCCATGCCCATACCAAGTTGGATGCACTCAAGAACCACACAGACGCAACCCAAGGCCTGTTCCTCTCCCTTGCCCTTGCGTATGCAACGCTCTAGGCCATCACTGATTGTCAACTTTCTGCAAAGCAAATCAAAAATTAATGTAAGGATTTATTTACGAGCATCAGCAATTGGCCAGAATTAATTTTGTCTGATACCGGTAGAGAATTTCTGTAAAAGGGAGAGAGCAATAAGGCCAGATAATCTGCCCATCTACAACTTACAGGAGCAAAGTTTAATATCAGCACGATGCACAAATACATACAACTTTACAGCAAAGAAGGGAATCCACAAATGTAAGTAACCAAATACGTCCATCTATCTCCCAAGTTTCCAGTTCAAAGAACAATATATATACAATACATTACGCATACAAGGCAACACTTAAAGAAAGTTTTCCTTACCTATCTGTCACAAATTCATAGATGTATTTCTTGGACAAAGCGGATTCTAAACTTTTCAAGCACTCCACTCTGCCCTTAGCACTTTTCTGTGAGAGACCATCGATCACGTCCTTCAGCTTGTCCTCCATAATTTCTTGGGCGGAGATCTCGTCAACCTCATCTGACCCTGAAAGTTGCAAATTTACATTAGTTTTAATTGAATTCATGTGATTTACAAGGTCACCCATGACTCACAAACATACATTTGCACTTAAAAATGCTCAAAAGTAGGGCTAGATTCAAGCATTTGTACAATAGCCTACATGTAGGTCCAAGATTAAGAAACATCATCCACTGTCTGGGCTGCATTGAATCTTGTATATCATGTATACATATATAATAATAAAAATATTAACATGACCAACATAAATATAATGGAAAAATACAAAGGACACAACAAACAACAATGTACGTGTTTCACCTAGTTCCCACAAATGAACAAAATAAACAAATGCATAACTAATGGATTGTCAAACTGACTTTTAGAGATGCAAGAGCCATGGGTGGCAACTGAGATGGCTCTGGCGTCATATATCTAGCATTTCTCACTGGGAATTTTCTACTGCTGACCAGACAAATGTATTAAATCCCTACAATACAAGATTACTGCTGTACAAACCTGTATCTGGAGCAAGACTCTGTATATCGGAGACACTGCTGACCACACTGGCATTGTCCCCAGTGTCATACTCCTCATCGCTGGGCTGACGGGAATCCCCTCCACGCCGACCTGTAAATATAAACAAAACTTACATTACTTCAATATTTTAATGCAAATTTATATCGAGAATAAAAATACAGACCATTTGTTACACAAGATGTACATCCATTGACCTCACCAGCCAAACAACAGTACAGTTGGGAAGCCAGCAAAAAAAGTTGATTAACAGTGATCTGAACATAGAGGTCAACGACCTGCCCTTAGCTTATTTCTCAACATTTCTTAACACCCCCCCCCCCCCAACCAACCATAAAAATATGCCTTTGGAGAGGGAAGTTGGGGACCCATCAATGATATGAAGCAGACACACACAGTAGTTTCGTCCTAATTCTTCTGGTACATTTTTAATTGGATGAAGCCCCCCTCTCCCCCACTGACAACCATTATGCCAAAACGCAGTCATTGAGTCCTTGTGGTACGCCTATGGTCAGGGAAGACAATGACGAAGCAGGCAGAGTTACTGTTGTTTTGTTGTAATTGTTGACCTTTTATTCTTTTATAGATTTGAGATACCATAGCATAGCAGCTGTATCAGTGTATAGGAGGCCACAGTACTGGCAACAACTGGGACCACCCTTTAGATTTTTGAAACTACAATGTATTTCATCTGAAAAATAATCTTATTCTTTTTATTTTTCAGATAATATGCTGAAAACTGTGTCCTTAAATTGGCCAAGCACATACTGGCTCACATATTAAAATGATACAAAATCAATTCAAATCAGCTGTTTGACTCATCAAACATGAGGGTACATTAAAAGTTATGTCATTAATTGGGTACTGGGAGAGTACTTAGTCAAATTAAGAAAGCAGGTAACAAAATGCCCTTGTTGAAGGGTGATCCTGCAGATTTCTGCTGACATTATGTCTTTTCTTATTTTCAGGGTGACCAGGTGAAAGCCGTAAATGCAAACGGCTGAAGGCTAATAGCTACAGTTTAGACTAACTAGAAATTATATATAACAAATTAACATTACAACATGACATGGACAGTCACTGGACACTGATTCGAATTTCTTATCCAACTATAAATTCAAGGACCCCTTCGTAAGTATAGGATGCCCATCCACAAAAACTTGCATGCAACCTTTCCTCAACCACGAGAAAGACATAGGCTGGCTTTTACGTTCAAAATTTATATTTAATATTTTGCCCCTCCCCTACCCGTTTCACAGGTATTATGTTAGGCCTACTGAAATCAGCAGAAAAAACACCTGTTGAATCAGACAAAAAGATATAACACTAACTGACCAATGACCAAAAAAAAACAGCTATAAAGCAATTAACATGGTTGGTTAAACGCTAAAAAGCAATTAAGCAATTAACTTGATTGGTTAAACAGCTGAAAAGCAATTAACTTGATTGGTTAAACAGTGACAATAGACTTCATTCAACAATCACTTAGCAATTCTCACTGAATGTTGTACTAGAAGCTCTCAGAACTATTGGGTTGAGTCATCATTATTTGGAGAACCCATGGTAAACAAAGCTTTTCTCACATTCTAGCCCACTCATCCCCAAAACATATGGAAACATCTTCAAAAAAATGTCACATCAGCATTTTTTGCCATCACCACAGTACAGAAATGGGCCAGGTTTTAATTAGGTAAGGTATATGTCACTATCAAACCCCCATGAGTGACAGATACAGTGATGAAAATAGCTCAGCTCCAAATTTAGGTCGCGGGAAAAATGGCAACCTTGTCAACAACATCGCCATTCATTCTGAACAGCTGTCAGTCGATAATTCATAGAAACACAGTTCATTCAGTCTTCAACTGCCGTAACAGCAAAATAAACGCCACAAAAGCTCGGTGTTCATCAAGAAAATGTTACGAAAGACAAAGAATTCAATACACAAATGAATCAACAAAGTCATTGTGCAATTTTCACGTGTTGGTAACCACGTCCATGTGCTGACAAACTTACCTTTCTGTTTTCCTTTCTTATTCTTCGGCATCTTGGTGGTAATCTGTCCTAATTGTATAATTTTCTAATTCTCAGGAAGGTATATGAACGAATAAACCGTAATTTGAAGACGAATATGGGATAAATTGAAGAGATTTTTGACTTGTAAATCGCATGGTAACCAGCAGATGTTTTTGAAGCGGACGAAAGTTCGCCTTCATGTCAAACCTTGTACATAGCAGACCTCTTTTCGCTGCATGCTAAGAATAGCAAGTCGCGTTGCATGATGGTATTATTTTCATCATTTTTGGGTACAAGGTGAACATATTGAGTCAATTAAGTTTCTTTACGTCTATTGCCCTTATATGACATTTTTATGCAACATATATGTATCATTAAGTAACATAAATGGTTGAAATAGATACTGTGTTAAAAATTATATGTTTATTTGGACTATTTCCAGGTATCGATATTTCAGAAACTAATTGGCAAGCTGATGACTGGCTAAAGATTGTTTTCCCTCGACTTTTGAGCTGAGAAATATTGCAACTAATGAATAAATACTGAAATCTTTACCTGAGGGTGGAAATGTCGAAATTCAAGAACAAAGGTATGTGACAAGAGTGTCATGGCTTCATTTTGTTGCGTAATTGAGCCAACAATGTACCAGCATAATTGGATAATTGCAATTTGAAAAGTTTGTTTTGTTTCTACATTCACTCACCAACTGCTCACTGACCAGCCTGCCAGCCAGCTGGCAGCTGACAATCAGAGTGTTCAAACAATCAACTCTGGTAACACATCAAAGTAAATTTCAGTTACATTGTTATACAATATAAGCATTGACTTCAAATTAAATTTAAGGGACAGTTCAGACTTTATAACTGGGGTCCCCCCCCCCCTTTAGTCATAAATTCTGAACTGTCCCTAATCAAATTCAATTTTGCTATCAGGCTAATTGTGAAAGACTTAAAAAAAAAGTTTATTCAACTTATTTAGGTGAATTTATTCTTATTTTATATCTGTTTCAGTGGGCACCCCTGAAGTCACATCTGCAAGAAGTAAATTGGATGGACTGCTTAACACTCTAGTGAACAAAAAGGAGGAAAAACCGTAAATCTATTTTTCACATTCTCTCCTCAATTAATTTTATCATGGACATTCCTGGCGCTTTTGAGCCACACAAACAGCTCACTAGTTATCAGCTGGTTGGACAATTTCAGCCTAATTCAGTTGAAGCCAAGGGGTTGAGAATCCTGATTGGCACGGGTGAACAAGGACAAGCAAGTGATCAGTAACCCTGGACTAATTGTTAATGGCAATTTCCGACAGTATTCTTTACTTTGAAGATACTGGTCATGGATGTAATGAATGTAATTAATTTATAACACCTTGCTATTTGATACATTTTTGAAAAAATGCGACTCCAGGAACATGATACGTGGCTCCAGAGTCTTCATAACCATAGAAGTACCAGTAGATTTCTACCATTGCTCATCAGAGATCAGTCTCAAACCATGGACTAAATGTTAGGATATATTGTTTTTATGTGGCTGAAAATGACTATTATTTATGTCAACATGATTAACGTATACAGTGAAATGTAGAAAAATTTGAAAATTAAAACTTTTAATTTTAAGTGAATGACCGAATGGCTGTTTGTCATATTTGAGTATGAAGGTATAATACCGTCTACAGTAAGATTTAATGTGACATGGTTCAGTGATTTAATTTGCAGAAGACGAGTTGTTTGAAAACTGTTTTTAGCCACCTTGTTATGTACATTTATTGCGAAGTTAAAGTGATTGATTTTCCTAATTCAAAATTGTTTCCTGAATATGTTGTTCAGGGGAGCGGCTGAAGCTGTGTTGTCAGATGATGGAACTGGTGGCGATGACTCTAACAGGTAAACAACACTTCATGATAAATGTAGGGCTTTGTAGCCCAAGCACTAACTCAGGGTTTCCATGAAAAAATATAGGGATTTGGGAAAGTCCCAAAAAGAGTGGTCCTGGAAAGTACTGGAAAAGTCCTTAAGAAAAAATCAGGTCATGGTAATTATCAGCCGAAAAAGCCCACAAAAATCCATTTTTGCATGGATGTCAATCAGGCGGGTGATAATATCAACACAAATAGCTCATTTAGTGTGTGAGAAGTCCTTGAAATTTGATAAATTTTGTCCTGAAATTATTAAGAAAAGTTTTCTTAAATTTAGTTTTCATTTGAGTGGGATCCCTGAAATTTTTTCGTGTAGCCAATTTTAAATTTGTTAATTCAAGATTGCTTAGTTAGTTCGATTGGGTGTTTCAGGGATTCAGTGCCTAATACCCCAACGAAGCGCAGTGGAGCTGGTAAAGGGTCCGCACGTAAAAGGAGAAGAGGTGCTAAGGACGACAGTCACCCAGAAATGGGCCATTATCATCGTGAGTACGGCTTGAGATAATGAAAATATGGAAAATGTTAAAAGTTATATACCATCTGTGTAAATGGCAAGGCTCGCACAAAACTACATGCATAGTATCTTAACATGCTTAATTAACACTGCTTAATATCAGTACCACCTTTGGAAATTATCAAGAGAATGACATTTGAGATGTCATTCTCGTAGCGTTAGAGAATATAATGATTATTTTCTCTAAATTTTGTTTCATATTTCTTGGTGTACTGAATACTTTCGTCTGTTGCATGTTACCTCTTTATAATAGCAAAAATTGGCGTCACCGCTTATTGATTACATTTTAGTTCTGAATTTCTTTTATCCTTGTTATTTTGTTTTTCAGACACATATGTCATGAAATTGTTTGACAGAAGTGTTGACCTTGCACAGTTTGATGACAGCACCCCTCTGTACCCCATCTGCAGAGCTTGGATGAGAAATCAGCCTCACAACAGAAACCTGGGAGTCAGGAGTCGATCTGTGACGCCTCCGCCAACAAGTGATGATAATGAGGTGGGGAATATGATGGGAAAACATCACTCCTCTTTCCTCTTTGTAGACCTATTGTATTTTTGGTAGATATCTGAGCCTACCAACGCATCACAAAACATTAATAATGAACCTCAATATCGAATATAGTAATATTGTTGTTTTGTAAAATTGGATAGCACTGTTGTCCCTTTGTCATGCATAAAAATGGGTTGTCTTTTCTGGAATGGTAAACAAATCTATGATGCATACAATCTGTGTGTATGCATGAGTGGGACTGTCATGATAAATATTTATTACATGTACCCGGTATATTAAAACATTTCCACTCTATAGAATGATGAAATTTATGGACTGCCTGATGCCATAGAAGTGTATGCATGATCAGATTCGCTGGGTCCAGGGTTCGAATCCAGCTCTTGCCAGACCACCTGCATGGGCCTATGTTGGACGGCTGTTTCTATTATCCTTCGTGTTTCCTCCTCCTGTCCTGATTAGCCTGCCGAGTGCGTAAAAACTGGATGTAAAGCCACAAACACCCATCCATCCAAACAATCTGTGTATGCATGAGTCAGACTCACATTGATATTTAAAACTTTTATTTTACGTGTATATTTGAACATTTCTGCTTCAGAATGATGACATTTATGAACTGCCTGATGCCGTGGAAGTGTCCCGTCTCAAACTGAAAATGGAACCTGGGTCTCAACCTCAAGATCTCAGGGTCCCCGAACCTCTGGCGTGCACAGACCCCCCTCTGGACATCAACGAACCCCCAAACGTGGCTCCTGAACAACTCTTGCTCAACCACATGGCCAGGTGGAAAATCATAAGAACCAGGTAAAAAATTTATTTTAATTTGTAAATGTGTGGTAGGCTCCATTTTTTAGTTCATTGATAGTAATTCGCTGAGATGAATTTAGGACTTATTATTCTGATTATCTTGGATTTAGCTTTCAATTTGTGAATGGCGAAGGGGGAGGGGGGTGGCAGTACTGATCATACTCATTATACTTGGTAATTTTTATTCCCATCGTACCAGTACATCCAAGTAGAAACTTGATATTGGGCAGAAATAATTGCTTACATAATTATTTTGATATGTGTAGCCAACTGTGTACATTTACCATTGCATTACCAAATTTATTTGATTAAAGGATCTGCTCATTGCAATTCCATTTTATTTTACCATATGTTCTATCATTATTCTTTTTTTTTAAATCTTATTTTTCGAAATCTGTTGGATTTAATGAATCATATTTTCAGATGGAGGGACTCAGGAAGATTATACGAAGAACGATTTGGTCCATCAATGAAAATTTTGAAAGATATGTATGAAAGACAATGTAAAGAGTGAACACGTAAGTTGTTAGGTTTGAGTAGAATGGAAGATAATTTTGTTTATGTCTCTTATCTAGTTAAATATCTGTGGGATGATTGTAACATATATTGTATTTGATTGAAAATGAATTTTTGTGAGTTTTGAAGCCTGTTTTCCAAGTTTTTTGTAAGTTATTCTAAGTAAACATTAAATTTTAACATACAGTTTTGCTAGTTTGTATAAATGCAAAACATATGAATTTTGCTTAATTGCCTTGTGTTTTTTCTAACTTAATTGCAAGGCAAATCGTAATTTTACCTGAAAGTCCTGAAACAATTCCTTTATTCCAACCCAATTGCAGCCTTAATATAAATGTATTTGTTGATGGTTTTATGAAATCTTATGTCCAAGCACAGGCAGCAAAAACATATGCATTTATGTTTTATATCAATACAAATTTTTACAACATATTGAAATTATATTGTGGCAAAAAGGAATTTATGATGTAGGCCTATATTTGCTTTAATGTTGATGATGTGAATATACAATTTTTTTTAAACCAGAAATAACAATAGTTGGCTGAATCTTAACAAATAAAACTGTATATTTACCTGAATATCCTGATCTCGTCAGAATATCCTTGCTCCTCATAATGACAAATTTCAATTGATATGGGTGAAACTCTGGCGTAAACTTTTCTGCCACTTATGATAAGATACTAGTGTGATGATTATGTGCAAATGCTCTCATTTTGGGTGAATAGAACATAAGGGTAAGTGAAAGCTGCCTTGTCAATGGTGGTTATGGGTAAATCCTTTGTGTTAGGTTATATTCGGTTACTTGGGTACCAGTATGGTTTTAATTTCTGTTGTCTTGCAGGGTATTAATTGCATATGGTCACACCAAGTGGAATTCAGTGTAATGGTGGTAGCCCAGATGATAGATTGCCCGAACTGTTAAATATGTTGACATTATCTATACTTGTGAGAAAAACAACTTTTTTGGGAATGTTTAGGCCTATCCTTTTCTGAGTGGAGATGACAATTGCTTTTATTAAATTGCTGTACGATTTGTTGAAGTTTCTCTTGAAATACAGTAACAGCATGTGAATTTCATCGAAAGGGCTGGTTTAGAGTCATCTCTATGTGAATTATAATCTACCATTACTTAATTATTGCTAAGTGCAAAGATCGAACAAGTGACATACTCAGTGTGGAAAAAATACTGTTATCTGCAGGGTTCAAGATTCCAAACTTTCTATATTTTGGCACAGGTTTCTTTTAAAGAAGTAACGAAATATTGGGAACTGGACATTGGCTTTGGTTAAGAGCATTGAAAGTGTAGGATATGACCTCACTGGCTGCTTATGAGTCATAAATATTAACGTGGCATGTACAGGGACATGACCTCACAACCAATGCTGTTGTATAGATCTCTGAAAATGTCCCATTCTAAAGGCATGTGGATTTCATCTAACTTTTGTTGAAGATGTTTTGTTTCAAAATGAAGTGCTGTTGAATTTGTCATAAGAATAGATCTCTGAAAATGTCTTTCTAATCGCATGTGGATTTCATCAAACTTTTGTTGACGATGTTTTGTTTCTAATGCTGTTGAATTTGTCATAATTGTCGATCTCTGAAAATGTCCCGTTCTAAAGGCATGTGGATTTCATCAAACTTTGTTGAAGATTTTTTTTTTCAAGTGCTTTTGAATTTGTCATAAGTATAGACATCTAAAAATGTCCCGTTCTAAAGGCATGTGGATTTCATCAAACTTTTGTTGAAGATGTTTTGTTTCAAGTGCTGTTGAATTTGTCACTAGTGTAGATCTCTGAAAATGTCCCGTTCTAAAGGCATGCGAATTTCATCAAACTTTTGTTGAAGATATTTTCATTGAAGTGTTGAATTTGTCATAAGTATAAGTCTCTGAAAATGTCTTTCTAAAGGCATGTGGATTTCATCAGACTTTTGTTGAAGATGTTTTGCTTCAAATGTTGTTGAATATGTCATAATTATAGAAATTTACCGTTCTAAAGGCTTGTGGATTTCATCAAAGTTCAGTTGAAGATGTCTTCTTTCAAATGCTGTTGAATTTGTCATGAGTGTAGAATCTGTAGATCTGAAAATGTCCCATTCTAAAGGCATGTGAATTTCATCCAACTTTTTTCGAAGATGTTTTGTTTCTAATGCTGTCAAATTTGTCATAAGTATAGGTCTCTGAAAATGTCTTTCTAAAGGCATGTGGATTACATCAGACTTTTGTTGAAGATGTTTTATTTCAAATGCTGCTGAATTTGTCATAAGTATAGATCTGAAAATGTCCCGTTCTAAAGGCATGTGAGTTTCATCCAACATTTTTTTAAAGATGTTTTCTTTCATTTGTTGAATTTGTCATAATTCTAGATATTTGAAAATGTCCAATGCTAAAGGCTTGTGAATTTCAAAATTTTTTTAAGATTTTTTGTTTCTAATGCTGTTGAATTTGTCATAAGTCTAGATCTCTGAAAATGTCCCATTCTAGAGGCATGTGGATTTCATTAAAATTTTGTTGAAGATGTTTTATTTCAAATGCTGCTGAATTTGTCATAAGTATAGGTCTCTGAAAATGTCTTTCAAAAGGCATGTGGATTTCATCAGACTTTTGTTGAAGATGTTTTGCTTCAAATGTTGTTGAATATGTCATAATTATAGAAAATTAATGTCCCGTTCTAAAGGCTTGTGGATTTCATCAAACTTCAGTTGAAGATGTCTTCTTTCAAATGCTGTTGAATTTGTCATGAGTGTAGAATCTGTGGATCTGAAAATGTCCCATTCTAAAGGCATGTGAATTTCATCCAACTTTTTTCGAAGATGTTTTGTTTCTAATGCTGTCAAATTTGTCATAAGTATAGGTCTCTAAAAAAGTGTTTCTAAAGGCATGTGGATTACATCAGACTTTTGTTGAAGATGTTTTATTTCAAATGCTGCTGAATTTGTCATAAGTATAGATCTGAAAATGTCCCGTTCTAAAGGCATGTGAATTTCATCCAACATTTTTTTAAAGATGTTTTCTTTCATTTGTTGAATTTGTCATAATTCTAGATATTTGAAAATGTCCTGTTCTGAAGGCATGCGAATTTCATAAAATTTAGTTGAAGATGTTTTGTTTCAAGCGCTGTTGAATTTTTCATAATTATAGATCTCTGAAAATGTCCCATTCTATAGGCATGTGGATTTCATCAAACTTTAGTTGAAGATGTTTTCTTTCAAATGCTGCTGAATTTGTCATAAGTATAGATCTGAAAATGTCCCATGCTAAAGGCTTGTGAATTTCAAAATTTTTTTGAAGATTTTTTGTTTCTAATGCTGTTGAATTTGTCATAAGTATAGATCTCTGAAAATGTCCCATTCTAGAGGCATGTGGATTTCATCAGACTTTTGTTAAAGATGTTTTATTTCAAATACTGATGAATTTGTCATGATTATAGATTTCCGGAAATGTCCCTTTCTGAAGGCATGTAGATTTCATCAAACTTTTGTTGAGGATGTTTTGTTCAAATGTTGTTGAATATGTCACAATTATAGAAATTTACCGTTCTAAAGGCTTGTGGATTTCATCAAACTTCAGTTGAAGATGTCTTCTTTCAAATGCTGTTGAATTTGTCATGAGTGTAGAATCTGTAGATCTGAAAATGTCCCATTCTAAAGGCATGTGAATTTCATCCAACTTTTTTCGAAGATGCTTTGTTTCTAATGCTGTCAAATTTGTCATAAGTATAGGTCTCTGAAAATGTCTTTCTAAAGGCATGTGGATTACATCAGACTTTTGTTGAAGATGTTTTATTTCAAATGCTGCTGAATTTGTCATAAGTATAGATCTGAAAATGTCCCGTTCTAAAGGCATGTGAATTTCATCCAACATTTTTTAAAGATGTTTTCTTTCATTTGTTGAATTTGTCATAATTCTAGATATTTGAAAATGTCCTGTTCTGAAGGCATGCGAATTTCATCAAACTTTAGTTGAAGATGTTTTGTTTCAAGCGCTGTTGAATATGTCATAATTATAGAAATTTACCGTTCTAAAGGCTTGTGGATTTCATCAAACTTCAGTTGAAGATGTATTCTTTCAAATGCTGTTGAATTTGTCATGAGTGTAGAATCTGTAGATCTGAAAATGTCCCATTCTAAAGGCATGTGAATTTCATCCAACTTTTTTCGAAGATGTTTTGTTTCTAATGCTGTCAAATTTGTCTTAAGTATAGGTCTCTGAAAATGTCTTTCTAAAGTCATGTGGATTACATCAGACTTCTGTTGAAGATGTTTTATTTCAAATGCTGCTGAATTTGTCATAAGTATAGATCTGAAAATGTCCCGTTCTAAAGGCATGTGAATTTCATCCAACATTTTTTTAAAGATCTTTTCTTTCATTTGTTGAATTAGTTATAAGTATAGATCTCTGAAAATGTCTTTCTAAAGGCATGGGAATTTCATCAAACTTTAGTTGAAGATTTTTTTTTCAAGTGCTTTTGAATTTGTCATAAGTTTAGATCTGAAAATGTCCCATTCTAAAGGCATGTGGATTTCATCAAACTTTTGTTGAAGATGTTTTGTTTCAAGCGCTGTTGAATTTGTCACTAGTGTAGATCTCTGAAAATGTCCCATTCTAAAGGCATGTAGAATTGTAGATGTCATCAAACCTTTGTTGGAAGATGTTTTTTTCGAATGCTGGTTAATTTGTCATTTGTCATAAGTATAGGTCTCTGAAAAGGTCTTTCTCAAGGCATGTGGATTTCATCAAACTTTTGTTGAAGATATTTTCATTGAAATGTTGAATTTTACATAATTATAGATATTTGAAAATGTCCCGTTCTGAAGGCATGTGAATTTCATCAAATTTAGTTGAAGATGTTCTTTTTTTCAAGTGCTTTTGAATTTGTTGTAAGTATAGATCTCTGAAAATGTCTTTCTAAAGGCATGGGAATTTCATTTAACTTTAGTTGAAGATGTTTTGTTTCAAGTGCTGTTAAATTTTGTCATAAGTATAGATCTCTGAAAATGTCCCATAAAGGCATGTGGATTTCATCAAACCTTTGTTGGAAGATGTTATTTTCTAATGCTGGTGAATTTGTCATAAGGATAGCTAGGTCTCTGAAAATGTCTTCCTGAAGGTATGTGGATTTCATCAAACTTTTGTTGAAGATGTTTTATTTCAAATGCTGATGAACTTGTCATGTTGGTTGCATTTACCTTCACTTGTGGAAATCTTGGTGAAAGCCCGGGCAGTTAAGTCGATGGAGAACATCCAGTTGGGATCCTGGGGATGCTGATGTTTGGTCCCACTGGGCGCATACCCGCATTACCCGGTGAGGTCGATTGTCTCGCTTGGGTTGTCCATTGCCTCAAGGTCTTCCCAGCCTTCAGTGTGGCCGCAAGTTGAACTTGTTTATGCGACATGTCAAACAGGAAATTGTGAACAGAATTGCACACTCAAGATCAGTAAAAAAAGAAAAAAGCTCTGCAAAGTCAAAGCAGAGAGTAGTGTCATGTCGAAAAATCAAGTAGATGAATACGATCTGACGCTGGTGACACCAGAATTTATGGGAATGGCAGGCGCTAATTATTTGGGAATGAAAACCTGAAATAACAGATTTACCTTTGAAAAAGCCAGCGATCTTGAAGTGTTATGTGTCAAGCCAGAGAATAGCCATTTTTAATCCCGAAAGCGTGCTTATTCAGCTGTAAACACAAGAGCCGACGAAACGCATGTGTCCATTTTGACGACCTAGAGAGCAATTATGATCTCGGGTGCACTCGGGGACAGTGCGTCAAAGGTCACATGGTCAACAACATGGTGTTTGTTTTTTTTTTGTTCTCAGCCGTGATCACAGCTATTTGAGAGGAAATAGCACTGCTAATAATTGTCATGTCAATGTTTTGAAATGACAATAGATCTGTGGGCTTAAGCGAAATAGAGTTTTTGGCTTTTGGTTGTTATGCAAAAGTATGGATTCTCATATAAGTGCTTGGGCCACTGTGCAGAATTTTTCAAATAAAATTTTTAACTGCTTCAGGTCTGACATCAATGTTTTATACAGAATTCAGTGTTTTTGGGCCCAATTTTATGAAAAAAAGTAAGGGTATTTGTTTGGGTATTTTCAATGCAGTTTACTATTGGTACTTTTAATATTTTAATGCCTCAAAGACAAGATCTAATATAAACTAAGGAAACTTATTTCGAACTTTACTTATGTGGTGATAGTTTTTATTTATGAGACATTTCTTTGACCAGATCTCCCATACTTTAGGAGGGGTGCAAAGTTCTGAGACTTGCATAAATCACTTTTTGTGCTGAAAATCAGGAAACCTGAAATGGAACTTACACTTTTCCTTCAATGCTCATGGAACTTTTTGGCTAAAAGCCACTAAAGGTCTCTTCATTGGGGATGTGGATTACGCTACATGTTTTATAAAAAAGAAATCTGGGACAGTATAATGTGCCCCGCGGTTCAACGTTTCCCTGTGTCCCCTCCCCAGCATTCCCTCTTCTGTACATCCTCCCATTGCAGGGTTCGTTAACACTTACCCTGCCAACAAGCACTATAAAATGACGGAGTATTATGAATATGCTAATCCTTTTACAGCTTTTTTCCGGTGTTTAAAAGCTGTGATTTAAATAATTGTTAGTGGTTTTCTTCAAAGAAAATACTTAAAGTTGAATCCCACAGAATACAGCTGCTCCACCTATTGTACTCCACAGTTCAACAAATATGTCCCAGCTGGTGGCTCCCCCGCTTGGTAAAATTGTTCATATGCATTGGAAAAGCTGCAGATTTTGAAAACAGGGGTAGGCTCACTCGAAGGCTGCTGGCTCAGCCAGGAATAATGGCACCGAACTATAAATGCACACATTTTGGGTCGATATACAGGCCTATAATCCAATCCATCTTTCATAAAAATCGGAGAAGGAATCTTTGAGATATTCAAGTATATTTTAAGGGGGACTTATTTTTGTTGAACTGTTTTTCATAATTTTCTCATATTGTACACCACGTAACTCTCAAAAAACATCGGTAACCCCCCTTTAAAGACTTATTTTTCAATAAAGTGTATTTTCAGCTATATTCCTTTAATTTTCTATAAATATCTCATGGATATTGTTCGAGTGACACTGCTTTTCGTTATAAATCCCACTCTTTTTAAAGTATTTTAATGTAATGACATAGATTTTGAAAAGATCATAGTTCGCAAATTATGTTGGATAGCCCGCCAATTTTTTTTTTCATTGGAAAGCTTTCTTTTTGAAGAACTTTTTGGCAAAGTTTCATGAATATCTCATGGATTTTAGATTTCTTGCCAAGTGTGGGATTCAACTTTAAAACAAAAAACAAGACAACAGTGACGACATTCAAACATTCAATCAGTTGCTTTTAACAATATCAAACTGTGAATTATATTGCTCACACCGGAGACTTGTTAATCTTTTAATGATTACTTCACAGAAACATGATACATGTGGTCAGGGTAGGTTCACTAGCCCTACACTGAGAGGTGAGGATGCTTCTGTATAGGTTTGAGTAGTTAGGTTCCAGTTTGATTATGGCCTAGTTCAAAAATAATGAAGCCACACAGCATAGTTTCAGTAGGGGTCTCAAAATTTGAGAATGGCAATTATGGGCCATTCTCAAATTTCGGGACAAAATGCCCTGGAAAATGTGGTAACGGAGGGGACTTTTAATGCAAAAACCTGCATTTTGAGCAATTTAAAAATAGAAAAAAAAATATATATGTAAGTCTTATTTTCAGAAGTACTTCATCTCAGATCAATCGAATTTTTAATTAAATCTCCATTTTTTGTGTATAACGGAGTGGACAGGAATGGTAACGGAGTGGACAGGAACGGTTTGGTTTTCTCTTAATAATGGTTTCTATTTGGGAGATAAAAAGTTTTGATTGCATTCTATTGAATCCTGTCACCCTCAGCAATATATACATACAATTTCTTTGAAAAGGTATCACTGGTAAGCTCGGAATTGGAGGTAACGGAGTGGACATTTCAGTGGGACCAAAAAATGTTCCAATGAAAATCATGCCTTAACTTCTTGAATACCTGTTTAATGTAAATCTGCAAAGCTGTGGTAGTTTGGCGCATGTGCATCTTACGACAATGAGTGGAAATTGCTCATTAAAAACAATAGCGAGCCGAGCTATGCCTGGTAACGGAGGGGACAAAAAAATTAACATAAACTTGTGACACGTCTTTTACATCAATTAATTCAACAAAATGAAACAAGAAAAAAGTTAAATATGATGTATATATTAATTCAAGTCTATATTCTCATGAATCGTGCATAGAAACTTTGGAAATGATGGTACTTTAGGAGGAAAATTAACACTTGATTTTGTCATGTCAGGTCCAGTGACAGGGAAAAACCACTGATTTGGCACGGATTACTGGACACAATGCACCAAAAAAAGGTCTAATAAATGACTTTTTGTTCCAAATGCAGTGGTTCTAAATAGAAATATGAATAACAGATATGGGGTGACGCTTCAGATATCAATTGCATGCAAATTAATGTCAGGGAACTGGAGTGACGCAAATTGTCCCGAAATTTGAGAATGACCCTTATATAGTTATGCTGTAACTCAGCTGTTTACCTTTGATGCTATTTTTGTCTTAAATTGTCTTGTTAATTACCTAGTTATTATTCTGTGAGTATCTTATGAAAATTGTAAGTACATAATGCATCAATAAAAAACTATCTATCTATCTATCTATCTTTAAGTACATTCTTGTGCCAAATTCTTGAAAATTTCATGACATTATGTTTCATAGTTATTGAGATAGAGTTGAATTAATTTGAAAAACATGCGTTTTTCTCACCAATTAAACGTAATATAAAATATTTAGCCACTTGAATTGTTTCAGTTTTAAAAATTTTGATATTTTCAAATGCTATTTCCCAACATTTTTTGGAATCTCTACGTCCTCAGGCTTCATAAATCCGTCAAACCAAGTATTTTTATTAGATGTGTTGACATTATTGAGTTATTTGCATTCAAAGGTTGACTTCGAAAAGTTAAGTCAAATTTTAAGCTTACTGATCTGGGATGCTCTAGCTTCGCGTCGATATGTGTCAGTTGAATCGTTTTGCCCTCCAGACCAAGTATTATATCTGCTAACCTGTTTTGGAGCATTTTATGGTTGTGAAAAATCGAGTTCATTGAAGAATTCCACTGAATAGCAGGGTAGGTGAATCCGTCGCAAGCGTAAAGCCTAGAATACTTTGCAGTGCTACAGAGCTGTAAGAGCTCCGATTTTAATCTGGTTTGGCTTGCAATATTGCAAAATCTGTGATGTTTTTAGAAACCATCAAGTAATCCAGGTCAGCACCTGGTTTCTGGTGGTAAAATACAAAGATTTACAACATACAACATGGGGCTTTGTTGCAAGCGTAACGCCATGGAAAATATTAATTATATTTTCATTGTTATCTTGATGAATAGCAAGGTAGGTGAATCAGACGCAAGCTACAAACATGGCACCGATCTATGGCGACATGCTGTCAAGAGCTGCAGCAAAACAAATTGTACTGTATATTACTTTACTTTAATAAATTCCATTCTATTCTATTCTATTTTATAGAGTGAAGCAATTATAGTAATATTACTTGTAGTGATGATCAACACAATATTTCAGTATTTGGAGTATATTTCAGTGTTTTTAAAATTATCAAAATTTTGCTCTTTGTGAAGCCTACCTCAAAATATGGGACCAATTTGTCGAAAAAGGCAATAACAAATACAAATTTCACTTTAATTTTGTAATTACTCATTTGATTCATTCAGTTATTACTAATAATGCATATAAAATCGATTTGGTTTAAAATCAGACAATTTCTTTTACTTTCGTGTCGTACCATTACCCAAAGTAGGCATTTGGTCTGGAAAAATAGGCTAAAAATCACGCTTCTATCAGCATTTGCTCTGTTCGTATTCACTTCAGTGGCACTTATTTGTATACCAACTCAAATCCCACATCCCGGCGCATAACATAGGTGAAATCATTATAGAGGAAAATATGTAAATCTGAGGACAAAATATGTAAGTTTTTTTTAAATATTGCCGCAAAACTTCCAAAAAATACTGCTTTCCTCATAAAATATTTGGTGAATTTGGATGAAAACTGCCTTGGAGACCTAAGGGTATATGACTTTTGTCATCCAACAAAAAAATTCGATTTCCTTTGAAGATAAGTTACCATTTAGTCTAGTTTTCTTTTTCTGCCATGGAAATAAAATAAATTGAAATTTTGCAATATTCGGCCTTTATCAGTTATTTCCACAAAGCACAGCAAAATGGTAAATATAGTTTCTAGAACTTAAGACATGTCTGTGTTTTTTTACAATATTATGTGGTCATTAGACATGCAAAGCCATTTTAAAATTTTGATGGTCATGTCACACTTTGGCTTCATTTTTTTTAAACTAGGCCTTATTTAAATAGATGACTCTTTTGGACAGTATGCAACAACATACATTAAAATGGAAATGCACATTTTTTTCAAGGCTTCTGAATGCAAAGTTTAAGATGCATTTAGATGGAAGGTTTGAATAGTACAGGTAATCAAATGCATTTGCAAATGTTCCAATTGAGAAATTATATGCATTCAAATATGCATGCTAGTGCATTTGGGAAAACTTCAAAGTTTTGGAGTTTTCATTTGCCCTCTTTCATGGCACTGCAATTGAAGGACACCAACAAGCTGAGCAACTCTCACAAACACAGAAAAACTGTGAAATTTGCTTTAACACATGAATCATTGTTCTTCTGAGCTTTCACACTTTCTGGAAGACAATCTCTCACTCAACTGTCCATCCTGTTTGATAACTGAAATGCCATTTACCAAAAAAACTTCAAACTTGTAAAAGAAAAACTTTGGAGGTACATGAGAGAATATACTTCTGGGAAATTAATTGGTTGGAATATATTGGATTCACCCTTATACCAAAATCACCTCACATGAAAGGTCAGTGTGTTATCAAGCTGTATATATTGTGTATTGATAAGTTAATATTTTTGCATTAGGCTTATCGTGAAATTAAAGCTGATCAAATGTGACTTTTGGTAATAATTATATAGATAAGGCAGATGTCAATGGTAACTGCTTCATTTATGCCAAATGGATTGCAGAGAGGTATAGTCTAATCATACTATAGTTGGACGATTGGTTTTCGTTTATAACATTAGAAAATGAACAGAATATGGATATTCGAATATGATGCTTATATAAAAATTAACTTGACATTAAATGATTTAATTTATAAGGAATTCTTTGAACTTTTTTTGCCTGGAGTTTAGGCCTCTAGGCTTCGCAGTGTGTTTATAGATCTGGCATCAATTACGAAAATAATTGTCCATAATCTGTACATCAATAATATTGATTAAATTATCAATGTATCTGAAAAGCAAAAGAAACCATAATAATGTCTTTGAAAGGAAACATAGTATGCGTGTATATATATCCTCTTTAAAATTAGTTGAAAAGATGAACATATATGGTTTTACAGCCGATTCATTAGTTGTGACAAACGAGAGGGACATTTCACAATGAATTTGCACTTTGTTAGTCATGAAAGCTAATGATGTTTCATGCTGACAACTTTAAACGACAGAACGATGATTGGTCATGATCAAGGGAAAGCCTTGTGATGTGTCTGATTTTTGTGTTTGTCAATCTCCATCAACCCGAATCATTCTCCTTGAGTTCAAGTTCCAGGAAAATAACGTTATGAATAATCGATCAGACACATCATCAGATTCTGCATCATTACACATACAATTTTTCATAAATTTTCCATACTCATTTGGTAATTGATGAAACTGCTGTAAGAGATGTCTATTACACTCTAAACACAGGGTGGTCAAGATGACTACTCTAGAGTGGTAATTCCTGGTGCCTAAACCGACAACTCCTTGAGTCAAAAGGACTAAAAGGTTATCAATGTGACAAATATTGGATTAGTAGGCTGTACCACTCTGGTAATCAAAGCTACCAGATGGTGATCAAATTGACTACCTTTCGGACACTTACATAGTCAGCGTAGTTGTTTTGATTATGATAGAATGGTCAAAATGATTTTCCAGGAAGTCGCTACCAAATTTTTGCAAGCATTACTACCCTAAAGTAGTCATAAACTAGTCACAGTGACAACCAGATGTTTAGAGTGAAGTTACTACTACTACTACTACAAAGTGTGTACGCTGGTGTAATATATTTCATTTTATTCAGAAAAAATATGTTCCATGATATGCTATATCTGTGCATATTTGTATTGCATGGCACTTAGGATGCATTGTAAAGATCATACACACACGGTTTCAATGAGGTATAGACCTGGCCTATATTAGCCAGCAGTAATATGATGAGATAAGTTGGTCAGTGTGGTGATAGTTTTCGACATTTCATAATCCTTTAATATTAAACAGGACACAGTCCAATCTCCATGAAATCTGATCAGCCTGTTTTGTTTCATTTCAGGTTTTTAGACTGGATAAGTTTATTGCATGCTGGAAGTGGCTACATTTAAGTAAATTGCAACTGATCATCATATCACAACTTCATAACCAACTGAAATAAGTCAAGGAATTTGGTTATTTGATAAAGATACCCTCAGACTGCCAGTTACCTCAAATGATGAATTGATTTATTGAAGTGATGACCAAGTTGCTGCTGTGATAGTGTCTTTCAATATAGTCTGCAACTGGCCAATGAGATCCCTTGATAGATAACAATGGCTCACGTGACCATTCCCATGAGCACCAGTGCCCCCGTTTCTGGATTGTCACTTGAGGACCGCTCTAAGTTGGTGTCGCCTTCTCACACGAAGTATGGCAGTCTCAAGTACGCGGATGTGAACAAAGTAGAGGTGCTAGATGTCAATGAGAATTTCGCTGAACCCAAAGAACAGAAGGATCATTACAAAGCATATTCTCCTACAGCTGGAATTGCTGCAGAGCTAAGAAGTCGATATTTGAATGACACGGGCCCGGACGCAGAATTAGACACTTCGCAATTCACTGCAACTACAGATCACTCGAGTCTTGCTGACACCAGCGACAACTCTGAAGTCTCTTTTGAGAAGAATTCTCCTGTCGCTCGACTCAATTCTTCCAGCCCTGGTGGAACACCAATCAACACAAAGTATCCAGTGAGTCCTGATAAGAGTCCACTCTTTAGCATTGAGGAGTTTGGTGAAAGCAATCAGCCAGGGAATGACATCACTTCGGACTGGGATGTGACCTCCCACCAGACCCCTTTAGCGACTCCAGTGAAGATCAAGCACACAGAAAAGACCCCGGAAAGCGCTTCAACAGCTCATACGCCCAGCAATAATTCAAGGGCCCACACACCTGGAAGTGGATCTAAAAACCGAAGCTTCTCCGAATTAGCCAGGGTGGTGTCGGATGCTGTGCGAAACATCCTGGATTCTTCTTCCATCCAGAGTGGGGAGGTTTCACCTCGGCCCACTGTGCCTCCGTCTTCCCCTGTTGATATTAATGCAGACACCACAGCTGACATTACTGTTGATAGAGAAGACCACCTTGCATTTCCCTTGAATCTGAACCGACAGGAATCCATCACTTCAGTAACTTCTGATCTGAATGTTTCCAGGACACTGTCCAGGCAGGGCACTCAAGAAGAGAGCGAACTGGAAAAAGCGACAGTGGTTGATGCTGCCACGGAACAAGATTTAATCTACTCTGTCGTAAACGATGAAGAGACTGCTAGTTCCTTGATAAGTGACGCCCTCCTTGCTGAGTCCATTGTAGCTTCCTCTTCTGTTCCTTCATCCATTACGAACACTGTTAGTGCTCCTTCGCCAATTGTCACAGTCGGCAGTTTCGGGGTTAGAGAGGAGATTATTGAAGAGACAAGTTTCGAACTCCGAGTTGAGCAGTTGAGAGCCGAGCAATCTGAGAAGGAACTAGGAGTATCGCCAGACCAACAACTGCAGTTTCATGACAGCATGGCAGAGGTGGAAGTTGACGATGAAACAAAAGCCACTGCAGCGGAGAAGAAGTTGGACTCCGACGATGCGTTTGTACTTGTGAGTGGTTCTGAAATCAAGCCGGAGCAGAACTCAGAAATGGACACCGCTTCTGACAGTAAAGATGCAACAAACGCTGATGGCAGCAAACTTTTACGGACAATGAGTGAAAATGGTGTGGAAGAAAACAAGCCTCTTAATGGTACAGCTGGGATGAGTAAAACTAAATCAGATTCTGAAATTACCATGCAAATTACTGATGGTCAGCAGGAGGATGGTGAGCAACCAGTCAACGGTCAACAAGAAGGAGAAACAAAAGGTAATAATCAGGGCTCTTCTGGAGGTACTGACGGTGGTTCAGGAGAAGAGAAAGATGAAGGAGATGGTAAAGATAATGGTAATGATGGTGGGCAAGGAAATAAGGAACATCTGTCTAATGGCGATGTCGCTGGAGTCAACGGTGGTCAACATCCGGATGACGGAAGCAACAACGGTCAACAGAGTGACCTGGAGTCCACCCAAGACATGACGGATGTTGAAGAGGATCTCAGAAAAGCCAGCGAAGAGACCGCCAAGAGGCAATATTTGAATGCTTTAAGAAAACGCTCCTCCCAAAGTAGAACTGATGGGTTCTCGGAAAACAGCATCGAAGACCTCAGACAGGCAGTAATGACGAGAGAGGCGGTCATAGCTAAAGCAGACAGAGGAATGAGGCATTCTCCATCTGATGCTGTCTTGCAATACCAAGAGAGGAAGAGCAAGTTTGACATCAGACAAGACATGCTCAAAGTCATTCCCAATGGCACTTTGATTGGTGCCCTTGAACCAAGGCCAACTTTGCCTGTAAGTCTTCTTTTTTTCAATATCATATCCTGTTTTTTGAAAAATCACTGTTTTTCTTTATTTATGGGCTGTTGTATCATTTAAAATAGTTTTGGCAACATTATCTTTTATTTTCAATTAGTGTACTGTTGTTGGTTAATTAGTGTGGGATACTATTTGGTTTTATACTGCCCTTCTTTCTTGAGCCTATGCTGAGAATATGAAAGACCCAACTTTCAAATGACATTGTGTTAAACAAATTGTACCCATCGTTATTTATATCTTTTCTGTCAATTAACTTTCAATAATGGCATTCACGTTAGCTCTGTCAGCTTCCCTTTCTTTGTTTGATAAATATATTCAATTGTGCAAGAATACGAATCGAATCGACCCTTCAATTTAATAACTCTGATTTAGTGTGAACTTGTGACATTTAAGTTGAACATGCAGTCATGCTCATGATATTGCACATACTATGTATTGAATTCCCCACTGGAATTTGCTCTCAGCTAGTATTGCAACTAATCAGATAAATGATACATTTTATCAAGATTAGCCTACTACTCAGGCATACCTCAACGATGTTTTCCTCATTTGAAAGTGGATACCACATTTTTAAGATGACATGCCCCAAATTGAAACAAAATTGTTTTCAACACTTTCTCCTCATATAGTTGAATGACCTCAAACTTCCATAAAGTTTCCAATTTTTCCCAATATGAAAAATGAGATTTATTCCAAGCACTTCAGCAAAGCGGTGATTCCAAGCTGAGTAAAACGTTATTTTTTAAATATTGATGAGACTTTTAACTATTTTTAAAGTGGAAAGAAAGTATGTTTGATAGATAAATATGCTACGACTGGAAAGTGCTGAGGCCAGACTTTTTTAATTTTTAGCTTCTCAGATCAACCGACCCAACAGATTTTCGGCTAACAGAAAAATAAAATTGAACGAAAAAAGCCATTTCAGTTATGTTAGGCCTGGCTTCTGAAGCAAAGTTATGAAGTACATCCTATTTCTTCTTCTGTTTTTTGTTGTCAATTACTGTTATTTCCACTATCTTTTAGGTTCATCAAACAAGACCTCTGATTGGGTTTAAACCTGGCAGAGCCATTTTAATCGAAGGCATTGTTCAAAAGCCTGCTCAATCGTAAGTTAACTTTCATTAAATAATTCAGTCGCTTATCAAATTTGTACTGATTAACATTTCATGCTGTGTTTTTTCATGATGTTCAGTTGTGCATGTTTATTGACAATATTTTTTTATGATTATAAAGAAAAATTGCAGAAAATTTAATGCAGATATATATACAGTAGTCAACTGTCGAAGTGGATCAAGAATTTACTTCGTAGCAATTCTGACATCAGTTGTTGCTGCATAGTTTTGGGTGAAATGTTAACTTTGATATCTTAGTAATGTCCTTGAACGAAATTGTTAGGCTTCAGTGACTTTGATGGTCACCAGACACGATTGTTTGAAGCAAGGTGCGAAACGACTTGTCACACACTAGTGAATACACCAAAAAAGAGTTGTGATTGCAGAGCCTTGGTCACTCAAACAATGTCGAATTGGACCGAAGGAACCTAAACTGAAAATGTTAAAAAAAGAAGTCCTCAATTCTCTACTAAATATGATTGAAAAACAAATTTTCTCCAGTCACTTGCTGAAGTATTCCCCAGCCGGTGGCTCCCCCGCTTGGCTGAAATTGTTCATATCCATTGGAAAAGCCACAGATTTTTGAAAACAGTGAATGTGGAACGTCAAATCAAAAGTTGAGCTCACTTGAGTTAACAGAACAATGCCTGGTTTATTGCACAGTTACAAAAGAAATGATAATCTGTTTCCAATTAAGGTCACCATTGCTTATTAGTGTTACAGACCATTTTGCACCTAGTGACAAACAATCATTGTTTTGAAGGGTAAAAAATTAGTGAAGCATGAAGTTTTATCGGCCAAAACATTGCCAAGACATCACACCAACATACTGCACTAAGATTATTTACTCATATTTTTTTGTGTTAATATATATATTATATAAAAATTTTTGATCCACTTCAAAAGTTGACTTCTGTATATATATATATTTTTTAATTTGACTTAATTTTATCTATTTAAGGCCATCAGCCGCTGTAATATGTGTGCACTTTTTATTACACAAATGAAGGTTGTTTTTTTGGCAATTTATTAGTTTTCTTACTTTCAGATTCTCCATCAGTCTTCAGACGGCAGAACAATCGCATGCGTCAGATGTAGCAATGCTCATCTCTCCCAGTTTTACGGACAAAAGCATCCTCTGCAACACTTACTGCCATGACACATGGGGTGCTCCTCAGATATTTGACCGAAAATTCCCTTTCGTCAAGACAAAGAAGTTTGAGATCAAAATTGCCACTGATACACACTGTTTTAAGGTTTGTTGTAGTGTTTTCTTGGCTTTTTTCAGTTGTCAGCTAACTTTTCATCTGTTCCTTAATTTTTTTCATTGATGATGAGTCATAATTTTGATTGCCAGTTTGTTCTTGTTTTTAGAGATGCTTGCTTGCTTGCAAGCGGCATCTCTATTGTGGGAGGAAGGCTCTGAAACTTATGACAACTGCATTGGTCATGCTGTTTCATCTCTGTCATTAAAACTTTGCAATGTTTGCATACACTCTCAATAGAATTTTATCTTGCGTTGGTAAACTTTTGGTCTCTTTCTGAGATGAAGAAGTTAATAAAGAAAACAAACAGGCTGAGTTTCTGCAGGTCAAAGGTCAATCACAAAAAGTAGGTCACAGGCCAGATACCCTCCAACAGGTCTTAGTGACAAATACCCTTGTGCAGGTCTCACATGCCAGATACAGGGTAGATACTATCATGGGCAGTCTATCTACAAGCATCTCTTAAAGTGCTTGCACGTTATTTTTATTCCTGAGTGCATATTGTGCCATAAGCATCTCAATTGAATTTTTCAACTCAAATCTTTTCAAACCCAAACCTAACGAAGAAGACTCTGCAATGCCTACAGTTAACAAATTATCCTACCTTGAAATACTTATCATATTTTAAATTTAGCCTTTCATTGATTATTTTCTAGATTTATGTAAATGGCCAGCGTCTTCTGGACTATGACCATCGGATGCCTGTCGATAGGGTCCGCTTTCTTCGCCTTGAGGGTGACTGTGTTTTCAACAATGTGGAATGCCCATATGTCTTGGTGAGTTGCCTTCATCAAGAAAAAAGTGCTATAAATGATGTTGGATATAACTGAATTGAATGTGACTTATTGCTCCAGCTTTAGGTCCATCTGATACCTTTTGAAGCATATTATATATATATATATATCATCAATTATGAAGCATTGCGTATCATGGTTAATACTTTACATTTATATTGACTCTAAATAGCCCACACCGGTGCTGATGGAGCGTAAAACACTTAACTCACTCACTCACTCTACTTTTAAAATGACAGTGAGGTTCTACGGTGAATGCATTTTGATTTGCAGGATTTGCCCTATGTGCTGGATGTGGACCATGGATTCAGAGACAGCAGCGGGGTGATGTTAGACGCCTTTGTGTGGCCTCAAGCCAATATGTAAGTGATTTTTCCGGTGAAGAGAAGTAGCTTGGTTGGAATGGTTGCCATTGCAGCAGTTCAACTATTTACTGGTACAAAAGAGGACTTGTTTACTGTGAAAATTGCTCATGATGTTTCATGATAATTCTTTCTGGGCCTATAGGAAAAATGCACAACAATTACCACATAAAGGACTACATATTGTCTGACTGTCACTCAGGGAAATAGACTCAGGCAAGACTGTAAAGAATAACATATTTTCATAATCCATGGGAAAATTTTAAATCAACACATTTTGATTGGATGGCCTGTAATCAGTCGCTTTTGAGACATTCCCAGCGCAAGAGTTATCTCTGAACAAAAGCACCTACTGGCTTAGGGGAAACAACTGGGCAGTCACAGAGTCTCAAAGACCAGCTTCTTCTGTTTTCTAATTACCATACTCAGCAACTTACTTGCATCTGATTGGTCTAGGACATGGCCATTCTCAAAAAATGTGATAAGGTCTTTTTTATAAGGTGCACATTGTCAGCCTGACTATTAATATAAAGAAATCATGAGTCATTACTGATTTTAGTGAAAAGGACCAGATAAATTGTAATTTCACTAAGAGTGAATTGTAAGGATTTCACCTTCCACACCCACCAACCTGAGTCTTTTGGAACACATACTTTTCTGTGCCCAGTTTTGACTCTTAGACATTCCCACAACACTGGCCACCAGATTTGTCTTTATTTTCTGAGCTGATTTTGGATATATTTATGTCTGATTGCCTTGCTTAATTTTAATAAATGTATAGCTATGTACATGTTTCCCACTTAAAAACCCTTAAACCTTCAAACTTATATAAGCCACAAAGGATCTTGCATAGTAGAGGCATTTGGATGACTCCCTTAAAATTCAGGCAGCCGCACCTGCCTCACTGGTGTAATGCCTTCCCTCCCCCACTGGCCAGGGTTCTATCCCAGGCTGGGACGGTATCAAGTCAACTGGTAACCATGCCAACTGGTAACCAAACCAACTGGTAACCAACCAACTGGTAACCAAAATTTCTGCCAACTCGTAACCATCCTTTTTTTGTGGGTCACCAACTGGTAACCACTCATTAAAATCCATTTTCTGACCTAACCAACTAGTAACCAAGGGCCCTACCAATTCGTAACCAGGGCCCTACCAAATCGTAACCAAGGCCCTACCAAGCTGATTGCAATCAAGGATGAATGAAGTCTGGTGTCAAATTTGATTGCAATAAGAATTTTCAAAGGTTTTGTGCCAGTGTCATACAAAAGCAATTAACTTTGATGAAAGCTTTATGATTCACATTACACATCTACTTGGGCTATCAAGCAATGCCAATGACAAGTTGAATGCACCATATCTGCCGTGATTAGGAGTCAAAAATTGACTGGTGATTACGAATTGGTGTTCCCTGGTTACGAGTTGGCAATAAGTACCGATTACGAGTTGGTATGGAATTTTTATTTTTTGGTTACTACTTGGTCATGGACACTTGATTACAAGATCTCATGGTTACGACTTGGTTGGTAAAAATAAAAAATGGTTACGACTTGGTTTGGTTACGACTTGGCATGGTTACTAGTTGACTAGTATTCGCTGGGACAGACATAAAATATAAAGTATTGATGTCAAAATTGTATATGTCGTGTGTACTCTATGTAAATATGCATACACTATTGTATATTTTCTTTCACAGTATCTATATTTCATAGATCTTTTCATGTAAATATTTTGAAACATACATGTAGGCCTACACAGTAACCGCTTTGAAAATTCAAGCCATCTAAATGTGCTACAATTCTTATTTTAGAATTTCTCGTTAACCTTATTTCCTATTTGTTATTACCAGGTTTGAACTGAACCTTTTATGTGGAGAGAAGGCCAGGCAGACGCATGCCTCTTTCATGATGAAAGTGATTTACCTGGAGGATGATTTGGTCAAAGTGGAGATGGCTTCCTTTTGCAACGACCGCGTTGGCGAACAGCACATGGTCGAAGGGCTCCTGGACATCCAGCGTGGACAGGACTTCAAATTAAGGATCATCTGTATGGAGAAGTCTTTCTCTGTAAGTGGTCTTCTAAAATTGTTTTTATTTGGGCAAGCTTTCTAGATTAATTTTAAGTCACTGCGGACCAAGCGTTCCTTCGTTGGTTATTATGCACCAAAAAATTTTTTACTATTATTGCGCTTCAATGCGGCTGAAAATCTTTGCCTTCATTGATTCAGAACCAATGTTGTGGAACCCAAAGTTTTCCATCTACTTTCATGAGTAAAATGCCAGTGGGATGTCGTTCGGATGAGACGTTAAATTGGTGGCCGCTTGTATCAGATTATGAAGCATGAGAAGGGATTGATGGATTGCAAGATTTTTGGCATTTGCTTTAGTTGATCAGCGAAATGTATTTGATAGAGCAGAAATCATATCAGGAGTATGCAGTATTTCTTAAACTTGATACTAAAAGAACTAATGGTCTGGAGGCAAAGTCCCTATCTGAAACATTGTTTGGTTATCACTCACATGAATAGCAACTGGTTACACCTGGTTATTATCTTGAGACTTCTGTTTGACAATTGCTTCCCATTCCAGATCGAAGTGGATGGGGTGGAACTTGCTGATTATGACCATCACTTACCAATCGAGAAGTTGGGCCATGTTCTCATCGATGGAGATATCTCTCTGTATGCTGTCAAATTCATGAGGGTGAGAAATGTTTTTTTTTATTACCTTTTTGATGTTATATGTAGGTCTAACTTGCATTTTACATTTGAGGGAAAGTATTGGGACCTCTTGGTGATTTACTATTGAAATTATTATCAAAAAGTACATAAAGTGCCTATGTATTGACAGCTTTTTCCTTTTGTTGAACTTAGAAAATATAGTAAACTAGATTTACCCTTGATAAAAGGCAGGACGATAGTGCAGTGTTATGTACACTGCAACCCGCTGCCTGCACATTATAAAACAAAAGTAGATGCGGTTAAACACAATGGTGAAAGGGCACACTGTTGTATTGAGGGTAATATGACACAGATTCGATGAGTAGAAGTGGGTGAGCCACTGTGCACTATTGAGGTGTGGCTGGCTATGGTCTGTGTGGATGTTTTTGGCGGGAAAATAGAGACGGTGGCGCCAGTCCCTGGCGATGTCATAAGAGGAACTACTGAGCAGATTCATGCGCCCCTGGTGGCAGAGGACAGTTGCCGTAGAAAAACGTAAATAAGACAGCAGTGGAACTGCTTTCTGCTGTTATCAGGATGAGAGGATAGAATAATAAAGATAGGTGGATAGTTCAGGTGTGTGTGAGGGCTGGGAAATGCGTTTTTAGGTGTGGCAGGAGTGAGAATGTCACCAATGATTTTTGCATCTTATACCCGGCAGGGATTGTGTTTCTCAACATGCATCTATCACATCTACCTGCCTTCTCATAACAATATAATGCCAAATGTCGTCGTTCTCTTTCCTCAGCTGTAGCTTTGCAAAATGCCATGATGTTATAATTCCACAATACACATGTTCTTTATTTTCTTACAGCCAAACAGAAGGGTCAGTTCTGGTCTGGTCATGTCCAATGTTTATGAAGATGAAACTTGCTGCCAATGTGCCATTACATAAGAGAAAAGATTTAATTTGTCTTTGTAAATTTGCATATGTTGTGTCGTTCAGTATTAGTAGTTTTGAATCAATAAAGTGCTTAGTCATTATGTAAATTTGTATTGTAAAATACATATGTTTAAGAAATGGTAGCTTTTTTGGTAGCGATAAGTTTTAATGAAAATTTTGTACATTTTTAGAGAATATTGTCTTTCAACAGCCTTGTTTTGTGAACTGTATAAATTGTGAAATGTAAAGTATTCGCTCCTTGAGACAGGGTGTCCATACTTTTTCGAATAAAGTTGAATTTCATATAGTCTGTCAGGTGCCATTTGTGCCAAATTATTGTTTTAGTACTTGAAAATACTCATTTTGAATAAAGTTCTGTATTGAATAATGATATACTGTGATTTTAGATTTGATCTGGAAATGAATGGTTTTGACTGAGCCAGGTAGCTCTTGAGACAATTTGAATTGTCAACTTTTCTTTGAAACGCCTATACCAAGTATTTGACATAAAACATCAGGCCACATGGCACACACGTAGGTTTAAAGAAAAATGTAGAATGCGTCCAGGACAAGAAATTGCTAAATTCCCTCTTATCTTGGTCAAAAGTTGAAAACGGTGAAATTCAGCCAAAAAATGTATTTTGGATTCGGGTTGGTCAAGCAGTCAGCTTTCATTGCATATTGGAAAATGGCTATGTTCTGCCACAGCGCTCTTGAAGAAACATTGAGGTTAAAAAAGGAACCAAAAGCAGGACCAAAACCACCTGAAACTACATGATCATATGAACATTTTAAGACAAAAACGAAAAAAATCTGAATTTTTTGAGAAATTTAAGTTTTTAAAAATCTTGTTTATCCCATCGCTTGAATACATGTAAAATGGCTTATAATCGAGAAGCTTTAAACTCAATGAAATCTGTTAGCTAAGCTCTAAAAGGAATTTATGATCATGTAGTTTCAGGCAATATAGTTCCCGTTTTCGGTTCACTTTACCCTTTTTTTACCCCAATGTTTCTTCAGGAGCGCTGTGCCTCTTGTTGAGCTGCTTTTGACTCAGAAATTTCCAGATAGGAACAAAGATACTTTTTTGCCAATAATTTGGATTTCTGGTAACTAATGTTATCCCTACTATACTCCAGCATCCTATGAGTTTGCTGAGCCATATTTCAGCCAGGCTATGGTCAAATGTCATCTGCATGCATCCCATATTTGGTCAGTTGTGTCAAGGAGGCATCAATTGTCATGCTGTTTTTTTTTCAATGACTTTGGCAACTCCAATGCTATTTTTGGATGTGGTAGTCTGGTGAAAATGAGAACTGCATGCTGCTGCCATCTGGCACAAAAGTTAATTTTGTATGCTGTAGCACTGCAGCTCCAAAGAAATAAAATTCAGTTCCAATTTCATGGCACATTCACAAAGTTTATATTCAACATTGAGATAAACCAGAGTAAGACTCAGCAATCACATTCCCTAAGGAAGAAGACAAGGCCATCAGCATACTCAGAAACAGACCTGGTATCTCCAGACAAAATTTTGTGAGTTCCTAACACTCAGTTTATGTGGACCGCTGGCTTGAGCTCGCGGAATTGCACATGCCACTAGGTGGCAAACATGACAGCATATGTGGATCAATCCCAGTTAAACGGGCAAATTCCAAAAATAAAGAATGTTCAAAGAGTATTGGCTGTCATTTCTAGTAGAATCATTTTACAATTTGGCAGTTATTTAGAATACTTATGTATTCGTATAGGTTATTCACCTAGGGAGAGGCAATATGTGATTTATCCAGCGAGGGCGTTAGCCCGAGCTGTGATAAACACATATTGCCGATCCCGCGGTGAATAACCGGCTTATACCATAAGACAAAACTGAAACTTGTGATTTGTTGCTGTGGGTGTTTCACAGCTTCACTTATTATTCTCCCATGGGAGGATAACTGGACAACAAAGATTATGGGTTTTATTGCTGTGAAATACTGGCTCATGATTGGCTCACAGAGGTGTCGAATGGTATAAATACAAAATATACATATAATATGGGATAGGAACTGGGGTAAATACCATGTTGAATGGCCGAAAAACGGAAAAATTGCATGTCCAATGGCTGTGTAGTTTCATATAATATGACGCTGTGGCACTATTTTTGCTGGTATTGACTTGAGAAATGAATGAAAATGTACCTAACTATACTGTCTTTCAAACAAAAAATGCATAACTCATTTTGAAATCTATAAATACGTTTTTAAGGTTATTTTAAAAAGTCACATGATTCTTGTAAATTACGTTACCAAGGTTCACCGCCACTTTAATCATGTTATTATTTGCCAATTCTCATATTTAAGAACTCATTTGCTAAGTTTGAAAGGTCTAGTTTTTGGTGCAATTTACGGTTTTGAAATATATTGAAAACTCTTTTCACAGGAGGCCAAAGAAGGTCAAAAAGCGATTTTGTCGTTTTTAGGTGTAAATTACGTTACCATAGCCTACAGAAAAGACCAATAAAGATAGAAAAACAATTATTTTTTATTTTTGTAGGCCCATTATGCCTGAGATCATCTGGTAAATTTCATGAATTTGTGACGATTATTTTTGCACTGAGAAGGGACGAAGGGTCCAAATTTGTGTAAATTTGTTCTAAACAGTGTAAATTACGTTACCATTTCTCATTTTAACCTAGGAAATTGCATTGGAAATGCGAAAAATAAAAGTTAAGATTAGTGAAAGATATACCAGAAACTGCACCTCTTGACCATAAAAGATATTGAGCAAAAATGTCCATTTCAGTGATGGTCACTTTTTCACTTTTTTTAGACTGGAATTTGCCCATTTAACTGGGATTGAGCGATGTTCTGATCTGCCAAGGCTGGAAAAGACAGTGGCAATGAAACAGCGGTCCACTTGTAGACAGTGGATGGGGTATGTGCCATGCAGTTTATGTAGCATTTTTTGCTAGTGTCCTGGGTTATGTCAAATGAAAACAAAAAGCCATGCATGTACCTTCCTGTCTGTATAACTAAACACTGGAGACAAGAATTTCACAAATTAATTTATTTAGTTGTTGCACTATTGGGATTCACTTGTGAAAAGTCAGTTTCAGTCTTGAGGCCCACGAGGAGTCTACATCTAAATGTGACAGTACCTGGGATTTTAGTACCTTTTACACAATTCCTCATGACAAGCTAAAAGCTAAGATGAAGGATCTTTTTCAAGGCTTCAGGTAAGGACTTCTTCTGTGCAGTACAAAGCTGACATCTCAAATTGGCTTACTGCTGATCCCACTTCAGTATTAAAGGAAGTGAAACTAAAACTATATGCAAAAGAACAGAACAGAATTCTTAATGAACTTTCCGACTCTGAAAAGCTTCCTAAACTTCGCACATATAAACTCTTTAAGACAAGCTACTGCCTGGAACCGTATCTAAATTTGAATCTCCCAAAGAAAACATACACTAATATTGCAAGATTCAGATTAAGTTCTCATAATCTAAAAATTGAGACAGGAAGACATAATATACCCAAGACCCCGATAGAGCTTAGAAAATGTGACAAATGTGACACAGGTGACATTGATGATGAAATACATTGCCTTTTAGTGTGCAACAATAACACTGCTCAGAGAATAGAACTTGTAAATAAAGCAAGCAGCATAATCCCTAATTTCTGTGATCTTGATAGCATACAACAGTTTAAAATACTCATGTCAAATAAAAGCCCTGACATAATACATGCTGTGGGTTCTTTTCTAAATAAAATAATATGAATAAAATCTAAAACTCCTGTGCCTCCTTGCACTTTACTTTCACCGGTGCTGCTGTCAATGTCGAGATATATATCCTCACTTTGCTTTTATTGACTTTTTTGCAATAACACATATGAAACTGGGACCAATGTGCATATTTCATGAACTATGAAAGACAATTTTACATGAACTGCGAAACCTGTCATTTATTATGATATGACACTCGATTATGTTCGGTAACATAGAATACTGTAGATGTAGATCTGAATTTTTTGATTTTTCCATTTTCGATTCTTGATTGACACATGTATCTGTATTTTATATTTCTGCTTGTCAATAAAAGTTTATATATATATATACAAAAGGTATAAGTGTATTAGTCCTACTTTGGCTATTCTCTCGCATCATCAGTTTTGCTAGGGCTTGTGATCATTACAGGGATTTCTAAGTGAGGCCCATTTCATTATGTGATTCTCTCCTCAGGCAGGGATATAAATATAGGTTTTTATGCAAACAACTTTGCGGTGTTTACAAAAAACACGAAACAGTGTTTATAAAATATGCAAAGTCCATCAAAGAGATTAAAGAAGAGATTCCTCTTCTGGTGATGGCATGTTGTACGTACTCCTTTTGTGACAATCAGGTCTCTATCCAGAAGTTCTAGTTCTTAGATTTCCATTCCAGGGTCCTGTGTAGGAGGAGATGGAAGGTTGGACGTCCTTTTATTATGTGAGTCCTAAGTCTCACACCTCCTCACACCTGACTTTTCAGGCCAGGTCCTGGGATCTCAACACTATATAATCTACCGGGATAATTTGTTATATTGTGTCTTTTCTCGTGTAATTTTATATTCGCGCAGCAAAATGGCCCCAGGCCGTATCGCGAAGCGAAATTGAGCACAGGAGAAGACTCAAAAATCTGTGCAGTGATGGTCTCAACATCAACAGTCCACAATTCGAAATTAGGTCAAGTGGGCCCAGCTTCTTATTAATGATTTAGTTTCATATATAAAAAAAATAACATATTCATCTTCAAAAGTGTCTTAAAAAATTCAATTTTCTCCATAAAAAATTCAGTTTTCTCCATAATATTCCCTGTATCTATAATTTTTATGGAATACTTACTGGAAGCTTGGGAGAGTTGGGCCACAGGGAGGGTTGGGCCACCCTGATTTTTGAGGAAACAAAAAAATTTTTGAGAAAGCTGCAGCCACCAAAATTTTATAAAAATAAAAATCTTTCAATGGATGTAACATTTCTGGCTAATTTGCTTGTCACGATCTTTAGAGAGAAGAAAATTCAAATTTGGATGAAAAAAGGAAAAACTGAGCCATGTTACGAGTTTCAATTGTCTGTCAGACAAACAGGACTGAGAAAATTTTCTCTGGCATGCTTGGTAGGCTTGACTATTCAGTTGTTATTAACATATTTTCGAAAATTATCAGACAACCGGTTTTGTCATAATTGGGATTTAGAGAAAAATGGTGGAATGGGGGAGAGTTGGGACAGTGCTAATACTCTCCCCACATGTGTTGCATTTACTCAGATTTATTTTTATTAAGACAGAAGAACTTGTCTATAGCAATTTTTAACAGAGATTGAATATTTTTAGGCCTTAATAATTATTCATAGTCTAATAAAATTAGATATCAGGGAGAGTTGGGCCATCAGGCCAAGGCTTACACAAACTAGAGTTGCAAGAGGCCTCAATTCAGGATTAGCGAATTCTATGACCACCACACTTCAGGTTAAAAATATTATGGCCTCAAGTACAGCTTAACCGAACCTGATATATTGCAATGGCCCAAGTCTCCCACTTGATGGGGAGAGTTGGGCCAAATTTTTTCCAATTTTCTTGGGGCTGTAGATCATATGTTCTTGGGCAAACATCAATGCAAACATAAAGATATTTTTCTGAAATATTTCAAGATACAATACATGCATTAAGCATGTTCATATAATCATTACAGTTAACAGGAGGTGCAAGAATGTAAAAAGTGGCCCAACTCTCCCAAGCTTCCCCTAATTATTAGCCTTGACAAGCTAAATTAACTTACATGTATTAACAAGTGATTCATTTAATTTCAAAACAGACAACAAGAAAACATAACAAAATTAAAGTTTCATGATTATTATAAACTGATGATTATGTAACAGTGAGCAATTAATCTAAATGCAAATCATGTTATTGTTTTTTATTACTATTATGCTATTATGTAATGTCAACTATCTAATCTAGAGTTAAATATGGCAGCCTTCAGTATTGTCTGCCTTTTACCATGAGATGATCATTGATCAATCTACCAATATTAGGCCTATTGTATTTCTATCTATCTATGTGTCTATCTATGTGTCTATCTATGTGTCTCTCTATCTATCTATCTATCTATCTATCTATCTATCTATCTATCTATCTATCTATCTATCTATCTATCTATCTGTATCTCTCTCTATCTATCTATCTATTTATCTGCATTTTATCAAATATTTTTTTTTTATATCTCTGTTATTCTACAGTTATCTGTCTTTCAACGTTATGTCTTCCTAATTGTTTTGAAACAGTCACATAACTGTCTTTATACATTGGATATGAAATAAAAATGAAAGTTATGGTAACATTGTGAGTCCTAAAACTTCGAAGTGCTGCGCGAATTTCATGGCAGTGCCATTTACATATTATGTAATAGATCTCAATGTTCCAACATGTGTATCTGTTGGCCATGTTATGTAATACTTTGCCTTGGCCACACATACTCCTGCAAGTTAGCCAGTCTTCATTGCAGGTCAATGGCCTATAAGTCATGTAACCAGGTAACTATAAATAGAAGGGGGCTCAGGCAGGAATGCTTTTAAGTGGCCCATTGGGTTCTTGGGTTGCATGAAAAATGTTATAAGTTTATCAGATACTAATATTATGCCAATATCACAGAACAGCATGCTTCATGCACTGTCAGTATCGTCTAATTATAATTATTATGTTTGTATTATATATTTTAGTAAGCAGCCTAGCTTCTTCTGAGGGACCTGCCAGTTGGCAACTCTTCCTCCTAGGGCTCTCCCTCTCGTATAGATGGCCACATTGTCTTCCCCAGCTTAGTATTCAGATACTTTAGTTACCTTTACTTAAATACCAAGACCATGGACTATATCTTTAAGGCGTCGGTCTTCCAGTTACCCTTTGATCCTCAGTTTGTGATATTTCCATTATTTTCCCTTACAGTTTGTCTCACAACATGCTAACTGGTGTTTGGCTTGATTGTTTAGCATTTACTACTGCATCTACAGGCCACACAGCAGAAATACTCATACTGGCGGATAGAAGAGCTGTAATTGATTTATCACATTTTTGTGATGTTTCGGTGCTTTTTTTGTCAGATTTTTGACAATGACCGTGCGTTCTAGAAATGAGACAAACTGTAACTGCTGACCTATAACTGCTGACCTTTCAGCATGTTCGGCCGTTCTTCGTCTTCATCTGTGGTATTCCTGCCTGTAGTGCAAGGGACCCCATATGTTGGAGTGACACACTTTTTTTCATCCGTTTTCAATTATTATCCTTCCTCATTTTCCTTTCAATGGGAATTTCTAGTAGTGTTTTTTTCATTGGCTCCTTATACTGGCTATTCAGCTGCAAGAAGTCACATGCTTCTCAGCTGCTATGAAACCTTGCAGTAGATGTCTCTATTGCCAGCCGTGATTGCTACATTTGTGATAAAATTATCGATCAGGCTTCTCCAGCTGCAGGCTGGATTGTAGGAACTAGGTCAACTGCAGTAGGTAGGTATTGCAGGCTAAACAAGCTAAACAAACCAGCCAGGCTGGCCAGAGTATTTGCTCCAGTACACTTAGTTTGTTCTATATAGTGAACTGTGCAAAACACATGGGGCTTGTTTTGTGTACCGAGAGACTTTTTCATTTCATGGCAAGCTTCTGCATCGGGAAAGCTGGATTTTGGAGAGCACCCGCAATGAAATAATAGCACATAACAGCCACTTCATGCTGGAGGAATTATTTGACACATACAGGGGAACTATAGTAAACTATTGAAGCGGAACTGTCCTATTGTGTGGTCAATACACACTCTGTGGCTGGCTGTGTTATATTTGGGCCTGGAGCTATTTTAGCCATTCCCACACAAGACTGACCAAGTGTGTCATTTGAATTTACCACCACACCAGGGATAGACAACAATCACAACATCAGACTGTGAACACTGGACACATTAACTTCTCTGGGGTGTAATGGACAAATTGACAACAACAGAAACTGGATGCACAGGATGCAATTAAAGTAACTGTCAAAAGGAGTTTTATTCAATCAAATATCACAATTAACAGAAGTGTCAAAAAACAACTTACAAACAGTTGGTGACATCACAAACTGACAAGCTGTTGCTGACAAACAGCTGATTTGGAACTATCTGTGAAATCATCAACTCAACAAATTAAATCAACTGATCAAAATCACAGAAATTATTATAAAAACAATTCCACATCAAAATGAAGAGGGCTTCAAGATTGGCACAGACTTTGCTGAGGTCCAAGACAAACCAGATCAGAGCTTCTCAAACTTTTAAAAGGACTTATTCCACACCTCTGGCTAGCAATGTGTCGTCTGATGGAATGGTCAGGTGTGCTTTCCCTGATGTGGAACTCAGAAATGTACCTCTGCCTCATCTGATGCTGGATGCATTCTCGAAACATGGGGACAACGTGGCACTGGTGAGTGAAATTATATTGGCAATCATATTGCCTGAATTGAATTGTTGTGAATTGTGATTATTGTTTTGCAATGAATGAGTATTTGAAATGTAGGTATTGAAATATTTCTGACGTTTTTAGTGATTTGTAAGTAGATACATTGTAGGCATTGATGTCAGAGAGCCAGATAGACATACATATCTATAGAAAGATATAATAATTACAGGATGACAGACATTGACAGTAGATAGATAGATTGATAGATTAACTGGAAGATGGAAAGACAGACAGACAGATAGACAGCTAGACAGCTAGATAGATAGGTAGATAGATAGATAGATAGATAGATAGATAGATAGATAGATAGATAGATAGATAGATAGACTGGCAGATAATAGGTCATAATTACAAGCAGGTTGATATATGGCCTATATGAATAAATAAATTGCTAGACCCTAAATAGCCAATTTGGTTCTGATGGGACGTAAAATACATGCTCACTAACAAATTACCAATTTCGCATTAATTTAGATGTATATAAATAGAGGGATACACATTAATTAGGGGCGGCCATCGGATCTTCTGCAACGTTTGAGTTTGCCTTCGTTGGAAGTTACCTATTCACCGTAACAGACTGTAATTATATCTTTTGTGCATCGAAGTCCTCAAATATTATTTTCTAAATCAAACAACACTATGTATGTTAGGAAATAACTCCAAGCCCCCCCCCCCCGAGTTCTAATGGTTGCCCCCTACCAATTTACTTGTCAGACAATCTCAACTATTATTGTATATATATATATAAATGCATTCAACATGTTCAAAGAACAATGGCAATACCATTACAATCAATTAAAGTGAATTCAGTTTATATGTTAAATGCATGTAATTGAATAATGGTTTGTTTGTTTGTCCACATGATGGCTATATTGGGGGTCAGTTTTAGTAATTTTCTATGAAATAGCTTGAGTGTCAGAGTGAGTCAAGGTGAATGTTCTAAAATGTGTCTGATAGATCCATGTTTGACATACTTTTTTTATGGACAGTTTTAAATGTATCTCTTTTACTAGCTTTTACTGCATGTAGCTAGTTCAAAGTTCACCTCAACCGAATCTCAGATCTTCATGATCTCAGTGATCTTATCTTTTTCTAGCAAACTCTAAATTAACCATTCTATTGTGACTTCAGCATTTTAAATTCAGACTTCAGAACTTTGTTGGTCGGTTTATTTATTTTTTGTTAGAAACCAGCATGAATTTTAATAAAATATATATGTACTCCCACATCTTGGCCCAATAATGCATTAAGTGATCATTTTCTTCCCTAAAAATGTCTTTTTAATAAAAAGATTTAACAGACTTACATTTGTCAATGTTTGGTTTATTAAAGGTCTTTGCTGCATAATTATTATTTAAGTCACCACTAACTTTGGTCACTTAATGACCTCTATATGGTTGATGTTGAAGCTCAAAGATTCATGTTATACCAAGAATACTTATTGACCCAAAACAAAGTTAACCCATATACCCCGATCTATCAGCTTTCGACCCCCATATCATTTGTCAAATTGTCTTTGTAAACATTTTGTAACACCCCACCTAACTTTCAAGTGCTTAAGTAAACTTTTCCATACCCTTTAAATACCACAGCTTAAGCTTAAGGTTGTAGGCCAACAATACTGTCATTATCTAGCTATGGACAGTATGGTGTTTTTATTGTTAATGGTTGCAATTTAAGGCTTGATTATTGATCATGAAAGGAGCATTATTCATGTTATTGGAGCAATTTAAGGCTTGAAATAATGTGTTTGTTTAAAAGCAAACTTACTTTGATCCTTATCTTGGTAGATGCCAAAGTTAAAATTAATACCCCTCCCCTTGAGTCTCCTCTCCTTTATACAAAGTCAATACGTGGAAAGTCCATTAAACAATTTTTAAAAAGAGTCCAGGGCCGTAGGCTGAACAGAATCCTAGGGGAGCCAGTGACCCGGTACTGAAGCATACGCACCCCGGAAAAATTCTGAATATTTGAAATTTTTACATGTTGAACACCCTACTCTGCAGGCTACGGCCCTGGAGTCCAGGAAAGCTATGGGCATCCAGTTCAGGACAGCTAATCAGTTATATTTCCCAAAATACTATATTCATTTTTTTCTTATAAGACAGGCTATACAAAATGTATAGAGGTATGTGCACCTTTTCTTCAGAAATTTTCAAGTAAAAAAAAGGGGCACTTAATGCATATTTGGGTCAAAATGTGGGAGTACATGTCCCTAGTCCCCCCCCAGCTCAGCCGCCTCTGCTGATAAGCACATCCTCATGACACAATTTTCACAAAGACATTGACAAATGATTGGCGGGTCATAAGCTGATAGATCTTGGATATGGGTCAACTTTGTTTTGGGTCAATACATACGTATTCCAAGTATTCTGGGTATAATATGGACCTGAGAACTTTAACATTAACAATGATTAAGTATAGCCATTTTAAGGTGACACAAGTTATTGGTGACTTAAATACTGACTTTATCTTTGAGTATATAGAGCAATGGCATTTTTTAATCATAATCATCAATTCATAATTAATTTTATACAATTTTATCCATGGAGTGAATGACCTGTTTTCCATGAATATATCCTGCTTCATTGTAATCTATTGGTGCGTAACAATTAAATGTACTAATATATCTATGATGCTTTTAATAGTTATTGGAAAAAAATATATAAATTCAGATTAAAGACAACCGGTTTGGTTAAGCCCCCTTATAACATGTATAACCTAATAAATTTTGATTTCAAAGTAGTTACTGTGTTTTAAACTTTTATTTTATCATGAACGAATATTGTGTAATCTGTAATCAATGATTTGCAACATGTCCAACACATGCCAGCAAGCATTACAAGGCTTTGTGACATGCTATTTTTAATATTTAAAAAGAAATTATGATGGATCTTTCCTTTTTATTTTTAGGTTGACCACATGTCAGGGAGGCAGTACACCTTCAATCAGTTGACGATGGCTGTGACGCGAGTTGCCAGTGCTTTTGCTAAATCAGGAGTCAAACAGGGAGATGCTGTAACTCTCTTTTCACCCAACTGTCCAGAGTTCCTTATCGCCTTTCTGGCGGTCAATGCCTGCGGAGGAGTTGCTAGTGCTGTTAATCCACTTTACACTCCAGGTGAGCGAACGAAGATAAAAATGTTATTGCAAATGATGTGAAGAGCCATTCTTGGATGCTGTTAAAAACGTAGACCAATAATATGGTCCAATTTGTTCTTTTGTTCAGGGAAAGGTCCTCTTGTTGCAATGTCCAAAATAAATTTTCAATTAAGAGATATGTCTACGTCCTCAAATCTCCTGAAGGTGAACGGTAAATGCATCAACAAAATTGAAGTTAAACCAATTTGCAGAACATTATCAATTTGTGCTTTATTTTAGGCGAACTGGTGCATGCAGTAAAAGAAGCCAATTCTTCTCTCATAATCACGATCCCTTTGTTGGTTCCTGTGGTGAACAAGGCCAGGGAGGAACTACCTGGAGTCAAGGTTTGATTGTTATTTGTGTCATTTGTTACATATTTGCAAAGTTAATTTTGCAGCTTTTACATTGACTTCAAATATACTTGTTCACATTAACAAATCAAAAGAATGTTAAGTTATGTTATATTTTGCCTTTTTTCTTGTTAAAAACCTAATATCCATCATGCTTTATCAACTGTGAACAAGAACAATTAAAACATATGTTATGAACTTTTTGGGAAAGTTATAATTTCAAAAAACATTGGGAACTGACAAGCTGCCAGTTAAGCTAAAGTTATCATTATGTCATAATTATTCATACTTTAAATCATTTCAAGTCTAAATTTGGAATTAGGGATGTTCTGAGTCTTGGACAGTCTGTTAGAATTTAAACATGAGTCATGTCAATTAACTACCATTGATTTCCTCAATGCTCAGGTCGATGTTGAAACCCATATAAAATAATATAAATTTAACTTTTATGCATTAATTTTTTCCCGCACAGGGTGTAATAACTTTTGGAGAAGCGGAAGGATGCCGTCCCTTCGCGGACCTGATGGCGGATGACGGAACAGCCTTTCCTGAGAATGTTGACATCTCACCAGAAAAAGACATTGTGGCGCTGCCCTTCTCATCAGGAACAACGGGTCTGCCGAAAGGGGTTATGCTGACCCATCATAACCTGGTCTCAAATATCTTGCAAATGACGTGAGTTAAATGCAAAGGGTTGAAATAATTGTTTGTAGTTTACTATCACAACAACTTCGTCATTAACCTCGATTACGCAATAAGATTCTTGATTTCCAAATGACCAAATGTTGAGACGGATGAACAGATTTTACCTGTATTTTTACAATGATTTTGCAACTATCATTAACTGTGGAGAGCATTGGCTCAATTTGGCTGTAATGTAATACTTAATATGTCATATTTTTTCTTCTTAAAATTTAGTCCCTGTTAAAGTACAATAATTCTTCTTTTTCTCTGCATGCAAATTGCAGAGGAAGAACAATTCTTTGTTCAAAATGTTAGAACTCTTGCAAAAGAGTGTCCTTAGACTCCATACACATCATATGTCAATAGCATTTCCATTATGATTTATGATGGAGTAGTTGACATGGCTAGCTTCAACAATATGTGTTTTCACATTTTAAACCTTTCAAAGATTAGATATTTTTTAATATGTCAAAAACTGATCACTTGCAGAAATTAAATTATAACTCTATATGATTTCAGATCTCCTGGTGTCGTGAATTACACTGGTGATGATGTCTCATTAGGAGTTCTCCCTTTCTTTCACATTTATGGCAAGACGGTCGTCTTACTCTTCAGTTTATTCATGGGGACCAAAGTTGTAACATTGCCCAAATTTGAGCCGGAGTCATTTCTCTCAGCTGTCCAGGACCACAAGGTCAACGCCTTTCACATTTTTCAAATTGTAACTTCCATGTATATATAGTTTTTGCAAATATGTTTACAACCATTTATTGATCGTTGAATGAAGTTGCATGTATTTATGTATTTTACTTAGTATACTCAATTTATGCTGTAATGTGAATGTAAAGCTGTAACAGTTGTTGCATTTAGGCTTAATGCTGAGTTTGAAATTTTAAGGCAACATTTTTTTAGTCATGTCTCAAAAATAAATTTCACATTTTTTATTTTCTTGTCACACAATTAATCTGGATGGTGTTGCTATCTTTAATTTTCCTTTTTCAAAAGTCAGAATTCAGGATAGGCACTTTGGCATAGGCCTACAGTATCAGAATATACAAACGCTTTGAAAATCTCACTATGATGCTGTTTATGAACTGTGCATGAAAACAGACTATTGTTCAAATAATTTTTTGTTTTTTTTAAAATCTGAATTGTAAATAATTTACCGTTTCAGTATGTCCAGAAGTATCAAAATTTTGTTGTATTTGTCTATATGGATCATGAATAATTAACAATATGTTTGCCATTTAATTGCAGGTGACCTATATGTTCATAGTGCCGCCCATCGTCCTATTTCTTGCCAAGCATCCCCTTGTGGACAAATATGACTTCAGTAATGTTAAACACATGTTGACGGCAGCCGCCCCTGTCAGTCCTGACATCGCTGTTGCCGCTATGGAGAGATTGAAAAACCCAAGAATGGTTGTTCGACAAGGTACATATAATATCATTAGCTATACATATTAAGTGTGTTACACAGGAACAACCAGCACACCGTAAAAAAATTAATCTGTTGTGTGATACTAGTTTCTGCGTGAGTGAAATGAAAAACTCCCAAATAATATGAAACATGATTTGCCTAATTTGTTATGATATGATATATATAGAAATATATAAATGTACATGACCTTTTGAATGAAAAACTTCACCCGAAACATCCACATTATTAAGGTAAGCTATCAATTTAATAAGCTATCAATTTAAGATCTACAAAATATTCTTCATGCAAATTGTGATGTTCCACAATGAATACTTCTGTTAACAATCCTTGATCCATGCAATGTATGACTTTTTTTTTATTTAAGTAAATTTTTTCATTTGTTATTTGTATTTTTAAAATTTTCTGATGTCAATTTCAGGTTATGGCATGACAGAATCCAGTCCCATCACCCACGTCAACCCCCCTGACCAGGTGAAACTTCCCTCAGTGGGCCCTCCTGTTCCAAATACATTAAGCAAGGTAATTATCTTAAGCCAATGCAAATAAAATTTCCCCTGGCAGCCTAACATAAAACCACTTAATCCACTTGACCCGTTAGTTTTAATGTTGTTTCATTTGGGAAAAATTTTACACAATAAAAAGTCATCGTTTTTACTTTACTGTAGTTTACATCTCAAAGATGATACTTGGGGAAGGCTATAGATTTCACCTCTGGCATAAACACTTTTTATTTCATGAGCGAAACGGAAATCTTTTATTTTTGTGTGTGATGGAGCAACTAACCTTTTTATTGCAATTTTAACACGCGGTATCCAAGCTTAACTCTGGCCTGAGGTGAACAAAACATTTCTTGTTATTTTCATGTGCTGAACAATTTTTTTTTTTCAGTGTCATATATCAAACCAAATTTTTCTTTTCATCTAATATCCTTTGCTTCCAAGTATCATCTGGTTGGCCCATAATTTTTGACGATGTCACATCTATAGTAAAATGCTCACTCTGTTCTTCTTGCCTCTGAATAGCCCACACCGGTGCTAATGGGACATAAAACACAAACTCACTCACACTCACACTCACTCTGTTCTGAATTTAGGTCTTCTTGATTATCATAACCCTTATTTCTTATTGATACATTCCAGGTAATAGACATCACAACTGGAAGAGCCTTAGGTCCCAATGAAGAAGGAGAGATCTGCTGCAAAGGTCCCCAGATCATGTTGGGCTACTTGAATAATCCTGAAAGTACTGCTGACACTGTGGACGCCGATGGCTGGCTCCATTCTGGTAAGAACTGATTTATGATTAAAATAATCAATTAGATTGACATGACATAATGTAGATGCCATGGCAAAATTGCATTACTGTAAAATTTGCTCTTCACCTTTTGCTTCTTACTTCATTTGACTCACAAGAAGAAACATCAGGTGTGATAGTGATATTTATAGCAATAGGCCTACATATAATTTAAATAGATTACTTATTGAAATGAAAAAATATTATTGCTATTCAAATTCTGATCATTCATTCAAAGGTATCTATTATTTTATGAGCCCAAATAATTATTGTTAAGGATTGTCGCTACTAGACTGTAAAAATTAGAGATATACATTTTCATCTTATTTCCTTGTCATCACAGGCGATCTTGGTTATTACGATGAAGAAGGATACTTCTATGTTACTGACAGACTTAAGGAACTTATCAAACATAAGGGTTACCAGGTATTGTAAACTTATGACTGTACTATTAAACTAATCAAACTGATATTTTACCTTTTAAGATTAATCCAAAATACTGCGAAAAGCCGAAAACTGATTCGTGATCTGAATTTGACCGGTAGGCCTGTAATTTTTTGGTGTCATCAATAAAAACTCAAGAGACTTGACCGTCATTATAACTTTTTATCCTGAGACTTCCAAAAACTAGAAAGACCGATGCCTCTTATGACTTTGGTTATTAAAATGTTAAACGCTTGTAGAATCTTTGTCTAATATAATTAAGCTAAATGTAGACCTTTTGTTTCCACCAGGTGGCCCCTGCGGAACTTGAAACTCTACTACTGCGCCACCCAGAGGTGATGGATGTTGCTGTGATAGGAGTGCCTGACGACAGGGCAGGAGAGCTACCAAGAGCATATGTCAAAGCTAAGCCCAACTCCAAATTGTCTGAAGAGGATCTTGTCCAATTTATCAAAGGTATAGCTCAATTAAGACCAATGTATGAAACTGGTAAAACTGATTGTAAAATGAATGTTAAAATGTAAATGGCACAGCCATGAAATTTGTGCAGTACTTTGAAAAGTTTTTGTAGGACATATATATTGTTAAGAAGCTGGACCCGCTAGACCGAATTCCCTGCTGTGGACTGTTGATGTTGAGATCATCACTGCACAGATTTTTTAGTCCTCTCTTATGCTCAATTCGCTTCGCGAATATGAATGTCTGGACCATTTTGACATTTAGTTGAAAACAGTTTTTTTAATGTTATTTTCGAGAAATACTCAGGCATGTGCTTTGACACTGGCATCAACTCACTTCACCGAGGTATAGATGAAGTTCAAAATACTGCAGCTTTGTTGAAATTGAAATTGATTACCTGATTTCTTTATTTCAGGTCAAGTAGCAAACTATAAGGAGTTGACTGGAGGAGTTGAATTCAAAGATGAGATCCCGAAATCTGCTGCCGGAAAGATTTTAAGGAGAATTTTGAAGGACGATTACATGCAAAAACAGGCTATGAAGTAGATCAGAAAGACTTTGTCACATATGCATCATCTTATATACAGACAGACAGACAGACAGACAGACAAATTCTTTATTGACCTGTGTAAAAAATATACACCCAGCCCTATATGGGCTTACAAGTCATCAAAATAATTCAAAAGTAACTTTAACAACAAATTTTCTGGAAACTACAATATTAAAACATTTACAATCACATATTTACAATATTAAAACATTTACAATCACATATTTACATTATTTAAACAACAAACTTCTTCTTCTATGGAAAACTTTAAACAAATATTCTGCAGTAAATTTAACTAAATCCTTGGACATCAACAACTTAAATTTTTCTTGCAATGATAAAAAGTAAAAATCTACACAATAATCTAAAACACGAGTTAAAAGTAAATTACGTAAATCGTTATAAGTATTACAATGGAACAAAAAATGATTTTCATCTTCTAGAACATGATGGGAACAAAATTCACAAACTCTATATTCTAATGGTATATCATTGTAACGTCCTGTCTCTATTGCTAATGGTAAAACACCGAACCTAAATTGTGAAAGAACAGACAAATGACCTCTATCATAAATTTTATATACATAATCCTCAGTACCAAATGTAGTTTTAAATTCTCTGTAAGTTCTTAATTTTGGCATGTTAGTTACTTGATTTTTCCAGTTGGTTTTATAAATTTCCATCAGTTGACGTTGTGCATTTTCTAGGTTAATAGGTAAATTTTCTACAAAATTTTGAGTAAGATTCAATTTAGTGAATATTTGTAAAACCTCATTACTCCAATTTCTCTTGTTAATTTGTTTATCAACTTCAAACACTTGCTTTGTCAGTCTGTTTTCATCCATGTAAACAAGTCTATTCCAAAGACGTAGTATTTCAATATGACGTCTAGTTTTTGAATCAATCCATCCCATATCGCCTTTAAAAGCATGTTTCGGGGTAAAACTATTCACACCTAGAAAAAATCGTATTGCCCTATTTTGTATTGCTTCAGGTTTAGAAAAGTCTTTGTAGCCCCAAACTCCCGAACAATAATCCATAATAGGAACAACACCTGAATCAAACAATTTACTGTATGTTTTAAATCCTAAACCTTTCAATTTGTAAACTTTGTTTTGGATATATATATATATACATTGGAAACGGATAATATTACTAATTGATGTCCTCGAATATGATACAATTCTAGTGTAGATACTGGTTAATGTAGATCTCAACTGTTGCTATATCTATATAATAATTGCGATAAACATTGTTTTATGAAGGTCAGCCAGGTCTTGCTGAGACAGTTCCTCACCTGTTGTGGTGGTGTCAAAATGGACTTACTTGTTAATACTAAAATTAAAAATAATTTCAGCAACAAAAAACACTGAACGTTCACCATTGTTGATGTCGAATCATATGTCATGAAATGAATGTGAAGTTACCAAATTACTTGAGTGAATTATTTTAAAAATGCACAAAGAAGTTTTCTATCTGATGCAACATATGTTATTATGTAGATTTACACATTCAGGTGTCAGTTATAATATTTCGAAGCAATGATTTCAATGAAGGAATGCTTACAGGTGTTACTCTAGTGTAGCAGGGTAATTTTCATCAGGAATAGTTCAATGTTTTCATTTAACATAGTGCCAATGTTGCTATAAATAATCAATTTGTTCTACAAACATTGTTATTGTTCATAATGAATAACTCATCAAACCTCTTAGTTGCTCTTAGATACTCACCAGTACAGTCACCGTTCATGTAAATGTAAAGCAATTATTTACCCAATGTATGTTGTATAAGTAGGCAAATTACTTATAATCAGCATTGAAACCTATACATTGTATTGATACCATGTAGCCATAGTTGATTTAATTGGATAATTTATCGAATGTCTTTGACAGCATGTATTGTACAGTTAAAAGAATCAGGAATAGACTAAATCAGGTTTTTTTGATGAATCTCTGATTATCACTTGTTTCATATTTTAAAAAAAAAAAACTTATATTGATGCTTTTAGCTCTTTACAATGCTATGGCTGTTACCCTTGCCAACTAACATGGAAAAGCAGTATGTGCCAAATAACAATTGATCATCTGCTATATGCCATTATCAAATGCATGTAATTCTTTTTCTAAATATCACCCAGAGAATCTTTGCTGAAGTGCTAAATATTTGAGTGATCACAATAATGCTGTACATTTGTCATAGCACCTGATAAATCTCAATTGTAGCATGCTTTAAATTTTCATAGCTGGGCAACATATATTTTTAGATGTTTTCTTTACACAATGAGCAATGCAATTTTTCAATGGTTTTATCACATACTTGCAGCTGGGAGAATTAAAGAAAAAAAGAAAATATTTGGATGTTTTGTCTTTTCTGCCTCTTTTAGTAGAAACAATATTTGCTGTTCTGAAAAATATGGATTCAATTGAAATATGTCTCACCAAAGTAGTCTCTTCACTCTTGATATACTGATTGGCAAATAATTGATGTCCTTCATGGTCATTTCCAGCCCTTTTTGCAGTACATTTAAATTTCTTCCTGCAATTCTGCAATTCTGCAATAAATTCTGCAGTTTGGAAGGAAATTGCAGAATTCTGCAATAAATTCTGCAGTTTGGAAGGAAATTGCAGAATTCTGCAATTCTGCAATAAATTCTGCAGTTTGGGAGTGAAACTGCAGAATTCTGTAATTCTGCAATAAATTCTGCAGTTTGGAAGGAAATTGCAGAATTCTGCAATTCTGCAATAAATTCTGCAGTTTTGGAGGAAACTGCAGAATTCTGCAATTCTGCAATAGATACTGCAGTTCTGCAGCTCCATTTGTGAACCACTGGTATTTAATCCAGTTTATCAATTGCAATGCATCTGTTAAGTTCAGACCTCTTCAACAAGGGTCTTGCCACTACCCAGGAAACGCTGGTTGGGGGGGGGGGGGAGAGGAGTAGCGGTTCGGGGGTCGTTTGGGAGGTCTGGGGTTTTGATGCTCACCTGTCCCAGCAGCTTTCTGAAAAGTTTCTGCAGCAGAATCTGTAGTTCTGTAGGAATTCTGCAGCCTGGGAGGTTTTATGCACTTCTGCAGGTAGGTAGCTGCATATTCTGCAGTTTCAAATAAACCTGCAGCATTCTGCAATTCTGCAATGAATTCTGCAGTTTGGGAGTGAAACTGCAGAATTCTGCAATAAATTCTGCAGTTTGGCAGGAAACTGCAGAATTCTGCAATTCTGCAATAAATACTGCAGTTTGGGAGAAAATTGCAGAATTCTGCAATTCTGCAAGAAATTATGCAGTTTGGGAGTGAAATTGCAGAATTCTGCAATTCTGCAATAAAATTTCGACACAACAACAGCTGGAGTTCAAAGTGAACTGCTATGGACTTCTTCTTCTTCTTCTTCTTTTGGTGTCCATTCTCCCAGGTCGCCACTCTTGTGGGGAGCAGCACTTGCATGTTTTGTTTTCTTGTGGATTTGACATCATTCTACCACTCTGCTCGGCCAATTCTCAATCAAATTTCACTCTGAAAAAAGTTGTGGGTACCCTGCAACCAGGTCTATTGACTGAAGTTGATAGTGTTTGTCTGTTGTTGTTTCTTTTTTCCGTACGACACGTTTTTCGGCGATCGGTCAGCTCGCAAAAATGCATGTATGCTGTATTATATAGACCTGGTTGCAGGGTATCCACCACTTTTTTCAGAGTGAAATTTGGTTGAGAATTGGCCGAGCAGAGTGGAAAAATGTCCATAGAGGTTAATTTTGATGCAGCAGTTTGTAAATTTATGACATTTTTGCGAGCTTACCAATCGGCGAAAAAAGTGCCGTACGGCAAAAAGAAACGACGACAGACAAAGACTGACAACTGTAGTAAATAGACCTGGTTGCAGGGTATCCACCACTTTTTTCAGAGTGAAATTTGGTTGAGAATTGGCCGAGCAGAGTGTCAAAACGTCCATAGAGGCATAGAGGTTTATTTTGAAGCAGCCCCCCCCCCCCCAACTCGACCCCAGAACTGCTACCCCCCCCCCCAACCAATGTTTCCTGGGTATCCCTTCTACCAGAGGTTCACAAATACTGCATGAATTCTGCAATAAATTTGTTCTGCAGAATTTATTGCAGAATTGCAGAATTCTGCAGTTTCCTCCCAAACTGCAGAATTTATTGCAGAATTGCAGAATTCTTAAATTTCACTCCCAAACTGCAGAATTTATTGCAGAATTGCAGAGTTCTGCAGTTTCCTCCCAAACTGCAGAATTTATTGCAGAATTGCAGAATTCTTCAATTTCACTCCCAAACTGGAGAATTTATTGCAGAATTATGCAATTTCACTCCCAAACTGCAGAATTTATTGCAGAATATGCAGGTGGAGGAAGAAATTTAAATGTACTGCTTTTTTGCAGAACTGTAGAATTCTGCAATTTTTTTGCAGAATTCTGCAATTCCTTTGGAAACTGCAGAATTCTGCACTTTTTTGCAGAACTGCAGAATTCTGCACTTTTTTTTGGAAACTGCAGAATTCTGCGGTTTTTTTCTGCAGAACTGCAGAACTGCAGAAAGAAATTATACACTCCTCCCTTTTTGGCAGAACAGTTTTTGCGCAAATTGCAATCTGGTTTTGAAGTTTTGGTCTTGAACTGTTTTTGATAGGGTACTTAATAATTTATCACCTGTGAAATTTTTAATCCCTTACAGGCCATACATATGCAGAGGTCCCTGCATTATAAGACACCCTGTTGTGAGACCGCCTTGCCTTATGTGACCACCTTCCTCCCGCTCTAAGTAATATTTTTAGTGCATTTTGAACCCTGACGAGAGACCGCACCCCCACGAGAGACGGCTTCATGACCGCAGAAGGAGAGGTCTTATAAAGCAGTGGCCACTGTATTCCATTCTGGCCTTTTTTTTAATATAATAAGTAAAGTTTTCAGCTTGCACTGCTCACAGGCTTGGTCCTTCGGTATCCCAATGGCCAACCAGTTTAGCAACACAATGGAAGTGCAGGGACATGTCTGTGGGAATGTGACCTTAGCAGTGACCTGCCTTTGTACTGGCTCCGAGGAAGACAATGCATAGTTTGTTTGTGGGTCAGTTTATTCCAGACACATTCTGTGTCACTCCGGAAGTTGTGAGGCACCAGTCTGCACAAAAGGTCATGTAGTGAAGTGAATGGCATCCATGGGCAATTGTGTGACAACTGTGTGACAATTGTGTGCAGATTTCCTGTTCGCCAAGACCATGTTGAATTGTGAATTTCTGGGTGGAAGGCATCCTCATGCATGCTCCATCATAGCATTAGTTCAGGGTTGTTGGCTTGTCCTGAAATAATGCTAAATTGGAGCATGCATGATGATGCCTGCCACCCTAAAATTTACGAGTTGACAATAATGTTCTTGGTGTACAGGAAATCTTCACACAATTGTATCTCACTACACCGAAAAGTGCTCACTGCAGCATCCAAGTACAATTGATGGAACGAACATGCAACAAATGACCCTCATCTGCTCATGCTACAAACGTAGAATGGTCTGTTGTTGGGTGTCTTTGATTTCTTTTCGCTATTATATATAAGTGTTGAATACCAGGGTTCAATTCATTGATTGATAACCTGTTTTCCAAAATGAAGTTAATAAAGCCCTCAACAAGGGCAAGTTTTGGATGAGTTTGACAATGTAGTACATTTACTGCCAATATACTGGCATAAGATTTATATGTCTTGTTTCCATGGGGCTTCATTTTAAAAGGTTGTAATGGTTTTGTTCCAATTGAGACAAAAATGCTTGATTCAACGTAAGTTGTTTGTCTCAAACAGATATCAAAATAAGCGATACCATATTATAGCCGGTACTTGTTATGCCAAGGACTGTCTTGTGTGATTGTATGCTAATCAAGGGTCTTGCACCAAGTGTCACCAAGAGGTCCTTTCCCAATTTATGATTCTTTCCTGGCATTGTCTTTTGACTTGTTTTGCTGTGAATGACCTTCTGCTAACCCACTACTCCCTTTTCGCTCATCCCATGTATACAAGATCTGCAAGTCTTATAAGTTATACCTGTACCAGATACTAATGTACTAACTTGTCCAACCCATCCCTTTCTTGCCCTTGATTTGGACTGGCTGAAGCACCGAGGATGCCCTATTGCGTCACACTGCCAGGTAATGTAAAACAGGTTCTGATGTGTAAACTACTGAGATGCTTCAGTTAACCCTGGTCCCTGAAATAATGCTAAATTGGAGCATGCACGATGATGCCTGCCACCCAAAAATTTTCGAGTTGACATGTTCTTGGTGTACAGGAAATCTTCGGACAATTGTCACATGGTAGCCCATGAATGCACTGTTGTTCATATATATATACATTTCAATGAAATTATTTGGTTGTATGAAAATTAGACCTTTTTTCACCTTTCAGTTACTACACTAGTCGTCGTAGACCTTCTTGTGAGTAACGTCACCAATCCCACCGATAATGTTCCGAGACCTTCAAAAATGGTGGTCTCTTGTATCTGTTTCTTTGTGGACAGTTAAAGGACAAAATATAGATGTGCCTTGGACCGTCTCTCTCGCATCACATAAATGAAGTGTTGCTGATCTACATTATAATCCATCCAATAACTGTGTATTCTTCAAATTTGCTTCATTCACTGAGAGCACAATGTCATGCTAAGGCTACTTATGGATCATCCCTGAGTTTGGCTGTTTTAATATCACTAAAGCAAACTGTGGTACTCAATAACACAAACATCCAGTAACAAACAATTATCTTAACTTTTAAGCCTGTACATGCTATTGATTACCACAGTTTTGTGACATTAAGTGTGAATTGCCAAACAGAGGGATGATCCACAGACAGCCTCCGCAAAACTTCATGCTCTTCAGAAAATAAGAAATTGAAGGATACAAAGTTATTGGATGGATAATAGAAGTATGTTAGATTATCTTATTTAAGAGATGAACATTCTGTGGCAGAAAATGCTAGGAAAATACACTTTTATTTCTTGTTCTTGATTTTGTACAAAACCTTTCAGGTCATTGGATACAATTTAGGTTCTCTCATATTCACAATTTCTTTAATTATTCTATGTACAAATTATGCTAGGATTTCTTGATGCCTTAGTGGACATGTTATCACAGTCAGTGTTGCATTTCAATTCATCAAATTTGTCTTTTTAAATCATACTCAGTTACTCATCCCATTTCTGTGCAATGTACATGTAAAGCAGTGAGAAGCTATAGTGTTACTACACAAAGTACACACATAAAAGAATAAATTTTACAAGATCTCTTTCCATGGCTAAACATAAAATGGTAGCTTATAATTATATAACATTGAAGCCATATATTATCATAAGCAATAAGTTAGGGTTATAGACACAGGCAGAAAATGATACAATGAAGGCAATGCATATTTACATGGAAAGGAAGAAAATATATACAATTGATAGAATTGGATGAAAATTCTAGATATAAAAATGATGGATGAAAGTTCTGCAACGTTTGTAATACTAATGGCGGAAAATATGGTAATATATTTCTCGATTTAGAAATAATGGATAATCATTAAAAAGCCAAGTAAGACCAGATGAGCATCAGAAAAAACAGATGGAGCTGAACATTTAGGCATATCTCGTGCATGAACGTGATTTGGCGAGATGTTGCCTCCTTCGCATGTGACCTTGTAAGCACCGAAGAAGTTTTCAAAGTCATGTAGCATGTTGCTAGTTTGACAGTCACATTGCAAATTATTTCCTGTGGAGATGTCAAATAAATCCACTGTACCAAGACTGATACTCTCTCCGAAGGCTTTTGTGTGGACAACACTGACGTTACAGTTCGTCATCCGCAAAGTTCTGATTTTGCTCAAACCAGTGAAGGTCTCTGGGTGGACCTCTGGTATCTTGGCATTTTTAATCTCTAAGAGTCCAACACTGACCATGTCATCGAAGGCCAGAGGCTCAACATCCAGGTAGCCCACTCCTTGAATAACCAAATGCTCCACGTCGTAAAGATGGGAGAAGGCGTTTTGGTTGATAGTTAAGTTAATTGAAGGACTGAGTCCAATACTGATATATTGAATTTCTTGGGTTTCATAAAAAGCGTTGCTGTCTATGATGCCAATGTCATTGCGGTGGATAATAATCTCTTTCAAGTTCTTCAGAGACGACAATGAGTTTGAGGTCAACCGGGGCAAGTTATTGCCTATGATATAAACACTTTCTAAACTCTGCAGACCTTGGAATGCATTGGCAGCAATTTGCATGATACTGTTCTTTTTTATTGTGATTGACACAAGATTTGTATCGCGGAATGCATGGCGAGGGATTTCAAACAGAGAGGACGATTCAAGGTTGAAGGTTCCGCCTCTGCTCACTGACTGGTTGGCGAATGCCAAGGTACCTCCCGTGGTGTACTGGATCCCGCTGAATCCGAATGATTCAATGTCTCCGATATCACAGCTGGAAATGTTGAGGACCTGTAAGTCTGATATTCCTTCAAAGGTGAACGCTTTTATGGTGGACATGCGAGTGTTGAAGATCTCTACTGACCCCACATTTTCTGCGTTAGTGAAAGCTCTCGGCTCAACGTTCAGAGTGGGAACATCAAATATACGGATACTTCGCACATCACTGACACCGTAAAAGGAGTACGCTTTCAGGACTAGACCAGTTCTGCTTTTGCCCATGAAGACACTTAGGCGCTTGATCCATGCCAGAGCATTCTTCTGGATTTCTTGAATGTCATTCTCGCTTAAGTCGACCAAGCAATCCTGTTGGCATCCCAGCCGTCCAGAAATCCCAGTCAGGGCGTAAGGCTTCAATCGAGTCAGTTTGTTCCCTCTCAGACTCAGGACGTCCAAGTTCTCCAAACCTTTGAAGGCATGGGGCTGAATTTCCTGGAAAATAGAAAAGTTTCTTTTAATTAGTATTATTATAATATGTTTATATACTTGGCACACTTATACTATCTGCATATCTATAGGTATGATTAATGCAACCGTTGTTTCAAAATAATGCAACTGATTAGGTCTCCTGTGGGCAATTTTACCTATTTTGTTATCAGGGGACGTCAGTGTGACGTCACAGACGTTATCCTGACGTCACAGACGTTATCCTGATGTCAGGTGAGGTCAGAATGCCCACTGGGTCTGGATGTTTGGCACAACTACACATTTGGGAGACTTGCATTAAGAAATATAACAATGCCCAGTAACCTGATTATCATGCACTTTCATGAAAGATCTTGATTTAGAGAAAAGTTTGTGTGTGCACACTGCATGCTTAAGGCAGGTTGCAAAAAAAAGTCTTTCTATTCATATACATACCTCAATTTCATTGTAGTCCAGAATCAACATGGACAGGTTCTTGGCTTTTGTTTTCAGGAAGGTGTCGGAGTGGACTGCTTTGATTTTGTTTCTGCTCAGGTCTAGAAATTCAATGTTGGGTCCAATGTCGCGAGGGATCGAATGAAGTCCCAATCCTGAACAATCTGCGATTTCTGGTTCCGGACAGTCACAGTGGGAAGGACATATCGCACAGGATGAATAGGCGATGAAGATGGCGAAGAGGATGAACACCAGGTAGATAGACATGGTGATATCGATAGATTGGGAATTGATATGAATTTGGAAGCGTTGTTTTCTTCTTATAGGTGGATGGCGTAACAGGCCTCCACCTTCTGGATGACCTTCGATTCAAAGGGCTAAGTCCATTCTTCCTGAAATGAAATTGAAATATTCTTAATTTTCTTTTATAAGTCCCTCATTAACATCTAAGCTATGCATCATCCGTCTGAGACTAACATTGATTATGCATATTTCATACTCACCATAGCTGGTCCTACCCACCTACATATTGTACCCCAATATATGGGATATGTCAATTGGTATAATGAGTATAGGATGTCCTATGCTTCTACAAGACAGAAGTCCTGTGCAGTGCCATACTTGTGGTCTACACTTTTGTAAAAATTTGGTAATCCCTGTTGTAATCCCTTCATAGATGTGTACATGCAGTGTATGTTGCTTGAAGATTATATTTTATGACTTTCCCTCCTTTTATGGTTCAATTTATAACCTTGGTAATTCCTCATTAGAGTTAATTATTGTAACACTGAACATTTCAATGATAGGTCACAATAAATTAATTCTGACAATGTGTATAATGTCTTGCCATGCATTTTACCAGTCAGCATGTATATACCTCCACTCTGCAGGAGAGATTTTGTAAATGCAGATTGGAACCTGGGTGGGCATAAAGTGCATGCCTGGTCATACAAGGGAAACAATTCCACTGTGTTTGCTGAAATAAAGAGATGTTTGTGGTTTCACAATGGTCTTTGTCTGGTTACCTGCCACATATCAAACAGATTTAGATTTAAAAATACAACAAAAAATAAGAGAGACAGTATGGTTATTTGTGTGCACATGCATGAAATCATTAATGGCATGAATCCCATAACTCTGCTATGTACAGTGCAGTAAAATATTTTAATGAATATATGTACTTATTCATTTACACAATATTCTCAGCATTCTTGTTTTTGCTAGAAAATTGTTTTTAGAATTCTATTTAAAAAGAGATATATTTATACAGATTTTTGATAGCTTTTTCATCCTTTAAATATTTACATTTTAAATGAAATTGAAATGACTTATAGACATATAACTAAAAGTAATAATGGATTTTCTTTTTATAAAAGAAAATCGTGTATACCTTCTCTGATTTCTTCAGTGTGTGATAATCTAATACTCATATCTGTCTGTATGTACAGACTTACATATACTGTACATGCCCATTCTGTCCAATTTGAGCAATTTATCGCCATACAGGAAATAACTTTCAGCCTATATCATAGATTAATGACCTTATCTTGTCATAAGCCTTATCTGTCCAGTTGTCTGTTATCTGTGATCATGTACATAAAACATATAATTACACATAAAACAGATATTTGCATTTTCTCTGTAACACCTCATTATTCAAGGGGGGCGAGGGAGGATTGACCTGTTGATCAAACAGACGGACAGAGATAGACAGACAAAATTCTACCAAGACATATAGACATGACCTTATCCTTTGATCTTTAATGACAAGACATTTGTGGTGAGATATGGCCCTACCTGAAACCATATCTGAATGGCAAATAGCTATGGAGATTTTATGCATGAGGAGGAGTGGATTTTTTTTGTGCTATGCAAATTGTCACTTATTATAAGTGGCTATTCAACGAAAGGAAATCGTCTCAATCCGATTTCATTCAGTTTATGTTTTCTTTTTCGCTTTTTCAATCTTAATTTGTGGTTGATATATTCAATTTGAATGCATACCTGAGGTTGTGTGAGCCTGTTAGGCATTTCTTAAACAAATACATGCCAAATTAATCAAACCAAATACTACTCATGTTTCACACTAGACTGACAGACAAGACAGATAGAAAGAGAGACTGCATAGAAAGAATATAGAGATAGATAAATATATACGTGGATAGAGAGCAAAACGACCCATCGAAAGATCTATAGAAAGCTTTTTTTTTTGTTTTAGAGAGAAAGTATAGATGGAAAAGATATGTTCATATTTAGGCCTACACTAGATCTGGTACACAATATTATGTGTAACATAAGTTTTAAGATTTTGTTTTTTTTTTCTTAATTTATGTATTTATTAGGTAATTTATTGCCTTAATGCGCCTTAACATCTGATTAGTATTAATTAGCTATTGTGGTAATTAATTACGTAACCTGTGTTTCCTGTGATTACTGACATGACAATTATGAGAGTCAACGGTTTATGGCTGATGCACTGGACAGCAGGAAATTAATGAAACCTTTGAAGTGTGTATTGTCTGTGTGGTGCTGTAAATATATCAGACAGACAAGCATATGATGCAGTTACCTGTCCACAAGATGTTTTATAATTAAATCCATGTATGGATATTTTCTTGCCACCTGTTGTCAGAAAATAGTTCTCTAAGAGTTCGTTTTCTCCAGAATACATACTTTTGTACAGTGGTCTGGTGGCTAAATGATTTGTTGAACTTAATTTTTTGCCCTTGTGTGTTTGGGATATATTGTGTCAATTTTTTGCCTTAAAATCACATTTATATTCAAACATTGCCTAATAATACTGTAGGTGTTTATTATCCAAATGGAAGGTTGGCACTCCATTAGTTTTAATTGTAGACATTTAAGAAAGATGTGTTATAAGAATTTAAAAAAATATTTCATAGTATCAAAGTCAGAGTGACTTAGGAAAAGGTGTGATGACTCTGAACACTTAAAGAGATCTATATAGATCCTCTCTGAATGCCAGCTCAAATATGATTTTATTCTGCTGAATGTTTTCATATGTCCAGAATCTCTTAAATCCATATCTCATTTAACATTGACATTCATAAGGAGGTTAATTTCTTCAGGAAAATTGTCCTGTTCAAAGTAACCCCAGATTTATGAAAATAGTTTTTACACTCCAAAATGCAAAAATGAGACAAATTTATATATTAAAAATATGTTGACCTTACCTGTATAAGTGATAATCCACATCAATATTGGAGTGGTAGTATGGATATTCCAATCCTCTCCTCGCCACTAATATGGCAGAATAATGCGATCATAATTATTGAGTGCAGCTGAATGCAAAACACCTTCAAGTGTATGAAATATTTATTCTTGCGAGGAGTGGCTATAGCAGCCTGTGGTCTAATACTTTGTGAACATGTAGCTATGTCAGTTCATTCATATATATGAATTTGCATACTGGCTCAGGACATAGCCCCCAGGCCAGGACATCCGTTGCTTAATGAGTAGAGGACTTGGGGCATTTGCATGGACCTACTAGCTAAATGTACACTGGAGGTGTCATAGACAGGAAGACACGAATATTGTACACAGTACAGGACACTCGGGATTGAATAGGAGAGGAAATAAGATCATTTTAAGAAGATGGATAGGGATATTGTATTGGAAGGATAGGAAAAGTTTTTCTTCACTGTAAAATTTGAAATTTTGAGTCAGCTCAAATGATTGAGTGAGATGGTTGCACAATTTGTTTGAGCTAACATAGCTTGATATTGTGAGTTATGATAATCTTTCTGTTGTTATAACTTAAAACAACAAGCTATGATAGCTCAAAGGAATTGTGCAACCATCACGCTCAATCATTTAAGCTAACTCAAAATTCAAATTTTACAGTGTTTTTCAAAAAAGTGATTTGCTAGAGAATAGGGGAGCAAAGTAGATCACTTTAGGCAGATGGCACAGGACAGATCTATGTATTTATATTATATAGTAAGGATAGAGGAGATAGCAGAAAACGCCAGTGAAAATCTCTTTTCAAAAATTCGTTTTTGTCATAAAAATGTGATTTTTTGTTGCAAAGGTCAGTGGCGGATCCAGGGGGGGCAGGGAGATTTAACATACTAATTTGAAGAAAAATGTGACGATGTGGGCTCGCGAATGCCAAAAATGCCGTGCTCCCCGACCACCTTGTCTGGATCCGCCAATGAAGGTGATTGGAGAAGAACTAAGATCATTTCAGGAAGATGGATAGATCTGTCACATAGGAAGCATAGCTTGAGCAGGAAATAATACTATAATCAAAATTCCCCTTTTTCATAAATTCATTTTATATCCATCAAAGGGCGATTCTTGCCCGAAAAGTTGATTGCTTAAGAACCATACAGGGCTGAACAAGATTTTTCAGAACTGTTTTTACACTATGTTGAATTAAAGGGTTTTAAAAAATTATTTTACACTAAATTTGCCTTTTACAATTATTGTGGTGTACACCGAAATCTGTCACTTATTCCCAAGTTTATATAAAGCAGCCATCTTTGCTTTGTGATACAAAAAATACCCATTTGTATTTACATGTATTCATTTACTTTGTGGAAATAGATAACCAGGACAACAGAAAAGTGTACAATTTTGTAAAGGCTGTGTGACACTCAACAGAACGTTTGGTCGATGCCACAAGTGGCGCTATCTTTTCTGTGCTGTTTGTGGGCGAAAACGTATACATCCTCCATGATAAACATAATAGTTCCAAATTAATTTGGTATTCACACTGTAAAATTGGAGGCACTGTTTTAGCTCAATTGATTGAGTGAGTTTGTTGCACAAGTTGATTAAGCTAACATAGATTGATGTTTTAAGCTGAGATAACTCAAAATACCGAGCTGAGATAGTTCAAAACACCAAGCTATGTTGACTAAGGTATTCAAGCTGAGAAAACTCAAAACAATGAGCTGTGTTGACTTACAGCTCAAAATATTGAGTTTTGTTGACTTATTTATCCAAGCTGACACAACTCAAGATTTTGAGCTGTTTTGACTTATTTTTAGTTGCTTTTCATTTATATTTGTGTGACCTGTCTTATAAAGTTATTTATGAATGTGGGCTGTAATCCCAAAATTTTGTTAGATCTCTCAAGGAGATCCACCTGATCCAGTATGCTTTATTTTAGCACATCATGGACAGGCCCAAGATGCATTCAACACAGACCATTGCATCACAATTAAGGAGATTTAAAAATTAATTTCTTGTGAATAAATCCCAATGGCCTGTGGCTCATCTGAGTTGGTATTCAGTGCTAGAAGCCTATATTTGAACACACTCTGACTTGGAAATGTTGGTTGGCGTGTGTGAAAGCATGCATCTCATTACTCCCACAAATTAATTAAAGAGAGATAAAAATAAAAAAGTGACCAGCTAAAGTGGTGTGCTACTCAGTTTTCTCTGGGAAAATGTAATATAAATGTTCTATTTTCTTTTAAGTAAATAATTATTCAAAACTAAATGCAGTGTTATGAGAAGTGCTTGTTATAGATGGCGCTATATGTGGCATGGCTGAGATGTCAAGCTATCTGCAACAACTGAAGCTTTAATGTTTTCACAGCTTAATGTTGTGATTTGTTTGGACAACTTACAGCATTGAGCTATCAATGTATGGGAAGGCCATTACCTTGACAAAATATAGGATTGAGCTATCATAGCTTGAAAATTATTAACATTCTCAGACAGCTCAAATTATTGCTTAATTATTGCTTAAACATAGTTTTCAAATTTTACAGTGCACAAGCTTCCTGCTTGAATTCGAAGTCAACCAAAGTCAAACTAGACACTTAGAAAGTTTTCGGAAATAGACTAGACCATTACCAAATGCTGGGATTGTCCAGACAAAGTTGTGTGTGCTCCTCACACTGAGTTTCTGTTGACCGCTCACAGGAGCTTGCGAATTTGTCCCATAGGTCGCAGCAAATAGTGGTCAACTTGTAGACACACAAAAGCACATTTATTACCTGGCCAATTGACTGATTGTCCTTCAAACTGTTGCCTGGTTTTTGAACTGGAAAAACACAAAACGATTTCTCTTTACCGTAGACTAATATCTTAGCGGTTTCCAAATTTTAGATCAATCTATGTGGAATCTATATTAATCAATGAATCATGCAGTGGATGTCTTTTTTTAGTGAATGTCATAATGAGATGTTCTGTATTAATTATGTTAATGCAGTTTAAGAAGATTATGCAAAGATTATGCCATAGAGAACTAAAACTTTCTATAATCTCCACAATTGCTGTATTGAGCACAGAAGTTTATGCTTAAGTAATGGAAGTGCATATTAATAAGGTGAGTAGGTATTAAATTTGAATGCCAAATTAATAAACAAAAAAAGCATATAAAAGGATATCCTGAGGTTCAAAATATACTTATTACCTTTAATGCAATACATGTGACTGTTTTCTTCCTTTTTTTCAGAGCTCCTTGTGCTTTTCTGACTTGAGATCCCATCAGATAAAATTACCCCCCCCCCCCTGCATGTGATTCCAATATAACTCCTTACTGATTCGAATAACTTCGTCCAGTCTGTAATCTCATACAGTGTCCAAAGAAATATTCTTCCACCAAAATCTTTCAAAAAGCCATTGACCTGCTTGCGCATTCAGTGTATATATTAGGGTGGGCTGAAAGAAACTTTTTTTGGAATTTCAATATGCCGGTGGTATAGAAAGTTGGTTATGGCCAAAAAATGAAAATTAGTGCAAAAAAACGTTTGTGGCATGCGACTTGTGCTGGGCCACTCTGGCTTTTATTAAAATGCATGCATATTTTAAGTCATTTCTCATGTTCACTGTAAGGGTAAAATCTGGATTTTGAGTTCGCTTATTTGATTGAGCCTCCGCAGGTCTCGGGCCTCCTCGTGGCGGTGGGTGGTAACACTAAGGTGAAGACCTCTATCCTTTGTGGCCAACATGAGACAGTGCGCATGCACGGTGTGTCCCCTATCTTACAGGGGAATATCAATGAATATGTCATTTACCATGATTCCAAACCGGATTGTACGTCAACCGGGTTACCAAGGTGCGCGTCCCTCAGCGGGAAACCAGGCTGAGATCGAAAAATTTGCGACTGGACTACCAAGATCTCAATGGACAAGGACATCTCCGGATGACTTGACTGACCCTGACCGCCCCCACATCTGTCAAAGACTGAACATTTGCTTGTTATAAAATGTGTCACATAATCACTGGAAGACCTATCATCTGTTGCTATCTACGAAACAACTGCAGACCTTTGCGACACGACAATCGCAGATAGCCTGAGGAGCCAAACCAATGGCACATTCCTCCTTGAACCTGCGACCTTTGACCAACAAGATAAATTGACCGGCATCCATGAGATAGCCAATACCAAAGTCATCATTGAACTTTTTCACAGATCAGTAAAAGGCATTATCTTCTCCAAAGAAAGTAAGACCTGCTCAGACAATGAACTTACAAATTGGTTTCACAAACACGGCATTGCAAAATTCAAACGTCTTGCTCACAAGAATGGTTATGAGTTACTGTTGCTAATATTCAAAGACGAAAGATTACCAAAGAAAGTACCTGTAGCCTTTGAATGGTGCAGAGTTTCTCCATTCTTTTCCCATCCAAAACGCTGTTTCAATTGCCAAATGTATGGCCATTTTAGTCGTACATGCATCAGGCCAACAATTTGTGCCAATTGTGGTGACCATGGTCACGCACACACACACGATGAACCTTGCTCTAAACTTTCACATTGTGTCAACTGTTCAGGGAACCATCCTGCCTTTAGCCACAATTGCAAAATCTTCAAGAAGGAAAAAGGAATTCTACAACTACGAACTGAAAGACAACTATCCTTTCATAAGCCAAACGCCTTGTAGAACAGGACCCGGACAAACCTTGCCTAGAAGCAGATTACCCAAGACCAGCTCTTCATTCATCACCGCAGAGAAAGTTTCATCTTGACAGGAACCTCTTCACAGATGTCTTAATGAAAACACCTTCACCGCCTCAACCACCAGACCGGCCAAGCAAGGAAGAACCTGTGAACTCCCCTGAATCACCAAAGAAGATGGTCCAACAACGTCAAATTTTCTCTTCTGTTACCCAAGGGACTGAGAAGTCCCTCAACCAACCAAAGGAAAAATATGTTGCTCCAGATAACAAGACACCGCCCAAGACAACAAAACAAAAAAGCTCAACAATCGGCTTGCTACCACACAAAGACAAGAGTAAAACGACACTCACCAACAGCAAAAAAGAACTCCCCACTGGTCTCAAATTTCACATCAAGTCCCAAGATGGAAGACTTAAGAATGTATCACCATCTGTAGCTACACAACAATGCTGAAGAAATTTGGAAAACCACACTCAGTCGATCGACAGCCTGATGGTAATTTATTGGTACAAGCCATAAATGCCACTCAGGCAAGGAAACTCCTTGAATTGAAAATTATTGCACATGTACCTGTCAAAGTGACACCTCAAAGATCTCGATGCCATCAACCAAGATGAGATGACTAACTCAACATGACCACAAACCAAGTATGTCTCTAAACAGCCCAATCAGGTGATGATGAGACGTAAAACACAAACTCACTCACTCACTCACTCACTTATTTGATTGAGTGAGATGGTTGCACCATTCCTTTGAGCCAAGATAGCTTGTTGTTTGTAAGTTATAGCAGCATAAAGAATCATAACTCATAACAACAAGCTGTCATGGCTCAAACAAATTGTGCAACCATCTCACTCAATCATTTGAGCTAACTCAAAATTTCAAATTTTACAGTGCTCTTTTAGGCCATTTTTTGGCGTAAGTCAGCTTCCTTGGTTTAAGAAGGCTCAATGGCATACCTAAATCTTCTTTGAAGGCCATTTTGGATATGAAACACCATAAACAGGTCGCTTATATTGAAGATATAGCCATTTCTGGGTAAATGTTGGGAATCAGAATTTGGCTTCTCTTTGCTAAAAATTGCCCGAAAAAATTGAAAATATCGGAATTGACCCCACAAAAAATGATTCTAAGGGAATTGTAATTACCCCGAGTCCTCCCAAATGCACTAAAAAACATTTCCACGATAGGGTGGCCGAAAAGATAAAATTTTTGATTTTCTATTCGCACACATCATTTTAGGAGAAATAGTGAAAATAGCACCCTGTAAAAATTTCAAGAAAATTGGTCAAGTTTTAGTGGTCTCTCAAGGTCCCTCCATTCTTAGCAAAAAGGAAAATTTCAACCATTTTCGCCAATACGCGGCTCCTCATTACTTAGGCAATTTGTACAGTAGTGCATTTTCATTGCCATGGTTGGATAGGTCTCAAAAAGAGCTTCAATTTGCATACCAACTTTACTGGTCTAAGCACAGGCATAAACAATGTGCTTCATGCGTGGTGTGTTCCATTCCACTGCCACCTCTCTGATGCATATTACTAGAAAAGGTATGACAGCTTGCTTGGCAATGTTCCAATTTTCCAGACTGAACTGGTACGTCGTCACTGTAGCAGACGACTCAGGTAACAGTAAAATCCAGTGCAAAGATAGTGGTAGCGGACCAAGTAGGTAAAAATCCAATATTTGTGCAACCACCTACTTGAGAAACAACATTCTTTTCATTTTTTTTCTAATTAAAATAGCTGTGATAAACTGCGAATGTTTTTTTTTGTGTAGGCCCAGCTGTGAACTGGCAGCAGACATAGTGTCCAATGCCTACGAAGTCTGATTGGCTGTTTCTGTGGAGGTTATGCATGAACAGAGATTGGCTTTGTCCACAACTTTAAAACCACTCCCCCTCCCCAACACTGTTCAAAGCAACAACAACGGAATAATTATTAGTTTTTTTTTTTTTAATGTAATGTCTGCTTGGACTTGTGCAACTTTCAATCCATCTTGATCTCTCAATCAAGCTCTAAATTTATTTAAATATCTTAATCTGTCTTTGCTATCTATCTATCTATCTATCTATCTATCTATCTATCTATCTATCTATCGATCTATCTATCTATCTATCTATCTATCTATCCATCTTTCTATCTTTCTCTTTCTATCTTTCTCTTTCTTTCTTTCTTTCTTTCTTCTATCTATCTATCTATCTATCTATCTATCTATCTATCTATCTATCTATCTATCTATCTATATATCTTGATCTCTATCTGCCTCTTCACCTATCAATATCTCTATCTCTCTGTCTCCCTATCTGTCTCCCTATCTATCTCCCAATCTATCTCCCTATCTATCTCCCTATCTATCTCCCTATCTATCTATCTATCTATCTATCTATCTATCTATCTATCTATCTATCTATCTATCTATCTATCTATCTCTCTATCTCTCTATCTTTTTATCTTACTCTTGTTGATTGCCTTGCCAAGCTCTACCAATGTACCCAGGAACTTACTAATCAATCTTAATCTCAGTCTCTCCAGCAGTATGGCATTCTACCAATTTGCACCAACTATGTTTGACTAAGTACAGTTTCAGTTGGTATCACAAAATGCGGTCTGGACAGGCCAAATGCTGCTATGGACCAAATTAACTTCCATCTAAGAGATTTTCATTAAATAACCGGCCAATCAGCACATCTGACTGTGATTTGCATAATTGATTGACAGATGATCATTTGATTGAATACATTTTGTCTTATTATTCCACATTTTCCACAGTTTCTGTTTTTCACAATTTTGTTTTGCCAGCTTTTTAACTACAAACAAATGAATAAGTTGACTCGTCAACTTGTCCTTTGGTCCGTCTGAACTGAAATTTACTGATATTTCTCATACTCTTATTTGTGTTGACATGCTTGAATGCCCTCACTTCGATTTTTATATCTGTTCTATACAGTTCTATATCAATGCATACGATCTGAAATTTGTGCACCATAATCAACTTTTTGTTCTGCACATTTTATGTGGAAATTAGTATTTAAGATGATGTATTTAAATAGAGATATTTTTATCATTGTTGGTGTGGCTGACCCAGCAATTGAACTTCCGTCCAGTTCAATGTGGAACTGGGATTTAGATTTAAATATTGCTTAATTTTGCAATTTAAAACAACTGTCAACACTTCCAGGTATGGTCAGTATCTAGAGAATGTACCCAAGAAAGTTATGAAACCGACATGAGGGTGTGTTCTTTGTGGTAAGTGTGAATTTAAAGGAATTATAGTTCAGGCTTAGTCCACCTTCGTCTGCTTGCTTCCTCGAGCTGTCATACCTTGTTATTAGATAATGAGAGAGTGGACTTGAATGGATCAGCCAAAGCACACACACGAATCATTTTGTTTATGCCTGTGGTCTAAGATAAAATCTCAACTCCCATGGTCTTTTCAGTTTACACTTTTCATGAATGAAATTGTTGCTGAATGACAAATCCTAATGAAAGCCAGGCTTTTAATTTTTTTTCACTGTAAATTGCTCTGATTCTTATTTTGCCAGTTCCAGAATGACCAAATATTTAAAAAAAAAAGATTTTTGACCGTGGGAATGCCCGGTTTATGAGTGATGAAATTCACGTTGAAGTTAGTCGCAAACTCATAAAATAGCAGGGGGGAATTGTAATATTTCAAATTCATATATTCATCCAAATATATTACAGGGAAACATGATGGGTACCACTTGAAATACAATATTCTTATGTTTCACATAGTATAAATCATGTTGTGCAATATTTAACTCTTATGAAGTTAAACTATGAAATGAAACAGCCCCTCTCCCATGTTTTCAGCGCTTTAAACAAAATCTAACTTTAAAACTTTACAGCTCATAAAGCAGGTTTCTCCTTGGTAAAAAAAAATAGTTTTATGTTTTATCGGGTCATCCTTCCTTTTGGAGAATAAGAACATGTTACTTGACAGTGAAATTTAATCGAAATCTTTTCTTGAACATGTTTAGTCATTCAGAAACACTTTCGCGTATAAGCACTGTTAGCTGAAGAGTCCATTGGAGTTAAGATATCATCCTAGACAATTAATGTTGGTATGCAACCATGGCAATCAGAATGTTGTCCATTAAAAATGACAAAGTTGTGGCAAACCGCGTATTGGCGAAAATGGTTGAAATGCTTCTCTTTCGTGAGAATTGAGGGGCCTTGAGAGACCACTTAGACTAGACTGATTTTCATGAAATTTTAACAAGGTGCTTTTTTCACCATTTCTCCGAGAATGAGGGGGTGTGCGATGTGAATTTCAGAAAAAAATATTTTCCTGTACACTTTTTAGGCCACTCTATAATCCACGATATTATCTGCATCAATTTGTGGTTTTAGTAAAGTCAGATCTACAGATTTGACACTTTAGCAGCTTGTGTAGCCCTACCATAACACCTCAGTTATTTCACTGTAATATGAGCGAAGCTCACTTAGCACAAGGACAGCTCATTCTGTGTGGTGCTCCTGTCTGCAGTGACTGCCTAAACAGGAAATGCCTGTAGTTGCCGTAAAAGTGGAGCAAGTAGTTTAGTCACAGTTTAGTTTGGTAAATAATTAAAATATGTTAAATAAATTCCAAAATAGATTTAAAATTTCAGTCTTGTCCTATCACAACCTCCAGTGACATATTTCAGGGGTTTAAATCAACATGTGTATAGGCCTACATTTGGGATATAATTATTTCATACCACCTGATTGGGAGAAGTGAATAAAAATTAAAAGTCAATACAAATGTTAATGGCTTAAATAGATCACAAAGTAAGAAATCATAGCAGCACTCCAGGTTACATAATCTTCATTAACTATCAACAAATCATGCAACAGTCTAATAGTAAACAATCACCTCTGAATAGCTAGGGTTTTATTGATCTCAGTTATGTAACATCAATAATTTAGTGCAATCTGTCTATCTATCTATTTATCTATCTATCTACCTATCTATCTATCAGTCTATCTATCTATCTATCTTATCTAATCTTATCTATAGATCTGATCTTATCTATGTAATCTTATCTATCTGCCCATTTGCCCAGTCCTTCAAAAAGATACGTTGGCCTATCGCATGGAATGTTGAAGATAACGCAGTAGTTCTATGACAATGCTGCGCGAATTTCATGGCAGTGCCATTTACATATTAAATAGGGATGAGGGCATGAGGCCAGTTAATAGGGGTATCAGACAAGCCATCAACCAAAGCTTCAAGTGCAATAGGAGCTGAGCTACAAGGCGAAATGTCATTGTGTCAAATGTATAGCTCGTGAGTACGTCCGACAAGATAACATTTCGCCTTGTAGCTAATGATTGAAAACATTGTCAAATATTGTTATAAACTCTTGCTGGCCAGGTAACCAGGTTAAATCAGTTCTCTGAATAATGGTGACGTGGGAAACCTCAGAAGCTACCCTTGTTGATTTGAATGATGGGCCTTTGAGAAACCTTGGTAATTGTATAGGTATACCAGAATAAGTTCAGAAACAATCCCAACCCCAACCCAATGGAATATGTCACCTGTAAGTGTTTGCCAGTGAATGTAAAACATACAGGCACTTGCCATCCAGTCATTATTATATGTATTGTTATGCTACTGAGCAAATGCACTAGGTGGAGCACCACTCAGAAACTCTTTTGTATCTGAAAATCCCAGGATGACCTGGTGTTTCTCCTGCTATGACAAAGCATCTGTTAATGATTTTTCACTAAAGACCAGAGAAACAACAATTATTCACCATATTACTGGCACGCAGGTCAAAAATCTTTTTAATACTGATTAGGTATATTTGAAGCAGAGTCAACTTAATTATCATTATTTATTACCCGGTATGGCAAGTGTGTCACCTGCTATTTTTGCATTTTAAATCACCTCCTACCTGCTTGAAATTCAGGAGACCTAATTGAGCCCATGTCACTACTGCTAAGTAAAATTTAGACCACACAATCTCTGGTTTCTGGTGCAATAACTGTGAGGGGCGTTCACGAAGTTCAGAGCTTTTTTTCATATGGACACTTATATATACAGTTATGAATTTTTCAGATAAAATTCAACAGTTTTGGAATGGATTTCCAAAATCTTGCACAATTTGGACATTTTTAAGTCATTCTGTGGTTGCCATAGAAACAGAAAGTTCAGCAAGGTGGCACAGGTAATGTTGAGGCAAAAAAAGCCAATGAGCTGTGCCTCCTCATTCTGATGCAATCATAACTACCACCAAGACTGACCACTGTGAGGACCGAGGGACATATAAAATTATGATTTACTTGTGTGAAAGGAAAATTGAAATAGAATAGCTGAGGGAGAGAGTGATATATACTGATTGTTGTTTGTTACACCAAGTCTGGATGACCCAAGGCTGAAATAGCGACAGGAACACAGCGAGCAGGTATACAACAGGGGCATGTCTGCATAGGGAGTTTGTAAATGTTATCATTTGAAGGAATTTATTCTCAGAAGGCCTTCCTAATATTTGGGAAGTAATAGTCGATTTTTCTACAAGGAGGAAAATACTTCTTTCAAGAGATGGAAAAAATAAGATGTCAAATGTTGATGCCTGAGTGGTTGTATAGTTTCAGGCAATAGCATATGGACCAAATGGTTCACAGTATCACAGACTGTACATAATATCGGATGATATTGATCACTGGACTTAGGGGGTCCATTAGTTTTTTAGGGGCCCAGGGGTCGGCAGGCTCAGAAGTTTCCTCTCCGTGAAATTATTTATTTCACAAAAGCTGACCTTAATTACATTGTATTTATTTTGAGCCAGTGATGCAGCAATCAGGGGCAAGAACGTATTCATTAAGAAAAGCACCAAGCCCTTAGACGTCTAACAGTTTCCCATGTGCTTTTTGAAAGTCAGAATTCACTCACTGTGAACCAAGAAAGAAAATATTGGTTTCATTCCTAATGACGGCTTGGTTCACTTTGCAGACGCCAAGGCAAACTATAGGCATCCAGAGATGTTTGATTTGTCCAATGCAGTTCCTGTCTTTGACTTCGACTTCCTCATCAGGATGCGACTGTGTGAAATGTACATCCGGAAGTCATGAGGATGTGGTTATACTCTGATATTTCTGTTACTCATTGGCTAATGGCTGTCGCCTTTCTGAGCAAATATAAGTTGGCGCCCTTGGAGGTGGTGGGTTAGTGAATTGTCATTTTACACCAATTATTCTTTCTAAATAAAAGGTGAAATGTTATCTCAGATGGAATTGTATTTGTCCCACACCTATATATTCTGTTCTGTTTTAGGGGGTTTTTTGTCAGATATAGGCAAATTTCCCCAACTCTCACAGAACCATGCAGGGATGGAAATCAAATTTGCAGGGGAAGATACCTGGTTTAGCCAATCAAAAATATGGATTATGATATCCTTCACTGTCTTTGCCTGATCATGCAGTGAGTTGTGATATCCATCAGCAAAATCAGTCATGCATGTCAAGTAGTAAACAAATTGTTGTCTAGACATGTTATGGGCTGATAAACACTGTATCTGACCTGTATGATCTTACACTGCACTTTTGCAAGAGATAAACTGGCATTATTTAATTAAAAACACTTATGTGTAAAAGCCTTGAATTTCCACCGCTTGTTCTTTGTCTACAAACACCATTGTATCATCAAATGAGCTTCCCAGAGACCAACCACTGGAGAAAACTGCCACATAACTGATCCCCACATGTATGGAGAAAGACCTATTTTTATTGATGTATTTTTATGCACAGAGATTCACTGAATTTTGAAAAGTTCAAAAGAGAGATAAACTGCCTTGCCTTGTTGGGGTGTCTCATCCCTATTTTAAAACTTAACTGTATGATAGCACGCCAGCATTTTATATGCAAAAAGGATATTATTTAGCATGCTTCTATCATAATTTGTTAAGTTTGAAAACATCTTAGATGAAAAAGATTAATAGAAAGTAAAGTAAATAAAGAACAGCGATGAACCCGATGCTATTAGAATGCCTTTGAAGATGCGATCATCATAACAAGGAGTATTGTAGTCTGCAGCCCTAAGGCTGCCTTTGTAAATCGACAGCAACTTCTCACAAAGTTTTGCTTTAGATGTTTTGTGTGCTTTGAGGCTATGGCTTCCTTCAACTTGGTTTCTTAACTTCTCAGTTTACCAATACCAGAGCCCTGATATATGAAAGAACTGTAGTTGATGAAAGCTCAGGATAAATGATGCCAAGTTTGATTTCAGTTTTGAAAGACAACAGCCTACTCACTTTCTTTTTTAAAGAGTTTATAATTTTAGTTAACATTACTAAATCAATGTGGTATCCCAGAAACAAGATTTGAGCCAAATCTTGACCCCAGTGACAGAAGATAAATTTATTGTTGTTTTGTTCCACAAACTGCATGATTTTATTCTTCTGTTGAAGTTGAACCCTCTTTTTTGGAAGTCTATCCAAATACTCGGCAGCAGCACAAGTCACACTGAAAAAAGGACTGTTTGATATCAGACAATGATTGTCTAATATGTGTCCGATCAAGTGGTTGTCTAATCCAGACAACTGAATTGTTCAAAACTGTTGAGGATTTGTTTATTTCGTTCTATTGATTGCCTGGTTTAAACAATCAATAGAATGAAATTAACAAATTCTGCGACATTTCAAACAATTCAATTGTCTGGACTAGACAACCACTTTGATCGGACACATATTAGACAAATAGGGCCGATTTCACCAACATAGTTTTAACAGTTAGGCCTGGTCTCAACTTCGTTAAACCTGTTTTAACTAGGTCCTTTCACCAACTGAGTTTTAGTCGATAGATTTGTCAAGGTTCAGTGGTTGACAAATATTGTTAGACAACTTGCATATTAGTGATCTCAAACTGTTAAAGTGGTAACCCGTTGGGGCTGACCAGATAATACATGAGGGGGGGGGGCGGCTTGACTTATGATGAAAATAACTGGTTCAGCACAAGACACTGGAAAATAAGTTTGCTCAGCACATAAAAAAAAGAAGTTTGTTTCCACCCAGGCATTCAGCACAGCCTATATTGAATGAGTCAGACACACCTCCAAAGCTAGTCAATGAACAAGCCTACACACATGTAAATAAATGCACATGATACACCTTGAATGTCATCTGAAATATGACAAAAAAGCAAATATATGAAGTTTGATGCTTGTGCGAGAGACTACTATACTTTGATACAGTCGTAGCATAGCTTGTTGTGTTGCTTGATAGCAATGATAGGTTGGTTAATGGAAAAGGGGGAAGTTTTGAACTTCTTTTTTTTTCACCGAAAATGGGTAGGCAATTTTATATTTTAAAAATTTCCAAGAACCCCCCCCCCCCTTTTTCTGTGTAGCCATATCTTTGTATTTGGGAAATTGAGACATTGTGTTTGTAACAGCTGACCTGTTTGCACAACATGTGTAGGCTTCCACTAAACTAAAATTCCTTGATACTGCTCTGCTTGACTGACTGGCTTATCCAGACCAGGTCTTAGCTGAGACCTGGCTCTTCTCTTAATACCATGTTGGTGAAATCGGCCCTCATTGTCTGATTCAGACAATTCTTTTTTTCAGTGCAGGTATGACAAGGGTCCTCATATCACTGTAATGATGAGCGAGGGTCACCCTGCCTCCTCTTAGGTCTAACTTTATGAAAAATGGCTGAACAGAACAGGAAAAACATTCTGCCATGATATTTGGCAGTGTGGCACTCGCCTCTTTGATTTATGAAAGCTGTATGATCCATTACATATAAAATTACAAGAGAAAAAATGTAAAAAATTGTCTGGTGAATTACAAAGTGTTGAGATCCCAGAACCTGAATTGGCAAAGGGCAGGGGAATTATACCAAAACAAACCAGAGTCAGGTGAAAGGAGGTGTGAAACTTAGGACTCACATGTGATGTTAAGGCCTTTAAGGACGTCCAGCCTTCCATCTCCTCCCACACAAGACCCTCGAATGGAAATCTATGAACTAGAGCTTCTGGGTAGAGACCTGATGGTCACAAAACGAGTACCACATGCCATCACCGGAAGAGGAATCTCTTCTTTAATCTCTTTGATGGACTTTGCATATTTAATAAACACTGTTTCGTGTTTTTTGTAAACACTGCAAAGTTGTTTGCATAAAAACCTATATTTATATCCCTGCCTGAGGAGAGAATCACATAATGAAATGTGTCTCACTGAGAAATCACTGAAATGATCACAAACCCTGGCAATACTAGCTGCTTCAATCCACAGGCTTAAGGTAGATTCCAAGCATGGCATAATCTACTTTGGTGCTTTTATATGTAACTGTTCCTTACCCTTGCAGTCGAGAAATCATTGATTACTTCTGGCTATATAAAAAAAACACTAGTGCTGCCACCCCTATCTTTTAAATTGAAATCTGTTTGAAATTTGTCATGCAGAGAGTCATAAACACTTGAAATGTTCAGAAAGGAAATAATATGTGATGTCCCTTCCTTGTAACTTAACAATAGGCCCCTGTATAGTAATTATGACAATCCTTTTGGATGCAGTAAATCTGTCTTACTGCAGATTCTATTAGTATGAATTTCTCTGGCTAGTTTACTTACTATGTACGTAGCATTTTCAGCTAACCTGATTGGACCTTGGCCAATAAAACGTCCTCCAAATCAGTTAGTTGAACGTAGAAAGTAATGGAATGTGAATCTTCTGCTTCAGTGAGCAGCTCAGTTCGACAACTAAAATCAGATTAACAGATAAATGTAGGCTGTCACCTATATTAACAGACACGTCAGCTGTAGTTTAGGTACGTTTTCATAGTATTCAAATTAGTTGTGTACCATGTCATTCAGTCCCTAAACCAATCAGATGAACTGCATTTGCTACGTTTTACTATGCTATTGCAGAAACTCATACTTATTGAAATTGCAGTAATCAATTTTTTAAGTTGCAAAAACACATTATAAAGCATACAAAATAAAGCAGTTAAAGGACAGGGATGCTATTAAAATGCTTTTGATGACATGATCACCATAACAACGGATATTGTAGTCTGCAGCTCTAAGGCTGCCTTTGTAAATAGACAGCAACTTCTCAGAAAGTTTTGCTTCAGATGTTTTGTGTGCATTGAGGCTAGGGCTTCCTTTCACTTGGTTTCTTAACTTCTCGCTTTACCAACAGCAGGACTCCTAAATGGGGCCCTGATATATGAAAGAACTGTAGTAAATGACATATGCCGAATTGGAACAACCTTGGCCAAGATCTGACTTGTGAGCATGATGCACTAATCTATCCATACTTTTATGAACTGTCGACAAATGTATCCATACTTTTATTAACTGTCTATAAATGTGTCTTTTTATCTATATGTTAATCTTGCATGGCGGAGAGTTGCTGGATTTGACTGATGCCTTGATATGGCAAATCTGCCCCCCCCCCCAGTGACAAAAGAAAAATGTATTTTTTTTGTCATAAACTGATTTCATTCCTAGTTGAACACTAGTTCCAAAGGATACATGATAAGTTTAAATAAGTCACTAAAATTCAGTTCACCTGATTTCAACAATATCTTTCCTTGCTCACAAATATAAATGTAACATCTCACAAAGGTGTCAAAAAAGCCTTTTAATCTTTAGATTCTTTTATGTTGAAATGATTAGGAAATATATAAGTCTTCTCCCTTTTTCTTTGTTCTTTGATTTCAAGAGGAGATAAACTTTTCAGCTAGTTAACTTGATATAATTAATCCTGTAGTTCTTTGTGAAATTGCATACCGTAATATGGGGTGAATCGGGACAGAATGGGACGTTTTTCTGTCATGGCATGGACACAAATCATCTCAGAAATACAAATATGGTGCCCAATGATGTCCAAGGGCAAGGTCCAACTATCCCAAGGAGCATTGAAAGATAACTTCATTCCCCAATGATTTAGACACAAAAAACCACTGTCCCAATTCATCCCACAGTTTGGGGTGAATCGGTACACTCCTCTTTATCTATAAAACAATGCTTACTACAGAGTTTTAGGGATTGGTTCTTATGAATAAACATTAGAAAATATCTTTGACATGCCAAAATGTTTTTTTTAGAAAAATCTGAACTCAATTAAAAATAAAGTATGAAGATTTAAAAAAATATGAAAAATGCCAGAAAAGTATCCAAAACTGTAGTTTTCTGCTAATTAGGCTAATGATTTATAATTCTGGACTAAATCCACTATAAGTGATGCCAAGTTCAATATTATCCATCAAAAAGCCACACCAGTACACTCAAATGAAAATTAGTAGGGTCATCTTTTGGTTAATCTCGAAAGTTTGCCATTGACCTGGATCTGTACCCAGGACCAAACATACATAATCCCAGATCCAGCCTATGACTATGGTCTCCAAAATCATTTTAAACTGATTTTAAAATTTGCTGCAAGTTTGTTGGCTCTAGTATTTATAGTTTATATGGTACAAGAAAAGTTTTGACAAGCTTGTAAAACATTCATTTCCGCAGGCCAAGTTTAAGGTACTGCAGCTCCTCACTGCCTGCAGTCAGAAATACAAAATTCTAACATAATATACGCTGGTATGTGTACTACAAATGTGCCAAAAATCAAATTCCTGAAGCAAGTAGAAATAGTTGTTCTTTGAGCAAATAAAATGTTTCCCTGTCCTGTCCCGATTCACCCCAGTGTCCCGATTCACCCCATATTACGGTATATATAGTTGTGATGTTCGCTTAATTAACCTTAAGGATTATTTAACCATTTGTTGGTGTCGTTTAAATTTCGCTCATATTGTACCAACCAGCAAATTATACTGCAATATAAAAAGGTATGGTTTTACTGTTCTATGGCTGAAACCAATGGTATTTCGAACTGTTGTAATGGGGTGACCATTCATTCTCCAGGGGTGCTTGGAGTTTTCCTCAGCGCGAATTTTTTAATATTTTTAGTTAATGGCTGAGGTAATTATTTATTTCAAGTGCGCGAAGTCCGGAATATCTATTCCTAAATCAAGCAACACCTTGTTAAGAAATACCCTCACCAGAAATTATTCATTCAAGACTGCCCAAAAAGAAGTAATATTGCTGATTTTCCTAATAATTTGTGCCTGAAATAAGGCCAACTAATGTTTTGTCTTTTAAGTCAAAAGGGTACCCCCTGCCCCGCCCCTGTTGCACCCTTGCCTGCAGGCCATCAATGAAAGACGCCATTTTATTACCTAATTCATGGAAATGTCAATATTATTGGTGTACTTTGCCTCCTAAGGTTCAACAGGTGCTGTCATTGCTTTGCCTCACATGCAATCATGCATCCATGAAAATTAGAGCTCTTTGCAGATTGGCGGTCGACTGGAAGAATTAATTTCTTATTTTCAATTTGCGAACTGGTTTTGCGAGGTCATTGACAGTTTTCTGTTGATCTCCTAATATTCTTATATGATAAAGTACCTTAAGTTGTTTAATTAGTTTGTTTATTGTTGCCTATGTTGCTAGATACCAAGCATTGAATCAACTGATTAACCATAACTGGTCAACACAAACAAAATGCTTTGAAGCCAGTGCTATCACACGACCAAGTTGAAAGTTAATTTTGAAACTGTTGAAACTGTTTGGACCGCTAATCTGCATGCAGCTCTAATACACTCTAATAGGAACGCTGAGGCAGGTGATTTTTAAATAATATATTTCACCCAGTCTGCCACATTTATTACTAGTTGTTTAGACACAGAGGTCATTGACTTGGTAGTCAGAGGTGCTCAGTTCAATAAGTTTTGTGCTTCAAAGATATGCATTATCCTTTCGGTTTCTTGCCCTACTTAATATTTATGGAACGATTAAAAACAGCCTATTTGTGTAAAATAATCAGATTTCAAGTGTTTTATTTTTATCACATCCTTTTAAAAAGATCATTTCAATTTTCAATCTGTTTCATCACAAGAGCTCTTTGCTGGGTAATAATTATAAGTACTTTGCCGTTTGAGTACTCCCTACTCACACACTGTCCTTGTCCCATGTATAAATAAAAACGAGGACAAATTTATGAAAATTTCGGGTCTCACTTTTTAGAAAAGTCATTTACACTCGAGAGATGGACTCCAAAATAGGGTAATAAAAATTATAAAATCCTTCAGAGTGGAGAGGTAGGTGAAGTTTTTTGCTTTATGTGGGTATTTTTCCAGCAGTTTATTATGCATGCTTGCCTATATTATGTTGTAGTGTAGGAATCTGTGCCCAAAGCACAATAAGAAATCATACGTTGCAGGTCAATATGTATGTAGCAGGGGAAAGTGGGGCACGCTGAGCTGTTTAATGCCACAGCAAGATAATTTTGCCAAAGCTTCTGAGTTTTGTTTCACAAAAAGTGGCTTATCAGTTAATGATAGTTTTGAAATATTTCGAAAATATGCCAAGACATGGGATGGGTCACATGGATGTACATGTACTGCTATTACTGGGAATATAATGCACCTACCCACGGTATAACCTCATAGCTTACTCTCAATTAGCAAAATAATCATGGGGACATATGCATATTTCGTGGGGGGTCAGGGGGATGACCCCCCTGGCATCAGGGCAAATATGATTTTTCAGGGAAAATCAGGCAATTCACCAATATCAGGACAGATCACTGCACTGGTCATATGTGTAACATATAAATTTCGGGGCTGGAAAGTGACTGCCCTGCCATGAAACCGTTGTCACATGCAGTTCACCTTTGTGTGTGGAAACAAAATAATGTGCTTCATATAAAACGTTTCAGCTGAGAAATGCTTTCATTTTTGAGGATCGCTACTCCCCCATTTTTGCGAACTTTTTTTTTATAACCGGTAATAAACTCATTTATTACTTTGATTTGTGGTACCTTGAACTGATATATGGAGGAGGTAATACATGCAGACATCAGAAAATAATTTTTGTCAAATCACAAACCTTTCATTTATCTATGCAAATGTATGCAAATTTTTCCAAAATAAAACTGATATTACAAAAAGGAGATGTCCTACCTGGCTATTTTTCACCTAAGAGTTGATCACCATGGAAAGCTTACTCTTAAGCATATGGGTATTTTGCCTGGGTAAGTCTAGTTTTCCTGAATTAGTTCATGGATATATGTACAACATGTTTGTAATGTAACAATCATATTGCAGTTGAGAATGGAGACGAGAAAACCTCTCGTGTAGTGTAACATGACACATGGAGTATCATGAACAAAATCCCAGCTCGATGTTGTTTGGTTGTAAAAAAACATTTAATTGGTAGGGATGTACCGATCCGATACTCTGGATCGGTATCGGTGCCGATCCAGCACTAAAAAGCAGGATCGGATCGGATCGGTAGCACTACTCTCCATTTAACCAATGGTATCGGTATCGGAATGGTATCGGAAATCGGTTGTATCGGCAAAAAAATACCAGGATCGGTATCGGATCGGAAGTGAAAAAGTGGTATCGGTGCATCCCTATTAATTGGTGTTCCTTTATATATAAAGGGTACCTCAGGGGGTAAGCGTGTGACACGTAGGGGACTCCGCTCTCTTCCGCCTCATCAATCGACACCCCTTGAGCACCCAGAACTGGGTTCAGAGGGCTACACTTACTGTATCTAAACAGCTCACACTTAAAAACCACATCTCTTTTAAAGGGACAGAACTTGTAGCGGAGAGCGGGGCACAGTGAGACATTTTTTTAATTTTTAAGTGTTCTGAAATGTTGGCAGTTAAGATAAAATGAGTTCAGGCCTACATTATAGATAATGAAGTTGGGTATATTGTCTAGTAGTTTCAGGTTCCTACCTTTTGCAGGTTTGTAGAAACTTTGAGTTGCATCCATGCTCGTCGAGTGTCTCACTGTGTCCCGTGGGGCCAGCGGAACCACTTTCATTGCACATGAACTTAAAAAATGGGACTCAGGTGGACTTAATGCAAAAATTCTTTTTGCCTCGATTTGCATTGGTTGTGGTCTTTGAAGCATTCTTGTTAAATGTGGCCTGATGCAGCCGATTCTTAATGGTGTTTGGTGAAACTTTCCAGACCCTAGGATATTCAGCCACATGTGCATCATTGCACAATTTCATGGCTATCCTTCAATTGCAATTAGTGTAGAAGTTGTGTTTTAAGTCTAATAAGACTGACTAGAGTTGTGATGGCAAGTTCCAAAAGCGTTTTGATTATTATACTCCGCCAAGACAGTTTTTTATTGTCTTTGCCATGGTGTAACAAACAGATTTGTTAGTTATACCACTGTTGGAGATTAAGTTAGCCTGTTGCACTAATTTTTCTGCAAACAACACACCTAAAAATGACAACAAAGCAACAAAAATTCATTTACAAGTCCTTCAGGAATCGTTTATGGAGTATACGTAAGTCGCTTATATATACAATTATAGACTTCGGTTGATTTCAATATCAGGTTTTACGGACCTGACCGGTGATATTCACCGAGGCCGAAGATTTTTTTTTTTGGAATTTTAAAATCTTTTTTTGAAATCTTTTACTTTTGGGGGATTTTTTTTTTTTGCTGCATGAAATTAAAGAGGAAAGTGTTATGGAAAAGCTGATTAAAATTCCAGAGAGATATATTTAATTTAAAGAACTTTTCTAGGGGTTCGGAACAAAAGTTTCGATTTTGAAAATTTTTATCTTTTTATGAATCATGGCGCTAAAAAAAAAGACGAGATAGAATTTTCTATTTCTTTTTCATCTGTTTCCAAATTAAGTGAGGAACAATAAAATGATATTGACAAGGCAACGGGACTGGGAATTCATATAAAATTTATTTATATAACAGAGTCATTTTTGCGAAATTAAACATGCTTGCCGAAAATCGCTTGTAGAAATTTAGTTCCTAAAGCAGAAGGCTGAAAGTCCGTCGGTTTATAGTATTCTTCATAGCGCATCTAATGGTGAAGACCACTAACCCTCTTAGAAGTCCCACAAAAGCTAAACAAAGCGGCCGATGCATGGAATTCTCAGAAATAAAAAAAAATTCCTGAAACAGTGTCAGCAGTGCTCAGCTGCAATCGTGACGCTACCATAGATGGGGCCTGCCTGGCTGAGCGGAAATGTGTGCAGGTGATTTAATTTCATGGGTTGCGAGCCACCTTAACAACAATTATTCCATATGATGTACATTTCCGTTTGACATGCATCTACATCTACATTGAAAATATATCCATAAAATGCATAATATGATCCTCAGTTTAAGAACAAATTCAAAGACACAGACATAGATATATTTTAAACTTACTTTATTATATGATTTTGAAATGTAGTTAAGATAAAATCAGATGAAAAATGTTTCAACTGAATAATTTCAATTTTTCAATGCCTTCATTTTCAGTCACCTTGACATGCCATTTTGTGGATGCGAAGTCTTGTGAGTACAAATCGCAGTAAAATATCAATTGTATGGTCTCTAATTTAAATTATCATTTATTTCCATGAAATATTGTGATTTTAGCAATCATCGACCAGTTTCTTTTACACTAAAAGTGGAACTTTGCTGTTTACATGGATTTACTGACAGTTTTGCATGTGAAATAATAGTCTCTCTGTAACTTCGATGAACAGATTATTGCATTAACATCCATGTATAGTTTGTAGATAATTACCATAAACTTTCTAATACAATCATGCTGATAAACTCTCCAGGGCCACTTGTGTAGCCCTCAAATGGTTTAGCAATAACAGCCTTCAGGCAAACCCACATAAGTTTCAATTCATTGTGTTTGGCCAGAAACATGAAAATGTCGTTCTTGATGTGAATGGTGTTAAAATAGATGAATGTGACAGGGTTAAATTGCTAGGTATTTCTATAGATCAAAAGTTGAAATTTGGTGAACATGTCAGGACAATTTGCAGAAAAGCAGCCTGGCAACTGGCAGCCTTAGGAAGAATAGCTAGATATTTATCAGCCGATGCCAGAATGACAATTTTTCGAAGTTTTATTGTAAGTAACTTTGAGTATTGTAAATTATTGTGGCATTTCTGCTCGAAGACTGATGCACGAAAGATCGATAAGCTCCAGGAACGGGGGCTGAGAATCGTACTCCTAGATTATGACTCGGACTACAGTGCTCTCCTTGCAAAAGCGAACATGAAAACGCAGGAGGAGTATCGATTAAGATCAATGTTGATAGAAGTCCACAAAGCTGTAAATAAAAACAGCCCTTTATATGTAAGGTCATTGTTTAAGCCAAAATCTACCCCATATAATCTTGTAAGAGAAAACCAACTGACTCTTCGACAATGTCGAACCAAGGCCTATGGCCCTGAAACATTCTCGTACCAGGGTGCTCGCTTATGGAACAAGCTTCCAAATTCCCTGAAAGCTGTACATGATGCATCTTTGTTTAAAAATGAACTTTCAAAAGTTGACTTAATACAGATGCGATCAGGTCTTTGATTTTAAGTACTCAATTATTTTATCAGAAACTGTCTAATTTTTACCTATTATTTTTACTTGTTAACTTTTACGTGTTGATAATTTTTATTGTCTGTTATTCAAATATTCGGTGACACTAGCCTTTGGCTAACGTTAATTGTATTGTAAACCGAGTCTAAATAAAATTTGTCTTATGTCTTATGTCTATCTCAAAAATAATGAAGCCATGCAGCAGGGTTTCACTTAGAGTCACAAATTTTGATAATGGCTGTAAGCAACAACTTCATATTAGAGTGGGTCGGGGCAAATGAAGCTACGATGCTTAGCGCAGTTTTGCGCTTATTGGTGCAACAATAGATTGCTGACAATTCTGTCTGTTTAATCACTACTTCAATGGAGTGTTTTCTTGCTTCATGTGTTGTTTCATGCTTAACATTTGTTGTTGTTCACTCGCTCCATTCACCAAAAAACATTCAGACACAGAAGGCAACCAGAGTATATACCGCAAAACAAAACCACCAGCCATCAGATGATGAGTTCACTTTCATAGCACTTTTTCAACTGTGATTCTTTTACTGCACTGCAGTTTTGTCACTCGGTCATAGGCCTTAGGGTTTTAATAGAGCTTTTTTTCCTCGGTGATTATGTGTTGTAATCACTATATAATTACCGCTGCCTAGCAACACAACTCACCAAATCCAGCATGGTTGCTATGCTCAATGTAGCCACTAACTGCCCTCCCTTTCACTCCCATCCCCCAAATATGCCAATCCACTTCATCTAACCTCTTCCCTCCATGTTAATGGGGGGTCCCCTCCTCCCTACTGCTCAACAGTATTCCGTAATAATCCTTCAAAAGTCTTCATTTCTCATCCCCCATCCACCACTCCATTTAATGTAAACAAATGATTTTACCAAATAACAACAGAGGGCTCTGCAAATCACAACCTACACACACAACTCCCCTATTGGATTATGTATAAACAACATAATGCCCCAGTGCCAACTTATGCTATCAAGCGCCAATGGATGTAATGTTTAAATGGGTCTCCATGGGTGTAAATGTTTGCCAATGGGTGCCAATGGGTGCCAATGGGTGTAAATGTTTGCCATTGGGTGTAAATGTTTGCCAATGGGTGTAAATGTTTCCCAATGGGTGTAAGTGTTTGCCAATTGGTGTAAATGTTTGCCGATGGGTGTAAATGTTTGCCAACGGGTGCAAATGTTTGCCAACGGGCGCAAATGTTTGTCAACGGGCGCAAATGTTTGCCAACGGGCGCAAATGTTTGCCAACGGGTGCAAATGTTTGCCAACGGGCGCAAATGTTTGCCAACGGGTGCAAATGTTTGGCAACGAGACAAATGTTTGGCAATGGGCGCAAATGTTTGCCAATGGGCGCAAATGTTTGCCAACAGGCGCAAATGTTTGCCAACGGGCCTAAGTTTGCCAATGGGCGCAAATGTTTGCCAACGGGCGCAAATGTTGCCAACGGGCGCAAATGTTTGCCAACGGGCACAAATGTTTGCCAACGGGTGCAAATTTTGCCAACGGGCGCAAATGTTTGGCAACGGGCGCAAATGTTTGGCAACAGGCGCAAATGTTTGCCAACGGGCGCAAATGTTTGCCAACGGGCGCAACTGTTTGCCAAGGGCGCAAATGTTTGCCAACGGGCATAAGTTTGCCAACGGGCGCTCGTTGACCACGGGCGCAAATGTTGCCAACAGGCGCAAATGTTTGCCAACGGGCGCAAATGTTTGCCAACGGCCGCAAATGTTTGCCAACAGGCGCAGATGTTTGCCAACAGGCATAAGTTTGCCAATGGGCGCAAATGTTTGCCAATGGGCACACATGTTTGCCAATGGGCACACATGTTTGCCAAGGGCGCAAATGTTTGCCAACGGGTGCACAGGTTTGCCAACGGCTGCAAATCTTTGCCAACGGGAGCACATGTTTGCCAACAGGCGCAAATGTTTGGCAACGGGCGCAAATGTTTGCCAACGGGCGCACATGTTTGCCAACGGGTGCACATGTTAGCCAATGTTGGCCAACGGGCGCAAATGTTTGCCAACGGGCGCCAATGTTTTGCCAATGGGCGTAAATGTTTGCCAATGGGCCTAAATGTTTGTGTCAACTTATGCTATCAAGCCATAACTTACCCTGGCTCTCAAACCTCCCGTTCGTAGAACGGGTATAATGCTAGTCTCTCCAAATGGCGACTATGGCTACTTAGGGGATTACTGACCATTTGGGAAAACAGTGTTAAACAAGCAAACACTGTCGACAGTTAGATTTATAACAACTGTGATGATTTGCAATAGAATGAACTATTTAATCCATGATCTCTCTGCCCCAACCAACCTCGTGAAAAACAATCAAATTAAATTTGAGCACTTCAGCATGTTTCATGGATTTATTCCTTAGTTATTGTATAAACACAAAGAATATTAAAATGAGGCAAGAAGTGATTTTACACTTCAGGGTAATAACTAATATCTGGCAGGTTTACCTTATAAATGTATTTTGCAGCCCTCCAAATGTTACACATATACCCAATGAGTGGGCCATTTTACTTGTTCAGTATAGACACTGACACAAGGGACCCACTAAGGTATTTGAAATGTGCATCAACAGGTTTACTTTTTATAGAAGAGAGTGAAAATACTTGTTATCGCAAAATTCGTTAATTTATCTGACTATCTATTTATCCATCCATCTATCCATCTATTCATCTATCCATCTATCCATCTATCCATCTATCCATCTATCCATCTATCAATCTATCTATCTATCTATTTATCTATCTATCTATCTATCTATCTATCTATCTATCTATCTATCTATCTATCTATCAGTCTACATATACATGTATATCTATTTATCTATCATTGAGCATAAACCCACTATGTTTATATCACAATATGTATTTATAAACACCTTGTATAAGCACCTCTAAACATTGTTTCAGTTTGGCCCAAAATTAAGTGTAAAATCTCAGTCTCAGTGTAAGTACAAAATGCTGTGATTATACAGTGTGAAGACTGAAAAAGATGTCAAATTGTCATACATTACATGCATAATCGTCACCAGAAGTGTTGAGAGACCTGCTCTGTCACATGTTTAATCTCCAAGTCTACTATTGCCGGTTTACTAAACAAATTCTGTGTTCCCCGGCCTTTTCTGAAGTTGGAACTGCAGTAATTAAGTAATTCCTGTGTTGTGTTTACCTCTTGAAATACGTGTGTACCTAACCATCATTTTATTTCATTATTTTTCATTTTGGAGGATTGAGACATAAAGATATATATGTCCTCTTAGAGACAAGTATTTATCTGCCTATCTATCTGTTTATCTATCTGTCTATCTATTTGTCTATCTCTATCTACTATCTATCTTCACAGGCTTGGGAGGCTGGGGCTGCAGCATGAATTGTGGCCATATGGAATTAATTCATCCCAATCATCTGTAGTCTCCTAGTCGTGGTGTCACCTGAGTGCTGTGATTATAACTTTGGTACATTCATAATCACTCTGTAGTCGCTTCTGAGACACCCAGGTGACTGAAACTTGAATAATCACTTGTATAACAAAACCATAGTCGACAAACAGTTAATCTCAGTCTCAATCTCAGTCGCCCACAGGTGCTGAGATACTGAAGCCTCAATCTTCTCCTTTGTGTTTTTGACAGTTATACATTGTTTTGCAATGGTACCAAGCTTTCTCAATGCAAAATTAATCTGTGCATAACTGTGTGAAACAGAAATAACAGCTTAAAAACTGCCATAAACTAATTTTGGCGACTAAATTCATTTTGGAGATTACAGAGATTACAGTTTATAATCACCGAGGAAAAAAAGCTCTACTGGGTATTGGCAGTTGAAGTTCTTCCAGGCCCAGTGGCCCACCAAATGCACATTTGATATCTATTTATGTCTATAACTTAGTTGGTGTTTGTAGAGTGGGTCGGGGCAAAAAGCCCGGGTTAGGTGAGAGGCCCCCCCAGGGTTATATCTAAACTTACATTTTTGGTGCTTTTTCTTATTGATAGGATTGAAGCTAGAGGCTTTTTAGACGACGTCACCAATTTTCAGGGCAAACAGCATCAAACCATAGTAGGAATTAAATAAACAAAAGAAGGTGCATGGTTTATGTAACTTTGATTAATTCTTTGCAATTGGTTGACAGAAATAACTTTGGAAATTTTAAAAAGTATAATGGATATCTGCATTGCTTTACTTTATGACCATCAGATCAATATGATTTGGATCATGTTTTTCGCATTTTAGCTCAAAATTTAGAGGTCAAATTAAAATATGTGGGTTTGGGGCGAGAGGCCCCACATGGTATGGGGCATGAGGCCCCCTTCACTGAGGCATTGAAGCTGCTTCAGGAACCATTTAATAATGTGTACTTTACCTTAAATCTTGATTGAATAGCTAATTGAAATGAAAAAAAATTTGGCCGAAATTGAAGCAGGGCAAAAAAAATATAAAAATTAATGTATGAACAGAAAAATTATGAAATTCAGAAAAAGTGAATAGAATGCCTTAAAAATGATAGAAGAACCCCAAGAAATAACTTTCAAGCTGAATGCGCACGCAAAAAAAATTGCCATAGGATTATAATAGGGGGGCTTCTTGCCCGATGGGTGGGGTAAGAAGGCAGTTTTAATTTTTTTACAAAAAGGGCCGTAACTCCTTTATTAAAATTGGTAGACATTTGATTCACTAGTTATAAGTAGAGTCAAGTGATCCCTTCCTGACAGCATAAGCATTCAAATAATCGACCACAAAAAGTAGGTCAAATCGCACCTCGAAGTTAAGGGGGGCTGCATGCCCCACGCTACTCTACACCATTGCTTTAAATACATTCTTATGCCAAAATCCTGAATATTTCATGACAGTATGTCGAATGGTTATTTAGGAGATAGAGATGAAAGTACATTGGAAAACATGCATTTTTGGATGGAGAATTCGGGAGAATTCTCTAGCCTTTTTAATAATGGGTTTTGGGGGTGTGGTCGATATTTGGAGGTGTGGCGCATAATGACAGGTATGCATTTTTGGCCATCATGCGTTGAGTTTGTGTTTGTGGTAATTGCTGGTTAGAAGCAATCTTAGTTGGCTAATTTGACAGCATTAGGCAAGGTGTAATGGGTTGACAGTTGTTCGGTTGAAACTGTGGCAGTACTTAAAAATTTTTAATTTTTGGGGGTGTGGCCATTTAGAGCCAATGAGAATGAGGGACTTGGTGGGAGTGGCCATTTCAGCCAATAGGGAAACATGTAGAATGCAAGGCCTGGGGGGGAGGACACATCCAGGGGGGTACTTGCAGAAATTATTTTTTTTGCTAGTTATACTTCTAGGCTGGGGGTCACCTCAGAGGGAGGTAATTTTAAAAATTTTAGATTTTAAAAGTCCCGAGGGGGGTCACCTCGGGGGGGGGTACTCGCAAAAAAAAAATTTTCTGCCTGTTATATTGCCAGACTTGGGTCACCTCGGGGGAGGTATTAAATTTTAAATTCTATACAAGGCCCCGGGGGGGGGCCACATCCGGAGGGGGTACTCGCAGAAATTTTTTTTTTTTGCTAGTGATATCTCTAGGCTTGGGGTCACCTCTGAGGGAGGTAATTTAAAATTTTTTAGATTTTACAAGTCATGAGGGGGTCACGTCGGGGGGGGTACTCGCAAAAAAAAAAAATTTCTGCCTGTTATATTTCCAGGCTGGGGTCACCTCGGGGGAGGTATTAAATTCTATATTCTGTGCAAGGCCCGAGGGGGGGAGGACATTTCCAGGGGGGTACTTGCAGAAATAATTTTTTTTGCTGGTTATATTTCTAGGCTAGGGGTCACCTCGGAGGGTGGTAATTAAAAAATTTTGGATTTTACAAGTCCCGAGGGGGGTCACCTCGGGGGATACTTGCAAAAAAAATTTTTTTTTTCTGCTAGATATATTGCTCAATATATATATCGGCTGGGGTCACCTCGGGGGAGGTATTCAATTTTATATTCTATACAAGGCCCGGGGGGGGTCACATCCGGTGGGAGCTTGCAGAAATTTTTTTTTTTGCTAGTTATGTTTCTAGGTTGGTCACCTCGGAGGGAGGTAATTAAAAAATTTAGGATTTTACAAGTCCCGAGGGGGTCACCTCGGGGGGGGGAGTACTCGCAAAAAAAAAAAAGTTTATTTCTGCTAGATAGGCTGGGGTCACCTCGGGAGGTATTAAATTTTATATTCTATACAAGGCCCGGGGGGGGGGGGAGTCACATCCGGGGGGGGTACTTGCAGAAATTTTTATTTTTGCTAGTTATATTTCTAGGCTGGGGCTCTCCTCGGAATGAGGTAATTTAAACATTTTATATTTTACAAGTCCGGGGTGGGGTCACGTCGGGGGGTGTCCTCGCAAAAAAAAAATTTTTTTGCTAGTTTTGCTAGTTATATGCTAGGGGTGAAAGCAGAAGAATGAGTAGCCTACCTGTCGAGACAACTGAGATAGCGTGCATTTTAGCAGCCATCTTTCTTCATTCCTAGCCAAATGTGACCTTAATATTTCACTTAAGAGTTATAAAATTTGGTTCAGGTGTACGCCTGTGGGTATTGATTGGGAACATGACGATAAATTCAAGATGTAGGCCTTTCTGGCAGCCATCTTTTGTCATTCTTGAACTGTCCATTTGTGACCTTAATATTCCGCTTATTTTAGAGTTATGATATTTGGTACAAGTATTCCACATTATGAATTTGTCGGCCCATAGCTCTATATGGGCAGCGACTCTGTTAGACACTAGTGTCTGCTGTCACGCTCTACTCAAACACTTGCGCAATGCTCACTGCAGCAAGTTGCACCTATACTTCATTGCTATACCCTCACGTCAAGAGAATCTAGTTCACGCAGACATCACCCTACTATACCTCAACCTCCAGTTCCACTGTTCCTACACTCATATTTTTGCCTCAGACGCTCTCGCATGCTGCAAATCACACCTTCTACTTTCCCATAGGATTAACCAGCCATTGTATCCGAGGATGCTTGTTTCATTTAATTAGCATGACATGAACTTTTTCACCTGATGAATTCTTTCAGTTTTACAAAGTTTGTCATGTTTCATTGCTATTTCCTTATATTTTTTGGAATCTCCACATTCCTAGGCTTCATCTGAGATGCTCTAGTTTCCCTCCGACATATTTTAGTTGAATATTTTTGCCATTTGGATCTAGTATTACATCTGCTTAGTTGTTTTAGAGCTTTTTATGAATTTGGAAAATCTTGTTCATGGATAAATTCCACCGAATAGCTGAAGAGGTGAATGTGTCGCATGTGTAACATCAAAAGTAGTTTCAAGGGGTACAGAGCTATAAAAGCTCTGTTTTTAATCTGGATTGGCTCAAATAAAGTAAATCTGTGAAGCATTGCGAAACGATGAACTAATCCGTGTTGTTAACTGGTTTCTAGTGATAAAATTAGGAAATTATGTTTGACGGACGAGTAACGCTCCAAAAAATATTGATCGTATTCGGATTTTTTTTCTCGCAACATAAAGTAATCATTCTAATATTACTTGATGTGAAAATAACTACATAATTTCAGTAGTTGGAGAATGTTTCAGCGCCTAATTATCAAAATTATTTCATATATGTTGCATTTTTATAAAATTTGGGTCCAAATTAACTCAAAAGGAAATAATCAATAAAAAAATATTTTTTGGAAAAATGTGGAAACAGAGTGGACTTTGATGTAAAAAATCAGCAATTTAAAAAATAGAAAAAAAGGTAAAAATTACATAAGTCTTATTTTCAGCTGTACTTCATCTCAGATCAATAGTTTTTTTAATTAAATATCGATTATTTTTGCTCATTTTGTGGTAACGGAGTGGACTTTGGTTTTCTCTTAAAAGTGCATTTTGTTTGGGAGATACCTGCAGTCTATTGAATCCTGTCACCCTCAGCAATATATACATTAAATTTCTTTTGAAAAAGTATCATTCATTAGCTTGGAAATGAAGGGAACGGAGTGGACATTTTAGTGGGACCAAAAAATGTTCCAATGAAAATTATGCCTTAATTTGTTGAATACTTAATTTTTTAGTGAAATCTGCAAAGCTGTGGTAGTGTGGCGCATGGGCATCTTGCAACATTTAGTGAAAATTGCTCATTAAAAAACAATAGCGAGCCGAGCTATGGCAAGGAACAGAGTGGACGAAAAAATAGACATCAACTAGTGGCACATCTTTTACATCAATTAATTCAATGAAATGAAACAAGAAAAAAGTTATATATGATGTATATATTAATTCAAGCATTTATTCTTATGAATCGTGCAAAAAAATTTGAAAATGATGGTACTTTGGGGGGAAAATTAACACTTGATTTTGTCATGTGAGGTCCAGTGACAGGGAAAAACCATTGATTTGGCATGGATAACTGGCCATAATTCACCAAAAAGGTCTAATAAATGACTTTTTGTTCCAAATGCAGTGGTTCTAAATAGAAATATGAATAACAGATGTACAGTGATGCTTCAGATATTATGAGCATTCAAATTAATTTCAGGGAACTGGAGTGATGCAAATTGTCCCGAAATTTTAGACCCTTGTACATAGATACAGCTATCTTTTTTTTTTTTTAATCTCCATAAGTCAAACTGTCACAACCTGATCTTTCAAGTATTATGTCAGAGTCGAGAATGAATTCAGGATCATTGTGTGACTGTAGCTATGACGGCAATGGTTTATTATCGTTTTCATAGCTATGTGTTTTTTTGAAAACTTCGTTTTGCAGTTAAACCGTGACATCATCGGGTATCTGTCAATGTGATTGGCCTAATCTTCAATCTGTGACATATCCGTTCAGGGTTTGACATCACAGTTAATGACAAAGGAATTTAAAACTGTCAGGCAATGTCACTATTTGTGTACTACCAAAACAAACAATGCAGGTCTGAGTTGAGAGTTGCACCTCATTAATTGTTTTCCAAACAAAATGCGTTACTGTTTTTCACAGGACAGCAGTCATCAAAATTTCAAACAACATTTTTTGTCAGTAATTGCAACTTTCCTTTGAGGCTAAGTAGTCTGTTTGGTTCAGTTACAGTGCATAGTGAAACATAATCATCCTTGTGTCACTGCACTTTGTCAGTTTGCTGAAATCTGTGCTTGTAATAAACAAAATTATTCAACTTCATCTCTGACATCACAGTTTTGGAATGAAGCAAATTGCCAACTTGAAAAACATGTAGCTATGAAAACGATAATAATATGGTCAATTGAAATTGTAGCCTGTATCTAACATATTAAACCAATTAAATGAGTCTATTGCTGTTCTAGATGTGATAACCTATACTTATTTCACAGCCTCGAATAGGCCTATTATGATTTTCTTACATTTTTTTCTAGGATTACTGTAATTTCAGTTAGGGTGGGTTGAAAGACCACTTACTACGTAGTATTTTAAATGCATCTGATTGGTCCTTTTAAAACTGATCATCAGCCAATTAGAGGAAGCTTAGAAACTATGTATAGTAGCAAGTGGTCCAAGCAACTCATACTTCCTGAAATTGCAGTGATGCTTTGTTCAGTTGGAATAAGCAACAAATCAGCTTCTGTACTGTTAATGGTTGTTAATATTTAAAAGTCAAATTTTCGTTTAAAAAAGCTAAATCTGCCCTTATTGAATTTTTTGTGACACATTTTACAGATTGATTAAATTTTTGTTTTCAATTCAGATTGTGACACAAAGTGGGTATGGCGATGGGGAACGGATGCGGATTGCCCTTTAGGGAGGCATTACTGCAAATGCCCTGGTGACAAAAAAGAAGTCATCATCAAGATAGATTGTGTGAAATGGGTATAATATTTTTTTCACGCAATTTGTTATGAAACCATTGAAACAGTGTTAAAAACTGTCGTGGATGCATGAGCACTATTTTTATTTGCTTTGCTGCTCTCAAGAGTTATATGTGCATGTTATGGGTTGAATTTTTTGATAAGTAAGTGACATTCAAGATCAAAGGGGCTTAGGGTCCACTTACATGTAAATTACAGATTTTGACCCATGTGTGACTGTTTGTAGAAAAATTAGCGTGGCAAGCCCTCGAGGAGTTCCTAACATTCAGAAAACAAATTTTGAAGCTTGCTCGGCAGAATAAAGATGACTGCCCTGATCTCTGTAAATGTGTACATTGAGTCGTTGCCCGAGCAGCTGTTTTCAGATTCATTAGCATATATATGCAATGTTATTACTTATTTTTTTACCTCATTAGACAAAACGTAGGTGTGGTGTACCAAAAAAGAAGTACGACTGTTCGCGATTCAAAAACTGTAAGACTTGCAGGACAAATGTGGGAGCCAATGACCTCAATGTGTGCAATAGCTGCCTGAATTCTGGATACTCAGGGCGAAGATGTGATATAGGTATGTATATTTCACTTAGATTAGTCAGTCATATGACATTTTGACAAATTGATGTTGTTCAGCCTAGAAACTGAAAAAAAGCTAAATTGTTGCTATATTGAGGAGTACATAATTTCTTTCTGCAATTCTGCAGCAGTTCTCCATTTCCGCAGAAATTCTGCAAGGAGCTGCAGAATTCTGCAATTTCTTTGAAAAATCAGCAGAATTTTGCAGTTTTGCAGCCCCCTGCAGGATATCTGAGCCTCTGTAACTTCCTCCAGCTTATTGCAATGCAAGATTCAGACCCCGTTGACAAGAGCCTTGCCGATACAAAGGAAACGTTGGTTTTTGGGGTAGTGGTTTGGCGGTCTGGTAAGGGGTCGGATGTTTTGCTAGTCCTCTGTCACTGCAGACTTTCTGAAAAGTTTCTGTAGCAAAAATTCTGAAGGAGTTATTCGGCTTGGGAAGTTGTATGCACTTGCAGAATTCTGCAGTGCTGCACTCTACAGAATTGGTGGTCCTCTGTCACCGTGGCATGCATTTCTGAAATGTTTCTGCTGCAGAATCTGCGACTCTAGAAATTATGCAGTTTGGGAGATTTTATGCATTTCTGCGATCAATTGCCTGAAATAACACTGAATAACTGTGGTGGAATATGATTAAACAATTCAATTACCTTGGGATAACTCTTGATTCTTCTTTGAGTTGGAAGCCGCATATAGATAAAGTTGCAATGAAAATTGCTAAAATATCAGGAATTCTTGGTAGACTTAAAAAGTCTCTACTTGTCACAATCCTACGGACAATCTATACTGTGCACTTGTTCTGACACACTTTACTTATGCTATCCTTCTGTGGGGTCATAAACACGAGAAACTATTGAAGCTACGAAAGAAATACATTCGAAATTTGTGAGGCAATAAATACAATGCTCATACCACTCAACTGTTTTTCAAACAAATACCACTATTACAGGGCACAATTACACCATGAAAGTGATGTGAACCAAATTGCACGTAAGCAATAGTGGTCCGGTCTTCGCGTATTTGTATTTTTCTGAATTTTTCTCAATATTTCCAAGAAGCACTTAAAATACCTATCAATCAGACAATCAGAAGGCACTTATATAAGTAGGCCTAATGAGTATCAAATTTTATCTATGGACATGCAATATTGGCCAAACTTTTGCCAGGAAACAAAAAATAATTATTTTGTAGTTTTTGCCAATATTTCAAAAGGTTAAGAATATCAATGAAGAAATAACACCCACTAAAGTTACAAATATATCATATAGGTGACATTTGTAAGTAATTTCATCCATGTTCTGTAATAGTTGCCAAGTTTTGACCCGTAAATTAAAAAAAAAACATTTTTTTTACATTTTTTCTCAATATTTCAAAAAGGTATAGAATATCCATCAATCAGACCATCAACAGGCACAACCGGACCATATAGGCTATAGGTGTATCAAATTTGTGCATTTACATGCAATAGGGACTGAACGAAAAATTAATGTTTTATATTTCTTCTCAATATTTCAAAAAGTATGGAATTGATATCCATAAAGCAGACCATCAAAAGGCAAACTAGACCATATAGGTTATGAGTGGACCAAATTTCATCCGTGTACATGTGATAGAGGCTGAGTTCTGGCCCAGAAACTATCTATCTGCCCCCCGCCCAGATGCCCACCCGTCGGACGAACAACATTAAATTACCAAAGTGATTACAATACCTTTTTCGAACTTTGTTCGCTGAAGGTATCTATTGGGAAATATAATGTGCTTTGTATAGACAGAAATTGTTATGTTTGTTCAAGGTAAAGATCCTAGTACCTTGGTAAGCAATTACTCAAATATAAGTAAATTTTTTGTGTTTTATCATTATCATTACCAGTTTTTATAAGTCTTTATCAATTACTTATTAGTAATTAATGCTCCATAATCCATATGGTGCCTCATGCACTATTGGTGCATATACCATTTTTACCTTTCGGTATTTGTGAGGTGTGTTGCTTTTCCTGACCAAGGGGTGGCCCACTTACAGTGACAAATATTAATCTTCAGTGGGTCTCCCATCACATCAACTGCCTGGGAGGTTTTATGCACTTCTGCAAGATGCTACAGGATGCTGCAGAATTCTGCAGTTCTGCAGTTGCCGACTGAATTGGTGGACCTTTGTCACTGCAGCATTTCTGAAAAGTTTATGCAGCGAAATCTGCAATTCTGTAGGAATTATGCTCATATTTTTACATCTCATCAGCACCTTAGTGAGCTATTTAGAGACATACTAAATTAATTTTGAAGAAGTTTCACGGTGACAGCGATCTTTTTCATTTCACATAATTTCCTGGCGTGAGTGGAGTTAATGACTTGTACCAATATATTGCCATTGCATTGTCGATCAACTGACTGTGGTTTGCCAATCATTTCCATAATTGCCTTGAAGATGACATAGGATCACATCCCCCTCAAGCTACAATTCCGTGAAATGATGCATACAGTGTATAAACTGAACCAAATTAAAAACGCAAAACTATTGTAAGGGCTTTAGTTTTCTGTATATGATTGAGATGGGCTGCTTATTTTATGCATATGTATAATCATGTGTCAAACGATTGAGTTCCATAAAATCACTCATTTCTGACCGTTGTTTGCATATCTTTTGCCTAGTTTATCATATTGGGGTATGACCAACGGACTGAAGTGTCAGGCACCCCTTAGAGCGAAACAAATGATTTCATGTGAAAGCTTGAAGAAAATGATGCAAAACGCCACACAATCCATTTCAATTGGTGCCACTAAACTTGTTAAATTTTGCTTTCTTGCGTAGTCATGTCAGAGTTTGTCACACACAATGATATTCCATTGCAAAAATGCCACTATGGAAATTGGTCCTCGAATGGCCTGTACAAATGCAACAGACTGAAAAGGCTTAGCGTTTATTAAATGGACCAAAAACAACCTCTATAGCAAGCTTGGACACACAGCAGTGCCATGTGTACCTTCCTCGTGCTTATCCTACTGGAGTAGATGTAGCCCTGGGTCCCATGCGTGAGCATGGGTCATGGGTCATCCCATTCAAAATCTTGAGAATTTAACATGGTGTCGGGAGAAGTGGTCTACGCTGGACAATTCTCATCCAAATTTGATAAAATTTTGGATTTAGGTAGCCTACATATTTTCCTACTGACGGCACTATATTTGAAAGAAAATCCTCCAAGTTTAAAGGACGAAAAATCACTTTAAAGAATTTAAAGTCTGTGAAAAAATGAGCAAAATCCCTCAGCCTGATTAACAACACTATGGCGACGTCATCAGTCAATCTTATGACATCATAATCAGTTTGTTGTGACGTCACCAGCATATTCAATGTTTGACCAATCAGATGACGCCCGTTTTTTTCAATGTACGAGGGGTTTTCCAAAAGTTCTGTCCAACTTGCTATAACTTTTGCAATGTTTAATACAGAAACATGATATTTGGGTCAGATAATATTGAAGTAATTGGTGAATTATCCTAAAAAAATCAGATCATTGAAACAAAAATAAATGGTTAATTTGTTGCCATGGAAACCAAAAGTCATGAAATGCGGCCCAGGGCACTTTTAGAGACACAGATTCATTATATCTTGTCATAAAATTCAATTTTTACCAGGGATAGAGGACAAGAAATCTATTAAAAATATTCACTAACATCTCCCAAATTCTTGAAATAAGGAACTTGATACCAAGTACAAATTTCCTCTTGCCTTATCGTTATATTCCTTAAAAGATCAATGCCTCATAGTCGTTATATTTAGATCACTGTTCATGTTTTGTAGACTATTTGCACTTTACGATGGGTTTTCCATAAGTTCTGACCAACCTGTCATAACTTTTGCTAGATTTCATCCAGAAAAATGATATTTGGGTCAGTTGATATCTATAGAGGTAATTTACAAATGATCCCCAAAAAATAAGATCATAGAAGTGAAAATAAATTGTTTGTTTGTTGCTATGGAAACCAAAAGTCATGAAATGCGACTGAGAGCTGGCTGACAGACACATCCTTGATATATCTCGTCAAAATATGTTATTATTACAAGAGATAAAGGACAGAGTATATTCAAAACATTCATAGCCATTTCACAACTTCACAAATTAATGACTGGGAAACTGAGTACATTTGCTCATACCCTCTAACCATGTCTAAATACCTCAGTCTTCGTGTTTTGGTCAGTTTCGGCATTTTCCAGTCTTCTTTTCTTGGGTTTTCCAAAATGTGTGTTTTCTTCATTCAGAAAAAGTTTGTGCAGCCTTCATTTGCTTCCATGACTCATACTGTCCTCCTTGCATGTATGATGCAGAAGTTTCTTGCTCTCTCTGCTAGTTTCTGTCCAATTAGACTAAAGAAAGATAGTGGGTATATATAATGCCATCCTTATCCAAAAAGGTAATCTCATAAAAAAATGAGTAACTGCACCAGTGATGGTAAAGTAACTGAGATGTGAGAATAACACCAGTTTTCATTGTTATTAATGATGTTACAATTACCTGATTGTATTTAATGAAAAAAATTATGAATATACTTCAATTGAATAAGTCAAGACACAGATAATGAAAGCAGGTTTTAAATTCATTTTAAGAGCATCACAAAATCTGGGCCGCATTCCATGACTTCTGGTTTCCATAGCAACAGAATAAGCACTAATTTTTTATTTCTTTGATCTGATTTTTTGGGAATTGTTTCCAAATTACAGCAATATTTTCTGGCCCAAATATGATGTTTCTACTTTGAATCTTGCAAAAGTTATGACCAGTTGGACAGAACTTTTGGAAAACCCCTCGTATAAGGGAAAAAATCACTTCTTCATGTTCACTTAATGAATTTTCATTAATTTCAGCATGTGGAGAAATAAGAAGTAGGTGCCATCAGTAGAAAATTTAGTATTCTTTTAGATGGTATAATTGAAATGAACAAACTATGCATATTTAAAAAGATGTCTTGATTCTCCCTGACCCTCTCTTTCAAATCTCATGATTTTCCAATGGGAGGATTCATGACCCCTGTCCCAGGGGTCCAGGGCTAGAATAGATGTGTAGCTGTGGGAACAGCACAAGGATAGCACTGACAAACTGATTTTTACCTGTGCAGCTGTTACAAAGATAGCGTAAGGTCTTTCTGATGGACCTTGAGCCTTTTCCATTCTGCAGTTATCAAATAGGCCGTTCAAAGACTTCTTTCCATAGTCCCTTCTCAAAAACCTAAATTTTCAGCAAGTTAAGTGGCACCAACTGAACTAAATTTTATGGCCTTTTTCATCATTTCCTTCAAACTTTAACATGAAATCATTAAATTTGCTCTCTGGGGTGTGTAACATATCAACCCACTGGCCAGACCCTAATGTGATAAACTTGGCCACAAACATGCAAAAAATTGACGCACTTTAGTGATTTTATGCGGATGAGTTCTTTGACACCTGATTACACATACGCATACACTCACCAGCCCATATGAAGCTTATAGAGACAAATAAAGCCCTGTCAATAGTTTTGCGTTTTTATTTGGTTCAGTTTATATTCACATGATATCACTTAATTTTTATACAATTATAAAAAAGTATGTTACAAGTTGAAAGTGAAACACAATACTTTTGTCATTAATTGATCCATTGTCTGGGGAAATCTTTTCCTTATTTTGTAGATATTGATGAATGTAGGAATAGAAACGGAGGTTGCCCTCAATTATGTCAGAACACCAAAGGCAGCTTCTACTGTACCTGTAAACCCGGCTTTTCTCGCGCAGCAGACAAACGTTCTTGCAACCGTAAGTACCGTTTAAAATATGAAGAAAACAACCACTGTAGAACAGGGTGAAGTACTTTCCTCAATGACATGGGTGCATGGTGAGATAACGTAGCAGCACTTGGTCGGACCCAGTCCGAGGTATGATGGGTATTACAGCCAGTCACTTGATACCGAAAAAGAGTGTACTGTTGCACTGTGAAAATGGCACTTCGTGTGTCATCATACTGATGATTTGTCATGATCATACCCAATACAATGCCTTCAATGTTAATTTGATATAAGGAGACGTATCTCTCTTGTTGGTGACAGCCAAATGAAAGCATTATGCATCTTCTTTTCAATCCAAAATCAGTTATGACAAGTCAAGTGGCCTTCTCTTGATCATGACTAATCAAACTGCCTGTATGTTTCCCATGTTGAAAGTAGAGAAGATGACACTTCATCAGCTATCATGAGTAACGAAGTGCGTTTTTCACGGTCATGTGGTCCTCATTTTTTCTTTATTAAAGTGAAAGACTGTAATGGCTGCTTGAGATCAAACAAGTGAGTATTGCAAGTTGAAAATATGCATGTCTATCTGAACAAGCTTTTGAAATCACTGTCTGCCTCGTCCCAATTATCTCAAATTGGATAAACTAACCTGTGCAACAATTAAAAGAAGAGCACCTACCTCTAAATTGAATTTATTGTTCATTTTCTGGTCCATTAGGTTAACATCAAAAATTTGTGTATTGTTGTTCACACATTTGTCAAATCGCAATCCACATAAGCTCTCACATTTTCTTATTTTTCACAATATGCTTGATGGGGTATGACATTTTAACAAAAGAAAAGGGAGGTACATTGTTATTGTATTATTTGTGAAACAACGGGGGGTATCACTTTTGACAGAAAGTTCCAACAAAAATCACATCAGTCATAAATTATAATGGTCCCTTAGGACAGGAGGATGATCCAGTGATATGGCCAACATTCATAAGGAAATCATAGTGGGAATCAAACCAGCGACCTAGCGATTGGCAGCCCATTGATATAATCATCTGAGCTGAGCCCTGCCCTGAGAAAATGTAACATACATTTGTTTCTTTTCCTGTATGAATAATTGTTTAATATGTCGATCATCTGATCCCAATCATCTGTATGCATATATAAGTATTGAACTTGGAGAATCTATGCACCAAAAATGTGTGAAACATCAGTTCCATTTAGAAGATCATTGGATTATATTGCCATGGTCAACCATGTGAAACGCTGGCAAGAGTGGTGTCGTCCCTTCTCTCGACCAATGAAAGTTGCAGGAACAAGAAATTCTTTTAAAAGAATAATTGCAGGGACCTGAGGTTTCTTCAAACACATATTTTATTTTCCAATTATTCAAATAATGTTTTATGTATGACATTGTATGTGTAGTTACATCTAGACCTCCAATGTACCACTGTGAGTGTGTGATTCAACAAACCTAATACATGTTACCTCATGATTAGGAATGCCTAATTACAGGTGTCATTAACATAGACAGAAAACCAAGCAATGAGAAGGCCTTTTATATTCTTTGTCATGAACATGAAATTTCTATTTCCATAACAACAAACTAATTGTGGATTGCATAATATTTGGATTATTACACTTTTAGACTGGCCAGTTTGTGAGAAGTTGAATATCTAATGTTCTCATACAGTGTTTTCTTTTATCACTTATCACTTGTCTCAAATCGTCTCAAATCTTTATACACTTAGGCTATATAATTTTTTGAAGGAAATCTCTATGGGATAATATTATGCTCGAGGTGTGCTTTGGGTATGGTCCCCAATCACTCAACCATGACAGTCATGGTTGAGTGGCTCCCAAGGTCATGCAGTGATGGAGCTACTGAGCATCAAGAGAGGCAAATATATACTTGATTTGTAAATTATAGTCACAGTACCTTCTCTGTAGCATGAGTACCCTCCTAATATAGGAGGTAAATTTGGAGGGTACTACTGCTTTAGGGAAAGTATATCTGCAAGGCCAACTTCCTAGTGGCCCCCTCCAGAAACTCAAGAAGCTCCACCACTGCAGTACACATAAATTGATGACAAATAGAACTTGGCTGATTCTTTTTGCCCTTTAGTTAGGGACCTCCACTGTAAAGTCTTTCCTCATTTGGAGCTTATAACACAGATCTGAGATGGTCCCTACAAAAATGATGTCTTTAAATTATCCAGAAATGCCATTTTTACAAATGCTTGGCTTGCAAGCGGTATCTCTATTGTGGGAGGAAGGCTCTGAAACTTATGGCAACTGCCTTTAGGTCATGCTGTTTCATATCTGTCATTAAAACTTTACATACAGTCTCAATAGAATTTCATCTTGCATTGATAAACTTTTGGTGTCTTTCTGGGATGAAGAAATAATTAAAGAAACCAAACAGGCTGAGTTTCTGCAGGTCAAAGGTCAATCATCAAAAGTAGGTCACAGGCCAGATACCCTCCAGCACGTCTTAGTGACAAATGCCTCTGTGCAGGTTTCACATGCCAGATACCCTTGTGCAGGTGACAGGCAAAGGGATAGATACTATCATTGGCAGTCTATCTACAAGCATCTCTTAAAGTGCTTGCACGTTATTTTCCAACTTGCAATATCAGATCTTTTGGTTCACAGAAGCCATTGCAATTCGACAATTTTGTCGTGTCAGAGTGAGCAATACACTACAGTGCTGCCACAATATCGCACTGTCAGGTGGCAAATTTTCCGAAGAAACCTGTGTCAGAAAAGTAAGTGAATTTCTAACATTTAATGGGTTAAAATAGGTGGCCATTTCCCCTGACTTGTCAACTTTACCCTGTTATATGCTATACTCTGTGCATGCTGATCTGTCAACTTAAGCAATCCATTCTGATTAAAATCATTTGTAGGCCTATGTGTATAACATTTTCTCACAAGTTTCATAATTATTATTGTATATGAAAAGCATTAAGTATGTCATACCAATTCGTTCTAGGGCTATCGTGTGGGAGGCCTCAAGAGAAAACTGGATTGCATATGGTTTCATTCCGAATTCCTGGTTCTAAAGATTTTGAGTTTGAAAATTCGGTTCAGTATAGCTGCACCACTCTCCATCCTCTGTATGTAAGCCCCTCCGAACTGAAATGTGACGTTCAAGTCACACCGAGCAACAAACTTTCATATTATCAAAGGTAATGTATCAATATTAAAGGCCAAAACAAAGGCACTTCATGAATCTCAATCAACTACCATCAACGAAGTTAGGTATGGGTCAAAGTCTTCGATAAGTACATGTAAGTGAACCACCCTTCCCTATTAAATAACATTGGGCCTGTGTTTCACTTACTTATCAAAGACTTTGACACATACCTAACTCAGATGCAAAGAAAACTGGCTGCCGTTGTTATCCTAAATGTTTCACATATTGGCCTTTATGACCCAATATATTTTCCTGTCATCATATGAGAATTCATGCTTCCACGAGCAATTTGGTGGAGGATTTTTATCATTGATGCAATGGCACAATGTCATGCGTTTCACTTACTTACTGGCGGCACTGTAGATGTTAGAAGATATTAGCATACCTGCGTTAATTATTTTTCCCTGTTCGGGTGAGTCTAGGGTAAAAACTCAATCTAACAGACTGTGGCGTATTGGCTGTGGTAACGAAATCATTTGGGTAGAAAAAAGAGATCACGGATGTCTTCTGGAGATTTAGCATTGACGACGAGAAACTTCCTAAGTTCCATTAAATAATCACTTCAGATGCACTGGAAAGACCTTGTAAAAACAAAATTTAATACTGTTACCCAAAAGCTTTACACAGCCTTTACAGTTGATTTCATATTTGTATGCACTAAGACTGAATGCGAGTTTTTTCTGTTATTCTATGGGGAAAAGTCGTACATTTTTTATGTCACTTATCTCTGTAGACTATATGTGCTAGAAAAAGTTCACATTGAGTCTTAGTGACTACAACTATAATTTTCGGTAAGAAAAATTTCTTGTTGCAGGTTCAAACTTCAAAACACAGGCAAAGATTATCTTGAGCGTATGATATGGAAGGGCGGCTTCCCCAATTGTGTTGGTATGTCAAATTTTTAATACTAGTCCATTCGATTAACTCATACCCAATGTATCTTCATAATTTTGGAATGCCCAAGTCCATTTTGGAACTCACCGGCCGGCATCTTTTGTCCCTATTACTCCATGAGCCTCCTGCAACTGCTCAGGTATCACTGTAACTGCCTTGATATGATTGATTGATTGAATGATTGACTGATTGATTGATTGGTTTAGTGATGGATTGATTGATTGATTGACTTGGCATAGTTATTAAATGCAGCATTTTTAATCAAGTATAACCCATGTTAGCACACACAAAAAATTAACAACTTATTTCCAATTTTTGTTGCATTGTATAACCAGGCAACTGCTATAGTTATTTTTTAAACCGTAAGATTTACCTTAATTTCCAGTGAAGTGTAACCCAACCAAGGAACATGCTCAATGTGGGTTGGCTGGAGTGAATCCTTTGGTATGTGACCAATTGGGATGTTGCTTCAATAAAGATTTGAATACTTGCCACATGCAACCAGGTAACTATCTTCCATTCAATATTGAGTTCTTGCTGTCAATGTAGAGATAACATACTGACTGCATTGATGCCTCCCTCCCCACCCCCCCCTAAAAATTCATAATAATACAGGGTTCAACAAAGATAAGTTCGCCTTTGTCTCTTGACTATTAATATTTTTATGAAAGTGGACCAGTTTACAGGTCTGTTTATCGACACTGTGCCAGTCCCCCTGTTTCCAAGTTATATTATTTGAATTTAGGCTCTGAACAGACCAAAAAAACAACAACAACAAAAACTGAAGAGGCTGATAATCCAATTCCATGATTTTTTACATTGATAAGTGAAACACAGGCCAAATGTTAAATCATTGCGAAGGGTTGTTCACTTACTTATCGAAGATTTTGACCCATACCTAACTCAGACTACAGCAAAGAAAGTTGGCTACCATGGTTATCCCACATGCCTCACATATCAGCCTTTATGACCCAAAATGTTTTCCTCTCATCGGATGAGAATTCGTGCTTCCACAAGCAGTTTGGCTGAGGATGTTTAGTATTGATGCAATGGCACAATGTCATGCGTTTCACTTATTTACAGGCAGCACTGTGAATGATGTACACTCATCAGACATACAACAGAACAATTCCCTATGAAATTAAAATTGATAAAATGCATACCTGACGAGTGAACCCTCCTTTGAAATTAAAATTGATAAAATGCGTACCCAAGGAGTGAACCCTACAAGTTTAGCTCACTGTTAAATCTGGCCTTGAATATTCAAATGAAATAGTTTTTGTAATGGAGCCATTTGTTTTTGCCTTATTCACATGCTCAGTAGGTCTGAGCATGCCTTGTTGGAATCAGGTCACTTCGGGGCATGCTCAGTGCCACCTGCCAACTGTTTGGGTCACAGCAAGTTTCCCGTTGCATTTATTTTGTGTTTACACATTTGCATTCGTGAAAGCAGAATTTTTTTTTGCAGTTTCCATTTGTCGAAGTCAATTTTATATTCCAATGCCCAGCACTAATATAATGTAACAAAATGCTTACACGACAACCGTAATCGGGATTGGAAAACTGCACTTTTTCCACTGATAGTGACAGTTCCAACTAAATCATGAATTTACATGTAGGCTCTTGTGTCATGTTTTAAAGAAATTCTTTAATTTTTCTAAAATTTTGGAACGTCAGGTCAAATTTACTTACAATATGATGGCGTCAAACCAAAGCCAAGGACTGAAATCACTTCTAAGGCGAATTCCAATGCCTACGACTGCAAGAAAAGCTGTGAAGCAGATCAACGCTGTCATTCTTTTGCTGTTGTGCCCAACGATGCTGGTATTGTAAGTACAATGGTAAATTCTACTTGTTTTTTTAAATACCATTATTATTCCTTTTATTTCAAAATGGTCTTGCATCAATGAAAGTGTGTTCACATGATAGATAGGTCAGTAGTTGGGCTTCTTCTTCTTTCTTCTTCTTCGTGTGCGTTGCCGGGTTTCCGTTTGCTCACCCAACTTTCATTGGGGAGCAGCTCTTTTTAGACTGTCCTTTATCTTGATTAACTTCCTTGCCGTGTCCCTTAATTTCCCAACTTCTTCCGTGAAAATGTCCGTAGTGGTTATTTTCTCTCCTTCTCTGCGGTCGATCCCTTCACATTCTTCCAGGATCTACTGTTGAGTTTCATCTTCTTTGTTGCACATCCTACATCTCATGTCTGGATATTTGTTTTTGAAGTTTGCTTTAACTTCCAGCATTCTGGTCCTAGCAGCAAAGATGATGCTTACCTCCCTTCTGGGTAGTTGGTCCATCACAGCGAGCTTGAACAAATTTTGGGGTTAAAAAAATTGACCAAGAAAACGATTAGCGCAGTGATGTAGAGGAAGATCAGGCGAACATTTTGATGTATCAAACGAAAAAATCTGTTGGGAATTTTTTGAGATATTTAAGTTATAAACTTTTTATTTATCACACCTTATTGTTAGCATGGAATCTCCATCTAAAAATGATCAAAACTGTCCATTTTTCCTGTTAGGTAATATCTAAGATAAAAGTCATTATTCAGAAGTGAAAATATGCAGTCTTTGCCACAAGAGCAAGTACATACCACCTCATTCAGACTGACAGAGTGTGATAAACCTATAACAGTAAACGTTTCTCAGAAAATTTATAAAATATGTTTATTTGCCAGTTTGTCATCAGTTTCGTCATTCTGGTGAATAATTGTATTAGAATCTACCTCACTTTCGAACTCTATGGCGTATTATTGAGGTTTTTACGGGTTTTTTAAAGAAATTTCACCACTGTAAAACAAGTACTTCTGCAACCATGTAAAGTGTAGCCAATGTTGAGGGAATCATCAGAAAACGCAAAGATAGAATGTTTGGAGGCATTTAGTTTAGTATGGAGTAATATACTTTGATATTGCAGTCTTAATGTGCAATAGTTGTACATGTTTGTATTAACCACATTTTCACATAATTTACTGAATTTATGCTATTTTTGCTGTTCTATGCAATTAAAGATTGGTTGATTTTGAGTGCGTGATAACCTACATCAGCATTAAACACCCAACATCCATTTTAAGTACTCAAAATACATTAAACATGAATATTACTCTTTATTTATAGCTTTTAATCTTATTTTTGTCTTTTTGTCAAATTGCAAAGACTTTTCGTGTAATATCAGGGGATTCAACTTAATAATGAAACAAATACTTACAAACATTCTATGCATGCATTGTCTGATAATTTACTCAACTCTGTCTATTCTTTTACATTTTTATGAAATGCTTGTTTCACGGTGGCAAAATTTGTGATAAAATGCACAAAAAAATTAACAAAGCCTGCTACAATAAGATGATGAGAACAAATTTGCTAAAATTATTTACCAGAATTATGTAACTAACACAACCTGGTACTGCAAAAATTTTCTGAGGCCTTAAGCCAGAAATGTTAGCTGTTATAGGTTTATCACACCCTGTGTCTGGATGAAGTGGTACATACTTTCTGCAAAGACAACGACTGCATATTTTTACTTCTGAATAATGACTTTTATCTTAGATATTACCTAAAGGAAAAATGGACAGTTTTTATCACTTTTTCATGGAGATTACATGCTAAGAATAGGGTGTGATAAACAAAAAATCTAAAACTGAAATATCTCACAAAATTCCCAACAGATTTTTTTGTTTGATACATCAAAATGTTCGTCTGACCTTCCTCTACATCATTGCACTAATCGTTTTCTTGGTCAATTTTTTAAACCCCAAAGTTTGTTCAAGCTTGCTGTGCCATATACGGAGCTCTCCTTCCGGCCTGCGGTTGTAGCTTGTTTTCCAGGTAGAATGTAGTTTTTGATTTTTGTTCTCCACTCTCTCTGATTGTTGTCATCATCTTCCTTTTCACAGCTTTTTTTATTTCACATTTTCTTCTCTCTTCACTTCTTCTTGGTTCCCAGACTGGTCCCATTGTATCCTCCTTCTCCTTTCTGGCCTTTGTTCCCCAGCTTCCATCTTCTATGCTGCCCAGTATTCTCTTCAGGGTCTCATTTTCTCCTTCTTTTATTCTCTCCATGTATCCGATTTTATTTGCACGTAATGTGCTTTCGATGTCCAGGATTCCTGTTTCTATGTATAATGGCTCCCATGAGGTGGACCTTGGTGTCATTATGATTCTTTTCGGGAGGTTGTCCAGGATTTGTTTCATGTCCGTCTTCTCTTTTTTTGTGAAATTTCCCGCTTCAGTCCCGTACGTCATAATTGGAATTATGCAGGCTTCCAATGTTGTCCAGATGGTCTTCATTTCGATGTTCTTTAGATCCGTGCTTCCCGCTATTGCCATTATTGTGTTATATGCTGCTTCCACCTTCCCTCTTGTCACTGACAGATGTTCGCCAAATTAAGTTTCTCTTTTCCGATAGCATTACTCCTAGGTATTTGTACTTATTGCATTGTTCCAGGTTCATATCTCCTGGCTTGAAGATATTAGTGTTACTTTGGGCCTTTTTTCCAATCCTCATGATCTTTCTTTTTTCTTCACCAAATTTTAATCTTTATCGTTTTCCCATGTCTTGTGTGATGTCCAGCATTTTTTGGAGTTCTTGGTGGCTTTTTGAGATGAGGACTACGCCATCCATCCATAGGATCCGTTTTCGGTATCCGCTCAAAGGTTTTTTCTTTAATTTCCTTTGCTATTTCATCCATCAGTACGGCATACATGATTACTGATAGGACTCCTCCCTGTCGTATGTTGTCCTTCATATGGATCTCTCTAGTGTTTCCGTATTTTGTCTCTGCGAAAGCTGTTAGACCTTCATTTAGATTTTTTATGATGGTCTAATTGTGGTCACGGATGCCTTGTTTTGCCATGACATACATTATTCCTTCAGCCCACGCTTTATCATACACCTTTGTTATATCTAGGAATGCGACGTATACCTCCTGCCCTTCTCTTTGAAGTTTCTGGAGTATCAGCAGATGATCGACTGTATTTGCACCTTTTTTTCCTCCTCCTTTTTGATCGCTTCAGGTTCTTCTTGGATCTCTCATTTATGATCCTCTCAAACATTTTTCCCGTATTGCTGCCAACGATGATTCCTCTTTCACTTGAGCGTTTCCCTTTCTCGCCCTTTCCTTTGTATAGTCTCAAAATTCTTCCTTTCTTCCAGGGCTGTGGGATTTCTTCTGATTGTGAGATGTGGTTGAAACATTTCCTGATTCGTTCTGTTACTTTGCTGCTTGCGTTGATCATAATTTCATTTGGGATTTCATCAGGGCCGCAGCTCTTTCTTCTTTTTAGGCTCTTTTTTGCTTTCTTCATTTCTACGGCAGAGATGGGAGTGGGGGTGGTATCTTTCGCCTCTTTTTCCGTTTTTCTGTTTCCTTCTTTATCAATTCCATCCAGATTTCCCCTCCTTCTTCTTCCTCTCTTGCTTGGTATAGGTCTTCATAGTATTGTGCTATATGTTCTTTTGCTGTCTCATTACGTAATTGCGGCATTTGATGTCGTTTTCACGGTTATCATTTTCACAGAGCAGTTCGAAGTAAAAAAAATAGTAAACTTTAAAGACTCATAACTCAAAAAGTATTTGAGATATTGAGTCAAGAGTCAAAATCCTGTGATAAATACTTGTTGTCAACATATTGGTGCAAGTGATGGTTGGTCCAACGGGTAAACTCGGTAAAGGGCTATGAGAACATGAGTAGTTTTCAGTCTGGATTCGAGATCTCAAGATATGTAGCAGACAGGAAGTTGGCTACTGTGGAAAAAGTTAGCCAGTATCAGGGGCCAGTTCGGAGCGTGATATGATTTGGATTTGTGCAATACATTTTTAGTTTTCGAAATCAGGTTTGCATAATTTGTGTCAAATTGCAAAATCTCCTTGAAGGATTTGTCTGAGCTGATCAAGATAGATATTTTATTTATTTATTTATTTTATTTGAACTCCCATTGGCTGGGAAAATGAAAACATATAAATATATACATATATACATCAGTTAAAAACAGTTTGTATAAAAGGGTAAAAACAGGATATCACAGGAACAGAATTTCTTTAAATTTAGCACCAAATCAAAAAGCTTTAAGTAACAATGCAACCAGCTGGTGCTCATTTGAATGAGGTTTTATGTAATTCTCATGTAAAATCATATATTGTAAAGAGTCAGTAAAACCATCTTTAAAATCATTAAAAGCCACTCTTCTCGGTTTTGTAAACACACTCTCTGTAGGCGACGCACCTGTCAATATAACCTGCTGTAAAAGTGAATTTTTGGTAAGTTTGTTGCCTCTTAAGTAGTCAGCTAAGAATCTAGTTTGCAGTTCTTTGGCTGGGCACTCACACTTAAAAATTCTATGATATAGTGCCTGTGTATTAACATTGATTGTTTCAGTAATTTGTGGGACACACATAGCCTCAAGCAATCGGCTGTGATGCGAACGGTTGTTTATGCCCATTACCCTCTTCAAAATTGTTCCTTGGGCCGATTTAAGTTTTCAAGCATTAGAAGATGATAAGGGGATGCTGTCGATTCCATAACACATAATTGGGGCTCCCAGGCTCTTCCAGATATATGATTTGGCACAGCGCTCCTGAAGAAACATTGGGGTTAAAAAAATGAACCGAAAACGGGACCTATACCGCCTGAAACTACATGATCATATGAACATTTTAAGACAAAAACTAAAAAAATCTGTTGGGAATTTTTTGAGAAATTCAAGTTTTCAAAAATCTTGTTTATCTCATCACTTGAATACATGTAAAATGGCTAATAATACAATAAACAAGCTTGCAAACACAATGAAACAGGTTGGTTTAGCTCCCTTAAGAATTTCAAACATGTATGAACAACGAAATGAAAATATTTTTTCACTTTATTGAAATAAATGTGATACATTGTTTATCACAAACTGAAAATTCAAAACCGCAAAAAATAACCCATTAATTATATTTTTTTCACTCTTTATTGCTAAGACGTTTTAAACCCTGCTTGACATGTATATGGAAAACTTTAATTGTGAAAAGTGGGTCTAAAATTTATGTTTGGTCAATCGGACTGCAGCAGATTGTCAACTTTCAAACATTAATATGCTGGTAGCAGTGATCACAAATACATAAAGTTTCCTGACTCAGTAAAGGAGAATGGTACCGCTTTCCTTTTCTCTCATCAAAATGGTTATTATAAATATACTGCACAGTGAGCTGTCACAGATCTTTCCAAATCCAAATGACTGACTTAAAAATGCAGGTCAACATCCATTTTCTCATTGTGAAAGAGGGAATTAGCAGGTAAATCTCTGAGGGAAATTAATTTATCCAGTTACTGATTGAGAGTAACTCTTGAGCCTTGATATGCAGTGCAGAATATGTGGCCCAAAAAAATTAGGCCCTATTACAGCTGTTGCATTCTATGATTCCGTGCATGCAAGCATGCTATTGTACCTCCCTAAATCTGTTCTATTCAAAGAGATTCTCAGATTAAGAAGTCCATATTAGGTGCAGGATATACATTGAAAGGACCACCGAAGTGTTCACTACAGTTAGGCATGTACAAGGTACCTGAAAAAGTGTAGCAAACATCAAGCCTAATTTCCGCACACAGCCGAGAACAACCATGCCTATTTTCATAGCCAATATTATGTCTAAGGATTTGAGGATATTGCGCTTAATATTAAATAGTACTTAATTTTGAACCATATTTATCCTAATTTAGGCATCCTATGTAGATGCAGAAAAAAATATCAGCTGATTTCACAAACCTATGTTAGAAAATTAAATTGTGACGTGGTTACTTTAGCCTCAGATATCACTCTAGATATTACTGTCAAATACTTCAGCCTGCATCACCTTTGCTCTATTTGAACTTTTTTATATAGATAGTATCATATAAACTAAATGGGCCAATGAGAAACCTGTCTGAAATAATAATAATCGGTGCTGTGAGAAGATACTTACTTGTCATGTTTATATCTGTTTTAGACATGCTTTCACTTTTTAAAAGCTGTATGAAGCTTTTCATATCCAGTTTAAGGATAACAAATTTGTTTAATGATCCCGAAAGACTGAAAATATGGAGAATTTGGTTATTTTCAGCATTTCTGCATTTATACGGTTTGTGATAAACAATGTGTCACATTTACTTTTAAAAAGTCGCTGAATATTTTCTTTTCATTGTTTTAACTTTATTGAAATTCTTTAGAGAGCCAAGCTTACAGGTTTAATCACGTTTTCAAGCTTGTTTATTGAATTATAAGCCATTTTACATGTATTCAAGTGATGAGATAAACACAATTTTCAAAAACTTGAATTTCTCAAAAAATTCCCAACATATTTTTTTCATTTTTGTCTTAAAACGTTCGTATGATCGTGTAGTTTCAGGTGGTATAAGTCCCGTTTTCGGTTCATTTTTTTAACCCCAATGTTTCTTCAGGAGCGCTGTGTTGGCCTCAGATGACAAGCCAGGATACGTCATTCCCACACTGGCCAGGCCATAAACTCGCTGTCTGCAGCTGTTAATCCTGCTTTGCACATGACGGTTGTACAAGAGCTTACTGTCGAATGTTACACCCAAGATTTCAACTTCATCTTCGATGGAAATATTTTGCTGACATAACTTCCATGTTGGTACTTTTGATAAGATATTTTTGCCAAATATTATACATTTTGACTTTTTATGTCCGAACTTAAATCTATATAGCTCAGCATATGCTACACAAATGTCTATCAGACACTGGAGGCCCTTAACACTCGAAGCAAGTAGATTCACGTCATCTGCATAGACACAACAGTTGATGGTTAAGTCAAATATTCTGGCACCATTATTTGTAGCTTTTAGGATATCTAGCATTTCATCCATAAAAATATTGAATAGTGCCAGAGATAATAAGCTCCCTTGTCTCATGCCTTTGGTTATCTGAAAAGGCAAGCTTTTGGAACCATTCCAGCGGACAACTGCTGAAGTTGCCTTGTACCAACGATAAAGGAACATCCAGTGGTGGGGGGGTAGGATTGGCCAGAGTTTGTACATCAGACCTGCATGCCAGATGCTGTCGAAGCACTTTTCTGCGTCTAGGCTGCAGCAAAACAATGATGATTGCCTATCTATATAATAAGCGGCACAGTCATTTATAGTGGATGTCACAAATGTGGTTCCTCTTCCCTCTCTAAAACCATACTGACAGTCATTTATTGCGACGTCAGGCATTAATAACATCTCTGCAATTTTAGAGTGGATCGAGCTGAGTGTTATGGACCGATAGTTTGAGGGGGTATTTGGGTCACACGATGGCTTTTTTAGGATTGGGATAATGACCCCTGATGTGAAGACTGATGGCACAGTAGCTGTAGAGATGATTAGGGAGTAGAAGTTAGCGAGGACATTAGCAAGAACTGAGCTCATCCCATATAGGAGGTGTTCCGGAGTTATTCCATCGCAGCCTGGAGACTTGTCACATTTCAGGGACTTCACCAAAGACATAATTTGGGATGCTGTAATAACTACATCGACTTGGCAAGCACTGTTGCTAGCAGCACATTTTTCAACAAAATCACATATCTGCTGTTGTCTTCTTGTCAAATCACCTGCATCAGTCATTACAGTTTTGTAATAGCAAGCTATATCCTCGGCTGTCAAGTTGGAGCACACTTTGGAATTCTGAAATCGTTTCAGTTTGTTCCAGAAACTTTTCATTTGCCTCTTCGCGAAGAACTGATTTGTTATTCGCAGATCTTTTGTCATGATGTTCTGGACATTCTTACGCGACAGCTTGCGGAACTGCTTTTTCAGGTCCTTCCAGATACTGAAGATGTGTCCAGTTCTTGGTCGTCCAGCAGAAACCCACATAGACCACCAGAACCTCTTCTTGTCTCGCAACACACTAAGTTCTGGACACCAGAACGGTTTCGGCTTGAGACGTCTGAAGGGAGTGCACCCAGCCTGTTTGGCTGCTTCGTGGATAGCGTCATTGATAACAGCCAGCCTTTCATCTATGCAGACCTGCATCTGGCTACTTTCGATGTCTTGATAATCCAGCTCTTGAAGATCAGCCAGTTTTTCTTGAAGCATACGTAGATAGGCTTCATTACGAAGAAGAAGTTGATTGGACCAATTTGGAGTTGCGAAGTTGTCATAATTCGGCTGCTTGGGATTAGCTGCGTTTGAGGCTTTGGCATCGACTGTGAAAGTTATTGTCACAGGGAGATGGTCACTTACATTTTCATCATTTTCTGGGACAATAAGACAGCTCTTTACATTGTCAAAGTCCCTCTTGAAGCACAGAATATGATCTATCCAGGTGAAATGTTGGTTTGCGTGGTTAAAATATGTGTAGCTTGTTGACTGTTGGAAACAAAGGTCCACATCCAGCATATCATTTCCAGTAATCAAGTCATATAACACACTACTGTATTTATTAAATCCCTTTGATTTGAACCACTTCTTGCTTAAGCGAGGAGAGTTGGGGAGCTTTGTGTTGAAATCCCCTGCGACCAAAAGGGGGGCACTGGCGCCATATTTATCAATGAGAGTCTGTATGGTGTCACACGTGTCCACATACTCCTCCAACTTATCTGCACTTCCATTAAAGAATGGCATGTACACACAAACAATGACTTGAATTAGGTTTCCACTGACATTGTATATTCCGACTGCTACTGTACGATCGCTTGGGCTTTCAATCAGTCTGGCAGTATACCTTGCATCTTTTTTCACAATCACACAGAGTCCTCCATATGGACGGCCAGTGTAAGATGTCTCAGTGTTCTCCATACCCGATTTTGCAAATACCAGACAGGTTTTGCCTAATGCAGGTGAGTATTGTCTCAGTGAGTCTTGAATGCATGGCAATTCAGAAGGCTTCAACCAGGTCTCGGTGAGACACAGTATGTCACAATGTTGCAGCCTGCTGTATACAAAATCACTTGATTGCTTGAACCCATGGCAATTGAATTGTTCGCATGTCAACAGCATTTCACCATCTAGGGCTGTCGTAGAAGTCGCACCATTCGTGGTCCCATCCTGTACTTGGCAGGCAGGGCCATTGCCTTTCATAGTCATAGTATGCATCCCATTCACTGTTGGCACGGCGAGGTTGGGCTTCGGGGTTGGTCCGAAAGGGCTGGTACCTGGGTCCTGTTGGGTACCTTTTGTCTTGATTGGTATATCGTTGAGGCCTTCTTTTGTGATGTGTTTTTCTCATTGAAGACGTTTGTCTTCTGCCATTCTGTGACTTTGGGTAGAATCTGTCCATCTACACATTTACACTTGCACGTTTGGAGATCGTCTAGCTTCTTATGCAGTTTTTTGTTGGCATCTTGAAGGGAGTTCACCTGCTGCTGCAGCTTCATTACTATGGAGATGACTTGAGCCAGATCCTCTGGTACCACGTTACTGGTTTCTTCATCACTCTCTTCAGCTGGGGTGTCATCTTTCACAAAAATCTGCTCAATGTCTTGCGTTGTGTCCGAATTAGTGACACTATAGCCAAGTTGGTAAAGATCATCAATAATGAGATGCTTCGCTTTTCTATTTTTTGGTTTTCGATTAGCATATGTATTAAAAGTCTCTTTAAATTGGTCCCACAGGGCTTGTCTCAAACTTTTGAGAGCATCTAGGGATTTACTTTCGATCGTCTTTACAATGTCAGTTTTGGGATATTGGAAAATAACATCCAGACTGGCAGTGAATTTCTCACAGAATTCACCATCATTCATGTCATTGAGATCAGTCAGCTGATTGATCTTCTCTGCCATGTTTGCTCTTGTGTACAGTTGTTTAATAGTTTGTTTATAGCAGTCTATCACACCTTTGGTGAAGCGGACGCAGATCAGTGGGCTTATGTTTGAGCCCCAATCCCTCTAATCCCAAGTCAGTCAAAGTGAAGGTTAAATTCAAATTTCAAAGATGTTTAACCAGAAATTTACACACCTTTAGTATTGTCCACTCATAAAATCCCAAAATCACACACTTGTATAACACCCATGTAAACAGAAAATCCAAGTGCATGCAGCACCAGTAAGAACTATAATCCAATGTTTTGACAGTCACAAAACAATTAATGTTCAAAACACGTTGTTTTCTTGAAATCCAATATAAATTGATAGTCTCAAAAGATGCACAATGCATTCATAAACATTTTGAGATAAAAAGTAAATATATATTCCAAGAAATGACAACATAAGAGGCTATTAATGCAGAGAGCAATCCAGCAGGTGTGTTTTCATGTGTCTGTGTCTTAGATAATGATCTACCCTTAACTTTACCCAAAAATATTTCTGATGAAAGGTTCCTTTGTTCCTTCGTCGAAAATAGTAGAAATATATTGACGATACAAACAATAAGGGACCGTTCAGAATTTATGACTGGGGGGGGGTGGGAGTTTTGGCCAAGGGGGTACTAACTTTTCACACATGTTTCAAGGGGGGATATTATTTTTTGACAACACTTCCAAGGAGGGGTAAGAAATTTTAACAAAGAAAAAATGTTAAAAAACACGCATAAACTCATTTTCTTTGGACTTTTTTACGCGCAAAAGTCTGCGAAATGACGCGAGTCTGTACGCATGGCTGTGTAGAACAGTAATATATGTGTGTATTGCTCAGTATGTCGAGGGGGGTACTAAAAATACGCATGAAACCTAAGGATGGGGTACTAAAAATCAGCATGAAACTCAAGGGGGGGTATCAATTTTTGACGGGAAGTTCCAGCAAAACTCCCAACCCCCCCAGTGATAAATTCTGAACGGTCCCTAAACAAAAAGATGTGAAACAATTGTAACCGTGATATAATCAAAGCTGACATGTGACTTTTGACATATCATGACAGTGAGAAAGGCCTTTACTGACAATTTCTCATTTACTCTTCAGTTTCATTACTCCTCCAGTGAATCATCAAGTGAATCCTCAAATGAGTCGTCAAATGAATCCTCAGATGAATCAAATGAATCTTCAAGTGAATCTTCAAGTGAATTCTCAAGTTACGTTATAAAAGTAAGCTGCAGTTGACTCGAAAGTTAATTTTTGGGAAATGAGGAATGCACTAGATCAGTTACTACTTTATTTCTGATCTTAACAGTTTCAGACCATTTTTTAGGTATAAAAGTGGTGGGGATTTGGCCCACCAGCCCCTGCAAGGCCCACCAGCCCCTGCAAAATCCCCACCACTGATACAGATTTGCCCCACCAGTAAGTGCCCTTTGATTCTAAATTTCACATTAAAATGGAGCAATTCGCAGTTATTACTGGAGGTAAATCCATGAAATTTAAATCTATAATTCAATGGAACAAATTATTTGTGGGAATAGTTCAATTCGAAATTTTTTTGGCCATGCACTTCACGTTTCTTTGATGCGATATTAAAATGCCCTCTTTGGTCAAAATCCCCGCCGCTGAAATTTGTTTAAAAAATGCCCTATCTTAACTTTATTTCCTACTGCACACATCAGACATTGCTACCATTGCATCTCTAAAATGAAGTTATGATTGATTAGGTTTAAACTCAGTGCAATCAGGAAAAGTGGATTTAGGAAAGATGGCAGCAATAAACAAGAATGTACATGTACATATATGCTCAATAGGGATCAGTACTGTTGCTCAAAATTCGATCTGGTCTTATACCGGTACTTTTCCAATCGATACGGTACCAGTTTCGATACCAGAAATGTTACAAAACTGTCAAGAAAAGCACAAACACATGATCAAAACATTGAAAAAATCGTCTGCTGCAAGATTATGTTTTAACACGAGAGGGAGCAACAAGGTCAAATCTCACTATAGACGTGTTTTCAATGTGGAAGATGGACAAGATGGTTGTTTGCAAGTGCCGTGATTGTGTTGCAACAACTTTTTTTTGGACAGAAATATAGCTTGTCGTGCACCAAAAGTACCATTTTGAGGTACTGAAATTTATTTTGGTTTCGGTACTACCCAGACCGTTATTGCTGGACCAGAAATTCGGTTGTACCGACGTCCGGCACCCGTCCCTAATGCTAAATCAAATATTTAATTGAAAATATGTCTCACCCAATGGCTTCCACTCTTTCACAACCTCTTGATATTTTTGATTTTCTTGTAGGGATGTTTTTTGTATGGAGATGGAATGAAGCAACAGATCGAAGATGGAGCTATAAGGGCTGATAAGACATCTGCGTACTACGATCCATTGTCTTTTGCGGATGACCTCGACTGGCGTGGTAAGTCAGTTTTGCTTGAATTGTGATATGACAGAATTTCCAATTCGATTCAATTCAAGACCGCAAATAAATAAAGCAGATACATCTATAGTTAGTTATCACAGGAACTTTCTTCAGGGAGCACTCCTTGTTTTGTTGTCAAATAATATTATTGTTTTCAATAATGGTAGTTATCATAGGCTCAACACTCAAGAACCATTCTTAGACATTTTGTCTGTACGTTGTCTTCTACATAGTGATATCAGACTGGCTTCTCTATGGTTCTTTTATTTACACTTTCATTAATTAAATCTTGTAAGCAGGGACATAATGCATTGTTTAAATGTTTCAGTGCAAAAAGCGACTGTTCATAAGAATTTTGTGCATGGCTGTGTGGATGATGAAATAGTGAAGAAGTATCTTTCACTGGAAGTACTCACTAAAGCGAAGTATTTGACCAGCATGGAATGTGCCCAGCGGTGTAGATCACTCGGATACGAATATTCCGGTGTGAAGGTAAATACCATTGAAAATTTTAACGTTACAATTTGTATGAGTGACATTATGTAATTTAAAGGTTAGGCAAGGACTAAGGAGCTTTGCTTTGTCATGTTTTATTGTATGCCAGTGTACTAACCTGGCCTAAAAAAATATATATGAAATTGAGAAACTATGTCTGACTATGTGTGAATTTTATATATACAAAGTAAGTAGTGTTAGCCCTTTGAACAACTGAAGCTAAAAAAAATACAAAAACTTCCTTCCAGGTGCCATACAGTTTCTTGCAAGTGACATCCAGTTCTTTCCAGGTGACAAACAGTTACATCCGAACTGACAAAAACTTCCTTCTCAGTGACATATACGCTGAAAGACAAAAGTTATGCATATGTTGGGAGGGCAAGATGTTCAAGGGTTATGGTCAATATGATGGTTCCATGGTGTAAGGCACCCGAAAACAGGGTCACAAACAATAAATCACTGACCGGGAAACATTTTTGTTTTTAAAAATGGCTGACAAAGGGGAGTTTTCAGAAAACACAGTTTTTGCTGTTGACCAATACCATTTGCAGGTATGCGGTTTCATGTGAGCTTAAATGAACATACAAGCACACAATTCTTTTACAACTGAATGTATTGTGTCCTCAATTACAGAATATGACAGGGATGAAACTATTGGAATGGTGCAGGTGTGAAAACCCAGCTTAATGTTGTAGAGTGTAAGATGTTCATCCGTCAAGTGTATCAAAGAAAGCTGCCTGTTACAGGGAGGTAGGGTAGACAAGGAACAAACAAAGAGGTGTTGGACCCAGAAAAACAACCAGAACTCAAGATACCCTCCATTGTAATGAAGGCATGTTTCTGGATGTTGTAGGGGATGCTACAGATGAGAGGAAATCACAACCTTCGAATGAACCCCAAGACCATTATCTTTAGACTTTATGGTTTATTTTAAGTAAAGCATGTGTTTGGTAGAACCTTATATAGCACACAGATGAGGTTCTTGAATGCACGACATATGCATAACTTTTGTCTTTCAGTGTAGTTATTTACTAGTGGTTAGAAGTTCCTTTTTAGTGACAAGCAGTTCCTTCAAAGTGACAAACCGTTCCTTCCAAGTCGCACACAGTTCCCTCCAAGTGTCATACAGTTCTTTCCAGGTGACAAACAGTTGTTCTTAGTGACAAACAGTTACTTCCAAGTGACACACGTTTCATGGCAATCTTACAAAGTAATGGGAACTCAGTGTAGCCCTGTAACAAACAGTTAATTTTTAATGACAAAGGGTTCATTTTTGTTGACAAACAGTTCCTTCCAAGTGACTAACAGTTCCTTCCAAGTGACAAACAGTTCTTTCCAAGTTTCCAAGTGACAAACAGTTTTTTCCACGTGACAAACAGTTCCTTATGACAAACAGTTCCTTCTAAATGTCAAACAGTTTCTTCCAAGTGACAAAAAGTTCATTGCTCTCTTACTAAGTAATGGGAACTTAGTGGAGCCCTGCATTTTAAAACAACAGAAGATAGCAATGCAATTTCATAATGATATCCATTGAAAGCAATAATAACCAAATATGGTTGGATTTAGCCCTTGCAATTTGATTCATGCAGGGGCATATTTAGAATTGGCCAGGAGGGGAGCGTCATTACATGGGGATGAATACACGTTGCTCCGCGGCGTTTCCTATCTCTTCCGTATTAATTTTGGGTGGCTGGCCATGGCCCAATGCCTCCCTAAATACGCCTCTGGATTCATGAATGGTGACACTGCAGTGGCGTATTAGGGAAAAAGTATTTTGACACAGGTCTGCATTGATGAAAGACTTGAAAGTTCATATTGACGTCTTCCCTTAGCGATCGATTAGTTAATTGTTTTCAATGCACTTCATTGTTTCTGTGCCTGATTCCTTACAGCTTGACGCATGTCGTTGTGGTAATGAAATGCCATCAGAACATCCATCAGATAAAGAAGTTGCATCTAGGTCTATTCCTGAACAGCTTTGTTCTAACAAGTGCTCTGGGGATCAAGGCCAGTCATGCGGTGGAGAGAAAACATATACAGTGCAATTTGTTGCAGATGGTATCTTACTATATTACAAGTATTGTATATTGCTGCATTAAAATGTTGTTGTTTTTTCTGTTGGCTGTGTTCTGATTGTATTTTTAATCTTCAGATTCTCGTTACTTGGGATGTTTTGACGAGAACATGCAGGAAAAGCAGTGGGGTAAGGAGGATCTCAAGTCAGTGGAGGACTGCATCCAGAAATGTGCACATCTAAGTTATTTATATGCAGGGGTCCAGGATGGTGGATCATGTTCTTGTGGAACTGGATTTGCTGTAGATGCTAGTGTCCCATATACAAGCTGTGACACACCCTGTGTGGCGGACAACCCTAACCACTGGTGTGGCAGTGACAACTATACCAGTATATACCAAACTCATGCAGGTAGGTGGTCTTGAATTGAATTTATTTATCTACACTGCCATATTTTTCAAACTTTGTTTTGCTTTGGCTAATGCAACCGAGAAACATTTTACATCTGCAGTCTACCCGGTTTCAAAAATATTCTGTTGTATGTTTATATTCATGATGAACTTCTTCCAACTTGAGTCTGAGTTTAAATTGATTTGCCACATGCTAGTTTGGCACTTTCGACTGCGTACGCAGTGTTGCTATTATATTTTGGTCCTGTCAGGATAAAACGGATCAATTTATTTTTCAGCTTTTGATTTGACCCATTCTGAAGTCAGTCATCATGCTGTGAACCTGTGAGTACAAATTACATTTTGTTCCTTATTTGGACTATAATAACAGGTATTATTTGGAGCAAAAAAAATGGCTACCAGCCGGCTTGAGTCATAGCAATAGGCTGCGTTTGGCTTTAGATGTTTTCAGATAAAAAATAACCTATCTCTTATTGTTTGTTTTTTCATCAGTGAAATGATAAGGAATAGTTGTAGAAGATGAGTGGCTCACTCTGCGTTTGACATAATTAATTATTATATGTGTTTCTTTCCTTAAAGGTTCTACAATGAGCAAAAAATCACAACAGTGGATACAATACTCTTTACAGTATTTCCCCAATTGAGGAACTTTGTCACTACTAAGTAAGATTAACTTTTTTGCAATATGTATCTACCCTGGAATTAAATCGATTTGATTCATTGAGTTCAAGTTAATTTTATTAATACCCTGCAACTGACTCTTTCAGACTGGTTATATCTGCATCTGAAGCATTCATGGCTCCTGAACAAGATGATTTCTGTTCTTCGGGTGAATGCTATAAGCCCTGTGGACCAATGGAACAAGACATCAATATGATCTCTGATACGGATTATGTTGTTATACGGCAAATGGTGCTCAAGGCATCAGAACTTTCAAAGCTTCTTACGGGAAAGACTCCCAAGCAAGTTAATGTGTACGCCGAGGTATTTTACGTTGATGAGAATATGAGTCTGGACTATGCATTGCTAGTAAGAGCACGTCAAGTGTTCCTCAATAGAAGAACTGCGACATATATCTATTTGTCACCCAATGCTTCAAGAATTGATGATGATGCTGAAGAGTTTCAAAGAATGAAGTATGATGGTCTTTATCCTGACCTCCTCTTCCAACGTATTGCTTACACTTGTGCCAGGATTCTGACAAGCAGCAAAGATCAGAAGTTTGTAAACATAGGTTTTGACATTGTCAATGACCTAGCATCAGCACCAGTAGGAAATGCAGAGCAAGCTGCCATGTTAAGAAGTGCAAGAACACTTAGAGCGCAGATGAGGGGCATCGACTTAACTGGCACCAGTCTTGTCCCTCTATACAATAAAAATCACTTGGTGCGCATACTGGAGACATATTTTACCCAAATATCGATTTACAATGATGACTATAATAGATTGCAGGACAACACTCTTCAGCATGGAGATTTTCTGGACATTGCAGAAAAAATGAATGCCATACACAAAAGGACAGTCCTTGACGAAGCTGATTTAAGTTTGCAGTACATGGAACAAACTTATTCTTTTGTGACAAAACTTCAAGATGAAATGGAAAAAAAGTATGTTGAGGCAGGTGAGACGCTTGAAGAAAAAAGGGAAGAGATTGAGAGGGAAATTGAAGAGCAACATCGGATGTCCTGGTTTGGAGCAATATTTGCTTATTTTCGTGCAGTGAAGAATGTGATCATTGGAGCTCTCACAGGAGATCTGGGCCCTGCAATTGAGTTTCACGATAATATGTTTGACACTTTAATGGATTTGACACAAACTTTGAAAAAGCTGTCTGCCTTGACAGCAGAAATTAAGAAGTTCATGGAAGAGTCAAAAGCAATACTCTCAGGAGATGATGATATTATCACTAAAAGAGAAGGGCAGCTTATGGTTGACATGGAGAAGATGGTATCGATGAGTGTGAATATTGAACAATGGAGAGTCATGAGAGATTACTCTGACTTAGTGATTTCAGACAAAGATCTTGATTCTGCAACTGATTTCCAAGCAGCCATGTCAGAGTATTGTATTTGGGGTGAAGCTGTCAGTAAAGCAATGGTGGATCGTGCTGAGACACTTCGCCAGAAGCTAGAAAAACAGGCCATCTATGACTTGCGCAAACTTCAGGAGGAAAGGTCAACAGATGTGATCCTTAATGCCAGAACAGCTCTAGAGAAGCGCTTTGATGATGTTCGGAGTGTAATGCAAGAACAACTGCTTGATGTATCATTGGATCTGAACAATGTTCTTATTCAGTTTTGCCAGGCCTACTTTTTTGAGAATCTTAAGGAATGTGGAGACCGTTACCAACCATCTTTTGGAGGTTCGCTAAAGGAACTGCTCTTCAAGATTAACGATGCAAAAAGAGACAACCTTCTCAGTACTGATCAACCTTCCACTGTCAGAAGATCTGCTGTGGTGATTGATAAAGACACAAACAGTAGTTGCAAAGATCCTAGACTTTGCCCTATCAAGTGCTTCAACAAGGATAGGTTCTTGGTTTTGACCGTTTCTCCAGGTGATGAACACTTCAATGACATCCAGAAATACAGAGTCAAGGAAGTGTTCCTTGAGCTGAATAACCTTTCCCTAAATCAGAATCAGGGAGTAAATCGGTTAGTAGTATTTTTCCATAATTCACAGCAATAATAATTGATAATTGGGTAAAATGTTCTATTTAACATTTTGTACCAGAGGCACTATGACAGATTTCACGAAAAAGCAGCAAAATGACTTACCACAACTTGTCCACAAGACTTGAAGTTACATTAGCACAATACTGATAAGGCCAGACATCGATTCGTAGATTCTCAGATTTTCTCAGGGTGCTTCTTCTGAGGATAGCTGGTAGAACAAAAAAAGCTGAAATTTAAATCTTTTATTGTGTCAATCCTTTGAATAAAATCATGGGTAAATAATCTTTTCTGTTGGATTGGTAGGTCAGAGTAGCTAAAAATATGGCCTTGTGCTAATGTAACAACGATGAATGATGTAGGACGGAATTTTTTATGCTGATCCTACTGCAATATAAATGAAATCACCAGCAGGGTACCACCCCTGGCCTGCTCTTGGGAGACCTGGCTTTCAGTTCAGAAAAAATTTGAGCTCTAATCATGTGTTTTTTAACGTAATATTTATGTACACATTTTGCTAATGTAACACTATGAAATGGATGGATGCAAAATTGCAGTTACATTAGCAATAAAGAAACAGGTACGACACCCAGTCGTTTATGTTTTTGGCGATGTAAATAGGGAAATAAGACACGTTTTCAATGAAATATTATAATTTCATGTTTGAAATCGGCATAAGTAGTGAGAACACAGAAAAATTTCCATGTAAAAGTTGCTAATGTAACCTCAGTGTCCTGAGACGGAATTGAGTTACATTAGCAGTCTTTTTTTTTTCAAGTTTTATAATGACCAAGACAATTCAAAATGGTTCCAAAATAATTTTCAAGATGTTTTTTTATCAATCACATACCATTACATTTTCCTGAATTGGTTTTAGCAGATTCCACAGAGTGCCAAAGTAAGCATGTCTGATCACCAGTAAGTTTGGTCATCCAAAATTGTCCTCATGAGACATAAAAAGATATCTTTTTAAGAGGAAAAAGCTACATATTTGAGAAATATTTTATTGATATTTATTCATTACCTCACAGACCTCACAGATATAGGTTTACCTGCTTCAGGAAGCAACAGAGAGATGACAAAAGGGTTGGAAAGTTTAAGTTACCTTTTAAGAGCAATTTTCGTGAAATCTGCCCTATGTTATCTTCAACTTAATGTGTCTTTAATTATCGGTTAGAGAAATCTGTTTTTTTATGAGAATTCAGTATTTTATAGTACTGAGGGTTTGATTGGTAAATTATCTCTGTTTTCTCATCTCTTATATCTTTTGTCGCTCAGGATGAAATTCTTCATCACCACCACTGGCCTCTTCATGGACAAGAAAGGAGAAGTTTACCAATTCCTCACTCGTCCTATCCGCCTTGCATTTGAAAGAGAGGTCAATGGAAAATGCACCGCCTTGGGTTGGTTTATTCAATTTGTAATTTTAAGTTGCAGATAGGGAAAGACAAGTGATGCTTTTTAGCTATTTAAGAATATCTGTGATGCCAGTGCAGGTGCTGTGTTTTCTAAAGCTAGTGGTCTTAAATACAACCCTGACATGATCATTAAGGATATGCCATTGGGAAGTGCGACACCTTCCATTCACATTTGATCAAATATTTTCCCGATCGTTTGAGACATCAACCTATGAAACCCATCTTCGTCTGTACAGATACATGCGAAGAATTTTGGACTGCTTTTCTTTTGCTTAGTGGTGCGACTTTTAACATGAACACAGTCTTGTGAATTTTGACCTTTATTTAAAAGGTCAAAATTGTTGAATTTCGGAGAAATTCCTTACAACATAATAAAAACATAGTGATTAGGGCTTATCTGTCTTGCATGATTTTCTCAAACCACTGGCTTTAACTGTATGTCAAATATCACAAGACTGTGTTCATGGGTCTAAATTACTGACAAATAAGAAATTACAGACAGGCCAGCAGGGGTGCATGAAATTTATGCTTAAAGAAAATCAGAAAAATCCAATGTATTTTAATGTACCATATATAGTCCTCCAGCATGGTATGAACTCTAGTTAAAATCAGGGCGATGGCTGTAGAAAAACCTTTCCAAGATTTCGAAAATTTTGCTGAGTTGGAAGTTTCCTGAACCTGGAAACCTCTCTGGAGCAGTCAAACATGAAGGAATATAAAGTTTTGACAACTAGCCCCACTCTCAAGAGTAGGGTTTTTTCAAGCACAGGGTTAACCTTAACCCTCAAGTTTTTATTTTTATTTTGGAAGTAGAAAGCAATTAAGTCCATGCTCACAGTATTTTTTATCTGGCCCATCAGATAAATGATCCTCATTTCTCTCTTTTTTTAAGGTCCTGTCACCATCCGAGCTGACTTCCCAGATGAATTCCATCAGATTACTCCATTTTCAACATGGATCATCAAAATCGCAGATGACGGTGGCAACCACCTGGATTTGTCCACAGTAGATAAAATAGATGTGCGTTTTGAGGGGTCTGGCCTCATTTAGATGGGTGCAATGCAGATGGATGCAGATGACAGCCCATCCAAAAATGAGTTGTGATTATTTTAGTCATGTACATTGTTTTACCTTAGTAGTTAAGAAGATAATGAGAGATTTAACATCTATTAATATGATGTACAAAAGTCCATATTTAAAAAATAGAAGATTGCAATTACATACCAAAGTACTAAAAGGACGAAGGCGCCATGCACCATCATATTCCTTTAAACATTTTGGCTCACCATATGCTGAGCGACAATTATACCACAGAGGAATATTCCTCTGTGATTATACCAAGCATTATAGTGATAATCTTTGGATAAGGCCAGAGGCGGATTTGAACACGCCTTCATTGTGCATATGGCAGACGTGTTAACCACTATGCTTCGGAGCCATTATATGCAATAAATTTTTTTAGTGTTTCATGGTTTTGCTTTTACAATTATCAAAGTTTTTTTTGCACAACGTGGTACATATTACAGGTGATTTCATTACCATGCGATTCTGGTCATTCACAGCTGCCTGTGAGGAGTCAATGCAATGGATATACTTGCTAACTTTGATAAATTAGCTGTGTGACGTTCTGTTGTTTCTAAACCAATCAGATGAAGCAAAAATGCTTTGTATTTAGTGTGTAAAGAGTCTTAGAATCGCATACTAATAAAATTATCTGTAAATATGCAATGTTAATTTATCTCAAGAAACAGTCTTTGACAGGCATATGATGGGCCTACCATTAAGAGTTTTATTGAAATATACGGGAAAAAAAACACCCATTCGGGGCACTCATGCATTAAAAATTCATTGGTGGACAGGTTTATTAACACTGTCCCATAATAAATTATTTGGTCTGGAGTTAACGAGACTTGAAAAATGTTTCCATTAAGAAAAATTTCCAAACCGTTTTCTCAATATCTAATTAAGTAAATAATAAGGTCCCTTTTTTTAAATAGGGTGAATGAGTAATGAATATTGTGATTATAATAAAATCATCAAGTGCTTCAAATTTCATGCTAACTGTGTTTGTTTTGTCTTTTTTATGATGATTGCTGTCGTATTTTCTCTAAATACCTCTATTCATGTACATTCACATGATTTCAGTCATCGTGCCACCATATTTTCCCTTACAATTCATCAAAAGATTATTTTGATGTGAATAACGTCATCATTGTATTAATGTAACACCCCCTTGCACCAGCATTGAGCATGAAATATTTTTCCTGAGAAAAAAATACCAACTTGTGAAGCCGATTGAACCTTGATTCTAATATTGGAATTAAGTCAAGAGTAAGATTTGTGCAAAGTTGATTGAATGAAAAATGAAATGCTTGCCAAAAATCTTGATCAGCTTTACAAGATTTTTACTTGAAAGCGAATCTGTTGTCACACAATTTTGACACACGGGCCTACGATATAGAGCTTTATGATTAATCGATTATGCAACAAAAAAATTTGTCAAAACAATCTTTCATTTCCTGCATCAAAGAGATGTCATATGGCATGCTGACTGTGGGACTAAGAAAGCAGTTTGATCGACCCCATAAAGTCTGCAGCAGATTGCTTCCGGGATGCATATCAAATAAATATATTTATACCATAAGGGTATGTGCCTTGGGGCAGGCAATTAATTATCAAGGACAGTTGTCATCCACTGCATGAGGAGTATGTGGTGCTGCCAAGTGGCAGAAGACTGAGACTGGCCTATGCTAGGACCAGTAGATTCCGCAGAACTTTTGTACCAGCATACAAATTTCACTTGTACAAGTGTATGACACTGTATGTTACTGGTGACCATTAAAGATATGTTATGTTATATTAATTTGCAGCATCAAGGTAAAAAACTTTGCTTCACCATTTTTCAAGCATGTTCTTGTTATCCTAGGCATGGTAATTTGACATTTGTGTTTTTCATAGATGCCTTGATATCTTCTTAAAACTTGCCAATATTGCTTGACACCTATGGCAAGAAAAAAATCTACAGGAAACCATGCTGCAAAGGCTTTGTAAACAGATTCATTGCTTCTCAAGACTTTATTCTCCCAGATTTTGAAACTTACAGAAGAATTCCCCTTCTACTTTTCTCAAAGACAATGGCAGGTGAGAGTTATATGTGAAAGCCTGGAAACATACTTCAAAGAGTTGGCGCAATGACTTCACTTCGATCACCAATATTCCCTCTTGTCAGTTCCACTGGAAAAATGTATTGGAGTTTCTCGTCTTTTTTTTTTAACTGTTCAGCAAGTTGTTATACAATGTAGAGAAGGAATGTACAAGTGATATGTGCTCTTGATTACTAGGGCTTACGAAAGTGCCATTCCAGCAGCTCACAACTCACAATTTACCTGAAATTCCTTCGCATTGACAATGGTTTGTGCAAAGCAGACGAATGCAATTAAAGTAGAGCATATTAAATTGGTTTATTTCATGATGCTTCATTTAATTCATTTTAATTCATAGAATGAGAGAATAACAAGTTTTGCTGAAATGGAAAGCATTGTTGATAGCGCTCATCTTAATTCTCAGCCTAGGGCACTCGATAATCGCTATCCGCAAAAGATGTCCGTCACACGCAGGAGAGCGATAAACTGCTGATAATGCATTAATGCAACTGCAAACATTCTTATTGCAGGAATTTTAACTTAACAATGTCGCTTGTCACGCACTTCCACTTTAACTTAAAGGAGCACCTTTTCACTCAAAGGAATGAGAATTAAATGATTCGATGGAGCTTAATGAGGTCAAACCAGACGTAATTGGTCTTTACCTTCAGATCTTTGTGAGGCACATTTTCTGAGGTTGGTCAGTAGGATGAAAACACAAATGCAGTAGAGTGTAATCTCAATTTTTTATTATTATATCAAATAAATATAATCATGGATGAGCTCATTTTTTTTAATTGTTTAAGCAGACAAGCTGTTGGGTCGATTGACCCAAGAAGCTAAAACATAATTGTATTCCCTGTGTGATGGACTGAATGATGGACGGTCCAACGTCAGCAGCGTCATCTGGTGTTAGACCTACATCAGAATGCCAACGCATGCTGACATTGGGTTTCTTCTTCTTAAACTCAGATCATGAAGAATAGTGTTTAACTTTCACTGACACATGTCTTCTCAAACTAACTCGGATCATAAAGAATATTGCTTAACTTTCACTGACACATATCTTCTGAAACTGACTCAGGTCATTAAGAATATTGTTGTGCCTCAATAAAGTGACCGGCTTCAGTCACCAGCAACCTGACAGGAGTTTCCCTTTGTAATCTCTAAAATGTAGATCATTTACACATCTCAGACAGTCATTGGGGACAAGTTGATTTATTCATATCAGAATTTTGATCATCAATATATTTCATTCTGTGGCACCTTCCCCATATATCTTTGCCAATTTAGGCATACTTCTCATTAAGCATGCACACTGTCGGTAACTGGACGGTGATATTGATGTGTTGGTTTTCACGATGTGTAGAACCGTGTCATTGGTGGTAATAGAGACGTAATGAAATGGGATCTCTCACAAAGTACATTGAAATGATAACAGATAACTTATAAAAAGTAAATTCAAGTTTGCCTGAAAGTGGCATTGTGGTCGTAACAATGTGGGCCGGTTGAAACCGGCGTTGTGTCAGGGTGCCTAGACAGGTTTTACATGCATTTCATGAGAGGCAGATTGGGACATTTGACAGCAATCTAGTTCGTGACACAATGAAACTTGATTTGCCAAGATTGAAAGCTAGCAGAGAAACGACTGCAACAAGGTGTCAAATATCCAAGCTGTTGATGGATGAATGGCTGAATATAATGAATTTAGATTCTAACTCAATTATAATTGACTGAGTATGGTGTTCAAGATTAGATTAATCCCCTAAAATGTTCTATTACTTTAGTAAACTTGTCAAAATAGAAGTAGAATTTGTAGAACTGTAACAAATAATATTTAAAAGCCTTTTTTTTTGGTCACTATGCTCGCTGATGGTATATGTAATAATTGTATATCATTTAACAGTTGCACTAATAACCTAATAATCCATCCCTTTAAGCAATCATGATTCCAACTAAAAATATTTCTCAGGTCATATTTCAACAAGTACAGAGAGAACCTACATAAATCTGTTACTCCAGTACATATTTTTGTGTGCAAAAAAATCCATCACCCCTTATTTTCTTGTCATGCATGCCTCTATTTGGGCAAATTGTGTAACTATAGGATTTGTTTTTTATTGCATAAGTACCAAAAATGTACCTTGCACTAAACCAGACAGACAAAACCGGGAGACTGAATAATTTCGGATACTTTCACATCATTAGCCAAAGCTGGCACCTTCCTTTTCATCAAAGAAGTAAACTTACGCAATTTGGTGATTTGAAAAAAGTAAGCTCGAGTGCTATTTGAATTTGTCATGCTTACATCATGTCATTGGTTGATGGTGTGAGAAAGCAGCAGGTGATAAGAAAACTAATGTGACAAACGCTCACCAATCAACCCTTGTGATTGGCCGAACAACCCTCAGAGGGCTGCATTATCCTAACCGACCCACCTTCTTCAAAACCCTGCATGAATAGCTGCACTTTTCCATCCTCTTTGCATGATTCTCAATCAAATGTTTTTCTCGAGAGAGTCTTGGTTATCACTTGTTAGGAAAAACTTCAGGAGCTCGATGAAAATATTGGTTCACAAAGTTATGGAGAAAAGCCGAGCAGGATTTGGGAGTTGACATATTGATGCAGCCAATGAATAGATCACATCTTCATCCTTTGTCATATCAGTTACATCCACTCGCATTGATCCAAACCGCAAGAGGTTTTTAAATGTAACCCTCAGAATAGAAGTATAAAATAGGGTGAAATCAGGGAATAGAATCAAGTCCTAGGAGCAGATGTCTTAGATGCATTGTCGTGAGCAGACAAACATAGAGAAACATAATACCAAAATAGAATATGGACTTTAGAAGTGCAAAACAAATTAATTTTTCCGACCAATGATAAATACATACTTGGTCTTTGAAAAAAATGTCAGATCACATGGCTTACTCAATCAATACGTATATCTTACAAAAAGAGAGAAAGTTTCCAATAGCAGAATCTGATGGTGAGTATTGGTAACCTGAACATATTTACTACGACTTTCACCCAATATCAGGTTCTACTAGTAGAAATTATCTCATAGAACAAAACATGAAACATCACTTGGTCTTTAATTTGGTGGATTTTCATAATTTTCTTGTTCTCCAGGAACAAACGACATGAGATGGACAGAAGTTTCAACTATGTTAACAAATTTAAGGCATGACCTGATAAGTATTGCTACGTTGCCAACAGGTAAGGGAGGCTTGGACCAGTGCTAAACTTTGTCTTTAAGTGAACTGAACAAAATTAAAAACGCAAAACTATTGGCAGGTAAGGGCTTTATTTGTCTCTTTAAGCTTCAGATGGGCTGGAGAGAGTATGCATAATCAGGTGTCAAAGAACTCATCTGCATAAAATCACTAAAGTGCGTCAATTTTTTGCATGTTTGTGGCCAAGTTTATCACATTAGGGTCTGGCCAGTGGGTTGATATGTTACACACCCCAGAGAGCAAATTTAATGATTTCATGTTAAAGTTTGAAGGAAATGATGAAAAAGGCCATAAAATTTAGTTCAGTTGGTGCCACTTAACTTGCTGAAAATTTAGGTTTTTGAGAAGGGACTATGGAAAGAAGTCTTTGAACGGCCTATTTGATAACTGCGGAATGGAAAAGGCTCAAGGTCCATCAGAAAGACCTTACGCTATCTTTGTAACAGCTGCAGAGGTAAAAATCAGTATTGTCAGTGCTATCCTTGTGCTGTTCTCACAGCTACACATCTACTCCAGTAGGAAAAGCACGAGGAAGGTACACATGGTACTGCTGTGTGTCCAAGCTTGCTATAGGTTGTTTTGGGTCCATTTAATAAACGCTAAGCCTTTTCAGTCTGTTGCATTTGTACAGGCCATTCGAGGACCATTTTCCATAGTGGCCTTTCTGCAATGGAATAGCATTGTGTGTGACAAACTCTGACGTGACTTCGCAAGAAAAAAAGCTATGCGAAAATTCGAACTCTTTTTCTGAGTCCAACTTTGACCAAAAATTAACCGAACTTGCATAATTCTCTTCTCTTGGCTCTTGTCACTGAAACTGTAACTTGGTTTTTTGCATTGGATATCCCTAACCGTTTCAGTAAACACTGTTTTGGTTACAACATCAATGCACAAGTTTAGGTGGGTGACCCTGTACATATGCATAAACTAAACAACCCATCTCAATCATATACATAAAAATACAGACAATAGATTTGCGTTTTTAATTTGGTTCAGTTTATATTCACATGATATCAATACATTTTTATATAATTGTAGCAAATTAAAAAGTATGTTGCAAGTTGAAAGTGAAACACAATACTTTTGCCATTAATTGATCCATTGTCTGGGGAAATCTTTTCTTTATTTTGTAGATATTGATGAATGTAGGAATAGAAACGGAGGTTGCTCTCAATTATGTCAGAACACCAAAGGCAGCTTCTACTGTACCTGTAAACCCGGCTTTTCTCGCGCAGCAGACAAACGTTCTTGCAACCGTAAGTACCGTTTAAAATATGAAGAAAACAACCACTGTAGAACAGGGTAAAGTTGGCAAGCCACCGGAATGCCAAAGTTCTTTCGTCACTGACATGGGTGCATAGTGAGATAACGTAGCAGCACTTGGCTGTGACCCAGTCCGAGGTATGATGGGTGTGACAGCCTGTCACTTTGATACCGAAAAAAAGTGTACTGTTGCACTGTGAAAATGGCACTTCATGTGTCATCATACTGATGATGTGTCATGATCATACCCAATACCTTCAATGTTAATTTGATATTAGGAGACTTATCCCTCTTGTTGGTGACAGCCAAATGAAAGCATTATGCATCTTCTTTTCAATCCAAAATCAATTGTGACAAGTCAAGTGGCCTTCTCTTGATCATGACTAATCAAACTGCCTCTATGTTTCCCATGTCATCAACTATCATGAGTAACGAAGTGCGTTTTTCACAGTGATGTGGTCCTCATTTTTTCTTTATTAAAGTGAAAGACTGTAATGGCTGCATGAGATCAAACAAGTGAGTTTTGCAAGTTGAAAATATGCATGTCTATCTGATCAAGGTTTTGAAATCACTGTCTTCCTCGTCCCTATTATCTCAAATTGGATAAACTAATCTGTGCAACAATTAAAAGAAGAGCACCTACCTCTAAATTGCATTTATTGTTCATTTTCTGGTCCATTAGGTAAACATCAAAAATGTGTGTATTGAAATCGGCAACTGGCGGCCTTTAATTATGCTGGCAGTGAAAGCCATAATTACTATCCTGATTGATTATCAATTACTTAAATTGCATGTGATGTTGGCAGGAACAATGATGTCATAATTTTGACCAATAAACATTTTCTTATTTTTCACAATATGCTTGATGGGGTATGACATTTTAACAAAAGAAAAGGGAGGTACATTGTACTACAAATATTTGTGAAACAACGGGGGGTATCACTTTTGACAGAAAGTTCCAACAAAATTCACATCAGTCATAAATTATAATGGTCCCTTAGGATAGGAGGATGATCCAGTGATATGGCCAACATTCATAAGGAAATCATAGTGGGAATCAAACCAGCGACCTAACGATTGGCAGCCAATTGATATAATCATCTGAGCTGAGCCCTGCCCTGAGAAAATGTAACATACATTTGTTTCTTTTCCTGTATGAATAATTGTTTAATATGTCGACCATCGATCATCTGATCCCAATTATCTGTATGCATATATGAGTATTGAACTTTGAGAATCTGTGCCCTAAAAATGTGGATTAGATTGCCGTGGTCAACCATGTGAATTGCTGGCAAGAGTGGTGTCGTCCCTTCTCTCGACCAATGAAAGTTGCAGGAAAAATGATGTCTTTAAATTATCCAGAAATGCCATTTTTACAGATGCTTGGCTTGCAAGCGGTATCTCTATTTTGGGCGGAAGGCTCAGAAACTTATGGCAACTGCCTAGGTCATGCTGTTTCATCTCTGTCATTAAAACTTTGCATACAGTCTCAATAGAATTTCATCTTGCATTGATAACCTTTTGGTGTCTTTCTGCATTAAAGAAACCAAACAGGCTGAGTTTCTAAAGGTCAAAGGTGAATCACCAAAAGTAGGTCACAGGCCAGATACCCTCCAGCACGTCTTAGTGACAAATACCTTTGTGCAGATTTCGCATGCCAGATACCCTTGTGCAGGTGACAGACAAAGGGATAGATACTATCATTGGCAGTCTATCTACAAGCATCTCTTAAAGTGCTTGCACGTTATTTTCCAACTTGCAATATCAGATCTGTTGGGTCACAGAAGCCATTGCAATTCGACGATTTCGTCGTGGCAGAAACTCTGCCACGACGCAGAGTGAGCAACACACTACAGTGCTGCCGGGATATCGCACCGCAAAGAAACCTGTGTCAGAGAGGAAAGTGAATTTCTGCCATTTAGTGGGTTGAAATAGTTGGCCATTTCCCCTGACTTGTCAACTTTACCCTGTTATATGGTATACTCTGTGCAGCTGATCTGTCAACTTTTATCAATCCTTTCTGATTAAAATCATTTATAGGCCTATGTGTACAACATTTTCTCACAAGTTTCATATTGTATATGAAAAGCATTAAGTATGTCATACCAATTTGTTCTAGGGCTTTCGTGTGGGAGGCCTCAAGAGAAAACTGGATTGCATATGGTTTCATTCCGAATTCCTGGTTCTAAAGATTTTGAGTTTGAAAATTCGGTTCAGTATAGCTGCACCACTCTCCATCCTCTGTATGTAAGCCCCTCCGAACTGAAATGTGATGTTCAAGTCACACCGAGCAACAAACTTTCATATATACAAAGGTAATGTATCAATATTAAAGGCCAAAACAAAGGGTCAAAGTCTTTGATAAGTACATGTAAGTGAACCACCCTTCCCCATTAAATAACATTGGGCCTGTGTTTCACTTACTTATCAAAAACTTTGACCCATACCTAACTCAGACGCAAAGAAAACTGGCTGCCATTGTTATCCTAAATGTTTCACATATTGGCCTTTATGACCCAATATATTTTCCTGTCATCAGATTAGAATTCATGCTTCCATAAGCAATTTGGTGGAGGATTTTTATCATTGATGCAATGGCACAATGTCATGCGTTTCACTTACTTACAGGCGGCCCTGTAGATGTGAGAAGATATTAGCATACCTGCGTTAATTATTTTTCCCCGTTGGGGTGAGTCTAGGGTAAAAAATCAATCTAACAGACTGAGGCGTATTGGTTGTGGTAACGAAATCATTTGGGTGGAAAAAAGAGATCACGGATGTCTTCTGGAGATTTACCATTGACGTCGAGAAACTTCCTAAGTTCCATTAAATAACTTTGAGAATCACTTCAGATGCACTGGAAAGACCTTGTAAAAACAAAATTTAATACTGTTACCCAAAAGCTTTACACAGCCTTCACAGTTGATTTCATATTTGTATGCACTAAGTGACTAAGACTGAATGTGACTTTTTTCAGTTATTCTATGGGGAAAAGCCATAAATTTTTTATGTCACTTTTCTCTGTAGACCACATGTCTTAGAAAAAAGTTCACATTGAATCTCAGTGTCTAAAAATATGAAATTTTCGGTAAGAAAAATTTCTTGTTGCAGGTTCAGTCTTCAAAACACAGGCAAAGATTATCTTGAGCGTATGATATGGAAGGGCGGCTTCCCCAATTGCGTTGGTATGTACAATTTTTAATACTAGTCAATTCGATTAACTCATACCCAATGTATCTTCATAATTTTGGAATGCCCAAGTCCATTTTGGAACTCACCAGCATCTTTTGTCCCTATTACTCCATGAGCCTCCTGCAACTGCTCAGGTATCACTGTAACTGCCTTGATATGATTGATTGATTGATTGATTGATTGATTGATTGATTGACTTGGCATAGTTATTAAATGCAGCATTTTTGATCAAGAATACACGTAGCCCATGTTAGCACACACAAAAATAAACAACTTAATTCCAATTTTTGTTGCGTTGTATAACCAGGCAACTGCTATATTAATTTTTTAACCATCAGATTTACCTTAATTTCCAGTGAAGTGTAACCCAACCAAAGAACATGCTCAATGTGGGTTGGCTGGAGTGAATCCTATGGTTTGTGACCAATTGGGATGTTGCTTCAATAAAGGTTTGAATACTTGCCACATGCAACCAGGTAACTATCTACCATTCAATATTGAGTTCTTGCTGTCAATCTAGAGGTAACATACTGACTGAATTGATGCCTCCCTCCTTCCCCCCTGAAAATTCATAATAATACAAGATTCAACAAAGATACCTTTGTCTCTAGAATATTGATATTTTTATGCAATTGGACCAGTTAACAGATCTGTTTATCAACACTGTGCCAGTACCCCTGTTTCCAGGTTATATTATTTGAATTTAGGCTACAGACCAAAAAACAAAGCAAAAAACAACAACAACAACACAAAAACTGAAGAGGCTGATAGTCCAATTCCATGAATTTTGTTATAATCATAGAGTTTATTGTTGGAAAAAATTTGAAGATTACATGCAACTGCGAGAATATTACATATTAAACAAGGATATCCCCCCTCCTTCAAAGAAACTTTTTTAAATTTCTCAAAGATTGCTCCACTGATTTTTATGAAACTTCAAAAGTGGCTACTTCATAGGCCTATGCATATTAACCTAAATCGTGAAAACTGGTCAATATTGGAAATACTGAAGGAAAAAAAATGCAAATAAAAAAAACACTAGGGCAAAGTTAACCACAGTGAAAACTGCTCTTATCATTCATGGTAGAATTTGATTCAAAAGTGAGCTAAATGATGTACACCCATCAAAGATACAACATAACAATTCTCTATTAAGTTAAAATTGATAAAATGCATAGTTGCATACCTGACTAGTGAACCCTACTTAGCCAGCCAACTGTTAAATCTGGCCTTGGTTATTCACATCAAATAATTTTTGTAATGTCGCTCTTTGTATTTTGCCTTATTCACATGCTCAGTAGGTCTGAGCTTTGGGTCTGAGCATGCCCTGTTGGAATCAGGTCACTTCTGGGCATGCTCAGTGCCACCTGCCAACTGCATGGGTCATGGCAAGTTTCCCGTTGCATTTATTTTGTGTTTACACATTAGCATTTGTAAAGTGGTAAATTTTCTTCGCAGTTTCCATTTGTCAATTTTATATTCCAATGCCCGGCATCAATATAATTTAACAAAATAACTAGGCAGGACAACCAAAATCGGGATTGGAAAACTGCAGTTTTTCCTCTGACGGTGACCGTTACAGTTAAATCGTGAATTTACAATTTTACATGCAGGCTCTTGTGTCATGTTTTAAGGAAATCCTTTAATTTTTCTCAATTTTGGAACATCAGGTCAAATTTACTTACAATATGATGGCGTCAAACCAAAGCCTAAGACTGAAATCACTTCAAAGGCGAATTCCAATGCCTACGACTGCAAGAAAAGCTGTGAAGCAGATAAACGTTGTCATTCTTTTGCTGTTGTGCCCAACGATGCTGGCATTGTAAGTACGATGCGAAATATTGTACAATTGCATTATTATTGTTAAGAATTTACCTATGGTAATTAAGAATTTACCTATGGTAATTAAGAATTTATCGATGGTAAATTCTATTTGTTTTTGTTAATATTATTATTAGCCTATTCCTTTCATTTCAAAATGGTCTTGCATCAATGAAAGTGTGTTCACATGATAGATCAGTAGTTGGGCGTTACATAATTGCGTCATTTGATGTCGTTTTCATGGTTATCATTTTCACAGAGCAGTTCAAAGTAGAAAATCAATAAACTTTAAAGGCTTATAACTCAAAAAGTATTTGAGATATTGAATCAAGAGTCAAAATCCAGTGATAAAAAGTTGTTGTCAACATATTGGTTCAAGTGAGGCTTGGTCCAACGGGTAAAGGGCTATGAGAACATGAGCAGTTTTCAGTCTAGTTTCGAGATGAACTTTTTGAAAAAATCTTAAAATTATGTTATTTTCCACCGTTCCTCTGAGAAGTCTGAGGTATACTGATCACTAATAAGGTTATCAAAAGCCCCCTATTAGAATGGTTTCAAATCCTCAACTCAATTTGTAAAAAATTGTAAAGAATGGTACTTCGCAACTTACATGACAATTTGCATCAATCATTTAATTTGTGTTGGAAATATTACTCCTACAGGTTTCTGTAAATTTAATGACCCCCTATATCACATACTGGCAATCACATGAGCAGATTAATTTTCACCTATGACAATTTTCGCAAGGTCAAATTTGATGTCAAAGATGAAATGAAAATTGATAATTTTCGCAGATGATTTTTTAAAACTAAGAAGGAATGTTTCAATTTTGTTGATTTTAAGGGAAAATGTTGATCAAATACTTGCGGTAAGTTATGGCAAATGGCAAGTCTGTAGCTACAGCCATCTCTTGGCTATAAAGGTCAAAAGGTTAAAAAAAATGACCAATTGGTCTGCAAAAAATTCATTTTCACACGATGCAGGTGAGATAGGTTCACACTGCAAGACGCTGTGGCCGCATAAATTAGCATACATTAGCCATATATGGAGTGGTCTTCGGGCCAGTTCCGTTGAGTGCTGGTGACAATGGCAAGCCTACTGATTGGAACAGTAGTCTGCTGTGATGATGTTGGGAGTCAGGAGTTGGAAGTCAGGAGTTGAGAGTCAGGAGTTGCAGTCAGGAGTTGCAGTCAGGAGTCAGGGTTCAGAGTCAGGAGTCGCAGGCTGAGTCACATCAAAGTCAGAGTTAGGGATGGGCATCAGGAATGCGAATCAGGAGTCACAGTTAGGAGTTGTTTAATGATGATACAAACAATAAACAAAGAGATGTGACACAATTATAGCCAAGACATAAAGCTGACATTTGACTCCTGACATATCATGACAGTCAGAAAGGGCCTTTACTGATAACTTCAAATTTACTCTTCAGTTTCATGACTTCTCAAGTGAATCCTCAAGTGAATCATCAAGTGAATCCTCAAATGAGTCCTCAAATGAATCCTCAAATGAATCCTCAGATGAATCATCAAATGAATCATCAAGTGAATCTTCAAGTGAATTCTCAAGTTACGTAATAAAAGTAAGCTGCAGATGACCCATAAGTTAATTTTTTGAGAAATGATACTGATGCTGTGATCGGATATACTTGATTTCTGATCTTAACTTTTTTTCCTACAATACACATGGGAGATTGCTGCCATTGCGTCTCTAAAATGAAGCTATGATTGGTTCGGTTTAAACTCAGTGCAATTGGGCCGAGTGGATTTTGTCAAGGAAAGATGGCAGCTATGAACAAGAATGTACATGTATGGCATTGTATGCTCAATCAAAGATTTAATTGAAACTTTTCTCATCCAATGGCTTGGATAACCTCTTGATATTTTTGATTTTCCTTTAGGGATGTTTTTTGTATGGAGATGGAATGCTGCAACAGATCAAAGATGGAGTTATAAGGGCTGATAAGACATCTGCGTACTATGATCCATTGTCATTTGCGGATGACCTGGACTGGCGTGGTAAGTCATTGAATCGTGATATGACAGAATTTCCCATTCAATTCAATTCAAGACCACAAATTAATACAGATACATCTATAGTAATGTTTGAGTGGGAAAACAATCATACATAAGATGTGGTATGCTGACATCTTTCTGGAGGTTTGATAACCGAAATCGATGTTAGACACTTTCGGTTCGATGCAATCTTACGCTCCACGAGCTTAATTTCTATGTAAACAGGTCAAAAAGGACTTTATCTAGCCAAGAAATCTGAAAAATCGCGAAAAAAAAACATTAACAGACCTTCGCCCAGGTTGCAGCCCACATCGGACTACTGAAAATCCGGACCAAGATATTGGTTTTGACATTGTGGATTTTCCAAAAATGCACTCATTTGCGGAAAAGGCTGAATTTGTGGATCGCGATACGAACCAAAAACCGAAAAAAAGTATCGACTGTACGTATCGTTTTGAACTTGGCAAACGTTGTCCATCCCTAAATGCATGCACTGGCCATTAAAATCTATATTGATGAAACACATGAAGCCAACCCTCCTACCTGAAGCGTTAATATGATGGTAACCTCTTACCCTGTTTCCTGGAACTTCAGTAACTTGGTGGTTTTGAAGCTGCAGAAGTGACTAGCTCATGAGTGATTGGTTGGAAACTGCCTGACAGGTGATGAAGCCCGGAAGCACTTAGTTATCAAGGTTCCTTCTTCAGGGAGCACTCCTTGTTTTGTTGTCAGATAATATTATTGTTTTCAATAATTGTAGTTATTACAGGCTCATCACTCAAGAACCATTCTTAGACATTTTGTCAGTATGTTGTCTTTTACATAGTGATATCAGACAGGCCTCTATAGTTCTTTTATTTACAATTTCATTCATTTTAAATTTTGTAAGCTGGGACATAATGTACTGTTTAAATGTTTCAGTGCAAAAAGCGACCGTTCATAAGAATTTTTTGCATGGCTGTATGGATGATGAAATAGTGAAGAAGTATCTTTCACTGGAAGTACTCACTAAAGCAAAGTATTTGACCAGCATGGAATGTGCACAGCGGTGTAGATCACTTGGGTACGAATATTCCGGTGTGCAGGTAAATACCATTGAACATTTTAACATATCAACTTGTATGAGTGACATTATGTAATTTAAAGGTTGGGCAATGAATAAGGAGTTTTGCTTTGTCATGTTTTATTCTATGCCAGTGTACTAACCTGGGCTAAAAAATATAAATAAAATAGAGAAACTATGTCTGACTCTGTGTGAATTTTATACTATATACAAAGTAGGGCCTAAAGAATGTTAGCCCTTTGAACAGCTGAAGCTAAAAAAATACAAAAACTTCCTTCCAGGTGCCAAACAGTTTCTTGCAAGTGACATTCAGTTCTTTCCAGGTGACAAACAGTTACATCTAAACTGACAAAAACTTCCTTCTCAGTGTCAAATAGTTATTTACAAGTGGTTATAAGTTCATTTTTAGTGAAAAGCAGTTCCTTCCAAGTCACACACAGTTCCCTCCAAGTGACAAAAAGTTTTTTTCGGGTGACAAACAGTTCCTTCCTAATGTCAAACATTTCCTTCCAAGTGACAAACATTTCATTGCAATCTTACAAAGTAATGGGAACTCAGTGCAGCAATGTACATAACAAACAGTTCATTTTTAGTGACAAACAGTTCCTTCCAAGTGACTAACAGTTCCTGCCAAGTGACTAACAGTACTTTCCACGTGACAAACAGTTCCTTATGACAACCAGTTCCTTCCAAATCTTTCCAAGTGACAAAGTTCATTGTGCTCATAACGAGTAATGGGATTTTAGTGGAACCCTGCATTTTAAAACAACAGAAGATAGCAATGCAATTTCATAATGATATCTATTGAAAGCAATAATAACCAAATATGGTTGGATTTAGCCCTTACAATTTGATTCATGCAGGGGCGTATCTAGAAATTTCCTATCTCTTCCGTGTTAATTTTGGGCCTGAGAAGGGGGCCATGGCCCAATGCCTCCCTAAATACGCCTCTGGATTCATGAATGGTGACACTGCAGTGGCGTATCAGGAGAAAAGTATTTTGACACAGGTCTGCATTGATGAAAGTTCATATTGACATCTTCCCTTATCGAAGGATTAGTTAAATTTTGTTTTTAATGCACTTCATTGTTTATGTGCCTGATTCCTTACAGCTTGATGTATGTCGTTGTGGTAATGAAATGCCATCAGAACATCCATCAGATAAAGAAGTTGCATCTAGGTCTATTCCTGAACAGCGTTGTTCTTACAAGTGCTCTGGAGATCAAGGCCAGTCATGCGGTGGAGAGAAAACATATACAGTGCAATTTGTTGCAGATGGTACCGTCTTACTATATTACATGTATTGTATATTGCTGAATTAAAATGTTTTTTTTTTCTGTCGGTTGTGTTCTGATTGAATTTTTAATCTTCAGATGCTCGTTACTTGGGATGTTTTGATGAGAACATGCAGGAAAAACAGTGGGGAAAGGAGGATCTCAAGTCAGTGGAGGACTGCATCCAGAAATGTGCACATCTAAGTTATTTGTATGCAGGGATCCAGGATGGTGGATCATGTTCTTGTGGAACTGGATATCCTGTAGATACTAGTGTCCCATTCACAAGCTGTGACACACCCTGTGTGGCGGACAACCCTAACCACTGGTGTGGCAGTGAAAACTACACGAGTGTCTACCAAACTCATGCAGGTAGGTGGTCTTGAATTGAATTTATTTATCTGCACTGCCATATTTTTCAAATTTTGTTTTGCTTTGGCTAAGCAACCGAGAAACATTTTACATCTGCAGTCTACCCGGTTTCAAAAATATTCTGTTGTATGTTTATATTCATGATGAACTTCTTCCAACTTGAGTCTGAGTTTAAATTGATTTGCCACATGCTAGTTTGGCACTTTCGACTGCGTACGCAGTGTTGCTATTATATTTTGGTCCTGTCAGGATAAAACGGATCAATTTATTTTTCAGCTTTTGATTTGACCCATTCTGAAGTCAGTCATCATGCTGTGAACCTGTGAGTACAAATTACATTTTGGTCCTTATTTGGACTATAATAACAGGTATTATTTGGAGCAAAAAAAATGGCTACCAGCCGGCTTGAGTCATAGCAATAGGCTGCGTTTGGCTTTAGATGTTTTCAGATAAAATAAACCTATCTCTTATTGTTTGTTTTTTCATCAGTGAAATGATAAGGAATAGTTGTAGAAGATGAGCGGCTCACTCTGCGTTTGACATAATTAATTATTATATGTGTTTCTTTCCTTAAAGGTTCTACAATGAGCAAAAAATCACAATAGTGGATACAATACTCTTTACAGTATTTCCCCAATTGAGGAACTTTGTCACTACTAAGTAAGATTAACTTTTTTGCAATATGTATCTACCCTTGAATTAAATCGATTTGATTCATTGAGTTCAAGTTAATTTTATTAATACCCTGTAACTGACTCTTTCAGACTGGTTATATCTGCATCTGAAGCATTCATGGCTCCTGAACAAGATGATTTCTGTTCTTTGGGTGAATGCTATAAGCCCTGTGGACCAATGGAGCAAGACATCAATATGATCTCTGATACGGATTATGTTGTTATCCGGCAAATGGTGCTCAAGGCATCAAAACTTTCAAAGCTTCTTATGGGAAAGACTCCCAAGCTAGTTAATGTGTACGCCCAGGTATTTTACATTGATGAGAATATGAGTCTGGACTATGCATTGCTAGTAAGAGCACGTCAAGTGTTCCTCAATAGACGAACTGCGACATATATCTATTCGTCACCCAATGCTTCAAGAATTGATGATGATGCTGAAGAGTTTCAAAGAATGAAGTATGATGGTCTTTACCCTGACCTCCTCTTCCAACGTATTGCTTACACTTGTGCCAGGATTCTGACAAGCAGCAAAGATCAGAAGTTTGTAAACATCGGTTTTGACATTGTCAATGACCTAGCATCAGCACCAGTAGGAAATGCAGAGCAAGCTGCCATGTCAAGAAGTGCAAGAACACTTAGAGCACAGATGAGGGGCATCGACTTAACTGGCACCAGTCTTGTCCCTCTTTACAATAAAGATCACTTGGTGCGCATACTGGAGACATATTTTACCCAAATATCGATTTACAATGATGACTATAACAGATTGCAGGACAACACTCTTCAGCATGGAGATTTTCTGGACATTGCAGAAAAAATGAATGCCATACACAAAAGGACTGTCCTTAATGAAGCTGATTTGAGTTTGCAGTACATGGAACAAACTTATTCTTTCGTGACAAAACTTCAAGATGAAATGGAAAAAAAGTATGTTGAGGCAGGTGAGACGCTTGAAGAGAAAAGGGAAGAGATTGAGAGGGAAATTCAAGAGAAACGTCGGATGTCCTGGTTTGGAGCAATATTTGCTTTTTTTCGTGAAGTGAGGAATGTGATCACTGGAGCTCTCAAAGGAGATCCGGGCCCTGCAGTTAAGTTTAAATATAATATGCTTGACACTTTCATGGATTTGGCACAAACATTGAAAAAGCTGTCTGCCTTGACAGCAGAAATTAAGAAGTTCATGGAAGAGTCAAAAGCAATACTCTCAGGAGATGATGATATCATAACTAAAAGAGAAGGGCAGCTTATGGTTGACTTGGAGAAGATGGTATCGATGAGTGTGAATATTGAACAATGGAGAGTCATGAGAGATTACTCTGACTTAGTGATTTCAGACAAAGATCTTGATTCAGCAACTGATTTCCAAGCAGCCATGTCAGAGTATTGTATTTGGGGTGAAGCTGTCAGTAAAGCGATGGTGGATCGTGCTGAGACACTTCGCCAGAAGCTAGAAAAACAGGCCATCTACGACTTGCGCAAACTTCAGGAGGAAAGGTCGACAGATGTGATTCTTAATGCCAGAACAGCTCTAGAGAAGCGCTTTGATGATGTTCGGTGTGTAATGCAAGAACAACTGCTTGATGTATCATTGGATCTGAACAATGTTCTTATTCAGTTTTGCCAGGCCTACTTTTTTGAGAATCTTAAGGAATGTGGAGACCGTTACCAACCATCTTTTGGAGGCTCGCTGAAGGAACTGCTCTTCAAGATTAACGATGCGAAAAGAGACAACCTTCTCAGTACTGATCAACCTTCCACTGTCAGAAGATCTGCTGTGGTGATTGATAAAGACACAAACAGTAGTTGCAAAGATCCTCGACTTTGCCCTATCAAGTGCTTCAATAAGGATAGGTTCTTGGTTTTGACCGTTTCTCCAGGTGATGAACACTTCAATGACATCCAGAAATACAGAGTCAAGGAAGTGTTCCTTGAGCTGAATAACCTTTCCCTAAATCAGAATCAGGGAGTAAATCGGTTAGTAGTATTTTTCCATAATTCACATGAAGCAATAATAATTGATCATTGGGTAAAATGTTCTATTTAACATTTCTTTACCAGAGGCACTATGTTATCTTCGACTTTATGTGTCTTTAATTATCGGTTAGAGAAATCTGTTTTTTGATGAAAATTCATTGTTTTATAATACTGAAGGTTTTATTGGTAAATTATCAAAAATGTGCTCCCTCTGTTTTCTCATCTCATATATTTTTTGTCGCTCAGGATGAAATTCTTCATCACCACCACTGGCCTCTTTATGGATAAGAAAGGAGAAGTTTACCAATTCCTCACTCGTCCTATCCGCCTTGCATTTGAAAGAGAGGTCAATGGAAAATGCACCGCCTTGGGTTGGTTTATTCAATTTGTAATTTTAAGTGCAGATAGGGAATCCTAAGTGATGCTTTCTAGCTACTTAAGAATAACTGTGATGCCTGTGCAGGTGCTGTTTTTTTTTTAAGCTAGCGGTCTTACATACAACCATGACATGATCATTAAGGATATGGGAAATGCGACACCTTCCAATCACATTTGGTCAAATATTTTCCTGATTGTTTAAGACATAAACCTATGAAACCCATCTTCGTCTGTACAGATAGGTGCGAAGAATTTTGGACTTCTTTTCTTTTGCTTAGCGGTGCGACTTTTAACATGAACACAATCTTGTGAATTTGGACTTTTATTTAAAAAGTCAAAATTGTGGTAACTTGAGTGATTTGGTCAATTTCAGAGAAATTCATTACAATATAGTAAAAAGATCTGTCTTGCTTGATTTTCTCAAATCACTGGCTTTAAATTGTATGTCAAAACTCACAAGACTGTGTTCATGGATCTAAATTACTGACAAATAAGAAATTTACAGACAGGCCAGCAGGGGTTCATGAAATGCTTAAAGAAAATCAGAAAAATCCAATGTATTTTAATCTACCACATGTAGTGCTCCAGCATGGTATGAACTCTTGTTAAAATCGGGGCAATAGTTGTAGAAAAACCTTTCCAAGATTTCAAAATTTTTTTACAGAGTTGGAAGTTTCCTGAACCTGGAAACCTCTCCGGAGCAGTCAAACATGAAGGAATATAAAGTTTTGACAACTAGCCCCACTCTCAAGAGTAGGGTTTTTAAACACAGGGTTGACCTTAACCCTCAAGTTTTTATTTTTATTTTGGAAGTAGAAAGCAATTAAGTCCATGCTCACAGTATTTCTTATCTGGCTCATCAGATAAGTGATCCTCATTTCTCTCTTTTTAAGGTCCGGTCACCATCCGAGCTGACTTCCCAGATGAATTCCATCAGATCACTCCATTTTCAACATGGATCATCAAAATCGCAGATGATGGTGGCAACCACCTGGATTTGTCCACAGTAGATAAAATAGATGTGCGTTTTGAGGGGTCTGGCCTCATTTCGATGGGTGCAATGCAGATGGATGCAGATGACAGCCCATCCAAAAATGATTTGTGATTATTTTAGACTTCTAAATTGTTTTACGTTATTAGCTTAGAAGATAATGAAATCTTGAACATCTAATAATATGATGCATAGAAGTCCATAAGTGAAAAAAATAGAAGATTGCAATTGCACGCTAAAGTACTAAAAGCACGACGCGCTCAAGCACCATCATATTACTTTAAACATTTTAGTTCACCATCATAATATTATACTGAATGACAAATATAACAATCATTGCAGTGACAATCTCTGGATAAAGCCGGAGCAGGATTTGAACCCAGCTTCATTGTGCACATGGCAGACGTTTTAACCACTCTGCTTCGGAGCCACCACACGCAATCAATTTTTTATTGTTTAATGGTTTTACTTTTACTCTTATCATAGTTTTTTTACACTATGTGGTACAGTTGTGCTTGAAAATTAGTGAACCCATAGAGATTTACCATTGAAGACAATGATAATGTTGTCTCACCGTACTGGCCATAACATAAATGATATTGCACGAATCATTGAACCTAGGACTGTATTATACCATTGAGGTTTCCCACTACATGTACCAGCCTAACCATTGGATTTGTATCAGGGGTTTTTGTGCTAGATAGGGGTTATAATTGTGCAAAAGTAAGTACACCCTCTGCTCCTATCTTTTAACATTGTGCTTAGGGTGCACTTACTTTTGCACAATTATAACCCCTATCTAGCGCAAAGAACTCTGATACAAATCTAATGACCAGGCAGGCACATGTAGTGGGAAACCTCAATGGTATAATACAGTCATTGGTTCAATGATTCGTGCAATATCATTTATGTTATGGCCAGTATGGTGAGGCAAATTTATCATTGTCTTCAGAGGTAAATCTCCATGGCTTCACTAATTTTCAAGTACAACTGTAGATATTAAAGACACAATGTTAATTTATATCAAGAAACAATCTTTTACAGGCATATGATGGGGCTACCATTAAGAGTTTTATTGAAATATACGGAAAAAAAATTACCCATTCCAGGCACTCGATCATGCAGTCAAAATTCGTTGATGGACAGGTCTATAAACATTGTCCCAAAATAAATAATGATGTCTGGACTTAACAAGAAATCAAAAAAGTTTCCATTAAGAAAAACTACAATGCCCCTTCCTGAATAACTAATTAAGTAAATAATAAGGTTCTTTTTTCTTTAAATAGGGTGAATGAGTAATGAATATTGTGATTATAATAAAATCATCAAGTGCTTCAATGCTAACTGCGGTTGTTTTCTGTCTTTTTATGTTCCTCCATGGCCTAATGGTTACAGCAGTTGATTTTGAATCCACTGGCCTGATAGGACGTGGGTTCGAATCCCCGTCCTGGAACTAAATTGGAGTGAGTTGGAGACAGTTGTGGCCAGGGGGGATGGCCACTGTGTAGGCAGAGGTTCATCCTCCTGTCTGGTGTGTGCAACAAAAATGTCCCAGCCAGACTCCACCTGGATGGCAAGCAGTGGACCGACGAGCATCAAGGAAAAAGATGGAATGAAGACATCTGGACATAAATCTACATGGACAGTTATCACTGCTTCAATTGTACATAACATATATATAAATTGTAAAGTGCACCTGAATGCCTGAGTGATGGCAAATGGTAGCACTCTAAATATGAATAATAATAATAATAATAATAATAATGATAATTGCTGTCATATTTTCTCTAAATACCTCTATTCATGTACATTCATATTATTTCTGTCATCATGCCACCATATTGTCCTGTACAATTCATCAAAAGATTATTTCAATGTAAATAGCATCATCGTTGTCGTTAATGTGACGCCCCTTGCACCAGCATTGAGCATGAAATATTTTTCCTGAGAAAAAAAAATCCAACTTGTGAAGCCGATTGAACCTTGATTCTAATATTGGAATGAAGTCAAGAGTTACAATAAGCTTTGCGCAAAATTGATTGAATGAAAAATGAAATGCTTACCAGAAATCTTGATCAGCTTAAAGGCACACAATCATCAAATTCTCACTTTGAATAAATGTACGATCCATTGTTATCATTGAGCTTTATGAGTGCACAAATGGGGTTCAATAAAAAATTATTGGAAGTCAACCTTTTATAAAAGACTTATGAAATCATGTTTTTGGGCCTGTTCTGTGGGCCTTGCTCAGCTGGCTTGCCTGATATGCGTGACGTAAGGCAGGGTAGCTCCCCCTCTCCTCCGATCGAGCCCAGCCTTCTTCTTCTTCTTCTTCTTTTGTTAGTTTCCACCTCTTTTTCAGGTGAACCTCCAGAGGCTCTGGAGTAAAAACAGTTCATCCAATAGGAATAAAATCATCGTTAAAAATTGTTAAAAACTTTCTAAAATGACTACTTCTACAGCTACAGCAGCTACTTGTTAGGACGTTTAATAGCTATTTGCTGACGAATTTCTTCTTCCGGGGAACCGGACGCCATCAAGTTTTCATTTAGTAGAATGTCCCGTTCTTTTGCAATTTTTCCGCACAGGAGATTGCACAGAAGATTCACTCGCATCGATGATTTATCGTCCAGGATCCGAATTACTTCACTCAAGCCTGGGGCATCTTCGTTTCTTGTCTTGATGAAGCTGTTGCCATTCAATATAGCAGAGCAGATTTCCTGTCTTGACAACGGTGGTGGGAGATCCTCTTCTCTGTATGTATTTTGAATGGCTAATACTTTGTTGCATCTGAACTTATTAAGCTTGCTACAGTCCACCAACAGGTGAACAATATCCTCCTGCTCGCCTGTATGACATAATTTGCAAGCATCGCTCTCTTTGGGATCGAACTTTGCACTCAAGCTTTGGGTTTTGAATCGGCCTACCAGCATACGAGCTCTGATGCTGGCATCTCTAACTCTCTCTGGCGCGCCCTCACAGACGTTCCATAATGGATGAGGCTTGAAATCAGGATTCGGGATGAACCAACGTAGAGATGACTGTTGAGCAATCTGTTCCATTAACTCAGCCAGTCAAGAGTGACTACTGAGCACTCATGCATGCCCATTCAAGCACAGCTGAGGAGCGCTCCTGCCTGAGCCGTCTCCCAAGCCCATTGCTGTGAAGAGAGGCTGCTTAATGCTCACTCATGCATGTAACAATTCAGGTGAGGGGGGCCTATTTGCTGAGAGGTGCTGCCACCTTTTCCTGGGCAAGCACGTGTGGTTGTTTATCTATTATCCAGCACTACGTCAGTGCTAACAAATAATTTCAATAGGGGTCGCTTTTGACTGTGTCACTTTTCAGCCCAGAATCATGTATGGAAATATAATGTTTCTGGGCATAATATTCACTTCACTCTAAACATTGGGTTGTCACAGTGACTAGTTCATGACTACTTTAGGGTAGTAATGGGTGCAAAATTTGTTGCTGACTACCTGGTAAGTCATTTTGACCATGCCTGACTATCCAGGCGTAGTCAAAATGACTATGTAGTTCATACATTAGCTGGGGAAACTGTACTAAAAGTAGTCAGAAACGTAATTACTAGACTAAAGTTGTAGAATGTATTACAAGCTAGTAGAAATGACTATCCCTTGGTCATTGTATTACTACTCCATAGTAATTGCAGGCTGGTGGAAATGAAAAGCCGTTTGTTGTTGTCGCATTAAACAACAAACGCAACTAATGCTTAATCTCCTTTAGTTGGCCAAGATCACTGAACTTTTCTAATGAAGTAGTCATTTGCTGCTCTGCAATTGAACAGGACTTACCATTTTAAACACAGAATAACAGAATTACATACCAGTAAGTAAGTATGATTATTCAATTACTTTCATATGAACACGAAGGTGGTCTGTCATCTCATTGAGTATCAATTACCAAAGTATAATTGGGCTAAGTAAAGTATTTTTGTTTTCAAATGGCTATGCCTCAATTAATCTGAATGACTGATTAAATATCTATCTATCAGCTTTGTCCTGTGTATAAGGCATCAAGTGGCATCAGGTGACACTGTCTGCCAACAAGTAAAATATCCCACATATGGTGTAAAGCTTCTGTTTATGTCATAATGAATGGACAAATAAAAGTATATTCTATTCTATTCTATTCTATTCTATTCTATTCTATTCTATAATACATGACTTGTATGTTGTTGTTGTTTTTTTTTCACCCCAATTTTTACAAGTTTAGTTTGGGAGTTATTAACTTAACGAGTCAATCATTCAACATAAATTTGTCTTTCTCTTTCAGATTACCAGCATACTAGATGCCGGATATGTCTTATAAAACATGACCAACACCAGTGGTGGATCCAGGGGGGGGCCTAACCCTGCCCCCCCCCCTCACCACTGAGATGGAAATAACCTTTGGAAGAAAGAAGGGAGTAACGTGGGTCCAGCCCGCAAATGCAGATACGATGCTCACTCAGGCCCAAGGAATGCCGAAACGATGCCCGACCCCCTAGACAACCCTGTCTCGCTCGATCCGCCACTGAATGCCAGCTTCATTAAAACGTAAAGAGGTAAAGAAATATAAATTATTTTTTGGTGTTTTGACTGATTTGATAATTGCCTTTGTGAAAATAGCTAATGACATCAATGGTTTACTTCATCCTGTATCTTGATCCAATTCTTAAAAATGTCATTTTTTGTCTGTTAATTTCCATTTTTTCATGATTTTATCACAGTGTCACTTCTTGTTGTATTGCAGATCCCTGATTGAATTCTCGGTGTACTCCCATGTACAAGAGTATGTCAGCTTTATTCAAGGGAATACCAGTCAAACCGACTTAATGGACAATGACCATGCAGGATTTTAAGGATTTTCTGGATTCTAAATGGCTGTGGCGTCTCCTCTATCTTTAAAAATTAACCCAGCATGATGAAAACATTTATAAAGTATCAACGATCATTAACAAAATGACTTTGAAATGGATGCGCCCAGAGTCCGCGAAAAGTGCCGGTTTGCCGGTCAAAACCGGCAAAAATCGCGTATGACCGGCAGAAATAGACTGCTTACCTGCCCAAATGTCCGATGGGTTAGCTGGAGAGTCAATCAGCTGATGCAGCACATAAAGCTGTGAGCATAGGCCTTTGAATTCTCCATTGCAATTGACAAACACCAATGACACAAATCGGTGTCAGAAGTGTCAATTGGATTGCAATTAAACATAAAGAGGGTCAACACCTCAGCTTATTGCAATTAGGCCATCCTAAGCTTTGTAGGCTTACACCAGATAAATTTGAGGCCTGCAAGGTTACAACAGAACAAGGGACAGGGTCCTGACGGGTTTTCTCTCAAGTGAATTCCTGAGATAATGAATTTTTAGATAGTTTTGGATCAGTTCCAATGAACTCAACAAAATATAATCTGCATGATAGTTTCCCTACCCATACCTGGTCAAATTTAAAAAATAATAGCAACACAAAAATGTGGATTTTTGAATTGCCAGTTCTAGATTTAATTAATCACAGCAATGTGTTAGTGAGCAATAGGACAATATAGATGCATACATTCATACATGTCTTTACAAACTTTTATTAGCACGGCACAGAAATATACATAATGTCATCTTTAGCTAATATAGGCCTATATTATGTAACTAGAAAAGCCCATATTAATGCGAGTAAGTTTCAACACTTCAATCTTCTGGAGTAATGCAGTATTTCTGTAGGTTGACTTTTATTTAACTCCATACTGGTTGAGCTTATGAAATTTCGGGCAGACAAAATCTTATTCGGGCAGGTAAACTTCAGAATTTACCTACCCGAATGTCCTGTGCACCAAAAGGACTTTTCGCGGACTCTGGATGCGCCCAACTGTGAGGAACTGACGGCAGCAATTGTTTGTTTGTGTTTTATGCCTCTGCAGCACCTTCGTGGGCTATATCGAGGCAGACGATCGCCGTATGATGATGAGATGAGAAGACTGTGAGTCTGGCACATACCCTATTAATTCAGGGAAGTCCAGGGTCTTTCAGTTGCCCCAGCATAGAATACTGGATACAACCCGCCTCCATTTAATGTCCCATGGGTTCGGACAAAAGTGAGTTCCCAGGGTGAGATTTGAACCCACGCCCTCAAAGCCTCTTGACTAGCGCACTTACCAATTAGGCCACGGGGGAACTCTCTGAAGGCAGCAATATAATGTTCATCAAATGTGTTGAAGCTTATTGTGTCTCACCTCAACTTGGATGATAGTAAAAGGTGGGGAGCAATTCTTTTCCACGGCCTTCCCTTCGATTTTTGTTGATGCTTTTAATTGGCAAGTATTTTCCACTTGATTGTGTGTTTGATATCTTTTATGCAAACTGTGTTTACATAATATCAACTGTTCACTGGTTGCCATTTGATTGTTTGTTTGAATATGCTACCCTCCTAAAGTTTTAATACAGCATGAACAGAGAAAGTGAGGTTTCTTTAAAAAATACTTCCTTTTTAACACAACTTTTATTCATTACTTACTTAGCTTTAAGTATCTGGGTTGATATACCACATAATCCACATTATGGTATTCTATGAAAAGTTGTTTCAACAAAATTATCTTCTAGCTATATGAAATTTAGTAGATTTTTATATGTTTTCGCTGTTATGATTCAACTTAACAGTAATTTCATACAAGTGAAATTAAGTATTTTAAAGAAACCTCACATCTTCTGTTGCGTTCAAAATTTCAGAGTTTAGTGTATTTTATTGCTATTCTATGTTAATATTCTCTGTATTTAGGATGATTTTAGTGAAAGATGGCATACACAATATGTAATTGCTTGATAATAAATTTATATAGTATTTATTAACAAATTATGATTGTATGATTGAAAAAAAATGAGACCTATAATATAGCTACAATTTACTTTCATGTCATTAAATAGTTGTGAATGATGAAATAAACTGTTTCTATTAATTTTGTTTTGCATACTTCTGTTTCAAGGCTCTCTTCTTTTTAGAGTGGGCAACATTTTCTTTGGTGAAATACAAAGTTCGGAGGTTCTGAAGGGTGGGTTAGGGCAGGGCAGGGGCAACTTTATATAAAGCAATAAATTGACCCGCCTGCATGGTCCAAAATACCAGATACCTGGTCAAAATCACTAGCCTATGTTGTCATAAAGACCAGTTGCCTGGTCAGAATTACTAGTCTGTATTGTCCTATAGACCAGTTACCTGGTCAGAATTACTAGTCTGTATTATCCTGAAGAAAAATCACCTGGTCAAAATTACCTGGCTACATTGTCCTAAAGACTAGTTTACCTTGTCAAAATTACTAGCCTGTGTTGTCCTAAAGACCAGCTACCCGGTTAGAATTACTAGTCTGTGTGGTCCTGAAGACCAGTTGCCAGGTCAGGATTACTAATTCTTGCATCATGCTTAATAAGAAAGTAGTCAGGCTAACTATCAGGTGTAATAAAAATTACTATCCTTTAGTCCATTCCTTGATGAATTTAGCAGGTGAGATGACTACAGTGTTGTCAGATTGACTCAAAAAGTAGTCAGGCATGACTATGTGAAGGTAAATTTTATCAATAAGGTAGTGATTATGACCAATTACACCTAGTAACAATGACAGCTATAGAGACATTGCATGCACCTGTAAGGTAGTCAATTCGATCAGCAGCTCATAGCCTTGACTACTAAGTTGTACATCTTACTAATCCGAAGTAATGTCACATTGACTACCCTTTAGTAATTCTGACTCAAGGAGTTGTCGGTTTAGGCACCAGGGTATTACTACTCTAGAGTTGTCATGGTGACTACCCTGTGTTTAGAGTGTTGAATTCAAAATAATCACTGCGATGTTGTTAGTTATGTAAAGTTTGAGCCTCTTGGAGAATAAAAAAAGTCCATGATTGTGGCCCTTTAGCAAGATATCAGCAATGGCAAAAAATATAAATGAGTAAATTTTTACTTGAAAGCGAATCTTTTGACACAAAATTTTGACATATAGACCCATCCTCACTTCTCAGTGTAGGCTTGTTGAACCTACCCTGACCACATGATGCACTGTTTTGTGAAGTTGAAACATAAAGATTAACTCTCCTCCGGTGTGACACCCAAAATTAACAGCTTCAGATTTCTCAAAGCAATTGAATGAATGCTTGAGTGTTTCATTGTTTTCTGTTTGTTGTTTCATTTAGTTTCTTTATAGAAAACCATAAACAATCACTAAAATAACGCCGGAAAAAAGCTGTTAAATGATCTGGAAACTTCAGAATTGTATGGGACTTATTGGCAGGGCGAGTGTAAACGAGCCCTGCAATGGGAGGATGTATAGACCTACGATATAGAGCTTTATGATTAATCGATTATGCGACAAAAAATTTGTCAAACAATCTTTCATCTCCTGTATCCAAGTGATGTCATAATTTGCAGCATCAAGGCAAAAAACTGTGCTTCACCATTTTTCAAGCATCCAATCGCATTCTTGTTGTCCTTAGCATGGTAATTTGACATTAAATGTGTTTTTCATAGATGTCTTGATATCATCTTCAAAATTACCGGTATTTGCTTGACTCATTTGGAGCTCTTTAGCAAGAAAAACTAAAAAAGTCTTAAGAAAACTATGCTGCTCCTAGATTTTGAAACTTACAGAAGAATTACCCTTCTACTTTACTGAAAAACAATGGCAGGTGCGAGTAATATCTGAAAGCCTGGAAGCATGTACTTCAAAGAGTCAGCGCAATGACTTCACTTTGATCACCAAAATTCCCTCTTGTCAGTTCCACTGGAAAAATGTATTGGAGTTTCTCATCTTCTTTTTTTAACTGTTCAGCAAGTTGTTATACAATGTAGAGAAGGAATGTACAAGTGATATGTGTTCTTGATTACTAGGGCTTGCGAAAGTGCCATTCCAGCAGCTCACAACTCACAATTTACCTGAAATTCCTTCGCATTGACAATGGTTTGTGCAAAACAGATGTATGCAATTAAAGTAGAGCATATTAAATTGGTTCATTTCATGATGCTTCATTTAATTCATTTTAATTCATAGAATGAGAGAATAACAAGTTTTGCGGAAATGGAAAGTGTTGTTGATAGCGCTCATCTTAATTCTCAGCCTAGGGCACTCAATAATCGCTATCCGCAAAAGATTTTCATCACACATGCAGGAGAGCGATAAACTGCTGATAACGCATTAATGCAACTGCAAACATTCTTATTGCTGGAATTTTAACTTAAGAATGTCGCTTGTCACGCACTTCCACTTAAAGGAGCACCTTTTCACTCAAAGGAATGAGAAATAAATGATTCGATGGAGCTTAATGAGGTCAAACCAAACGTAATTGGTCTCTAGCTTCGGATCTTTGTGAGGCACATTTTCTGAGGTTGGTCAGTTGGATGAAAACACAAATGCTCAATTTTTTAAAAATTATTATGTCAAATAAATATAATCATGGATGAGCTCAATTCTTTTATTTTGTAGGCAGAAAAGCTGTTGGGTCAGTTTACCCATGCAAGAAGCTAAAAAATTATTTTATTGCCTGTGTGATGGATTGATGGTACAATGTCTGCAGTGTCATCTATACATCAGAATGCCAAGGCAAGCTGATTGGGTTTCTTCTTCTTAAACTCAGGTCATTCAGAATATTGTTTAACTTTCACTGACACATACCTTCTGAAACTAACTCAGATAATTAAGAATATTGTTTAACTTTCACTGACACATATCTTCTGAATCTAATGACTATATATTTTACTTTTTTTTTAAAATTCCTCTTGCACACTGGAACTCGTTCAATGGCAACATAGCCATTTGCTGAAGGGAATCAATGGCTCCAAAAATAATTTCACACAAAGGTTCATTGAGTGACAAGTGCCACCTTTTTAGCCAAGTTGAGTGGGGTTGTGTCTCATTAAAGTGACCAGCTGCAGTCACCAGCAACCTTACTGGAGCACGAGTTTCCCAGCCATTGGGAACAGGTTGATATATTCATATCAAAATTTTAATCATCACTATTTTTTATTCTGTGACACTTTCCCCATATGTCTTTGGATAAATGCCAATTTAGGCATACTTCTCATTAAGAATGCACACTGTCGGCAACAGGACAGTGATATTGATGTGTTGGTTTTTACGATATGTGGATCTGTATCAATGGTGGTCATAGATTAAGGATGAAATGGGATCACTCACAAAGTACATTAAAGTGTTAACAGATAACTTATTAAAAAAAACTTCAAGTTTGCCTGAAGTAGGCATTGTTGAACATAACAACATGGGCCAGTTGAAACCGCTGTGTGTCAGGGTGCCTAGACGGTTCCTACATGCATTCCATGAGAGGCAAATTGTGTCTGGAACTTCACTGGTGACACTTGACAGATTGCTAGTTTGTGACACAATGAAACTTTGCCAAGATTGAAAGCCAGTAGAGAAAATACTCAAACAAGGTGTCAAATGTCCATGAGATGCAGCTGCTGTTGATGGATGAAATGCTGAATAAAGTGAATTTAAATTTTAACTCAATTATGATTGACTGAGTATGGTGTTCAAGATTAAATTAATCCCCTAAAACGTTCCATTATTTTAGTAAACTTGTCAAAATAGAAGTAGAATTTGTAGAACAGTAACAAATTATATTTAAAAGTCATCTTTTTTTTTGGTCACTGTGCTCATTGATAGCTATAGGCCTAGTATGTCTAATAATTGTTATCATTTACCAGTTGAACTAAAAACTTAATTATCCATCCCTTTAAGCAATCATGATTCCAACTAAAAATATTTTCTCAGGTCATATTCCAACAAGTATAGAGAGAACCTCAGTAAATATGTGACTCCAGTACATATTTTTGCGTGTAAAAATATCCATCACCCCTGATTTTCTCGTCATGCATGCCTCTATTTGGGCAAATTGTGTAACTATAGGATTTGTTTTTTGTTGCATAAGTTACCAAAAATGTAGGCCTACCTTGCACTAACCAGACAGACAAAACCGGGAGACTGAATAATTTTGGATACTTTCACATCATTCGCCAAAGCTGGCACCTTCCTTTTCTTCCTTCACTTTCCCCATATGTCTTTGGATAAATGCCAATTTAGGCATACTTCTCATTAAGAATGCACACTGTCGGCAACTGCACAGTGATATTGATGTGTTGGTTTTCACGATATGTAGATCTGTGTCGATGGTGGTAATAGATTAAGGATGAAATGGGACCACTCACAAAGTACATTAAAGTGATAACAGATAACTTATTAAAAAAAACTTCAAGTTTGCCTGAAGTAGGCATTGTTGATCATAACAACATGGGCCAGTTGAAACGGCTGTGTGTCAGGGTGCCTAGACGGTTCCTACATGCATTCCATGAGAGGCAAATTGTGTCTGGAACTTCACTGGTGACACTTGACAGATTGCTAGTTTGTGACACAATGAAACTTTGCCAAGATTGAAAGCCAGTAGAGAAAATACTCAAACAAGGTGTCAAATATCCATGAGATGCGGCTGCTGTTGATGGATGAAATGCTGAATAAAGTGAATTTAAATTTTAACTCAATTATGATTGACTGAGTATGGTGTTCAAGATTAAATTAATCCCCTAAAACGCTCCATTATTTTAGTAAACTTGTCAAAATAGAAGTAGAATTTGTAGAACAGTAACAAATTATATTTAAAAGTCATCTTTTTTTTTGGTCACTGTGCTCATTGATAGCTATAGGCCTAGTATGTCTAATAATTGTTATCATTTACCAGTTGAACTAATAACTTAATAATCCATCCCTTTAAGCAATCATGATTCCAACTAAAAATATTTTCTCAGGTCATATTCCAACAAGTATAGAGAGAACCTCAGTAAATTTGTCACTCCAGTACATATTTTTGCATGTAAAAATATCCATCACCCCTGATTTTCCCGTAATGCATGCCTCTATTTGGGCAAATTGTGTAACTATAGGATTTGTTTTTTGTTGCATAAGTTACCAAAAATGTAGGCCTACCTTGCACTAAACCAGACAGACAAAACCGGGAGACTGAATAATTTCGGATACTTTCACATCATTCGCCAAAGCTGGTACCTTCCTTTTCATCAAAGAAGTAAACTCATGCAATTTGGTGATTTGAAAAAGGTAAGCTTGAGTGCTATTTGAATTTGTCATGCTTACATCATGTCATTGGTTGATGGTGTGAGAAAGCAGCAGGTGACTCGAAAACTAATTTGACAAACACTCACCAATAAAACCTTGTGAGTAGTCGAACAACCCTCAGAGGGCTGCACTATCCTTATCGACCCACCTGATCCAAAACCTTGCAAGAATAGCTGTACTACCTCATACTCTCCGCAATGAATCCTGATCAAATGTATTCTCAAAGAGAGTCATGGTTATCACTTGTTAGCAGAAAATTTGGGAGCTCTAGCACAATATGGTGTTAAGGAGAAAAGATGAGCAGGAGATGGAGTTGACATATTTGACGTAGCCAATGAATAGATCACATCTTCATCCTTTGTTGTATCAGTTACATCCTCTCGCATTGATCCAAACCATAATAGGTTTTTTAAATCTGACCCTCAGAATAGAAGTAAAATCGGGTGAAATCAGGCAATAAAATCAAGTCCCAGGAGCAGATGTCTCAGATGCATTGTCGTGAGCAGACAAACATAGAGAAACATAATACCAAAATAGAATATGGACTTTTGAAGTGCAAAACAATTTAATTTTTCCTGCCAATGAGATGCACAGTTCTAAGTTTCAACTATGTTAACAAACCTAAGGCATGACCTGATAAGTAATGCCTCACTGCAAAAAATTCCGTTAAATTTTACAGTTAAATTAACTGGCAACTTTGTTCCTGCTCTAAGAACTGTAAAAGTACTGATAAACCTGAACAGGATAATGAACTGTAAAATGAAGATTGGTACATTGAACTGTAATTTTGCGGATTCAACAAAGTGATATTACGGTATAATGTACATATATAAAACAGCTTATTTAAAGTATATTTTACATTTATATCAACTGTCAAGCATAGAATGTAAAGAATACAAGGAGCTGTAGAATCTACTGTAAAAATACGGATAGTATATGTTATTCTTACTTTTGCACAAGTGTGAAACAACAGACTAAGCACGTGATTTAACTGTCGCATAGCTGTAGGGGTGTACCGAAGCTGGAATCAGCTGAGAGAGTGAGAGAGCCACTAACTCCAGGCTCGGCCTTGCTCATCTCTTGCTTGACAGCAGGGAAGTAAGTCCATCAATTATACCCAGCAATTAATTTGCACACATTTGCTCACAAACCATAAGATTGATGGATATTTTTCAAGAGAACCAGGTGACAAGTTTATCATAGTATGTTCTATTGATGCAGACTGCGCTTGGGTTATTTTGGTTGCAATAGTGTCATTCTTTAGATCACATCATAAGACTTCCACAAATGTCAATGTCACATATAGATATTAAAACTTTTGCATAATGACAGCATCTTAAGATCATATGAATGAGGATGTTCCCTTACCTTCAGATAAGTTATAAATTAAGTTTGATTAACAGCTGTATAAAGCATATGTTATAGATGGCGCCACATGTTCCGTTGTTGAAGTCCATGTAATCTCTTGTTTATAGTTCCTAATCTTACCAGGTGTATTGATTGTTTGGCCAATTCAAATGTTTTGTCTGCATATTACAAGTTGCCAGTAAATTAACGGTTGAAGTAATTGTTCATTAACGCGAACTGAATGTTAAATGACATGTTGCAGTAAATTTATCTTGGAGCCATTTTGTAACTGACAAAGAACTGTAAATTCCCAGACAAAGTCTGTATTAAAAAAGTACTGGTAAAATAACAATAAATTTACAGTTCTTTTAGCCACGGTCATTTCTTACAGTGTTCATTGCCAATAGGTAACGGCGGCTTGAACCAGTGCTACGCCTTTGTCTATAAGTAGATGTCATCTGATGTATTTTAATCTGTTGTGTCAAGAACACAGGTAATAACTTTGACTGAAATACAAGTTCCTGTGGTTCTATCGTGAAGTGTAGATAAACTGACATAAATAAACAGCTTTACGATTGTCAATGTAAATTCTGTGAAATAGTCATCGCTGTCAAAGCAAATTAAATTTCAAAGCAGAGAAAGAGCTCTGGCATCATGGAACAATGTTTGATTGAAGGAAATCTAATTTCAGAGACCCTCAGCTGTTCGTCAGAATATGCATGGCAGAATGTCATGTCACAGAATACAAACTAACTTCACTTCTTAGTGAGAATTCCTGTCTATGTGGTACTTAGTGTCAATATTTTTCAACACCTTTAGTAAGGAAAATGTCTTCAGCAAACCGTGCTGCAAAGGCTTGGTAAACAGTTTCAGGGATTCTCAAGACTTCATTCTGCATGATTTTGAGGCTGACAGAAGAATTCCCTTTTATTGTAAAAAAAAAAAAAATGTCAGGTGAGATTGATGATATTATATAATATCTGAAAGCCTTGAAGTACCTTTTACAGAAGTTTTCATAATTGTAGACATTCAGGCCGAATTTTTTCAGGGACAAATAGCTACATCAAAAAACATGTGACATCACTCTGCCCTGCAGAATAACATGTCTTGAAAAAAGTTCACATTCATACCCAGTTTCTATAATTATGCAATAGGCTGTAAAGAGTGAAAAGAGTCATTGTAATGTTTTCACTTTAATCACTAATGTCCTTTCTTGCGGATTACATTGTAAAATATAATGGATTTTGTCAGCTTTGTTTTATTTTTCAACAAGTGGTGAAATATGTCACACTGGAATGCTGTTGTACAATGCTCTTGATTTGCAGGGGTCGTGAGAATGCCATCCCATTCCCAGGACTGGCAGCAGCTCACAACTCAAAAGCCACCTGAAATTCCTTCACAGTAAAAATGGTTTGTGCATAACAGACATATCATAGCTAGTCCATACAAGCATGTGAATTAAAGCATAAACTGGTTTAGGCTATATAATGACATTTAAATAATCATTATAATTCATAGAATTGGAAAATAACAAGCCCGAATGGAAATTGTCAATACAACTCATTTTAATTCAGAGCCTTCGGCATGGGATAATTGCTGTCTGCAAAAGAACTCCATCCGACATCCAGGAGAGCGATGAACTACTGAAAATGCATTAATGTAACTGCAAACATTCTTATTGCATGAATTATCACTTAAGAATACCGCTTGTCACGCACTTCCACTTTAAGGAGCACCTTTTCACTCAAAGGAATGAGAATTAAATGATTCCATGGAGCTTAATGAGACATTGATCTTTGGCTTCTCGGATCTTCGGGCAGCACATTTTCTGAGGTGGGTGAATAGGATGAAAACACAATTGTTACATCTATTAAATAAAATCATTGGTAAGCTGAATTGTTTTTGTTTTCTTCAAAATCTGGGTCAGTTGACCTGAGAAGCTAAAAATATTTTTACCACCTGTGTGATGGACTGTCATTGGACTGATGGTCCAATGTTGGTAGTGTCATCTGTTGTTGTACCTACATCAGAATGTCAAGCATGCTGAATGCCAGTGAATCGGTTTCTTCTTCATCTCAGATCGTTAAGGAATCTTATGATGTACTACTTTACATTGAAATTCTCCTGCCCACTGGAATTGATTCACTGACATCAACATAGCCATTTTCTGAAAATAATCAATAGCTCCAAAAGCTATTTCACTCAAAGGTTCAACCTTTTTTAGGCAGGTTGAGTGGAGTTGTGTCTCATGAAACTGACCAGAAACCTGACAGGAGCACGAGTCTCCAATTGACGTCCCTAAAATTTAGATCACTTACATTTCTTAGACAGTCATTGCATGGTGACAAGTTGATTGATTCATCGTCACTATTTTCCTTGCAGGGAAACTTTACGTATTTTTTCCCTTTGGATAAATGCCGATTAAGGCATAGTATTTTTTATTTCTCATTAAGAATGTACACTATTGGTAAGTGGACAATCATTTTCGTGATGTATACACCAGTGTCATTGGTGGTAATGGATGCGTAAAGAAATGTGATTACTCACAATGTACGTTCCTTGAAACAATTACAGATAAGTTATAAAAAGGAAAGTCCAGTTTGCCCTGAAGGTGGCGTCGTGGAACGTGACATTATCAGTACACTTAAATTTCTTCCTGCAGCTGCATATTCTGCAATAGAAACTGCAGAATTCTGCAGAAAACTGCAGAATTCTGCAGTTCTGCAAAAAAATTCTGCAGTTCTGTAGGAAACTGCAGAATTCTGCAGAAAACTGCAGAATTCTGCAGAAAACTGCAGAATTCTGCAGTTCTGCAAAAAATTCTGCAGTTCTGAAGGAAACTGCAGAATTCTGCAGGAAGCTGCAGAATTCTGCAGTTCTGCAATAAATTCTGCAGTTCTGTAGGAAACTGCAGAATTCTGCAGTTCTGCAGCTCCATTAATACCTATACAAGAATGAGGACTGTGAGGAAACAAATGGGATCACAAAAATGTCATTTTACAAACTGCTCTATCAAAATAAACTTCAATGGACGCTTTGCCTCTCTGCTCGGTCAATTCTCAACCAAATTTCATTCAGAAAAATGTTTCAGGTACCCAACAACCAGGTCTATTGACTACACTAGTCAGTCTTTGTCCGTCTTTTTTTTTTTTTTGCCGTACGACCCGTTTTTCGGCGATCGGTCAGCTCGCAAAAATTTATAAACTACTGACAGTGCTCTATCAAAATAAACTTCAATGGACGTTTTGCCTCTCTGCTCAGTTAATTCTCAACCAAATTTCATTCCGAAGCAAGTTTCAAATACTCTGCAACCAGGTCTATTTAATACAATAGTCAGTCTTTGTCCGTCGTTGTTTCTTTTTGCCGTACGACCCGTTTTTCGGCGATCGGTCAGCTCGCAAAAATGTCATCTCATAAACTGCTGACAGTGCTCTATCATAATGAACTTCTATGGACATTTTTCCTCTCTGCTCGACAATTCTCAACCAAATTTCATTCCGAAAAAAGTTTCAGGTACTCTGCAACCAGGTCTATTTAATACAGCAGTCAGTCTTTGTCCGTCGTTGTTTCTTTTTGCCGTACGGCACTTTTTTCAGCGATCTGTGTGCTCGCAAAAATGTCATTCCACAAACTGCTACCTGGTAGAACTGCAGAATTTGCTACAGAACTGCAGAATTCTGCAGCTTCCTGCAGAGTTTTTTTTGAAACTGCAGAATTCTGCAGATTTTTTTGGAACTGCAGAATTCTGCAGCTTCCTGCAGAATTCTGCAGCTTCCTGCAGAATTCTGCAGTTTTTTGCAGAACTGCATAAATCCTCCAAGGCTGCATATCTCCTACAGGATTACAGATTTTGCTGCAGAAACTTTTCAGAAACGCTGCAATGACAGAGGACTACCAAAACCCAGACCCCCCAAACCACAACCCCCCAAACCAACCCCCCAAATAAATGTTTCCTTGGTAGCGGCAAGCCCAATGTCAAAGAGGTCTGAACTGTACAGATGCAATACACTGGAGGAAGTAACAGAGGTTCAGAAATTATGCAGTTAGCTGCAGAATTCTGCAGCTTCCTGCAGAGTTTTTTTTGAAACTGCAGAATTCTGCAGAATTTTTTGGAACTGCAGAATTCTGCAGCTTCCTACAGAATTCTGCAGTTTCTTGCAGAATTCTGCAGTTTTTTGCAGAATTCTGCAGTTTTTTGTAGAGCTGCAGAATTCTGCAGCTTCCTGCAGAATTCTGCAGTTTTCTGCAGAATTCTGCAGTTTTTTGCAGAACTGCATAAAACCTCCCAGGCTGCATATCTCCTACAGGATTACAGATTTTGCTGCAGAAACTTTTCAGAAACGCCGCAATGACAGATGACTACCAAAACCCCGACCCCCCAAACCACAACCCCCTAAACCAACCCCCCTAATCAATATTTCCTTGGTAGCGGCAAGCCCAATGTCAAAGAGGTCTGAACTGTACAGATGCAATACACTGGAGGAAGTAACAGAGGTTCAGAAATCATGCAGTTAGCTGCAGAATTCTGCAGCTTCCTGCAGAGTTTTTTTTGAAACTGCAGAATTCTGCAGATTTTTTTGGAACTGCAGAATTCTGCAGCTTCCTGCAGAATTCTGCAGCTTCCTGCAGAATTCTGCAGTTTCCTCCAGAATTCTGCAGTTTTCTGCAGGATTCTGCAGTTTTCTGCAGAATTCTGCAGTTTTTTGCAGAATTGCATAAAACCTCCCAGGCTGCATATCTCCTACATAATTACAGATTTTGCTGCAGAAACTTTTCAGAAACGCTGCAATGACAGAGGACTAACAAAAACCCTGATCCCTCATACAACAATCCCCCAAAGAACGTTTCCTTGGTAGCGGCAAGCCCCATATCAGAGAGGTCTGAACTTTGAAGATGCATTGCAATAAACTGCAAGAAGTAACAGAGGTTCAGAAATCATGCAGGGAGCTGCAGAACTGCAGAATTCTGCAGCTTCCTGCAGAGTTTTTTTTGAAACTGCAGAATTTTTTTTGGAACTGCAGAATTCTGCAGTTTTTTGTAGAACTGCAGAATTCTGCAGTTTCCTGCAGAATTCTGCAGTTTCCTACAGAATTCTGCAGTTTTTTGCAGAATTCTGCAGCTTTTTGCAGAACTGCAGAATTCTGCAGTTTTTTGCAGAACTGCAGGAAGAAATTATATACTCCTCGACATTATGGGCTGTTGAGACCACTTCTTTTTCAGAGCGCCTTGGCAGGTCCTAGGTGCATTCAGTGAGAGGCAATTTGTGTCTGGAGTTAGACAGGTGACACATGACCGATTGCTAGTTCGTGACACAATGAAACTTTGCCAAGATTGAAAGCGAGTAAAGAAGCAACTCAAACAAGGTGTCAAATATCCACGTTGCTGCTTTTGATGGATGAAATGCTGAATACAGTGAATTTAGATTTTAACTCAATTATGATTGACTGAGTATGTTGTTCAGGATCAGATTAATTTCTTAAAATTTTACATTATTTGTGTTAATTTCTCGGAATACGAGTGGAATTGGTTGAATTACAACAAAGCATATTCTTAAAAAGACCATCTTTATTTGGTCACTGCACTCACTGATATACATGACATTGTATAATTGTTTATCATCAACAGTTACATTAAAAACCCAATAATCCATACTTTTAAGCAATCATGATTCCAACTAAAACTATTTTCCAGGTCATATTCCAACAAGTACAGTGAGAACCTCTGAGTCAGTAAATCTGTCACTGCAGTCCATATTTTTGTGTGCAAAAACATGCATCACTCCTGATTTTCTCGTCATGTACGCTACTATTTTGGCAAATTGTGTAACTATAGGGCTTTTTTTTTGTTGCATAAATTACCAAAAATGTTCCTTGCACTAAACCAGACAAGACAAGAGCTGATAGACTAAATAATTCCGGATACTTTCACATCATTCGCCAAAGCTGGCACCTTCCTTCTTATCAAAGAAGTAGCCTAAACTCACACAATTTAGTCATTAGAAAAAAGTAAGCTTAAGTGCTATTTGAATGTGTCATGCATACATCATGTCATTGATTGATGGTGTGAGAAAGCAGCAGGTGATAAGAAAACTTATGTGACAAATGCAAGCCAATCAACCCTTGTGAAAGGCATAACAACCCTAGGAGGGCTGCTCTATCCTTACCAACCCACCTGATCCAAAACCTTGCAAGAATAGATAATACTACTCCATCCTTATTGCATTAATCTTGGTAAACCTTTTCTCAAAGAGAGTCTTGGTTATCACTTGTTAGCAGAAATGTGGGAGCTCTAGCAAAATAAGGCATCGCAAAGTTAAGGAGAAAAGCTGAGCAGGAGATGGAGTTGACATATTGATGCAGCCAATGAATAGATCACATCTTTTTCCTTCATCATATCAGGTACAGTAGGTCCACTGTTCAGGTTTCCAAAACTCACCATCTGCTATTCTCAGAAACTTTCTTTTTGTGATATTTATGAAAAGATTGAGAAAACCATGTGTTATGATTGTTTTTTACCCAGACAAAGTACAGTAGTCAACTTTCGAAGTGGATCAAAAATTTTCGTATAATATATATTAACACAAAAAAATAGGAGTAAATAATCTTAGTGCAGTATGTTGGTGTGATGTCTTGGCAATGTTTTGGCCGACAAAACTTCATGCTTCACTAATTTTTTACCCTTCAAAACAATGATTGTTTGTCACAAGGTGCAAAATGGTCTGTAACACTAATAAGAAATGGTGACCTTAATTGAAAACAGATTATCATTTCTTTTGTAACTGTGCAATAAACCAGGCATTGTTCTGTTAACTCAAGTGAGCTCTACTTTTGATTTGACGTTCCACATTCACTGTTTTCAAAAATCTGTGGCTTTTCCAATGGATATGAACAATTTCAGCCAAGCGGGGGAGCCACCGGCTGGGGAATACTTCAGCAAGTGACTGGAGAAAATTTGTTTTTCAATCATATTTAGTAGAGAATTGAGGACTTCTTTTTTTAACATTTTCACAGTTTAGGTTCCTTCGGTCCAATTCGAAATTGTTTGAGTGACCAAGGCTCTGCAATCACAACTCTTTTTTTGGTGTATTTACTAGTGTGTGACAAGTCGTTTTGCACCTTGCTTCAAACAATCATGTCTGGTGACCATCAAAGTCACTGTTCAAAGCCTAACAATTTCGTTCAAGGACATTACTAAGATATCAAAGTTAACATTTCACGCAAAACTATGCAGCAACAACAACTGATGTCAGAATAGCTACGAAGTAGATTCTTGATCCACTTCGAAAGTTGACTACTGTATATATTCATATGTTTTGCACTTTTAAAGTACATATTCTATTAAAGCGTTTTGAGCACACATTTAGGGTCGGTATACAGGTCTATTATTCTGCCAACTGTTGTATAAATCTGAAAAGGAATCTTTTAGATATTCATGTTTATTTAAAGGGGGACTTATTTTTGTTGAACTGTTTAAATTATCTCATTGTCAGATGAAACCTTTTTTAAAAGGGTGCATTTCAATGTAACTCCATGCAAACAAGAAATTCCGGCTGACATTGGGAGCTATTGAACAGCATTCTCTCATGCACTGCACGACACATGACTCCCTGGAATGACATTTTACCAGCCTGTTACTATTCCTTTAATGAGCTGACAACAAAATCCAGAATGGAAAGATAAAATCCACTGAAAGGCTAGGCTAGAAATCAATCCCTCGTGCGACTCTGGTGTCAATATTGTGAAAGAAGAAAACAGGTCATCGAAAATCTATACATTGTTTAAATCAATTGGTGCTGATTCTGACCGTGGAATTTGATTTCCTTCTTGTTTTCACAATGCCTTTAATTCTAGTGTGAAAGATTAAATCCTCTCTCATTCCACCTAACTTTGACAGTCAAACTTTTTAACTTACAAAGCAAATGCTTAAGCTAATATTTGTCCTTTTGTGTGTAAAAAGCTTTCCTTTTGACTTCTTATGAAAAGGGTGAAATTTTCATCATGTTGGTGTTGTGATGCCTTCCATGTTTGTGAATGAATATAAGACAAACAATAACATTGAAAAGACCAAAAGGCTGCCAATGGGTTGTTTGAAAGTGAAGCCAGTCAAGTGGCTGTAGTCTGCTGTGATAACCAAAAAGCCATTGAAATTTTCAGATTGCTCATCAGCACACTTCAAACAACCACTATCTCCTGCACTATTATATCCCATCAAAACATGTTTAAAAGCCCTTTTTGGACAAAGCCAAATAACTTAGGCAAAAAGAACACTGCAATGTGGTGAGTTTTGAAATGACTACAATAATGAGCAGTAAAAAAAATACCATGCTGCTAATGTACTATGCTGTCACATGACAATGTGTAAATATATACAACTGGCATTCAATGTTCATGGGTTTCCAAGTTATTATTTCAAATTTGATCTTGTCCCGATTCATCTACGCTAAGAACAGTTACTCGCCAAGTGACCTAATTAAAAAGACTGTTTATTTACATTTTGCTTCTTCTCCCATACAGAAGAAGCAAGAAACTTTGCCATTCACCGTATAAGTTGTCCCATGGTGTAAGTAATACACACGAGAAATTTTAGGTAAATCAGTCAAGTTTTCTTGGAGATGAGGCTATTTTAAGAAAAAATTCAGTGCATTTTTTCCTAAATTGGCAAATCTTTTGATTGATGAATACTTGATTTTGTTTATGAATTGTTCACATCAAGATTTCTAATACACATAAATGTGTACTGTACTGGCAATGTTATGTTGTACTTTAATTGGTGTCTGGTGAAAAACTTTTTCATGCCTAACTAGGTCATTTGGAATAGTGCAAACAGTACACAGAGTCCATGTTATCTGTCTGTCAGTCCTGTCAATCTGTCAATATATACCTGTTTGTCTGTTCTTTATTTCTCACCCATTTTAACTCTATATCAAACTGTCGCAAATTAAAAGATATAGCCCTAATGCAGCATAGGTCATAGAAAGACAGACAGTTATAGGTGAAAAAGAAGGTAAAAGCCAGAAAGAAGCAAACCGAATAAAGGAGAAAGAAGACAAGGAACTAAAAACGGAGGTAATGGGTTTAGAGGAGGATGTCTTGGGTCGGGTGGCCTTGGCTGCAGACTAAGTCGAAAAAGGAAGTCTTTGAGTGCATGCAGGACAGATGAATTTGCTCATAATATGAGGTTATATCATGGGTAGGTGCAGTACATCCCTAGTATACTCCCCGAGACCCCAGTATATTCCCGAGACCCGAAGGGTAGAGGGAATATACTGGGGTGGAGGGGAGTATACTGGGATGTACTGCACCTACCCATGGTATTACCTTCTTATCCCATGTCTAGGCACATTTTTCAATCTTTTTTATTTATTGAAATTATAGTATCTACCACTGTGCAATAAACAATCATCCATCTATCTGACAAAATCCCTTGAACCTTACAGCTTGTGACTTATATCAATCAATCAATCAATCAATCAATCAATCAATCAATCAATCTACCATTCAATCAATTGATCAATCAATCAATCGATCGATTGTTAAGTTTTTTAAAGCTTTGTGACTGAGTATAAAGAAAAACATATAAAGCGCTGTTAAAGGGCCACAGTCATCAAAATTACTCTTTTGCTCATTTATTATCGTATGAAAGAATGGGTTATTGCAAGTGCATCCTGTCAACATTGAAAAAATAGGTTTTAACCATGGATCAGGAAAAATATATGAAATTGGGATTTGGACAATATTTTGTGTCCCTACAGTATGTTCAGCCAATTGATGAGTGACGTAGGGTAGGGTGGACCTCCCCCTCTCCTCCAATTAAATGAATACATTTGAGAAACACACTTATGCAATTTTAACCACCTAACATTCCTGTGATTAACAGCAAGTAATTATCAGATACATTGTTTGATATGATATTAGCTGTGATCTGACAACACTCAGGTGAAGCTTTTATTAGTGAAAATGACAATAACTGCTAAAAGCAAACAGTTTACAAGTTCCAATCATTCGACCATGCACTATATCTGATTGGTTGATTCCCTGAAGGTTGTGAAAGTGGGCAGGGACTGATTTGGACCACAATTTGCAAGACCAAATCTATCTATCTATCTATCTATCTATCTATCTATCTATCTATCTATCTATCTATCTATCTATCTATCTATCTATCTATCTATCTATCTATCTCTAGCTGTCTATCTCTAGCTGTCTATCTCTATGTCTATCTGTCTATATGTCTATCTGTCTATGTGTCTATCTGTCGATAATTATTGATCAACTGATCTAGCTATCTCAGCTTTATAATATACCCAAGTAACACCTAGGAGGTCACAACCAATACGAAACGTTTACACTTAGACAGATTGTCAAGATTGACAAATTTTAGGCACGCTATATCTAAAATTATATTAGTTGCTTCCATCACAATATGCGGCCTGGACTTGGCAAATATGGACAAATTAACCAATGTCAAATGAAGTCATAAGAACCAACCAATCAGCACACCACATTAATATTTAATTTTATTATGATTGACAGTTGACACTTGTCACAAGCATTTGCAAGATTTTCCACAGTTTCAGTTTGTCTCAAATTAATATTGTCACCTTTTTAAGCTTCACCTCTTTGTTCCTAAAACATTTCACAGCTAGTTCTAACAGTTCTTTCTTGCTTCAAGAGGTCATAACAATTCATTTATTTGTTTATTCATTACCCAGTCCTATGTCACTTGCTCAGTTTCTTCCAACAGGAGTCGCTTTTTGTTGTGCCAAAATGCTTGCCAAAATCAGTAACTTCAATCATTTTTTTCATGGGTTTATTTTGGGATAAATTCAAAAGAATCACTGTGATGTTTCTGTAAATAGTACATTTGCAGCTCTCAACTAATAAAAAAATTGCATTACAGTGTGCCTTTAAACTGCCTGTTATTTTTTTACATGACAGTAGGATTTTATTTTCAATATTAGCTTATTATTTAAGTTATTAAGTCTGCCGTTTAATATTATCACTTAATAAATTTAAAGTATTTAATTATACTCTTCTTTTTTTTAATTTGACAGTTTCAATTGAAGGTATTTCTGTGAAGTTGCAGCAGTGACTTTTCTTTATATCTTTAAATTATAAAATCTAGATTTACATATAGAGTGTCTAATCTATTCAGACTAGCAATTTTAATTGCTTTAATTAAATTACACAATTATTAGCACCGTAGTAAGCACACTCCAACACAGAAAAACTTTGCAGAGTGCTGGAGTGGTTGATTATTGATTTTTTTTTTGCTGTGCACTCATGCATGAAGCTTGGCGTGGCAGAAAGTGGGAGTGGCTGGTTTGTGCACTGTGATTGGTTTGTCACTAGAAAATCAGTATACTCCCTGGCAAAAAACGTCGTATACAGGTCATGTGACTGTATACTGATTTTTTCCCTGATACTGACTTTTTCCCTACTTTATTGGCCAGGGAAACAAAACAGTATTAGGGAGAAAATGTGCCTAGACATGGGATAATAAGCAATATCAGGCAGTTCATATTTTGAAATGCATGAATATAATTAAGTCCTAGCATGTATTCTTGTATGTATGATTAAACGTTTAGTTATCTTAGGTGCCAGTTGGTGCCTATAATATATATATTTACATTGCATATCTATTGGAGCAACATAGATCAACATTTAAGAAATAAACATTGACATTGATAGTCAACAACATAAATAACATTTACATTGTATTTTCAGAAAATGCCGCAGCTTCAGATGCAGTTGACATTTTAATATCTTAAATAGTTTTAGAGTGTCTTTGAAAGGCCCTGTGCAATTCCCTTTGGGGATAACATTGATGCAGGTGCAGAGAAGAACTAAAGCCTCAAAGCATTCCCTTCTCATTCCATAAAGAGGGATGATTGATGGGGAGAAGAGAGTTATTCATGGAGAATGACAGACAGGGCCACCTACTATGACCTCTGGGCTGTTCCACATTGTGGTTGCATGGTTTTGGGTCAAAGAGGAGTGGTTCACTGCCGAGAAGGGGAAGGTTTCATATCTGGAGTGTATTTGTCACACCTTAAGTGATGGTGATTGGCCGATGGCCAAGGGAAAAGTGGCAGAAGATTGACAGGAACACGGAAGACGTGTGTTAGGGTACAACTGAGACAGGAAGACCGAAGGTGCCGGTTTGCTTCCAAATGTTTACAAAGTAGGTAGAAGCGAAATAAAGAGTGCAAGCGAACTAATATTGATGACTGACTCAGGTGCACCTTCAGACCGAATTGTAGATTGCTTTATCTTTGAGTGTCACTTTTCATATAATTGCTTACTCACCCCAGAAATCTTCCAAGAACAAAGATCATAATCTAACTGGCTTGCCGACTCAAGATAAACTTGCCTTAGCAAATTTATTGTGTCCAGTTCCTGTTTTTAACCTCAACTGCTTCAAAAAGTGTGACTGTTGCTGCCATTTCTCATTCGGTAATGGTGGCCTTTAAAAAAGAATTGTCTTCGACAAAGATATCCTTTGATTTATGGGAGTTCGCATCTCAACAAAAGCTAGGAAAGCAAAAATCTCACAAAGCCATCACACTTGGGCAGTGGGCACTAACAAAACACAAGCAAAATGTAATGAGAAAATCGCTTGAGCCCTGTTGGGTTTGAGTTGACCAATGACCAGGGGTTGCTTGGGGTCATAGCGACACAATTACACAAAAGGCACTATGAATCGTCATTGCAATTCTTCAACTGCACTTCTGCTATTGCACTTCTTATACTATCACTGGAACGGGGCTAAAGAGCAAACTTAGGGACCGTTCAGAATTTATGACTGGGGGGGGGTGGGAGTTTTGGCCGAGGGGGTACTAACTTTTCACACGTGTTTCAAGGCAGGGGGTAATAATTTTTGACAACACTTCCAAGGGGGGTTAAGAAATTTTAACAAAGAAAAAATGTTAAAAAACACGCATAAACTCATTTTGTTTTAACTTTTTTACCCACGAAAGTCCGCAAAATGACGAGAATCTGTGCGCATGGCCGTGTATTACAGTATGTATATATGTGTATTTCTTTGTATGTGGAGGGTGGGTACTAAAAATATGCATGAAACCTGAGGGTAAGGTACTAAAAATCCGCATGAAACTCAAGGGGGGGTATAAATTTTTGACGGGAAATTCCAGCAAAACTCCCAACCTCCCCCAGTCATAAATTCTGAACGGTCCCTTATATTTCTCAACTGTTGGAAAAAGAGACTTTTACATTGTTCAGCTACAGTTGCATGGTTATAATCAGTTGTGAGAAGGCTAAAAATACTTGCTGCAGGACATAACAGAATGATCAAAGCTTTTTGTTCTGAGTCTTTTCAAGAAAGCCCTTGTGACTTATTTATCTTCCATTACAGGTATAATCAATTAAAGATGTACCATTTTACATTGAAATTCCATTGATATGAATTCTATATGGAATTGCTTGACCAGTGAATATTATTGCTTACACTTGACATTCATCCAATGTAGCAATTAGCTGCAAAGAATCAATGGCTCCGAAAGCTATTTCACTCAAACGTTTGTTGAGTAGCAAGTGCCACCTTTTTTTGCCAAGTTTAATGGAGTGCAGTTGTGTCTCATTGACAGTCTGGCAACTTGACAGGAGCACAGGTTTCCCATTGAAGTCTCAAAAATCTATTGGTCAATTACACGTCTCAGACAGTCAATCATGACAAGGTGATTGATCCTTGTCAAAGTTTTACTTTGTGATACCTTGCAGGGACACTTACACTTTTTTTTTTCTCCGTTCGTCTTTGGATAAAAAATATTTTCTGGCATGTCGAAAAATTAAGAATGTTTATAATGTGTTGAACTGCAAGCATGCTCAAGTAGGTATGTGTTCCCTTGTAATGCATATCATGTAGGTCTCTCCAATATTGCTTTCTTTCTCTTGTTGATCTCCCAAATGTGTGAAAATAGCTCTGCATGAAGCACTTAAACTTTCAGAGTCTAATTGTCACTCTCTTCCCTAACCAATTTTAACCCTCCCAGTGGGAGTCAATTCAATTCATCAACTTTTTAAAAATTGAATTAATTCGAATTAATTCAATTCATGAATTGAATTGTGCCCATCACTGCCTCCCATCCTCACCATTTTTTCCAGACTTAGCTACTATATGGACTTGAAAAGATTTCACAGTAAATAGCGTGGAGTAGTATCCCCCCCTTAATTCTTCCGCTCTGCATACACGAACATGCCATACACAAAGGAATGAAGGATATCATATGGAATATGGAGCTGCCCTCAAAAGTATGAGATAAAACACATTTGAAAGATTCAGATTATGATTTCGTTCTCTCTTTTGAGTAAATCTAGGCTGATCCAAAAGACTTTCTTCTGTATTTTATCAATTTTAATCTTGTATTCTGGACAATGTGTCAATAACTGCTAATCATTCTCAAAGTATACATTGAAAAAGAAAATACAGATAATTTGCAGAAAGTAAATTTCAGTTTGTCTGAATATAGCATTGTGGAATTCCAAAAGGGCAAGGCATGCTGGGCCAACTGGGACCGCTTCTGTGTCAGAGTGCCAAGACAGGTCCTACGTGCATTCCATGAGAGGCAAATTGTGTCTGGAACTTGGCAGGTGACAGATTGCTAGTTTGTGACACACTGCCAAGATTGAAAGCTAGCCTAGCATGGAAGCAATTCAGACAAATATCCCATGAAATGTTGTAACAGTTGACAGATGAATAGCTGAATAAAGTGAATTTAGATTTTACGTCAATTGTGCTTGACTGAGGATTTTTAGAGATTAATCTAATCCTGACTCCATAATCAATTATTTTAGTTAAAAGTCATCTCAACTGCATTCCCTTACAGCAACCATAATTTAGACAATTATACTGCTTAGCTTGCATGCCAGTCTATTAGATGCGGTGATTACATAGCCTTGTCTGGTGATTACATAACAATTCTAAGCAAAAAAACGAAGGTGTGATGGATGACGGTTGCTGTACTTTTGGTATGTTCTGTAAATTCTGTGTGTCAAAACAGCAATCACCTCAGTTCTCGTTTTTTGTTCCACAAGATACTGCAACAGTATTTGTTCAAACTGAATAACTTCAGGATTTGTTTTCATTATCATTATTATTATTATTATATCACATGTTATCGTACATTATCTCGTACGATTCTAATGCACTTTACAAGAAAATTAACAGAAATTAAAACAGTCAGAATTAAAATCGAGATAAAATAGTAAAATGTAAAACTGATAAATGTTCATTAAAAACCGTTATTAAAAGTTCACTCAAATGCACATTTAAATAAGTAAGTTTTCAGTGACTTCTTTATGTTGCATGAGTTACCAAAAAAGCACTGTGCAGCACACCAGACAAGAGTACAGTGTAGGATACTTTAAATCATTTCAGACACTCCTACATGATTCACCAAAGCTGGCATGCTCCTTCCTTTTCATCAGAGAAGTAAACTCACGCAATTTGGTGATTTGAAAAAAGTAAGCTTGAGTGTTATTTGAATTTGTCATGCTTACATCATGTCATTGCTTGTCGGTGTGAGAAAGAAGCAGGTGAAAAGAAAAGTGATGTTGCAAATTCTCGTAAATACTCATGAGTGGCCTAATCTGGACTATGAGGACTGAACTTTCCATACCAACCTACTATACCTCATCCAACATCTTGTTAATATTTATAACTGTACTGTTTCATCCTCATAGCATGAATCTTGGTGAAAGAGAATTTTTAGTTATTACCCATTAGCAAAAAGCTTCTCGAGCTTGAGAAAAATATGGATTCGTAAAGTTGGGGAGACTCCAAACTTAGTTAAGGAAAGCAGAGCAGAAAATGGAGTTGACATGACATGTATTGGCATAGCCAATGAATAGAATGCATATTGATCATATGTGGTATCAGTTGCATCTACTGTTGGAGTTACCCAAGTGCACCATCTGATGTTGTCAGAAACTGTTTCTCTTTATCATATGACAGTATTCTCAGTGGCACCCTACTGGCAGTTTTTCCCTCACACATAAGACGTTTTCCTTTTTACCCCTGTACTATTAAAAATAACCTAAAACCCCTCCTTTTACACCAGACCACCTCATTTCCAAACTCAACTCTTGTTAGTTGAACTGAGTACATGCAATCACTCTGAAATCACCCTCTGTCCCTCTAGTGGTTCTCACTTCAACATTTCTAATTTTTCACCAGTTGGCTCTCACTTCAACAATTGTCCTTTTCTACCGGTTGATAATTTTTTACCATGCAAGCGGGTGTTAGAGCCCTGTACAAACAATACCATTGAGTAGACAAAAAGGCTGAATGGGAGGTTTGAAAATGAAGCCTGTCAAGTGGATGTAGTCTGTTGTGATCACCAAAAAGCAATTCAAAATGCCAGATAACTCATCAGTGAACTTCAAACAATTATCTCCTGCACTATGATATCTGAAACACGTTTGAAGGTTTCTTTTTGACACATCTAAAAAACTTTGGCAGACAGAACACTGAACACCATAATGTGTAAACAAGTTTTTGAAAAGACAAAATCAACCAGAAGTAAAATAAAATTACTATGCTGCCTTCATTATGATACATATACCCATTACATCTTCTCAATGTACTAAACTGCTTACACTCTGGTTTTGCCACAAAATATTTATAAGTATCCTTGTTTCTTTTGGGCTTGTCAATCGCTCTGTGTTCTCATGTCTCCCGCATCGGTTTTCCTTCATATTAGATGAGTGATAATCTCGTGGGAGAGAGGGTCTATCTGGTTTCTCAAAGAAAAATAAAGCAATATTTCCTCCATTTATCATATGCCTTGATCACAATTAAATGAGTGACTGAGAGAGTATGTGTAGCTATGTAGCCATATGCCTTAGCATGGTGTAATGTACCAGTAAAAGATTGATGAATGGCACAGTCATAACCGTTTTAAAGGGCAATTGATTAGACAAATTGTATAGACTGATCTGCAAATTTTGCTGGTTGCTCTGCTTAGAAGCATATCTGAGAAAGACCGACAGTTCGGGTTAATAGAGAAGTATAAATCGATGGTAAAAGGCAAGGAAGAAATAAAGAAAAGCCTGAAGAAAGCAAATAAGAACCAAAAAACAGAGAAAGAAGATGAGGAGCTAAAGACGAAGGAAATGGGTTTGGAGGAGGATATCTGCATGGGGCGGCCTTAGCAGCAGACTTATGCCCCAGTCTCACGGCACGTTACGGAGAACTTTTTACCACTGAGGGGCAGCTTGAGTTGAATTCTAGGAAAAAAATGACCATCATGGCGACATACAATGTTTATAAAACCATTACATAATTAATTAAAAGCATATCACGGCAGGGTTCTTTTTGTTCACTTTGGAGAAGAAAAGTTGTACGCCGTCCCCAAAAGTTCGCCGGGGGAAAGGAATTTCCTCCTCCTGAGGGATACTTTTATATCGCCCCGAGATATAAAAAGTACCCCTCAGGGAACCTATAACTGCCCCTCAGTGAACCTATTTCACCGCGGCGGGATGTCAAAAACTGCCGGCGAGGCTTCAAATGTCCTCCCAGGGGCAGGAAAGGTCCCCGCGGGGGCAGAAAAGGTCCCCGCGGGGGCAGGAGAGGTCCCCTCAGCGGCAGGGGATGTCCTAATATCCCGGCGGAGATGTTTTTGAGGCGTTCTCACTGAAAAAATCCACGCCGGACATCCAAAAATTAAGAAAATTTTGGGCTCTGCTCCGCCGTCATGTAAAAAAAGTTTGTACCTGTTGAATCTTTTTTGACATCCACGGCGCAGTTTTTCCATTTCTAGGAACCGCTGAGGGGAACAAAAACTTCCCCTGGGGGGATGTTAAAAGTCGACGGCGGATCACCCAAATTCATCCAAATTACCAGGAAATACTTCGACGCCGATCTAAATAGTTCTCCGGGAGCCGCCGTGAGACTGGGGCATTAGTCAGAAAAGGGAGTCTTTGAGTGTATGCTGGACGGATGAATTTGTTCTTATAAGCAGTATAAGTAGTTCATCCTCTGAAATGTATGAATATGATTGAATCCTGCCGTGTTATTTGGTACAATGTATATTGGATTTAATGTTTGGTTATTCATCATTGTGGAACTAGATCAGTGCCTATATGTTATATCTGTTATAGGAAAAAGGTCAACATCGAAAAAATTAAAATTGATATTGAGGCCAACGCTCAACAACATAAATATCATTTTACAGATTATTTAAAGAAGGTTCTGCTGCTTGAGATATATAGTTGACAATTCAATATTTTAAAGAGTTCTAAAATGTGCATGCTTACATGCAGTTGAAAGGACCTGTATGATTGCCTTTGAATATGACATAGATGCAGGTGCAGAGAACTACAAAAACTTTAAGTATTCACTTCTCAGTCCATTAACTGAGATGACTGATGGCATGGGGAGAGTTATTCATGGAGAACGACAGACAGGGCAACCTACTGTGACCTCTGACTGTGCCACATTGTGGTTGCATGGTTTTGGGTCAGAGAGGGGAGGCTCACAGCCCAGAATAGGACCCAGAATGGGAAAACATTTTATATGGAGTGTTATTTGTCACACCTAAAGTTAGGTGATGGCCAAGGGCAAAGTGGCCGAAGATTGACAGGAACACAGCTGATGCGTGACTGGAGAACAAGTGGAAGAGGAAGAGGTAAGGTTGTGGATTGCTTCCAAATATTTACAAAAAATATATTGTAGGCCTGCACCAAGTATATGAAAGGGTATAGGTAAAATAAAAGGTTGAAGTGAGCAAATGTTAAATGTCTGGCTCAGACTAAATTATAAATTGTTTTTCTTTTTGAGTGTGACAATCAACATCACTGGTAACCCAGACATCCTCCAAGAACAAAGATCATCAATTTATAAACGGTTTGCAGACAAAAGATAAACTTGCCTTCAGCAAAGATAGCTTTGCCCAATTATAGTTGCATTTCCTGTCTTTGACTTCAACTGTTTCATGTTATGTAATTATAACGTATGGCCGTATAGGTTGGTCAAATTAAGTTAAATTATTCTATTTGATAAAAATACATTCATCAGTGCCTGTACAAATGCAACCAGCCCTGTGGTTTCACAGAGAGATATTCATCTCACCAAAGGTTACACAAAATGTATAATCTTTCACTATTGGATTGGTTGGCAGACTGCAGCTTCTGATGACACAGAAACATGAGTTTGTACCATATGAGCTATATATTATACATGTAAGCTAATGTAAACGGCTTTTTTAAAAATCAAACGATGAGTAGTCCCATATGACTGTATAAGTATCACATCATGGTTAACAAGCCTGGTGAGAATTTGGGTTTTAGTTCTCCCCACTGGGCCATTATATGCATCAACTGGTAAACCATCAGAGCATGCAGTTGACCGTCGTTATCTTAAAAGAAATATCAACATGGCTTTGAAAGTTTTAGGCTACATTGGTTGCACTGTGATTAGTTGAAGTGATGATAGATATTCAGCTAAATGTTTTTGAAACGGTAGATTTAAAATTATGTTCCAGTTTCATGGTTACTACAGGGAAACAAGAAGTGCAATGAAATGACCATGTGTTTGGTGCTCAAGTAGCTTTGCCACGTCACAAATTTTCATGCTCCTCTGACCACAGACTGTGTATCACACTTGACAATTATTTTCATTTTGTGAAACATCACCATTGAATGATTGTTATACCTAACATTGCACTGTACAAAGGGCATGGAGACAGAGCCTCAACATGTCAACTGAATCCTGAGAATGTATCAACACACAGAAAAATTGATCATGTGCTTTACTCTTGTAGACTTTTGCAATGTGTCACAGATAGTATATTGACAGAAAGTGTGTAATGCACTTTTCTTCAATCATTTCATTATCGGGAGATAAAATTATATTCAACAATACACAAAAGGAGAAAGGGTCACTGTTGAAAGATGAGGAGATAGAAATCCAGACCAATAGGTGGGTGGAGATGTATAGAGAAATAGATATTGAAAGATAGATAGATTGGATAGATAGATAGATAGATTGATTGATATATTGACAGATCGATAGATATAGAGAGATAGAGACATAGAAATATTGATAGAGAGATAGAATGGAGAGAGAGACATTATGTCATAGAATGGTAGAGCAGGGCCGTAGCCTGCAGGGGTGCAGCAGCCCACCCCCCTAGAATTTGGCCAAAAAGGTGGATTACATGTAAAAATTTCAAATTTTTGGGGGTTTCCCTGGGTTCGCATACCTCTTGACCAGTCTCTGCCCCCCCTAGGATTCAGCCCAGGTTACGGCCCTTTAGAGAGATAATGATTGATGAGTTCATAGATTCATTACGTGACAGCTATATATGTATCAGAGAAAACATACTTATGAATTGAATAGTATTTAAAGTAATTTTTACTGAACTGTATGACAGTGCACTGTCTGACAATGTGAGACTGGTACATTGTCCTAACTGTGATCAACTATGTAATTTTTGCTTTGTTGAGCTGTAAACTCTCTTCATTGTCAAATGAAAAGTGCTAATTGATTGTTATCTTCACCTTGGCAAATATTTACACTCAGTGCTCAATGGTGCATAGAAAAATCACTCGTCACAAGACCACTTTGGCCACAAATCAGATGATCCTTTCGTTGCACTTCTTGATTCCCTGTAGTAACATTGTGTCTGTGCAAGGTGAAATTGTTATTTAAATGGGACCTCTGACTGTGCCACATTGTGGTTGCATGGTTTTGGAAGAGACAGGGTCACAGTCCAGAATAGGACCCAGAATGGGAATACATTTGTCACACCTAAAGGGAGGGTGATGGCCAAGGGCAAAGTGGCAGAAGATTGACAGGAACACAGCAGGCGCGTGCCAGGAGAACAATTGGAAGAGGAAGATGAAAGGTTGTGGATGGCTTCCAAATATGTATAAAAAATATATTGTAGGCCCATACTAAATATATGAAAGAGGAAAGGCGAAATAAAAGGTTGAAGTGAGCAAATGTAAATGTCTGGCTCAGGTGTAAATACAGGCCAAATTATAAATTGCTTTTCTGTTTGGGTTTGACAATAGACATAATTTGTTACCCTCTACACTAGGGCAGATTTCACGAAAAGTGCTCTTTAAAGGTACCTTAAACTTTCCAACCCTTTTGTTATCTGTCATTTGCTTCCTGAAGCAAGTAAACCTATTACTAAGTATATCTGTGAGGTAATAAATAAATATCAATAAAATATTCCTCAAATATGTAGCTTTTTCCTCTTAAAAAGATATTTTCTTATGCCTCATGAGGACAATTTGGACGACCAAACTTACTGGTGATCAGACATGCTTACTTTGGCACTCTGTGGAATCTGCTAAAACCAATTCAGGAAAATGTAATGGTATGTGATTGATAAAAAACATCTTGAAAATTACTTTGGAACATTTTTTAATTGTCTTGGTCATTATAAAACTTAAAAAAAATGAAAAATAAAAAAAGACTGTTAATGTAACTCGATGCCGTCTCAGGACACTGAGGTTACATTAGCAACGTTTACGTGGAAATTTTTCTGTGTTCTCGCTACTTATGCCAATTTCAAACATGAAATTATAATATTTTATTGAAAAACGTGTCTTTTTTGCCTATTTACATCACCAAAAACAAAAATGACTGGGTGTGGTACCTGTTTCTTTATTGCTAATGTAACTGCAATTTCGCATCCGTCCATTTCATAGTGTTACATTAGCAAAATGTGTACATAAAAATTACGTTAAAAAACACATGATTAGATCTCAAATTTTTCTGAACTGAAAGCCAGGTCTCCCAAGAGCAGGCCAGGGGTGGTACCCTGCTGGTGACTTCATTTATATTGCAGTAGGACCAGCATAAAAAATTCCGTCCTACACCATTCATTGTTGTTACATTAGCACAAGGCCATATTTTTAGCTACTCTGACCTACCAATCCAACAGAAAAGATTATTTAGTATGTTTACCTATGATTTTATTTAATGGATTGACACAATAAAAGATTTAGATTTCAGCTTTTTTTTTTGTCCTGCCAGTTATCCTCAGAAGAAGCACCCTGAGAAAATCTGAGAATCTACGAATCGATTATGTCTGACCTTATCAGTATTGTGCTAATGTAACTTGTGGGCAAGTTGTGGTAAGTCATTTTGCAGCTTTTTCGTGAAATCTGCCGGGTCTACACTGCCCCAGGGATTTTCTGAGAAAGATCATCATCTAAATGGTTTTAAGACAAAAGATAAACCTAACTTCAGCAAAAGTTGCTTTGTCCAATGCAGTTCTTGTCTTACACCTCAACTGCTTCATGTTGCAATTTATTAATTGGTAATTCTGGCCATTTAGTACAAGGGAAATTTCTTCTACAAAGATATTCTCATGCTTTTGGAGATGTGTACATGTCTGATGGAATTTATGAATTCTATGCTTGTAAACTGCACGAATTATACAGTATGGCGTGGATCATCGGCAGTAGAAGTAATCTGATTAAGTAAAATAATTGTTTTTTATGAATATAAAAACAACAATACTTGTATAAATGTGAACTTTGATCTCACAGAGGGGGATAGGCATCTCACCAAGAGTTACAAAAACGTAAAATCTGTCATAAAACCATAACACTTGTGCACAGTATCATGAGAGCATCACCTCAATCTATTGGATACAAAATGGTCAGCAGAACAGCTGAGAAATAAAGTCCAGAATTATCTTTGACTTCTTGATGCATGGTGAAACCGCCATTTCTCTTGTTGTGTTTGCACCATATGAGCCATACAATATACGATTATGCATGTAAGCTGATATAAACTGCAGCTTGTAGATATCTATAGAGCCGCAAGGTTTTTGTCAAACAATGAGTAGTCACATATGACCTGGCTAAGGATAAACTGCAGATGGCAAAGATATCTGATTCATGTTATGCTTCCCTGTGTCATTGCAAGGCAATAGAGATAAGTATCATATCACTTCCAACGAGCCTTGTAAGAATTTGGGTTTTAGTTCTCCCTGTAAGGCCATTATGTGCAGCTACTGGTAAACTACTGTTAACTTAAGAGAAACCAAACACGTAGCTTTGAAAATTTTTAGGCTGCCTTGATTGCCATGTTTTAGTTTGTAGTGAAGGCACTTAATTACATATTTTGAAAAGGATAAAATTGTAATGATGTCTCTGTCTTGTGCTCAGCCATGTCTCTGTACAATGTGTAGTTATTGTTGTAAAGGGACACAGTGATCCAGTATGCATGCATCTTTTTTGTTATGCAAAACAATTTTTGGAACGCAATATACCAAATGAATCTGGATAAATGTGTTGCATCTGTGTACACATTATTGAAGTGTCACACCTTTTGCATGCCACTTTGAGTGCATGTTGTAGAAAATAGTTAGAAAATGCCAAGTATTGATCAGTATGTACTGGCTGGTCTGGGAAAGTCAAACAATGAGATGACGGAGTGTGGGTTTTATTACTACTTAACACGAACAAAGCTCTGAAGCATTGATTGGTAGGGAGTGACTGGGTGCACACATACACACTTGAAGCTGTGATTACTCCATTTGTTGTCGACCTCAAATAGCTGTTAATGAAACACAATGTGACTACTTCATCTGTCGCTATTAGCAAATCGACTTTCGTTAGATTAAATATTCTAGGCGTATAGTTTCAGTACTTTTCGAAGGGTTGAGTACTGGATAACCATATGTCATCTGTTCATCTCTTCTAGTCTCTGCATGCTCTTATCTGCTCTGCTCTTCTCTTCTCCTTTTTTTATTTTTCTCACACTCTTTCTTCCAATTTTCTTTTTCTTCAAATACATTCTCTCCATCTTTTGTCCCTCCTTAGAACATTCGTCTTCTTCTCTTTCCTATATTCCTCTCTTCCTTTCTCTTCTTATCAGATACAGGAAAAATGCTCACCTTCTGAACTGAAGTGTACACCAAGTGTTCTCCCAGTGTCTCTTCTATTTGGGCCATGCCTTCACAATCGCTGGGTTAATATTTTGACTTAATTTTTCCAACTATAACGTCTCATGCTTTATGCAAAAAGTGACATACTGTGAGAAGTTTGACCAATTATATGGTAGGATTTTCTGATGTCAGACCAAAAATTCAACCGATTATTTTGTCATTTGCTTGGAATCTTTAATTGTGAAATTATCTCTGAGAATACGAGTGTACTGCAGTGCCACAAGAAATAGCACTAATCAAAACTTCAAACTGTGGCCGAGATGCCACTTCGCAACATAACAAAGATAACCAGTTTGATGGTCACTTATGTTCAGATTTTGTCATGAATGTTGATGCAAAGTCACACAAGAAACTAAGAATAGAACTAACATAAAGGACCAAATAACTTACACAAGAGTTTCCATATTGGACTAAATAAAGTATATTGTTATCGTTAATTAGAGAATGGCATTTAAACAAGAGTTTCCATTATTGGACTAAATAAAGTGTACTGTTATCGTTATCGTTAATTAGAGAATGGCATTTAAACAAGAGTTTCCATATTGGACTAAATAAAGTATATCGTTATCCCTATCGTTATCATTAATTAGAGAATGGCAGGTTGGACAGAGGTATTCCCATCTCCAGTCCTCCTTTCGGAAAGCTTGCAGTAGGCCTATAATTACAACTAGCAAGGGGCATGACATCAAAGAAATCAGACATTGGGAGTGACGGAGTTTAAATTGGTTTTGGATTAATGTAAATATAATATACTGTGTACGGTAGTTCAAAGTAGGTAAAGGTAGGAAGTGATTTTATGGTTTACACCAAAGGTGTGAACGGGTATAGCGGTGGCTGATTCTTTCTTCCTGCTTGGGTAGTCATACTTTATTTCGGTTGTACTGTATCAGCCCTTCACCTTCATCGAAGGTTAAAAACTTTCAATCGACAATGCAAGGCCATCTAAGTTCTATGATGATGAATACCCATTTCTTTCAAAGAGTACTCTGCATCTTTTCTTTTCAGCCCTTGTCAAGATTTTTTCACCCTTTGAGAGTTCACCCCTACTATTAGAGGCCAGAGAAAATTACACTCCTTTCCTAATGAAAACCTTAAACTGGTGCAGATCGATGTTGTTCCAATCAAGAAATTCCAAGCTGACATTGGGGGCTGCTGGATGGTGTTCTCTCACGCATAGCACAACACGACACAATAATCCCAGGAATGGCATTTTAGACATCTACTGCTTCTTTCAATAAAGCTGACTATAAAAAAGGCATGCCATACTTCGTCATTTTGCAAATAGCTAACATTATAGAAGATAGTTTGCAATATCAGTTTCCCCATCACCTGTTGCATTCACATGCTATGAAATAAAAAATTTCTCAGGAATACAAGAGAAACATGGAAAATTCATGTAGCGCTCCAGCTGACTTTCTAAAATCACATTAATTTAGCATGACTTGGTAGCTTCATAGAAATAAATAAAACAGCTTAAAGGTGCATAAAAAGAATAGATTCTCTCATTTGAGAGTAATGATAACGATAACTCTTTTCTACATTTTTGCGAGAACTGTATTGTGTATACCTCAGTTATTTGGTTGTATGTGTGAATTATTGTGTGATGATAGCCTTTGATGGTGTGAGCTTGAAATCTATGACTGAGGTCAATGAAGGTCTGGAGAACAACAAAAGCCTTTGAGCGAGTTTACTTCTTTTTATTTTATGATGATGATTGATAGGGAGAGGAACATTATTCAAGGAGAATGCCCGATGGGTGACCTACACATACCTTGACCCTTGACTGTACGACAGTGTGGTCATTGGTTGTCTGTCAGAGGGCAGACAAGGCTCAGGTGGAGAGGGTGTTATATCCGGTGGGACCAGTGGGGATTGTTGTTTGCCAAACCTCATATTTGGATGGAGGCCCAAGACCTAAGCCAATGCAGATGAATGATAAAAAAACAAAGCAAAGGTGTACTTTGAGAACAAGATGGAAAAAAGCAAAGAGAGGGAGATATTACTTGGCTGAGGGTATATTTTCAAGGCATTTGATTTAATTATAACAGCCTAATGGACATTTTAACTGGCCTGATATTAAACCAAATACTTGCTTGCCTGTCCACCTGGTATAAGATTGTCCCCAAAACCCAAATTACCTGGCTGTACCAAGTTGTACTCACACTTTGTATTTGCGCTCTCCAAGGTTGCAATTGACCTGAAAAGCCAGTGTGAGTGCAGTTGAAAGCTTCTTGAACCTTGTGACAACATTGGAATTTTGCTGAGCAATCGCATTACCAGATTAAGGATTGGGTGATTTTGTCTGTATTGAGGCCGAATCAATCATTAAATGGGATCAGGATTGTTCAATGAATGACACTTTTTCCATTTTATTCTGTTTTTGAAGATTTTAAAGTAATTTCAGTACAGGAATTTGAACATTAACTTACAGAAAAAGCTTATAACCTGTTTCTGTGTAAACCATTTGGCCCAGAAGCAACAACTGTCTCTGTCTGGTCATAATTGGCCGTATTTTCCTGTGGCAACAATTCACTTTGACAAACTGTGTGGCATTGCCGTTCAGGTGTCTTGAGTGTAATGAAAACAGACACAGAGTGAGCATGTTAATGAAATTTGAACCTTGCAATGGAACTTATACATTCATTGAACATGACAAAAGACATATGTCCCTGCTAATTGTCTAGCACGGCTATATGCCTGATGTATGATAGACTTTATTGTTTATCCATCTCACTCGAATAATCCCTTTTAGCAGTGTCTCCATAAAACGTATGCAGTTTCTATACTGATCCATTCTTGGGTGAAACAATAGAAGGCACAAGAAGCAGCTTTGCCCAGGGGTTGGCCAGAGGCTAATAATCCCAAATTAAGCTACATGTATTATTTACCAGGAGGAGAAAAAGGAATTGATGGAAGTCTTGAAATATTTACCCAGTCATTGATATTTTGACCTTGCCTCTCAGCTTTCATCAGCTGTCTGCAGAAAGACTACAAATGACTCTCCAGCCAAATGGCTCTTTCTCTGATGTTTACTGGCAATAAAGAATGAGTTGCAGAAATACATACACAATATCCTCAGGCATTATAGTCTTTCTTAAACGTTCATACAATCTTGATTTACAATTTTTATCATAATTCATAAAATAATGTACAATTTCCTACATGTACTACATGTAAAAATCCTAGAAGTTTCTATGTACAATGACATGTCTGGGTATTTCACAGGTAGAGATCTTAATTTGACAGTAAAGTTGGGCTATGAAAGTTCTCATTTGCACATGTAGTTTCCCTCACTTTACAGCCTATGGATACCAATCACAACAGTCATTACACATTGTTCAGATAGATGTGATAGCACTTGTATTGCAGATATTCTGACAGCTGACCACTTTGTAAGAACGAAACAGAGGAAACTTGATGACTAAGTATCCCCATGTCAGTCATGTCCACATCTGCATGCAAATTAAAGCAAATAATGTCATGTACATACATTTTGCTATCAAACAATATCTTGAATTATTGTATTCATGCGTAATACTTTGAGCAATATTTCCACATAATCTCTGCTCATGTATGCTTGTGCTCTGAGGCTGTTCTTAGCAGTATTACCAAAAGTTTTGTGACCGACTGGCTATGCATGACAACGAAATAAAGGTTTTTCAGAAATGTCGTCACAATTTAACTCCAACACACAAAAACCTTTGCCAATTTGAGTCCAGTACTGTGCCTGTGTGCTAAGGTCAAAGAGAACTGAAACAGGAGAGTTTAGGAAGGCAATCAGCTAATGCATGCCATTGTAGTTGGAATTCTGTCTGCAGAAATCTCATTTAAAGCTATTTGGTCCCAAAGTATTCAATTGTCATTTGTCATTGCGTAATTGAATGCAACCCAGACAAGCAGACAGCACACAGCAGCCCTCTTGACTGATGCTGTTTAAATGTTTCTCATTCTCTGGGTTTTCGGGTTGTATGTGTTGTTTATACCACTTGTGATGCATAAGGTAATCCCTGCCGGGTATAAGATGCAAAAATCATGGGTGACATGCTCACACCTGCAACAGCTAAAAACTCCTCCCCGAGCAATTATATTAAATAGTTCCGCTATTGCCCACATTTAGGACTGGCGCCACCGTCTCCCTTCCCGCCAAAAAAGATCCACACCCTTCACTCTCACCTACTGCTCTTCACTTCTACCTGGCTCAACCACTTCCACTCATCGTATCTTCCTCATCTTACCCTCATTTTAAAGCTCTTCTCAAGCCCATTCCATTTGTTAATGTCTCAATGCCCATACATTTTCACCTATTTGCCTAATTCTATACATTTCCATCAATCCAAATTTCCTTTCAAGAGATCTTTTCCTTTCCTTACGAGCCATGCCCTCAATTACAAGCTCAGGTGTAAGTACACTTTACTGCACCTTACACCAATACATATGCAAGTGCATTTGTAACTTCAATTCCTCTACCACCAATCTTTACTTATATTACAATTATTACTCAAATGCTATTTCAAATGGTCAGCATGCAACACGGGCCCAGATGCCCCATGCAGGTGGGGGGGGGGGTTAATTATTCCCCATTATACTAGTCCTGCCCCAAATCATGGGTAAATCTAGTTACGAATCAATTCCATAATGTTCTATTGTTCAGTGGTTCTGTTTTCCATTAAGCAGTGTAAGACACTGTTGGATATTTGCTTAATTTATTCTAGATTTCTGTTCTCATCTTAAACATCCCTTTGACATTTTTATCAGGCAGGTTGGAGTTATGGCGATGGTTGCATTTTGTGCCTATACCCAAAACTTAAGCCGTCTACATTGACTTCCTCTGCAACGCTCTTCCATCCTTAGGACACAGCGCGGTTCAAATTAACAATGACTTTTTTATGTCATTCAGTCAACACACTTTGATGTTATGAAATCCGAAAATAATTCATAAATTCAGTAGAAAAACATCTGCTGATTTTGTTGACATGTCTTCATGATGAACGTCACCAACGTATTCAATCTACATTGAAGTATGTCATAGACCAGACACGATAAGAGTTATGAAACTGTTAGTCATTTGGATATTTTTACACCACTCCAAAAAGCCACTAGTTTCCTTTCCATTGTAGTGCAAATTCAAGCAAACTTGTATTCTGAAAAAATTAAGCTAAAATGTCTCTTAAATTTGCCACGCTTACATATCTGATTTTGTCAGTTCAAAATGAAAAGCTTCAAATTTTGCATATCAATGTTGTGCCGATCAGGAATGCCAGCTGACATTGGGATATATTGAATGGAATTCTTTAATACACAACACAACCTGACATACTATTCCTTGGAAGGGAATTTTACTAGAGACATGTACCATTTCCTTCAATAGGCTTACTACAAGGGAATGCCAAAAGTTCTCATGTTACCAATAGCTAAAGGTTTGCCATATCTATTTTCCATCACCTGTTGCTTTCACACACAATGAAAGGATGCCATCCTGAGAGAACGGAGACAATCCAGACAAAGCATGACAAATTCTCATGGCACTCTGGATTTCTTTTTCAAATCACTTGTTTGCAAGAATAGGCCATACTTACATTTTGTGGGGTGATGTTCTGGTACCACAGGAAATTCGTAAGGAGTATGTTGAAAAATACAATTGGTCTCACCTAGACATGATTAAGACACCACTTTTATATCATATCACAAAATGGTTTATTTTCATAATATCATGGATGTATTTGGCTTGCCAAAAAGAAACATGACAGAATCGGCCTAAGTGTAGAAAATGATTTTGCAGAAGAAAATATAAACACTTTTAAAACTTACACTATTAATGGATCCATTTAATTGCTCTCTAACACTCTTTAGTATTACAATTTCATTTACTTGCTGCAACAGAATTTCACACGTGTTCCGAATTAGTGCCGAGGTTTCCTTTGAAATCTTTCTTTTCTTCAGGGGAATTTTAAGAAGTTTCACAAATATAGAAAGATGATCCTGAAGATATCTTTTAAAACTAGAAATGCCAAAACATCTTAGTTGGATTCCAAAAACAACAACTACAGAAAAATGTGAAGAATGAAGTTCATTTACATGCTACAACATGCAAATTCTGACACGCACTGATATTCCTCGATGTAAGACCAATCTGTGAATCTGTGATATCATAACACCCTCCTTGCATTCCTGAAAACAGGTTTCTCCAAACTCAACAACTGCTAATAACATGAATGACAGACATATTTATAGTTCCCCCAAATTCTGCACATATTGTCCAGTTATGGCATTGCAGTAACACATTTTATGGTTTTTATTCATTTTTTCAAAAACATGAAAAATGTTTTGGTAAAATAAGGTCCTTACAATAATAGTAAATGCGAATATTCCCTTGTTTTCTTGTTATGAGACAGACTAAGTGTAATTAACAGGCTACACTTTGCCAGCTTTGACGGTGATATCAAAGAAATTTGTAGCTTCCAAATATAAAACATCTGTCTGCTTTGCTGCAGTACCGGCTTGTGCTTTGCCAGGTAGCATTACATATATTAGAGATAAACGGCAAAGGTTGTCATCGGCTGATTGCTATGGGTCCCAAAGCCCCAAAGGTGATCTTTTTGGCCAATTTCACTGAGTTATGGTCCTACTGAACAATAAACATTACTGCAGAATGGCTTTGCCCAAGTAGCCAATGGGTTTATGAATGCATATAGGCAATCAGATACCAGAAATAGAAAGATTGCAGTACTTTTACATCTGTATGTCGCATAATATATGTTCTGGCCTACAAGTCTACTATTAAGTTTGAAATGCAAAACCTTCCAGTCAAACCAGCAAACACCATTAAAATTCCTATCTAAGCTGGAATCAGCCTTCATGTGAACTTGCATTACATTTTGTTACCTTTGCCATGAAAATCCTGTTGAATAACTTCTAGCAAAGAGACTGAGACAACAAAAATAAATAGAGTGAAAGGCTAAATGGCTTTTTGAAGTCAAAGCCTGTCAAATGGCTTCCATCAGATGTCATCTAAGCAGGCAATTCTAATTCAGTCTTCATTCATGATTGCTCTTTCAAGCACTCACTGCATTTGCAAACAACTATTATCACTATGACAGCTTCTCAAAAGATCATTTAAAAGCTTTCTTCTTTGACACAACCACACTTCAGCAAGAAAATACCACAATTTTTAAAGAGTTTTTGAAAGGACTACATCAATCGGAACGCTTTGCTCAGCATGCCACAACCAGCTCTTGTTGTCTTTAATGGGCTCCATTGCTTCAAATACACTTCATAAATATGGGTGTCTACTTGCTTGAATTCATTTATCAAGCAAGCTTCATTTAGTTTTTTTAGTGATGACTAGGGATGCAAATTGTTTGAAATGCTGTCAATTAGCAACATACACTTGCTTGGCAGTTGACAATTCATTAAGATTATCTTTTTCAAACTACAGTGATGTTTATCTGTCTACCAGTCTGTCTTATCGATATTGCTATCAATTAAAGACATTTTCCCGCATGATGTTCACAATTTTTAAACTTATATTGTTCCAAATACCACATAAATGGACTTACATGCCATTTACTGGTAGTGCTGCTATTCACTGCTGCCATAACCAGCCTGTTTTCTCTTTGCTTATCAATTTTAACAAATTACTTAGAAACTGCATGGATCCAGTTTCTGGCAACATAACAAAGATAACCAGTTTGATTGTCACTGATGTACCGATTTTGTGATGAGTGAGTGTTTGAGTTTAAATTGGTTTTGGATAATGTAAATATGATGTACTACTATGTTTGGGCCATTCTTTGGTGCTTCAAAGTAGGTGTAGGTAGGAAGTTATTTTATGGTACGTATGTGTACAAGGGTAAAGCGGTGACTGATTCTTCCTTCCTGCTGGGGTAGTCAGACTTTATTTTGGTTGTAAATGTATCAGCCCTTAGCCTTCATTGAAGGATAAAAACTTTCAATGGGCAATGCAAGGCCATCTAACTTCTATGATAATGAATACCCATTTTTTCAAAGAGTACTCTTCATCTTTTCTTTTCAGCCCTTGTCAAGATTTTTTCACCCTTTGAGAGTTCACCCCTATTATTAGAGGCCAGAGAAAATTACACTCCTTTTCTAATGAAAACCTTAAACTGGTGCAGATCGATGATGTGCCAATCAAGAAATTCCAAGCCGACATTGGGAGCTGCTGGATGGCGTTCTCTCATGCATAGCAGTGATAGCACAACACGACACAATAATCCCAGGAATGGCATTTAAGGCATCTACTGCTTCTTTCAATAAAGCTGGCTATGAAAAAAGCATGCCAAACTTCGTCATTTTACCAATAGCTAACATCATAGAAGATAGTTTGCAATATCAGTTTCTCCATCACCTGTTGCATTCACATGCAATGAAATAAAAACTTTCTCAGGAATACAAGGGCAACATGGAAAATTCACATAGCGCTCCAGCTGATTTTCTAAAATCACATTAATTTAGCATGACTTGGTAGCTTCATAGAAATAAATAAAACAGCTTAAAGGTGTACAAAAAAGTAGATTCTCTCATTTAACCGTTTTCTACATTTTTTGAGAAATGTATAGTGTATACCTCAGTTATTTGGTTTATGTATGATGACAGCCTTTGATTATGTGAGATTGAAATCTATGACTGAAATCAATGAAGGTCTGCAAAACAAAAGCCTTTGAGCAAGTTCACTTCTTGGGAATTTATGATGATGATTGATAGGGAGAGGAACATTATTCAAGGACAATACCCGATGGGTGACCGACACGTACCTTGACCCTTGACTGCACAACTCTGTGGTTAAATAATCTGAATCTGAATCTGAATCTGAATCTGTGGTTTCATGGTTATGGGTCATAAGGCAGACGGAGAGGGCATAAGCGTAGGAATTTTGGAAAAATCAATTTTTCATGCGCTTTTGTGCAGAACATTTTGTGAATTCATTATTTTTGGGACTATTTGGGCAATATTTTTTGGGCAGCACCCCTAAAATTTATTGACCTCCTACGCCTACGGGATAGGGTGTTATATCTGGTGGGCAATACTGGGTATTGTTGTGAGAACAAATGAGTAAGGATAGGAAAAGGCAAAGACAGGGATCGAGATGTTACTTGGCTGAGGGTATATATTTTCAAGGCATTTGATTTAATTATAACAGCCTGATGGACCTTTTTTAACTGGCCTGATATTAAACTAGATGCATGCTTCCTCCAATACATGCTTGCTTGTCCTTGAGGTACAAGATTGTCCCCAAAACCCTAGTACCAAGTGATACCCACACATTGTATTTGCACTCTGCAAGGCTGCAATTGACCTGAAATACCAGTGTGTGTGCAGTTGAAAGGTTCTTGAACCTTGTGACAACATTGGATTTTAGCTGAGCAATCACAATACCAGATTAAGGATTGTGTGATTTTGTCTGTATTGTGACCAAAGCAATCACTAAATGGGTCAGGCTTGTTCAATGAATGACACTTTTTCCATTTTATTCTGTTTTTGAAGATTTTTAAGTAATTTCACTCCAGGGATTTGAGGATTTGCTTACAGAAAAAGCTTGTGACCTGTTTATGTGTAAACCATTTGGCCCAAAAGCAACAGCTCTCTCTTTCTGGTCATAACTGGCTGTTGATAATTGTCAACTATTTTCATGTAGCAACATCTCACTTTGACAAACTGCGTGATATTGTGCGTTAAGGTATCTTGAATGTGATGAAAACAGACACCATCATCATCATCATCATTGTGTTACTCCAAAAACATATGGCTAAATTTGGAGGCTTCATGCTTGAAGTACAAGAAGTGGAGATAAAGAATAAAAACAGAAGAATATGGACATATATATATATACAAGTGTGAAAGAAGAGATCAATTTGAGGCTAAGTGGGTTGAAGGTGACCAGTGCTGACTTAAACTGGTCTACAATGACACATAGTGAGCATTTGTAATGTAATTGGAACCTTGCAATCGAACTTATACATTCATTTGTGATTGCTTGTGGCTGCACATTTTGCTGTCTTTATCGGAGGGGCAGTAAACTAGTGATTAAGATGAGATGTTGCATCCCTAACATCCTAGATGATTACATGCGTCACATTGACCATGGCAAAAGATGTCCCTGATAATTGTCTAAGCTATCTGTCTATTGTCTGATGTTGATCTATCTCACTCGAATAATCCCTTTCAGCAGTGTCTCCATAAAAAGGTATGCAGTTACTACCAATCTTGTCTTGGATGAAACAATAGAAGACACAAGAAGCAGCTTTGCCCAGGGGTTGGCCAGAGGCTAATACTCCCAAATGAAGCTATATGTATTATTTACCAGGAGTAGAAAAAAGAATTGATGGAGGTCTTGAAATATTTACCCAGTCGTAGATATTTTGACCTTGCCTCTCAGCTTTCATCAGCTGCCTGCAAAAAGACTACATGACTCTCCAGCCAAATGGTTCTTTCCCTGATATTCCTTCAACAAAAGTGACTTGCAGAAACACATGCACAAGTAAGATTTGTTCAGGCACTTTAGTTTTTCTTCGACATTTATGCTATCTTGAATTTAAAATTTTTATCATAATTCATAAAATGATGAACATTTTCTTAGGATGGTGGATACTTGAAGGTACACACCCAGACTCTGCACGCTTGATCTGATGGATTTTTTCAAAAACAGACTATTGATTACCAGGTGTTAACACTTCAGTGTTTGCAATTGATTACTGCCATTCTCATGTAAGTGTTGCTCACCAAACCTTTCCAAGGTTTTAGTAAAACTTTATGGGAGTCAATGGAAGGCTGGCAAGCGATTAACCCCCTGTCCTCGCATCCTTCTAACATGTAAAATAATTGTCCCAGGTGCAAAGTTTCATACTTTATCACAGGTTTTACCTCGTGTATTACACATGCAGCATTTGCAGCTTCTCGTGACCCTGTAATAACAGTACGGTAATGTCTTCAAAATGACTTCGAAACTTTCTCACCAAACTTTTAGAAAGTTTTGTGAGCGACGCTTACACGGGATTGGCAGTATGTGCATTTCCCAAAAGGTTTACAGACCTCTACAATCTACAACAGCTGATAACCCCTGCTCAACAAAGAAACTTGAGACTATAAAAACTAACATCAATATCTTTGCACTGACTGACAGAAAATATAACAATAAAAAATGCACAATGGTACAGTGCATGAGGCAGTGCAGCTACTATATACGCAGAACACAAATATCACAGGCATTGTACCAAGCCTTCCTGTGCAAATTAGTTGAAATGCTTGAAAAAAAAAAGGCATTGATGAGAGTCCACTAGCTAACCAAGAAAATCAAAACAATGATTACAGGGAGTCTGGTTTTTATTTGGGCTACACACGTTGATTTCACTGGTGTGCACTGACGTATAGTTTTTACCTGCAGCGAACAAATTCAAAGAAGGTATTGTATTCACTTGTATAAAATGTCGTCCGTCCACCGAGCTGGCGGCGGGCGGATAGCTTGTTTCCAAGCCAGTACTCAGCCCCATTGTATGTACATGGATGAAATTTTGGTACACATGTACCCTATATAGCCTAGATGGTCGTGTTTTTCTTTTTGATGGTCTGATTGATGTATATTCTATATCTTTTTAAATATTGATGAAAGTACAAAAAAAATAGTTTCCGTTTCCTGTCCAAGACTTAGCCACCATTACCTTTACTTCAATAAAATTTTGTACAGATATAGCCTATATGGCCTAGGTCATAAAACTGTGAATAAGACAATTCCATTGTATATAGTCTTGTTTTTCTTTCACGTATGCTCCCCATGATAGAATACCACATTCACTGTTGTGAAGACAGTGAAGTTCTTCGCTGAAGGTTTGCTGCTTGCAGCCTATGTTTATAACACCATGCAGATTAGTTAAACTTCCCTCACACCTGTCTCGGTATTTCGCAGGTAAAGATCTTTGACCTGTAGTTTCCCAAACTTTATAGCCTATGGAAATCAATCACAACAGTTATTACACATTGTTCGGATAAATGTGATAGCACTTGTATTGTAGATATTCTGACAGGTGACCACTTTGTGAGAACTAAACAGAGGAAACTTGATGACTAAGTATCCTCATGTCAGTCATGTCCACATCTGCATGCAAATTAAAGCAAATAATGTCATGTACATACATTTTGCTATCAAACAATATCCATTTTTACTTGAATTATTGTATTCATGCATAATACTTTGAGCAATGTTTCCACATGATCTCTGATCATGAGTGCTTGTGCTCTGAGGCTGTTCTTAGCAGTATTATCACAAGTTTTTCTGGCTATGCATGACAACGAAACAAAGGTTTTTCTGAAATGTCGTCACAATTTCAACTCCAACACACAAAAACCTGCCAGTTTGAGTCCAATACAGTGCCTGTGTGCAAAGGTCAAAGAGAACTGAAACAGGAGAGTTTAGGAAGGCAATCAGCTAATGTGTGCCATTGCAGTTGGAATTCTCTCTGCAGAAATCCCATTTAAAGCTATTTGGTCACAAAGTACTCAATTATCATTTGTCATTGAGTAATTGAATGCCACCCAGACTAGCAGACAGCACACAACAGCCCGCTTGACTGATACTGTTTTATAGTTTCTCATTCTTTGGGTTTTCAGGTTGTATGAGTTGTTTGTACCACTTGTGATGCATACTGTAAGGTAAATTCCATGATGTTCTGTCAGTGGTTCCACGTTCTGTTATGTATTGTAAGGCAATGTTTGATCTGGATCTTGGCTTAATTTTTCTAGATTTCCCTTCTCACCTTAAACATCCCTTTGCGTCATGGGCGGCCATACTAATCATTGAGAGACAAAAGGTTTCAGGACATGCAAATGGCTTCAGTCCACCTATGTACTAGCATATGACAAATCAAAGAAATGTCCGAGACATGTGTGTTTTGATATATTTGTCACAGATTCGATCCAATTTTACAGTTGATTATGAAAAATATTTTCTCAAAATCACAGTTATTGTTGGGTGTTGTTGGTTCTACAAGTTTTAAATTCTTATCTATTTCTATCTTGTATCTAACTGCTAAAAGCACACATAGTAACAAACAATGTATAACAGTTTGTGATCACTACTGTTGATGTATGTTAATTAGAATTTGTCATGTGATTTTGGAATAGGCTCCCACTAGTTATGCATTTCTTCAAAAATACGCAAATGCTATAATGGAAAAAATGATTTGCATGCCACAACATTATCAAAAAAAGTTAGATGTACAAGGTCAACTATTGCATTTGCACCATATCTGTATGGTATTGCAAAATGACCCTGCTTGTGCAATCTCCAAATTCGAATTGCATGTATACGTTTGTATTGTCTTATAGGGTATTATTGGTATGCATGCGCGTGCTTTGCATAGGCGTATGAGAGGGGGTCAGGGGGGCCGTTGGCCCCTCGTCCCGACGTCCCCCAAAATTTGGGAAACAGTAAGATTTTGGCAAAAAGGCTGAAAAATTTGGGCAGTTGATTAAATAAAAACTACTCAAAATTAATAATTTCCAGGTAATTTAATTTGAAATGGTATTCAATTAAGATCTTGAAATCCGGGCAAACATCGCATGCCCCCCCCCCTCCCCCAAATTCTCCCTTTGACATTTTCACCAGGCAAGATGTAGATATGGCGATGGTTACTTTTTGTTCCTATACCCAAAACTTATGCCATCTACATTGACTTCTTCTGTAACGTTCGTCCATCCATAGGACAAAGCACAGTTCAAATGAACAATAACTTTTTTATGTCATTCAGGGAGAATTAAATTCTGATTTCAATGCCTCCAAAATTTTGTAACAGTTCATAGTAGAAGACGATCATAAAGTCTAAATTGCTTTAGGTAACACACTTTGATGTAAGTAATACGAGACCCAAAATAATTTATAAAGTCAGTAGAAAAACATCTGCTGATGTTTTTGCCATGTCATCATGATGAACGTCACCAATGTATTCGATCTACATTGAACTATGTGCTAGACCAGACATGATAGGAGTTATGAAAATGTTAGTCATTTGGATATTTTTACACCACTTCAAAAAGCCACTAGTTTCCTTTCCATTGTAGTGCAAATTCAAGCAAACTTGTATTCTGAAAAAATTAAGCTAAAATGTCACTTAAATTTGCCACGCTTACATGTCTGATTTTGTCCTTTCAAAATGAATAGCTTCAAATTATGCATATCAATGTTGTGCCGATCAGGAATGCCAGCTGACATTGGGATATATTGAATGGAATTCTCTCATGCACAACACAACCTGACAAACTATTCGTTGGAAACATGTACTGTTTCCTTCAATAGGCTTACTACAAGGGAATGCCAAAAGTTCTCTTGTTACCAATAGCTAAAGGTTTGCCATATCTATTTCCCATCACCTGTTGCTTTCACACACAATGACATGATGCCATCCTGAGAGAACGGAGACAATCCAGACAAAGCATGACAAATTCTCATGGCACTCTGGATTTCTTTTTCAAATCACTTGTTTGGAAGAATAGGCCATACTTACATTCTGTGGTGTGATGTTCTGGTACCACAGGAAAGTCATAAGGAGTATGTTGAAAAATACGATTGGTCTCACCTAGACATGATTAAGGCACCACTTTTATATCATATCACAAAATAGTTTATTTTCGTAATATTATGGATGTATTTGGCTTGCCAAAAAGGAACATGACAGAATCGGCCTAAGTGTCGAAAATGATTTTGCATAAGATTAGTGAAAATATGATAAACACTTTTAAAACTTACACTATTAACGGATCCATTTAAGTGCTCTCTAACACTCTTTAGTATTACAATTTCATTTACTTGCTGCAACAGAATTTCACATGTGTTCTGAATTAGTGTGGAGATTTCCTTTAAAATCTTTCTTTTCTTCAGGGGAATTTTAAGAAGTTTCACAAATATGGAGAGATGATCCAATTCTGACACGCAGTGATACTCCTCAAATGTAAGACAAATCTGTGAATCTGTGATATAAAGATGGTGTCATATAATCTATGCATTCCTGAAAACAGGTTTCTCCAAACTCAACAAATGATAATAACGTGAATGACAGATATATCTATTGCACCCCATTCTGAAATGCACCAGTCATATTGTCCAGTTATTGCATTGTACACATTTTTTCCACCAAAAACATTAAAAATGTGTCAGTAAAATAAGGTTCTTACAAAAATAGTAAAAGTGAATATTCCCTTGTTTGTCTTGTTATGAGAGAACTAAGCGTTGTTAACAGACTACACTTTGCCAGCTTTGACGGTGATATCAAAGAAATGTCTCTTTGTAGATTCCAAATATAAAACAACTGTGTGTTTTGCTGCATTACCAGCTAGTGCATTGCCAGGTAGCATTACATATATCAGAGATAAACTGCAAAGGTTGTAATCGGCTGATTGATATGGGTCCCTAAACCTAAAAGGTGATCCTTTTGGCCAATTCCACTGAGTTATGTTCCTACTAATACAATAAACATTACTGCAGAATGGCTTTGCCCCAGTAGCCGATGGGTTTATGAATGCATATAGGTGATCAGATACCAGAAGTAGAAAGATTGCTGTACTTTTACATGTGTCCGTTACATAATTTAGGTTCTGGCCTAGAAAACTACTATTAAGCTGCATAACTGCTTTCAAAAGAAACTGAGACAAAAATGAATAGAGTGAAAGGCTAAATGGCTTTTGATGTCAAAGCCTGTCAAATGTCTTTCCATCACATGTCATCTAAGCATGCAATTCAAATTCAATCTTCTTTCAAGATTACTCTTTCAAGCACTCACTACATTGCAAACAACTGTTATCACTATGACAGCTTCTCAAAGGATCATTTAAAAGCTTTCTTCTTAAACACAACCACACTTCAGCAAAAAATAACACAATTTGTTGGGAGTTTTTGAAAGGAGTACATCAATCAGAACGCTTTGCCGAGCATGCCATGACCAGCTCTTTAATAGATTCCATTGCTTCAAATACACTTCATAGAAAATATGGGTGTCTACTTGCTTGAATTCATTTATCATGCAAGCTTCTTTTTATGGCTTTTTAGTGATGACTAGGGAACAAATTGTTTGAAATGCTGTCAATTAGCAACCTACACTAACTTGGCAGTTGACAATTCATTACAGGTGATTTCATTACCATGCGATTCTGGTCATTCACAGTTGCCTGTGAGGAATCAATGCAATGTATGAACTTACAACGTTTGATAGATCAGCTGAGTGACGTTCTGTTATCCCCAAACCAATCAGATTAAACAAAAATGCTTTGTATTTAGTGTGTGTAGAATCTGAGAATCGTGTACTAATGAAATCACCTGTAAGATTATCTTTTTCAAACTGCAGTTATGTTTATCTGTCTACCAGTCTATCTTATTGATATTGCTATCAATTAAAGATGTTTTCCCGCATGATGTTGACAAATTTTAAACTTATAATGTTACAAAAATACCACATCAATGGACTTACATGCCATTTACAGGGTGTCTACAGAAAAAGAGGACAGTCTCTTGTCTTCCTTTTCGCACTCATTTTACCTCAGAATTTTGTGATAAGTTTAATATAAGAGTGGATTTGACAGTCAACCATATTACATATATTGCTAATATGTTTATTTGTGAATTAGATCACAACTAAAGGCAAAATGCAAGTATTTTATGCGAAAGTGCTTGCGTTGCTCAAAGCTGACCATGGTCGTCCTGTTTTCCTCATTGTGACGAGAATTTTTTTACCACTTATGGTACTTGTGAGAGAAGGAATGAATCATTTGTAAGTAGCGGGACATTTGCTGATGCTCCAGATGCCAATAATTCAACTTCAGGACCTAGCGCTTGGTCTTCAACATGCATGAAGTCATCTGATGATAAGAAAATCACAAAAATGTCTCAAATAGCCATTGACCAGAGTGCCCGAATCAATGCAAATGTTTATTATAACGTTCTGAAATAATTTGTGAGGCCATGGCGTCAGACAAGAAACTCTTTTGGTGGCAAAATCATCTTCCAACAAGGTGGAGCACCTGTTCATACTACATTGAAGACTCAGGAGTGCCTCAAAACAAACCTGCTGAGCACGGTAGAGTGCCACCCCTTCTCTCCTGAGCTGGACCCAGTGGTTTGTTCAGTGCCGGCAACTTTGAAGGCAGAATCCAACAAGTTACTCTAACTCATCTGCAGAAAGTTACCACAGCAAGGGCTGCGAATAAGGAGTAATTTCACTGTTCTGAATATACTGTTCACATCATGTTTTGTTGAATAATGATGCTTGGCACAAAATAAACAGTAAACAAGTAAAATTGTGTTGACTGTCCTTTTTTCTGTAGACACTCTGTACGTGTAGTGCTGCTATTCACTGCTGCCGTAACAAGCCTGTTTTTCACTTTGCTTATCAATTTTAACAAATTACCTTGACACTGGATCCAGTTTCTCAAAAATTCAACATTTGTTTTCTCTTGGGATAGAGAAGCCATCAATAATAGATGGGACAGAGGCACCGGCTCAGCGAGCAAAGCCAGGTGTGTCGTCCCTTATGGCTATCAGGCGAGTGGAGTGCTCCAGATGGTTCAATCAAAAAAAGTGATTCAGACATCCCATAATATGATCCTGGCATTTTTTTCTCATCACGCGTGACTACAACGTGACTACCTTCTTCTTCTTCCGCAAAAACAAAAAACAAAATTTTCCGAAAAAGAAATATTTTTCCAAAAAATTTAAAAATTTCGGAAAAAAAAAATTTTCCGAAAAAATAAATTTTCCCGAAAAATAAAAAAAATTTTGGGAAAAATAAAAAATTTATCCAAAAAACAAAAATTTTCCAAAAAATAGAAAAATTATCCAAAATTTTAGAAAAAAAATTTTTTTTTTCCAAAAAAACAATAATTAAAAGAGAAAAAAATAACCTTTGAAAAAAAACAATATTTCCCATAAAAAATAAAATTACAAAAAAAATAATGCTTGTCAACCAATCGAGTATTTACAAGTCCCGTCTTCTATGCTGCGGCATTATCATATTATAAGATATTTTAAATTAATCATATCTCTTCTTAATATACGTATTTTTTATTTTAATCTCCTCCTTCCTCTTCTCATCAGAAACAGGAAAAATGCTCAACCACTGAGCTGAAGCTTACACCAAGTGTTTTCCCAGTGTCTCTTCTATTTCAGCTATGCCTTCACAATCGCTGGGTTAATATTTTTACCTCATTTTTGCAGCTAATATCTCATGCTTTATGAAAAGTGACAAACCGTGAGAAGTCTGACCAATTATATGATAGGATTTTCTGATGTCAGACCAAAGATTCAACAGATTATTTTGTCAGTTGCTCAGAGTCTTCAATTATGAAATTACCTGTAAGAATATGACTTTTATGAGTACTGTAGTGCAACAAGAAATAGCACTAATCAAAACTTCATCAAAGAAATCAAACAGAATAGGAGTGATGGAGTTTAAATTGGTTTTGGGATTTTAGTGAATTTAATGTGTATGGTTGTTCAAAGCATGGTAAAGGTAGGAAGTGATTTTACGGTATATCCCAAAAGTGTGAATGGGTAAAGCGGTGGCTGATTCTTCCTTCCTGCTGGGGTAGTCATACTTTATTTTGGTTGTGCTGTATCAGCCCTTAGCCTTCATGGAAGGTTAAAAACTTTCAATCGGCAATGCAAGGCCATCCAAGCTCTATGATAATGAATACCTATTTCTTTCAAAGAGTACTCTGCATCTTTCTTTTCAGCCCTTGTCATCATTTTTTCACCATTTGAGAGTTCACCCCTATTATTAGAGGCCAGAGAAAATTACACTCCTTTTCTAATGAAAACCTTAAACTGGTGCAGATCAATGTTGTGCCAATCAAGGAATTCCAAGCTGACATTGGGAGCTGCTGGATGGCATTCTCTCACGCAAAGCACAACACGACACGTCAATCCCAAGAATGGCATTTTAGACATCCACTGCTTCTTTCAATAAAGCTGAACATGAAAAAAGCTTGCCAAACTTCGTCATTTTACCAATAGCTAACATTACAGAAAATAGTTTGCAATATCACTTTCCCCATCACCTGTTGCATTCACATGCAAGAAATAAAAACTTTCTCAGGAATACAAGGGAAACATGGAAAATTCACAAAGCGCTCCAGCTGACTTTGTAATATCACAATGTCATTAATTTAGCATGACCTGGTAGCTTCATAGAAAGAAATAAAACAGCTTAAAGGTGTACAAAAAAAATATTACCTTGACCCTTGACTGTACGACAGTGTGGTTACTTGGTTGTCGGTCAGAGGGCACACAAGGCTCAGGTGAAGAGGGTGTTATATCTGGTGGGTATTGTTGTTTGCCACACCTCACATTTGGATGGAGGCCCAAGACCAAGGTCAACGCAGAGATGTATGACAAAACAGAGCAAAGGTGTGGTATGAGAACAAATGAGTAAGGATGGGAAAGGCAAAGACAGGGAGATGTCACTTGGCTGAGGGTATATTTGCCAGGCATTTGATTTAGTTATAACAGCCTAATTGACCTTTTAACTGGCCTGATATTAAACCAGATGCATGCTTCCCCGAATACTTGCTTGCCTGTCCTTGATGTACAAGAGTGTCCCCAAAACCCTAATTATCTGGCTATACCAAGTAATACCCACACATTGTATTTGCACTCTCCAGTCTCCAAGGTTGCAATTAACCTAAAATACCAGTGTGAGTGAAGTTGAAAGCTTCTTGAACCTTGTGACAACATTGGATTTTTGCTGAGCATTCACATTACCAGATTAAGGATTATATGATTTTGTCTGTATTGTGTCCAAAGCAATCATTAAATGGGATCAGGATTGTTCAATGAATGAACTTTTTCCATTTGATTCTGTTTTTGAAGATTTTAAAGAAATTTCTCTCCAGAAATTTTACGATTTACATACAGAAAAAGCTTGTAACCCGTTTCTGTGTAAATTGGCCCGAAAGCAAAAGCTCTCTCTGTCTGGTCATAACTAGCTGTTGATAATAGTCAAATATTTTCCTGTTACAACATTTCACTTTGACAAACTGTGTGACATTGCCGTTAAAGTGTCATGTATGTAATGAAAACAGACACACAGTGAGCATATTGATCAAATTTGAACCAATGGAACTTATACATTCACTGAACATGGCAAAAGACATGTCCCTGCTAATTATCTTGCTGGGCTATGTCTGATGTCTAAGAGACTTTCTTGTCTATCCATCTCACTGGAATAATCCCTTTTAGCAGTGTCTCCATAAAAAGGTATGCAGTTACTACCAATTGAGTCTTGGGTGAAACAATAGAAGGCACAAGAAGCAGCTTTGCCCAGGGGTTGGCCAGAGGCTAATACTCCCAAATGAAGCTATATGTTTTATTTACGAGGAGGAGAAAAAGAATTGATGGAGGTCTTGAAATATTCACCCAGTCGTAGATATTTTGACCTTGCCTCTCAGCTTTCACCTATGTTCCGTCTGATAAAAGTTACTTGCATAAATACATGGACAAGTAAGATTTTTTTCAGGAATTTTAGTTTTTCTTCGACATTCATACAATCTTGATTTAAAAATTTTATCATAATTCATAAAATAATACACAATTTCCTAGGGTGGTGGATATACTTGAAGGTCCGCACTGAGATGCTGCAGTCTTGATCTGATGGATTCGTTCTAATTTGTGGGAAAAACAAATAATTGATAACCAGGTGCGAACAATTCAGTTTTTGCAATTGATGACTGCCATTCACATGTAATTGTTACTCACCAAACCCTTCTCTTCTCTTCTCTTCTCATGTCTTCTTTTAACTTTTTTAATTTTTCTCGCACTCTTTTACTCTTCTTCCAACTTTTTTTTTTCTTCAAATACATTCTCTCCATCTTTTCTCTCTCCTTAAAATATTATTCTTCCACTCTTTACTGTCTTCTTCTCCCCTTTCTCTTCTTATCAGAAATAGGAAAAATGCTCATCCTTTGAAATGAAGTTTGCACTAAAGTGTACTCCAAGTGTCTCTTTTATTTAGGACATGCCTTCACAATTGCTGTTTCAATATTTAGACTTCATTTTTCCAGCAAACATCTCGTGCTTTATGCTAAAAGTGACCCACTGTGAGAAGTTTGATATTATCTGTAAGAATATGAGTACCGTAGTGCAAGAAGAAATTTATAGCGCTAATCGAAACTTCATAAAAAAAGTGAAACAGAATGGGAGTGATGGAGTTTTAATTGGATTTGGACTAGTGTGATCCTAAAAGCAACAGCTCTCTCAGCCTGGTCATAACTTGCTGTTGATAATAGTCAAATATTTTCCAGTGGCAACATTTCACTTTGACAAACTGTGACATTGCTGTTCAGGTGTCTTTAATGTAATGAAAACAGACACGCAGTGAGCATATATGTAATGAAATTTGAACCTTGCAATGGAACTTATGTACATTCACTGAACATGACAAAAGACCTATATATGCCCATGCTGATTGTCTAGCTAGGCTATATATGTCTAAGAGACTTTCTTGTCTATCCATCTCACTGGAATAATCCCTTGTAGCAGTGTCTCCATAAAAAGGTATGCAGTTACTACCAATTGTGTCTTGGGTGAAACAATAGAAGGCCCAAGAAGAAGAGTTGCCCAGGGGTTGGCCAGAGGCTAATACTCCCAAATGAAGCTATATGTATTATTTACAAGAAGGAGAAAAAGGAATTGATGGAAGGCTTGATATATTCACCCAGTCGTAGATATTTTGACCTTGCCTCTCAGCTTTCATCAGCTGTCTGCAAAAAGACTACATATGACTCTCCAGCCAAATGGTTTTTTCACTGATATTCCGTCAACAAAACATGACTTGCAGAAATAAATTACACAATATAAGATTTGTTCAGGCATTTTAGTTTTTCTTCGACATTCATTCAATCTTGATTTAAAATTTTTATCATAACTCATAAAATAATAAACAATTTCCTGTGGTAGTGGATACTTGAAGATCCAACCAAAGACTCTACACTCTGCCTCTGATGGATTTTTTCTAATTTATAGTGAGCATACATTCCAGCTCCTATAATATCAAAAACAGGTAATTGATGACCAGGTGTGAACCCTTTAGTTTTTACAATTGATTACTGCCATTCTCATGTAAGTGCCGCTCACCGAAAATTTCTAGGTTTTCATACTTTAACACAGTTTATTAATCATGTGCTGGTACAGTATAGGCTAATTTCTTTGAAATGACTTCCAAACTTTCTCACCAAACTTTTAGAAAGTTTTGTGAGCGATGCTTACACGGGATTGCCAGTATATGCAATTCCCACAAAGTTTATAGACCTCTACAATCTACAACACTGATAACCCCAACTGAACCAAGAAACTCGAGACTATAAAAGCTAACATCAATATCTTTGCACTGACTGACAGAAAATGTAGCAATAAAAAAAAACACAATGGCAGAGTGCATGAGGCAGTACAGCTATTATACACCAAACACAGATATCACACATACATGTATTGCACCAAGCCTTCCAGTGCAAATCAGTTGAAATGCTTAAAAAAAAGGTATTGATGAGAGCGCACTGTAGCTCACCAAGAAAATCAAAACACTGGTGTGTACTGACGTATAATGACCGATGGTGAACAATTTGTATATAATTTTGGGTTCCCCAGACCAGAATTGCATGCGTATTAAAATTACTGGAACTGATGCTGTGGAGAACAACATTCTTTATAATAATAATAATAAAAATAATAATAAATACTTTATTATTCATGCCATGCGCCAGGCACGAAACTTGTCTTGTACAATCACACATTCACACATCAGACACATCAAGTCATACAAATAACATCAAACAATTGAAAACATACAACCACACTTATGCACATACACATTTCACCGAACAATCATTCATAGTTCATCTATCAACACATTATCAGAATCCCTTTTTACTTTCAGCGAACAAAGAAGGTATTGTATTCACCTGGATAAAATGTTGTCCGTCCACCGAGCGGGCGAGCGTTCGGGCAGCGGGCGGATAGATTGTTTCCGAGCGAGTACTCAGCCCCATTGTATGTACAAGGAAGAAATTTGGTACACGTGTACCCTATATAGCCTAGATGGTCGTGTTTTTATTTTTGATGGTCTGATTGATGTATATTCTATAACTTTTTAAATATTGATGAAAGTACAAAAAAATTAGTTTCCGTTTCCTGTCCAAGACTCAGCCACTATTACATTTATCTCAATGAAATTTTGTACACATATATATATGCAAAAAGACTAATTTTAGAGACTAGGAAGTTTATGTACAAAATTCAAAGCAAACAATGGTTTTGGATATAAGACTTATACTAAATTATATGATTCAGGAATTGTTCCAATTTTAGATTATGCAGCTGGAGTTTGGGGTTTTAATGTTTCTAAAAGAAGTGAAATTGTCCAGAACAGAGCCATAAGATTCTTTTTAGGAGTTCACAGATTTGCATCAAATTTAGCTATTAATGGGGACATGGGATGGATTTCTTGTATTACACGTCATAAGTTAGAAATGTTGCGATTATGGAACAGATTATTGAACATTGAGAATGATAGAATAGTTAAGAAAATATTTGTATGGGATAAGTCAATATGCAAAAATTGGAGTAAAGAAATCAAATTAATTTGTGAAGAAATCAGTATGTTGACAAATTTTGAAAATAACACTTTTATGAATGTACAGAATGCCAAAGAAATTCTACACAGAAATTATTGTGAGAGATGGCGAAATGAAATCACTGTTGTACCAAAATTACGCTTTTATAGTATTTTTAAAAAGAGCTATAATGTAGAAAATTTTGTAATTAATATTCAAAACAGGAGAAAGCGTGCCCTTTTATCACAATTTAGATACGGTATTCTACCATTAAGAATAGAAACTGGACGTTTTCAAGACACTCCAATAGAATACAGATATTGTCTTTTTTGTAACTTCAACTACATTGAATCTGAAATGCACTTTATCTTTCATTGTCCCTTTTATAATGATATTAGATTTGAGTTCTTCAACAGGATAAGACAAATTAATTTCTTTTTTGACTTATTAAATGATGACAGAAAAATTGAATTCCTGATGAAAGATGATTGTATTAAAGAAACAGCTAATTTTATATGTAACGCTTTTGAAAAAAGACAAAGTGCTTTGTATACATAGTTTTATTTACGTAATTGTCGATACTTGCCAATAACAATACGATACTTGTAATTATATATGTCGACATCAAATAAGCAATATGATATTTGTAAATATGTAAATAGGCCTAATGAAAATTAACATTTCAAGAGTTTGAATTATATATCTACTAGTATAACTCGAACAAAGTTTATATTTTTTGGGATTGCTATTACATATTGGACTAATGTATATATGTATATCAACAAATCATTTCAAATTTAATTCAAATTTGTATTATTCAACGAAAATTCTGTTATTTTGATGTATTATTGTTTTTGAAGTGAATTGTAAGCCCAAGAGGGCTGGGGGCTAGAATGTGAGCCCATTTCACGTAAATAAAGAATTTCTCTCTCTCTCTCTCTATAGCCTGTATGGCCTAGGTCATAAAACTGTGAATAAGACAATTCCATTGTATATAGTCTTGTTTTTCTGTCACCTTTGCTCCCCACGATAGAATACCACATTCACTGTTGGGAAGACAGTGAAGTTCTTCTCTGAAGGTTTGCTGCTTGCAGCCTATGTTTATAACACCATGCAGATTAGTTAAACTTCCCTCACACCTGTCCGGATATTTCGCAGGTAGAGATCTTTGGCCACTGAAGTTTGGCTACAAAAGTTCTCGTTTGCACCTGTAGTTTCCCAAACTTTATAGCCTGTAGGAAACAATCTCAACAGTTATTACACATTCTTGGGATATTGTGATAGCACTTGTATCGTAGATATTCTGACAGGCGACCACTTTGTGAGAACTAAACAGAAGAAACCTGATGACTGAGTATCCTCATGTCAGTCATGTCTAAATGTCCACATCTTCATGCAAATTAAAGCAAATCATTTCATATACATTTTGGATCAATAGTAACCCTTATTAAGCCCATTAAGCTATCCAACAACATCCATTTTAAATAACCTGAATTATTGTATTCATGTATAATACTTTGAGCAATGTTTCCATATAGTCCTGCTCATGAGTGCTTGTACTTCTCTGTGGCTGCTCTTCGCGGTATTATAACAAGTTTTGTTACCGACTGGCTATGAATGACAACAAAATAAAGTTTTATCTGAAATGTTGTTACAATATCAATTCCAACACACAAAAACCTTTGCCAAGTTGCGTCCAATACTCTGCCTGTGTGCTAAGGTCCAAGAGAACTGAAACAGGAGAGTTTAGGAAGCCGTTGCAGTTGGAATTCTCTCTGCAGAAATCCCATTTAAAGCTATTTAGTCACAAAGTACTCAATTATTATCATTTGTCATTGAGTAATTGAATGCCTAGCAGACAGCACACAACCACCCGCTTGACTCATACTGTTTGAATGTTTCTCATTCTTTGGGTTTTCAGGTTGTATGAGTTGTTTGTTACACTTGTGATGTATATGGGAAGGTAAATTCCATGATGTTCTGTTCGTCAGTGGTTCCATGTTCTGTTGCGTATTGTAAGGCAATGTTTGATCTGGATCTTGGCTTAATTTTTCTAGATTAAACATCCCTTTGCATCATAGGCGGCCATACTAATCATTGAGAGACAAAAGGTATCAGGGCATGCAAATGGTTTCAGTCCACCTATGTACTAGCATATTGCAAATCAAAGATATGCCCAAGATGTGTGTTTTGATATATTTGTCACAGATTCCATCCAATTTTACGAAAAATATTATCTCTAAATTCACAGTTATTGTTGGGTATTGTTGGTTCTACAAGTTGTAAATTCTTATCTACTTCTATCTTGTATCTAACTGCTAAAAGCACAAATAGTAACAAACAATGTATAACAGTTTGTGATCACTACTGCTGGTGTATGTTAATTAGAATTTTTCATGTGATTTTGGAAAAGGCTCCCACTAGTTATGCATTTCTTCAAAAATATGCAAATGCTATAATGGAAAAAATGATTTGCATGCCACAACATTATCAAAATAAGTGAGATGTACCTACAAGGTCAACTATTGCATTTGCACCATATCTGTATTTTATTTGCAAAATGACCCTGCTTGTGCAATCTCCAAATTCAAAATGAGTACGCTTGTATTGTCTTATAGGGTATTATTGGTATGCATGCGCATGCTTTGTATTGGCATATGGGAGGGGGTCAGGGGGGCCGTCGGCCCGTCGTCCCCCAAAAGTTTGGGAAACAGTAAGATTCTGGCAAAAAGGCTGAAAAATTTGGGCAGTTGATTAAATAAAAACTACTCAAAATTAATAATTTCCAGGTAATTAAATTCGAAATGGTATTCAATTTACATCTTGAAATCCGGGCAAATATCGCGGCCCCCCCCCCAAATTCTCCCTTTGATGTTAGTAATATGAGACCCTAAATAATTCTTAAAGTCAGTAGAAAAACATCTGCTGATTTTTTTGCCATGTCACCATGATGAATGTCACCAACGTATTCAATCTACATTGAACTATGTGCTAGACCAGACATGATAGGAGTTATGAAACTGTTAGTCATTTGGATATTTCTACACCACTACCAAAAGCCACTAGTTTCCTTTCTACTGAAGTGCAAATTCATGCAAACTTGTATTCTGAAAGAATTAAGCTAATACATGTACATCACTTCAATTTGCTATGCTTATATGTCTGATTTTGTCAATTCAAAATGAATAGCTTCAAATGTTGCAGATCAATGTTGTGCCAATCATGAACGCCAGCTGACATTGGGATATATTGGATGGCATTCTCTCACACACAGCCTAACATGACATACCACTCCTTGTAAGGGAATTTTACTAGAGACATGTACTGCTTCCTTCAATAGGCTTACTACAAAGGAATGCCTAAAGTTCTCATGTTACCAATAGCTAAAGGTTTGCCATATCTATTTCCGATCATCTGTTGCTTTCACACACAATGAAAGGATGCCATCCTGAGAGAACGGAGACAATCCAGACAAAGCATGACAAATTCTCATAGCACTCATTGACAGGATTTCTTTTTCATATAACTTGTTTGCAAGAATAGGCCATACTTACATTTTGTGGGGTGATGTTCTGGCACCATAAGAAAGTCATAAGGAGTATGTTGAACAGTGAACACACTTAAGATATTTCATTTGCCTACGAAAACAGAATTTCACAAGTCTTCCCGATTTTAGTCTGGGGATTTCCTTTGAAATCTTTCTTTTCTTTGGGGGAATTTTAAGAAGTTTCACAAATAAAGAAAGATGATCCCGAAGACATCTTTTAAAACCACAAATGCCAAAACATCTTAGCAGGGATTCCAAAAACAACAGAAAAATGTGAAGTATGAAGTTCATTTGCATGCTGCGACATGTCATGCAAATTCTGACGTGCAGTGATACTCCTCAACGTAGGACAAATCCATTTCTACTTCTACTTCTATGTTGTACTGGACTAGGGTCTTCGACATCGACGTCCAGGGTGCATGGTCACGTGATTAGGTGCCGGCTAAAAATGTATTAGTAATTTAGTATAGTGTTTTTTGTTTTTTTTTTGATGTTTAAAAGCTCCATGAATCTGTGATATCATAACACAGGTCTACTTTTCTCCAAACTCAACAACTGATAACATGAATGACAGACATATCTATAGTTCCCCCCAAATTCTACAACTCTGAAATGCACCACACTGACCACAGTCATATTGTCCAGTTATGGCATTGTACACATTTTATGATTTTCTTTTCCACCGAAAACATAAAAAATGTGTCAGTAAAATAAGGTCCTTACAGAAATAAATGTGAATATTCCCTTGTTTGTCTTGTTATGACACAGACTAAGCGTCATTAACAGACTACACTTTGCCAGCTTTGACGGTGATATCAAAGAAATGTCTCTTTGCAGCTTCCAAATATAAAACAGCTGTATGTTTTGCTACAGTACCAGCTGGTGCTTTGCCAGGTAGCATTACATATATCAGAGATAAACGGCAAAGGTTGTCATCGGCTGATTGCTATGGGTCCCAAAGCCTCAAAGGTGATCTTTTTGGCCAATTTCACTGAGTTATGGTCCTACTAAACAATAAACATTACTGCAGAATGGTTTTCCCCAGTAGCCAATGGGTTTATGAATGCATATACAGTAGGGTGATGCAGATTGCACACAAAAAAATAAATTTTTGAATTTTCAATGGGGCACCCCCCAATTATGTTCCAATATATGACAAAAAAATTCAGTAAAAATTTGGGCCAAATCGGACAAATTTTAGAGGGTGCTACCGCAATTTGAAATATAACATTGTATTGCTATGGGCGAAATCCCAGTTTTATGGGTGATGGGTGAAGGTAGTTATCCTACCACTAGAGAGTTTGTAATTTTTTTCTTATTTAAGCCTTCCACTATTCTCATCACAGATCCATTCATATTTTGCCAATATCCGGTCATTTCAGGCTACAGGGCACTCTTAAAGCAACAAATTTTGCCAGATTTTTACAGTATTAAGGTTATACGCGGTATTGAATAACATAACCAGGAAAAAAGCTACACAAATTTAAGTTACACCATCTTATTAAGCAAGAAAAGAGCTTTAATTTGAATACCAACATTACTATGTTGCTATATTCTACAGTATTACAGCATTGCCTTGAATATTGGGAATTTTTGCAAATAATTGTTAATGACAAATAACCTAATTCAATGGGGTTAGATGGTCAGAATATAGCAGTTCAAATTAAAGCTCTTTTCATGCTCCATCTATTGAAGTAATCTTCATTTCTGTTGCATTAAAACCCGCAATGTTATTAAATACCGCGAATTTGGTATATTTTGACTATCTTATCTTTGTTAGTCTGGTGGTAGCAGCATGGAGAAGTAAAAAATAATCCGAATTTGTATTGATCCGCTGTTCTGACAACCAGACCCAAAAATTGTGACCATGCCGCATAGGTTTGGTGCACCAGGTATAGTTGAACTCGCTACATGCCAAAATATTGGATATTTTTGTATTGAATACTAATATTAATTTTCATGATGTGGTAGCACACTCTAATTTTTGTCCGATTGAGCTCAAATTTTTACTGATTTTTTTTTTCATATATTGGAACAACTTCAGGGGGTGCCCCATTAACATTTCAAAACTTCACTTTTTTGCATCACCCTAATATACAGTAGGTGATCAGATGCCCGAAGTAGAAAGATTTAGGTTCTGGCCTAGAAAACTACTGTTTAGTTTGATAAGCAAAATGTTCCAGTCAAACCAGCAAACACCGTTAAAATTCCCATCAAAGCTGGAATTAGCCTTCATGTGAGCCGTGAGCATGCATTACATTTTGTTACCTTTGCCGTGAAAATCCTGTTGAATAACTTCTAGCAAAGCGACTGGGACAACAAAAATGAAGAAAGTGAAAGGCTGAATGGCCTTTTGAAGTCAAAGCCTGTCAAATGGCTTCCATCAGATGTCACCTAAACATGCAATTCAAATTCAGTCTTCATTCATGATTGCTCTTTCAAGCACTCACTGGATTGCAAACAACTGTTATCACTATGACAGCTTCTCAAAAAATCATTTAAAAGCTTTCTTCTTTGACACAGGCACACTTCAGCAAGAAAATACCACTATTTGTAAAGAGTTTTTGAAAGGACTACATCAATCAGAAACATAAGATGGAAGTTTAGAAATATTTACTCAGTCATACATAATATATATATACCTGGTCTCTCATCTTTCGTCAGCTGACTGTAAAAGACAAACATATCACAGCCAAATGGTTGTTTCTCATATTCTGCTACAGACAATGAATTGCATATAAATATACAAATACGATTTTATTGAATCTTTCAGTGTTTCCTTAACAGTAATATAGGCTTATCTTGATCCAAAAGGTTATGTATGTCTGCTGGGATGTTCTGTTGGTGTAGGTGGGTGGAATGCTTTCTTTTATGGTCTTGTACTGAAAGTTGTGCATGGTACTGGTACATGTAGTAAGGATATGGACAGACATACCAATTTATTACCTATATTACTGCTATTAGGGGGTCATACACATAAGCAGCTCCAGTTCCCCCGTGGCCTAATGGTCAAGACTACATGTCCACTGGCTTTGATGGCGTGGGTTCAAATCTCACCCCGGGAACTCACTTTAGTCAGTGCCCATGGGACATTAAATGGAGGCGGGTTGTATCCAGTATTCTATACTGGGGCAACTGAAAGACCCTGGGCATACCTGAATTAATAGGGTATGTTCCAGACTCCCAGTCTTCTCATCTCATCATCATGCAGTGGTCACCAAAAAATAAAAGTGCAGCTCCCTCAACAAAGATAGTGGTTGAGCTGCCCTGGCTGATCTAGGGTACACCAGCACAACACAAGTCAAGTGTAGGCCTCCTAGAAAGTGGCAGTATTTTTTTCCTACTTGCAAGCTAAATAAAATCTGTGGAACCAGACACAATAGGAACTATAAAACTGTTAGTCATTTTGGATCTTTTGACACACTCCTGGAAGTTACCACTTTCATTTCATTAAGGTGTAATTGCACGCAAACACGTGATTTGAAAAAGTAAGCTGAACTGTCATTTGAGTTGGTCATGCTTACTTGTCAGTTCAAATCATTAGTGTCTTAGAGTCTTCATTTTATAGGAGGTTGAGTGGGAAAGGCCATGGGAATTTGGAAATAATATTGTGTTGTACTGTACACACACAGATGAAATACAAGATAGGTAAATCACAACAATGTAGGTGCAAAAGGACAATGCACAAAACAAAGCCATTTTGTATGTAGGGTGAATACAGACATCAATGACCATTATTTATATCATATCCCATCACCTATGTGATGCTGTTATTAAAGATATTGCTAATTCTAGAATAGTAAACTGCATAGATCATTCATACATGTGAAGAATTAGCCTTTTATCCATTAAAGTTGGGAATAATCAATCTGTTGCAAACTTATCTGTTCTGCTCATGTCAACTGCATCGGAGCAATCCTTTTTGCACAATTAATCCCCCTCAGGTTTGCCATGCTTCTTATACTCACAGCAAACTTTTACTTTCTTAGAAATCTCTTGAGCTTTATAAAACAGAGACAGACATTTTCTTTCCCAACTGAAGTTCTCAAGGGATTTTCTGGTGTTTTTGTAAAACTAAGGAATCCTATACAGAAAACAACAGGAAATTAATGGAACTTAGTTATCCTTTCAGAGATATGCTTGATATAAAACACAACATCGAATCACTGATAATTCTCTATTCTTTGCTACTGAGTCAGTCTGAGTCAGATTGGGAAGTGGCGCTATCCATTTAATTAGCTTCTAAATAATAATGGATCACACCAAACAGTGATGCAGTAACATAATATGTGCCTACAAGCCTATTATATTACAAACCTGCCATTCCAGGTCATCCAATAGCCAAGAATACCAAATTCTTGATAGAGTATTCTATCTGCATCTTTTCTTCTCATGCCCTTGCCAGAGTATTTCATCCCTTTTGCAAGTTTTTACTATTCTAAGATTAGCATGAAAATTACACTCCCTCAATAATGAAAACCTTGAAATGTTGCAGATCAATGTTGTGCCAATCAAGGAGCTGACATTGAGGTCCATTGAATTTCAATGTCTCACGCACAGCTCAATGAATCACTCCTTGGAAGGGCATTTCACCAGACATTAACTGTTTCTTTCAATAGGCTGACTACAAATGCCTGAGGTTCTCATGCCACTAATGGTTAAAGGTTTTTCATATTTATTTCCCATCACCTGTTGCTTTCGCACACAATGACAGGATGCCATCTTGGGAATAACGACAGATTGACCAAAGCATGACAAACTCTCAAAGCACTCTTTTTAAAATCATGTGTTGGCATGAATATACCTCATACCTTTACACAAACAAGACCCCATGTCAAAACCAGATATAGCACAATCATTGTCAGTATCAGGATTAAAATCAACAGTTTGCAATTTACTTGCATATTCTTAAAAACATTGACTCAATAAGCTAGCTACAAAGTAATGCCAAAGGTTCTCATGTCACCAATAGCTAAAGGTTTGCCATACATGTATCTATTTCCAATCACCTGCAGGTTTCACACACAATGAAAGGATGCCATCCAGAGTAGAGTGAACGGAGACAATCCAGACAAAGCATGACAAATTCTCATTGCACTCAGAATAACTTTTTCAAATTACATGTTGGCTTGAATGTACTTACACAGTGAAAAGGAAAGTTTTTACACAACGGCTTGCAGCAGTGGAACAAAAATGACATAAATTGCTTGTAAACTGGAACATACTCTCGGTGACAACTTGACATTAAGTTCAGAGTTAACTTTAACTCACTTGAAACGTTTATCCAACAGAAAAAAAAGGTGAATGAAAAAATAAAATAAAAAATACTTCCAAATAACAGTAGTGAAAAGTATGATCAGCATAACACAAGTAGATTCTGCTTCCGTACAATTTAGTTATGAAGTTATTCAACCTTATAATTCATGATTGAAGGGAATTTCATATGTCAGCCCCTCTCCTAATCTTGCAGATTTTCATCTCGAGATTTGCTTTGAAATCTTTTTGCTGAAGCACTTTTCTTGCAAAATGTGGATTTCAAGCCTTACAAATATTGACATTTTTCTATTGGAATGTGATCTTCCAGACACTTTCCAAAAAAAACAATAAAGCCAAAGCATCTTGTCTAGAATTCAACAAGAAAATTTATAAAGCTCATTTGCATGTGTTCTCTCACATGGCAAGAAGAGTTGAAAACTGAATATGGATATTGACTGTCTTAATTCTCCAACCCTAAAATGTTTTCCTTAATCGGCAGAGCAGCGTTAGACGATTTCTTTGGAAAATTGACATCGAACGGCGACAAGAAACCAATATATAATTAATTAAAAAGGGATTAGAGGCAGACAGTGGGGTGCCATAAACATAGAGCAGGGCACAGTAAACAGAGAACAAAGTGCAATAAACATAAAACGGTGCAAGATCGAGAATGGAAATATATTGTTTCCTACTACTTGCAATGCAAGCTGAATATGTATCTGTTGAACAAGATACTACAGGAATTATAAAACTGCTAGTCATTTTGGATCTTTTTACACACTCCTGAAAGCTACCACTTCAATTTTCATTGAAGCGTAGTTGCATGCAAAAATTTGATTTGAAAAAGGATGCTGAATTGTCATTTGAATTTGTCATACTTGCATGTCAGCTCCAGTCATTAATGTCTTGGTATCTTTGCATCATAGTTGGTTGAGTGGGAAAGGTGATAGGAGAAATTATATGCCAATCTCCCATATCCATTATCAAGTACAACCAAAGATCAGGACAGTGTCCTGAGGCCGCGGTAATTGCGAAATAATATTGGGTTGTACTGTACAATAATTAGTATACAAAAGGACAGAGCACAAAACAAAAGCAATCTGTTGCAAACTGATCTGTTCTGCTCATGTCAACTGCATCAGAGCAATCCTTTTTGCACAATTAACCCCCCTCAGGTTTGCCATGCTTCTTTAACTCACAGCAAACTTTTCCTTTCTAAGAACTCTCTTGAGCTTTATAAAGCAAAGACAGACATTTCCTTTCCCAACTGAAGTTCTCATGGGATTTTTTGGTGGTTTTGTAAAACTAAGGAATCCTATACAGAAAACAACAGGAAATGAATGGCACTTTGATATCCTTTCAGAGATATGCCTGAACTTAAACACAACATTGAATGACTGAAAATTCTCTCTTCATGGCTATTGAGTCAGTCTGAGTCAGATTGGGAAATGATGCTGTCCATTTAATCAGCTTCTAAATAATAGTTGAGCATAATCAAACAGTGTTGCAGTAAAATAGAATGTGCCTGCAAGCCTATTATATTACAAATCTGCCATCACAGGTCATTCAATCTATCCAAGAATACCAAATTCTTGATAGAGTATTTTATCTATATCTTTCCTTCTCACGCCCTTGCCAGAATACTTCCTCCTTTTTTGCAAGTTGTCACTATTCTTATATTCCCATGAAAATTACACTCCTTCTCTAATGAAAACCTTGAAATGTTGCAGATCAATGTTGTGCCAATCAAGGAGCTGACGTTGAGGTCTATTGAATTTCAATGTCTCACGCACAGCTCAATGAATCACTCCTTGGAAGGGCATTTCACCAGACCTACAGGATTCCATTTAAAATCATGTGTTGGCATGAATATACTTCATAACTTTACACAATCCAGCCAGCGTGTCATAATCATAGCACAATCATTGTCAGTATGAGGATTAAACTCAACAGTTTGCAATTTACTTCCATATTCTTAAAAACATTGACTCAGTAAGTTGGCTACAAAGGAATGCCTAAAGTTCTCATGTTACCAATAGCTAAAGGTCTTCCATATCTATTTCCAATCACCTGTTGCTTTCACACACAATGAAAGGATGCCATCCTGAGAGAACGGAGACAATCCAGACAAAGCATGACAAATTCTCATTGCACTCAGGATAACTTTTTCAAATTACGTGTTGGCATGAATGTTCTTACACAGTGAAAAGAAAAGTTTTTACACAACGGCTTGCAGCAGTGGATCAAAAATGACTTAAATTGCTTGTAAACTGGAACATACTCTCGGTGACAACTTGACATTAAGTTCATAGTTAACTTTAACTCACTTAAAACTTTTATCCAGCAGAAAAAAAAGGTAAATGACAAAATAAAAAATATTTTCAGACAATAGTAGTGAAAAGTATGATCAGCGTAACACAAGTAGATTCTGCTTCCGTACAATTTAGTTACGAAGTTATTCAATGCAGCATTGTATTTCATGATTAAAGGGAATTCCATATGTCAGCCCCTGTCCTAATCTTGCAGATTTGCATCTCGAGATTTGCTTTGAAATCTGTTTGCCAAGCATCTGTATTACGATCTGCCTGAAGCATTTTTCTTGCAAAATGTGGATTTCAAGCCTTACAAATATTGACATTTTACGATTGGAATGTGATCTTCCAGACACTTCCCAAAAACACAAAAGCCAAAGCATCTTGGCTAGAATTCAAAAAGAAAATTTAAAAAGCTCATTTACATGTGTTCTGTCACATGGCAAGAGAAGTTGAAAACTGAATGGATATTGACTGTATTATTCTCCAATACAACCCAAAACATTTTCCTAAATCGGCGGAGTAGCGTAAGACGATTTCTTGGGAAAATTGACATCAAACGGTGAGAAAAAACCATTATATAATTAATTAAAAAGGGATTAGAGGCTGACAGCGAGGCACCATAAACATAGAGCAGGGCGCACAGTAAACAAAGAACAGGGTGCCTTAAACATAAAACAGTGTAGAACAAACTTTACCCAGCCATGCGTTATTTAAATGAATGGGGTGCATGTGAAAATGAACGGGGTGATTGTAAAAATGAACCAGGAGCTGAAAAAATAGACGGGGTGGATGCACAAATACACGAGGTGGATGCACAAATGAGGAGAGTGGCAGGAGATGGCCCTATAGGGTGCCGTTTACTTTTTTCTACTGCGTGGTTAATAGAAAAATGAACCCCGTTCATCCAAAAATTGAGAAAACACCGGCTTTCAATCTTTTTTGACACAATGTCATATGTCGCTCCTCCCCTGATTTCTGGGAACGCCATGTACATAAATTTTTGCCTGCCGGGCATTAAAATTGATGGCGTGAAGGCCCAGAATTTTTTAATTCCCAGGAAATGTCCGAGCGCCATTGAAAAAATACCTCAAAAACCGGCCATGAGATAGGGTATAAGTCCTTGAAAAAGTTATTGGGTTGTACTGTATTTACAGGTGATTTCATTAGTACGCCATTCTGGTCATTCACACTTGACAGTTAACTCCAGGAACTGTGTGGTGCGAAGCACTACACAGTTTCAGTTTCTTGTGTGTTTATATCAAGAAGTTAGGCTTAAAACCATTGGTACTGATTTATCAATCGTCCCAGAGGGCTGTAAACATACCTGTACATTCTCTGACATGTGCAGAAGATGAACGGCGGGTATTTTTAACATGTCGCCTAGTTACTCATTCATAATTCCATATTTTTTGAGCTATGATGTTTTTTTCAGCAAGGTTTGCGATCGCAGACGCCATTGAACTAGCAGAGCGTGTCCAATTAAGCCCCCGCCCCTCTCTGCCAGTCCCTGGCCATGCACACATCTATAAATAGCTTTTTGCGGGAAGGAGAGATCCACATAATTAACTCATAGCCTAGTTGTCATTGCCAGTCATAACTCCACAGAACTGCCTTGCACACTGGTAACATGCCTGTGTAATCCAATTCTTCACTCTGCCTAGTTTACAAGACACACTTCATTGTCAGTCTTTAACCATTTTATGATTGTATTCTTCTTTTTTTTTTGCAACAGAACCTCGAGAGTCTAGACTTCTGAAGGCTTTCAAGTGGTCATGCATCAATTAAATTTACATTAATAATTAAATCACAATTTCGTTATAGGTAAGACAAATATGAAAAGATTAACGTAGTTTCTTCACTGTATGTTTACAAGTGTCAAACATACCACAGAGTATGTGTCCAAAAATAAAACCAATGTATACTTCGTTTCAAATAATATTGTTCATATGTATATTTAGCTAATCTATATTACATATAGGTATATCTTTAAAAAGGGACATTCAGAATTATTTAGCTGCCCATTCCATGGGTAAATTAACGTGCAATCTAGAAGTCAGTCTTGGTTCCATGCCCCAAGAGGTGTCCCCATCTGGTGAGTGGAATGTTGCAGATAGGCCCTCCATTAGGGTGCATCAGTTGCCCCAACATTAACCGATCAAGCTGTACCTTGGTCCATAGTTGGGTTTTACCATGCAAAATAAGATTTTAAAATTTCAGCTTGATCGATGGATATTTAGGGGTGCCTCCGAAAGCATATTTTATTTTAATTTTTTAGGAAAAGTTACGTTTCCGTAGGATCGCGGTTTGTGATAACTTGACTAATTTAAAAGATAGAAAAAAACTAATGACATATTTCGATTCTGCAGAAAATTACCTTCAAAATGAATACCTGAAAGCTATGTTTCTGTCAATATTATGGTGATCATGCACTGCAAGATATGCTTTTACTTCAATTATTATGTAAGACGTCACTGACATACACAAATTTCTATTGATATGACTGCATGGTACTTAGTCTTTGCTTTTTTCTCTCCATATAAATCATGTTTCATAAATATCAGCATTAATTTACTCAGTATTCCATTTTATCTCTCGATCAAAGCTATTTCAATTATTCCTGATGATCTCAATAACGTTTTATGACTACAAAGAGAAAAAACAAGCTTGCTATGCGATGTGTTGATAAGTCCCAATTTATTTTGACCTTATGAAAAACTGGCCCTATTACTTTTTGTGCAAAAGAAGATGGGTCCATTTAAAATGTATGTTAAGGTTCATCACTTGTCCTATGAATTACAAAAAATAGAGCCAGGAAGCCGCACCATGGATTGAGTTTGTGTTATGGTAGTTGGAGGAACGCAAGTACTGCGTTTCTTTCTTACTCCTTTTTGTATTTGAAATGATATTCTATTTCTTAATTACTAATTCAATAAAATATATTGACTTAAAATGACCATTCTTAACACCTACAGGATGATTGGTTTTACTCTGATTTAATTTATATTTATGATAATATCCTTTCAAAAGGCCTATCCACTTTTGCCTCTCAATTCTCAAATACTTTTATTCAAGGTCACACAGTATAGCATCTGAAACATTTATGCAGATATCACACATTCCTAATATAATGGAATGTAAGTGGACTAATGTGCAAGGTTTGTATCCTTTGCTTGAGACTGCAAATAATCTATACCCTTTTTAAAACGCCATGTAGGTTTGAGTGAAAATGTTCAGTAAATATTACACTTATTCAATTGATTCTATTCTTGTCATGGAATTGTGACTATAGATTAAATCTATGATATAAATCCTCCTTGGACCTTGCCATCCATTTAGTGTAGGATATACAGATTATGTATATTGACAGTCTTGGTGAACATAGTCACTGATATAGGCCTACTCTAAAAATTTTGGTTTGAAGCTTAATGTGGCCTCAGAAAATTACTTCCAGAAAATATACAAAATCGCAGACAATACTTGTATTTCATTAATTTGCTGAATATAAATGGTTGAATACAATATTATGTACAATTGTACATGGACCCATCTTCTTGTGCATTGTAATATCAGGCTAGATTTTCTTAGTGTTAAAACAGATAATGACTAGTCAATGTATAGCATTATTTAGCATAACAGTCATAAAACATTAATCAAGATTATTGGATCCTAGAATAATAGTAATAGCTTTGAGAGCCAAAAAGAAATAGCAAATTATTACTCACATGTATCAAACATAATAAATATGAAAGGAACAATTATAAATATATATACAAAGTATCTTGCAGTCATTTAAAGAAAAATTTTTGTATATCGGTGAAGTTGTATGAAATATTCAAAGTAAAAACACATCCTACAATACCACATCAACATTTCTTTCAACGGAAGTATAGGTTGCAGGTATTCATTTTGAAGGAAATTTTCTGCAGAATCCAAATATGTTATTACTTTTCTTCTATCTTTTATATTAGTCAAGATATCACAAACCGCGACTCTACGGAAACACAACTTTTCCTGAAAATGTCTCAGGAAATATGCTTCCGGAGGCACCCCTAAATATTATTTGATCAGGCTGATTTTTTAGTATATTCATCTGGCTACCAAAACACAACTTCATGCCAAGGTACAGATGCCTAGCTCTATTTTTTACTTTTCATGGGGCGGCTGATGCACCCTACCCTCCATGTGATCATAACCACGTGGGTTTGTTTACAAAACACAAATGGGTGAGCTCTTATAGGACATGCACTGGACATGGTCCATTGAATAGTTATTGATATGATGTAAACACAGCGCCATTTGCAGCAGTCCAAGCATCTGTCAAGGACAGAAAAATGCCAGTTATCACAGGTCAGAATTTTTTTAATGCTTCCAAATTATACCGCTCGTTTTATAGACATGGTTGTGCCTACATATTTCGAGTCATATGGGTGGGTGTGCCCTCTGCAAAGTTCTGTGGCAGCTGATGTGTCAGCTACCTGAAAATCCTATGGAAGTGATCTAGTCCCAATTCCTGGCCTATCGGCCAGCAATTGGACTATCTGGTTTAACTTGACAGTGAGAAATCAATGCTAAACAGGGACTTACTACGTTTGATACATGAGATGTGTGACGTTTTATTGCTTCTAAACCAATTAGATCAAGCAAAAATGCAAATAATGTGTCATGGTTGCCGACAAAGTAACATAAGGTCCAAAATTAGGATCTTGATGGATTCAGCCAGTGCAAAAAAAAGTACCTTTATATAGGAGACAAGCTGAATCATATTATATGTTTTATCTTTGGTGATACTTCTGATCAAATTTATTCTTTCATCTTTTCAGCATAGCAAACCCGAGTTGACATCGTTTTACTGCAAAACCACTGCTCCAGCTGCCAGGCATAGCATTACATAATTCGGAGATAAACAGCAAAGTTGTCATTTGCTGATTGTATTGGGTCCCAGAGCCTCAGAGGTGATCTTTTTGGCCAATTCAACTGAGTTATGGCTCTACTATAAACAATAAACTTTACTGCATTGCAAAATATGGCCCAGGATGAATTGGCAATACAGGCAGCTAATTGGTCATGTACGAGAAGTAAAACATAGGCCTTTTATTGATAGTAAGACAAGCCAATATATAGTGATACTGCAGTTTGTGTAAAATTCTTAAAAACAACCTCCCAAACGAACCAATGAAACAGGAGGAATGCCTCTCACGTAAAAAGTATTGAGTCAGTACATAACAGAGCAGCGCGATTCGTCTTCAATAACTGGCGCAGAGACTGTAGCGTTTCCGAGATGGCGCGTCTGTTGAAGTGGGATAGGCTTCGGACCTGTAGGCTGCGATGCAGGCTTATATTGTTACACAAAATAATTTATGGACAGGTCGCAATTCCAGCCGCACTATGTCCAAATAATTCTAGACAAACAATTACAACTCTAGACAAACAATTACAACTCTAGACAAACAATTACAACTCTAGACAAACAATTACAACTCTAGACAAACAATTACAACTCCAGACAAACAATTACAACTCTAGACAAACAATTACAACTCTAGACAAACAATTACAACTCTAGACAAACAATTACAACCAGGGGCGCCAACATCAAATTCGCAAGACCCCATACCAAAACCAAAAGCTTCCAAAATCATTTCTTCCCCGCTGCTACTTTTGTGTGGAATGGGCTACCTGCTGAAGTGATAGCGATCGAGGACATCGAGGTGTTCAGGGAAAAATTGCCCCTGATCAGTGATCAATCTCGCAATATGAAGTGGCCGCTCGTCTTGTTTTTAAAATGTTGGTTTTTAGCTGCAGTTCTTGCATCGTTTTTAAATCCCTCTTTAATCCTTTCTTTTAGATACAAAGCGCACAAGCCACGACAATATTCTAGCCTGAATCCTGTGGCTCAAAGATACAGATAAATAGATAGATAGATAGATAAATAGATAGATATGGTAAGTTCAGCCCTCTAAGCCGAGTTCTGGGCGCTCATGAGGGTTGATTGATGAGATGTAACAGAGAGCGGGAGTCCTCAACATGTTACACATTTACCCCATGTAAGGGATCTTTTACTTGCCCAGCATAGACACTGATACAAGGGGCCGCCAATTTAACGTCTCATCTGAACGACATCCATCTGGGATTTTGCTCATGAAGGTACACTGAAAATTTTGGATTACCCGCCCGGGGTTCGAACCCATGCGGCCAAAGACCTTCAGCGGAGCAGGCGGGCACTTAAGCACTTGGCCACACAGATACAGAATGTTGGTAATTTTGACTGTTTGCAAATGAAGCATAGACAGGTGAAAATGCTGAATGGACTAATAGGATGTTGAAAGGCCCTTTGAAATGAAAGCCTGTAAAGTGGTTTCCTTCAGAAAGGCAATTCAGAATCAACATTTAGGATTACTCTTTCATGCACTGCAAACAACTGTCATCACTTTGACAGCTTCTCAAAACTCATTTTTAAAAAAGCTGAAGTTCTTCTTTGACACAAGCGCCCGTCAGCAACAGAACACTACAATTTGTAATGAGTTTTTGAAAGGGCATCCATCAATCAGAAGTCAAAGTTACACCACAAAGCATGCCACAACTGACTCATGTTGAATTTAATGGGCTCTTTAGCTTTACTACATAAATACTGCTGTCTATGGTTCAAGTATTGCAAGCAAAAAGGTTTGTGCTTCTCTTTTTGATTTAATGCAAATTAATACTGCCATGTTCAAAATATTGGTTGGTATTATAATCATGTGGACCCAAATTACACTTTCGTAGGAACATTTATGTTTATCCACCCACTGATACACTGTAAATTTTGAAATTTTTGAGTCAGCCTAAATGATTGAGTGAGATTGTTGCATAATTCCTTTTAGCTGACAGAGCTTGTGGTTGTAAGTTATGATAATCTGTCCATTGTCATAACTTAAACCAACAAGCTGTGTTAGCTCGAACAAATTGTGCAACCATCTCACTCAGTATTTTAATTCGACTCAAAATTCTGATTTTACAGTATTCCCCACCAATTATAAGTCTACATGAATAGATTTGCATATCAGTGTTCATTTCTTCTCTTTTTGGCCTATTAGTCAACATTTTCAGTGGACCTTCATGAGCAAAATCCCAGCTGGATGTCGTTCGGATGAGACGTTAAATTGGCGGCCCCTTGTATCAGTGTCTATGCTGGGCAAGTAAAAGATCCGTCACATGGGGTAAATGTGTAACATGTTGAGGACTCCCGCTCTCCCTCCCATCTCATCAATCAACCCTCGTCAGCGCCCAGAACTGGGCTTAGAGGGCTGCACTTACCATATCTATCTATCTGTCTATCTATGTATCTATCTATCTATCTATCTATCTTCTTTCTCTTCACTTGTACATTTTAAGAAATTACTGTGACATGGAATACACATTTGCGTGTGTCCTGCATCTACTCTGTTTTCCGTCATATTAGATGAGTGATAATCTCTTGGGATAGAGAAGCTATCTGGTTTCTATAAGCAAGAGGTGCTTCCAAAGAAAAGAATATTGCCTCAACAAAGATCTGTGTATTAGTCATGCATGTTTTTTTTGTTCACAATGCAAAAAGACACACTGCTGTATTGTGCTTCTAATATAACTTTTGGGCAACTAAATTGAATTCAATAGATCTCAATGTCAGCTCCTTGATTGGCCCAACATTATTCTGCAACATTTCTGAGTTTTCGTGAAAAAAGAAATGTAATTTTCATGGCCATCTGGGGATAGGTGAAAACTAAGTCTCGCAAAAAAGATGAATTACTATGGATGGACATTGAGGGTGATTTACCAAGCTGAAAAATGCCGCTTGAAACTCTGGAGTTCCAACTGCACAAAGTATTATTTTAAACTTTTGAATGTCTGAACATTTCTTATTAAGGTGCTCGCCTGCTCTGCTGAAGGTCTTTGACTGCACTTGTTCGAACAACGACTGGGGACCCCAAATTTTCAGTGGACCTTCATAAGCAAAATCCCAGCTAGATTTTGTTCGGATGAGACATTAAATTTGACGGTCCCTTGTATCAGAGTCTGTGCTGGGCAAGTATCAATCAACCCTCGTTAGGGCCCAGAACTGGGCTTTGAGGGCTACACTTACAAAATCTATCTATCTTTTCCTGAAACTGATGGTGTTTTCAGACGTTTTGTTTCAGAATGTCTTGTGAGTGACTATGTAATAAAGTGAAGTTTCTAAAAGTTGGATAAAGGTTTATGCAGCATCATGCAGTTTGGCAAATATGTTAAAATTATTATTATCGTGCGATCTTAGAACGGGCTCCACATTGACCATGCAGACATGCAATGTAGAACCAATGCACTTTGTTCTATAATGTCAACTTGGAAAGTTTAAGCATTGGTTTTGAACTTTATATAGCTGGGCAGATATATATTTTATTGACACCGTGGTCTCATTGCAGTTCCTCTAGAGTCCAGAATTTTATAGTACCAACCCAAAAGTCTATTATGCAATGCGGATTTGGTCGAATTCATGGCAACTCAGAATATCCCTGATGTATCCCTCACCTTCCATTCAAGTATTTTGTAGTGCCTTCCTTTGGGATTTCAATGTTTCCTGCACTCTTCAGTCATAAATTGTAGGTTAGTGTACTGCAAATCCCATGATGCTTTGTACATCAAAACTGCATCTCCAGTCCATTGGTGACTCATTGTAATATGTAAATACACATAAACTAGTTTGGCCTACAGACTGTCTCAGCCTGGAAGGAGACATGATATATAGCTTGCTCTTATTTTGGATAACCAACTGATTATTATCACAGGCAAAACCTCCATATCATGGTAAATTCATTATTATCGTTTTCATAGATACGTGTTTTTCCAGTTTGTACTTTGCTTCATCTCAAAACTGTGATGTCACAGAAACAGTTGCATAACTTTGTATATAACAAGCACACATTTTAAGAAACTACCGAAATACATAGACACATGGATAAGGCATGTTTACCTGGTTTAGCCTTAATACCCACAGTGGTCGATAGATGCTTCAATAGAATGTAACTAAAGCAAACAAACCACTTAGGCCTATACTATTCTCAAAGGAGAGTTACACTGCTGGCCAAAACTTTGGAAATGATAAGCTGCTCACCACCACCTTGAACTTGAAAGCCATTGCTGTTAGGAACATTTCCATTTACTTTCCAAATAAATACCTGCAAAAATAGTGCCACAGCACTGATTTATATGAAACCAGGGAATCATTGGACATGCCATTTTCCCGGTTTTTGGCCATTCAACATGCAATTTACCCCAGTTGCCATCACAAATTATATGAAGATTTTATATGACTATATTTCTATACAGGTTTTCTAAATAACTACCAAATTTCAAATTGTAAAATGATTCTGCTAGAAATGACAGCCAACAATCTTCAAATATTTTTTCTTTTATATAGGAATTTGCTCATTTAACTGGGATTGCGCCAGCAATGTTCTGTTTCCAAACTTTTGGCCTGCAGTGTACAATGACAAACAACAAATGTAACAAAGTGATTTGAAATTGTGATGACGAGTGTCTTGTGACAAACAATAAAACAGGCTTTGTTTGGGAAACATTGAACAGCGACTCTTCTGGTAAGGTGTGACAATCAGCGAAGACATAAGTTGTTTGTTGTTGTTGTACACAAACGATAACATAGCCTGGCAGTTTTAATTTCCTTTGTCATAAACCGTGATGTCAAACTCTGAACTGATATGTCACAGAATGAAGATTAGACCAATCACATTCACAGATACCCTGATGATGTCACAGTTTAACTGCAAAACGAAGTTTTCAAAAAACCTGTAGCTATGAAAACGATAATAATCCCTCTACTGATTTCAGTGCTCCCTGCAATGGGCTACTAACAACCATTGGCACTACAAATATTTAGTGTGTTAAGGAAACACAAGCTGGTCACCAAGAACACATTGTCCTTCAGACTAACATGAACTTACCCAATGCAGGCGTAAACAGCACGAGTGTTTGGTCTAGTCCTCAGTTCAGGGGTGTGACTTAGAGGTCTGGTCTGGTGCTTTGACAGTGCCAGATAGGCTCCTTGTATTCTCCAGACAAACTAATTGAGCCCCATTCCCCCTATTCTATGCTTTCCAGATGCAGCTACTGAAGACAGAAGCATTCAGGAAAAAAAGGAAGATATACAAATTGTGTTCTAATTTTCTTCTACAGACGACATTGATGGTGTACACCAGTCTGGTCAGTGTTGCTTCATAGTAGTTATGTGTACTGTACTGAATCGATAAAGTAAATGCATTAAATAGAGTAAGAATAGGGCTATTGATTTTGTAGTGTATTACCAGTTAAAAGCTGAGCTTTCAGAATGCAAGTCAAAGACAGTAGGGTAGTTGCATGGAGATGTCCGTCTAAACACTAAAAAGCCAGGAAGAAAACAAATGCTGGTGTCCGTCCAAAATTTTGCTTATATCAGACAAGATAATTATGTGAAATAGACAAGGAAATTGTGCATGTTGATCAATTTTTGTGTGATTTGATCAAAGAAATGTCAAAAATACACATACCTTTTGTCTAAATGTACATAAAAAGTTTGAATTGACACCAGCAGACCAGCTAACGTTTGTTTTGTCTGTTTTACACAAACCTTTTTTCAGTGCAACAAGTAAAGATGATGATGATGACGCAGGGCATTGATGGAGAAGTAGATATCATTCACCACTATAGCTAAAGATTCTGTGCGTTGTTTGACAATGAACTATTTTGGATATAAAACTGGAATGTTCAGATATATACATTGTCAAACACCGTTACTAAAAGTTCCTTGGCATGTTGTATGCACCTTACGTAAGCATTGCTCATGCCTATTTCATTCAGATGTTTACACATCTTCAGACGCCATTCAGAGTTTATTGTATGTGTTTTATATTTCAGTGGGATAGTCTTCAATATTTTTCATATATCATAATCCATCAATTTTCAAATGTCTGAGGTGTGAGACTGTTCAAGGGAATGAAGCACTGGAGAACCACAAAAGCTTTTGAGTGTTCACCTCTCAGCCCATTTATGGCTATGATTGATAGCACAAGGAGGGTTATTCATGGAGAATGGCAGACGGGGTGACCCACTACGACCCCTGACTGTGCCCCGTGTGGTTGCATGGTTATGGGTCAGTCACACACAAGGCCCGGAGAGAGGGTGTTGTGCTTCCGCGGCATTGTTTGTCACAGCTCAAGTGTGGATTGGACCCCAAGGCCAGAGGGGCTGAAGAGCAACACGAACCGAATTGGAGTGTGCCAGGAGGACAACTGAGTTGGGATATAGAAAAGGGCCAGGGTGTTGCTTGTAACTGTTTGAGTATGAACATACGTGTATAAATTACAGTTTAATATCTTTATACCATTTGAAAACATATATATGCCAACTAAAGCCCTAAACCTGCATGGGTGAAGCTGAGTTCCATAATATTCATCATAAACCGCACCAGTACACTCAAATGAAAATTAGTAGGGTTATTTCGGTTAATCCTGAAACTTTGCCATTGACCTGGATCTGAACATGGGACAAAACATGCACAATCCCACATCCATTCTTAAATTATGGTCCCCTTGTACCAGATTAGACTGATTTTAAAGTTTGCTGCAAATTTGGTGGCTCTATAGTATTTATATTTTATATTGTACACACAAAGTTTTGACCAGCTTGTAAAGAAGTTCTTAATGCAGCGCCAAGTTTAAGGTGCTGCTGCTCCTTAGTGCCAGCAGTAAGAAGTACAAAGTTCTACCACAATACGTATGCCCTGGTATGTGCAATATCACGGTAAGTTCCTGGCAACTCTGCTGCCAGTAAGTTACCATAAGAAAAAATGGAACTTTTTTACATTGTATGCCAAAAATTATTCCTTAGGTAAGTAGAAATTGGTGCTTTAAGTTGTTTCCCTGTTCGGTCCCGATTCAACCCAGTGTCCCAATTTACTCCATATTGCGCTGCGACTTACTGCGACATTAATTGTGAATGAATCAAAGGACAGCCCACCTAAGATCACTGCCTGCTCAGACAGCAGCAGCACAAGACTGATGGAGTCATGAGGTCTGCATGCTACTGCAATGGGTGACTGTTCCTGCCTCTTTTGGTGTCTGCCTTTTATGACGAATGGCTGAACAGAACAGCAAACACATTCTATAGTGACCCCATGCCCCTAAACTTGATTTATCCCCTCTGCATGACCATATGACCCACAAATGCTGCAATCTACAGCTGTTCCTTGACTCTGAAATCTACAAGGCTTGACACAATGTTTTCATGACATTCTGCATGACTTTCCTTTTTTGCTCAAGTGCAATGGTTTTGCAAGAGCTCATCTTTTTACAGCTTTAGTAGTTTGGATACTGTCAGAGGACATAGCAGAATTGCTATAGACTATAGTGTAATAATTTTGGGGGATCTCTTCTTCTGGGGGCTGTGGGATACAACCCAAGCAACATGACTGTGCCCCACAGGCAGGGCAGAATGAGACAGCAGGCGGAAGAGCAAGACAGGGATTCTGCACAAACAACTGATGACCCCCCAGGAGTGCAGAATAGTTTCATCAATTGTTTTCATAGAACTTTGCATACTCCAACGAGAACATTTCCATTTTTGTGCAAGTATACAGAATCACTCATTTAGTCTCTTAAATAAATTTTAACTTCAGTTTTCAGAAGACCCCTGTTTTGGAAATTTACTTGTATTCCATGATGAACATGGCAATAGTGTTTTTATTATAGACAACACTTGCTAAAGTGTGTCAGTCATTGAGGATGATTAACAATGCAAAAAAACGCTGCTTGAAACCCCAAACTGCCAACCACCCATAGTTTTTCACTGAAGACTTTTGAAGGTCCGAGTATATTTTCTTATTTGTATCGAGATGTTTCGCTTCGGCAAAAAAAGTTCTGCGAGTTGACGACATAGCTTGGTAAAGCATCCGATTTGATTAACGTTTTATGCAGCAAAGAACCATCATATGTTCTGTATATATAGGCCTACATTATATTATGTAGCTTCACATAGAATACATTATTCCATATTCTACAGGGCTCCACATGAACAAGCAAACATAAACTGTAGAGCTCTACTATGTACCTCATTCTATAATGTAACCCTGCAGTATGGCAAGTATAAGCATTGATTTTGGAACCAAGCAGTAAAAATATATAGTAGGACAGCTTAATATTATTTCTTATTGACACAGTGGTCTCTTCACAGTTCCTCTGGAGTCCAGAATTTTATAGTACCAATACATAACATGAGTTGTACAATATGCAATTGGCCGATGGCTTGGCAACTCAGAATATCCCCGATGTACTCCTTTCTTTGCATTGGGTGCTTTTGTAGTGCCGTCCTTTGAGACTTGGTTGTTTTCTGTGTTATTCAGTCACATGTTGTTGCATAGCAAATTCCATGATACTTTGTATGCTGAATATCCAGAAAAGATATGTGTATACGTTTTTTTAACTTTATAACATCTGAGCTTTCATTGACTTACTACACAATGTAGGGCCATTGTAGGCACAAACAGCGAGAGTGTTTGGTCTAATCCACAGTTCAGGGGTGTGACTTAGAGGTCTGGTCTGGTGCTTTGACAATGCTAGATAAGCTCCTTGTATTCTCCAGACAAACTCGGTCTCCTTCCCCCTATTCTCTGCTTGCAAGATGCAGCTACTGAAGAAATAAGCACAGAAAAAAATAACAAAATATAAATTGCATTCTAATTTTCGTCAACAGACTACAAAGATAGTGTACACCGGTTGGGTCAGTGTTGCTTCGTAGTATTATTGTGTCTGAAGATAAAGAAAACACATTAAAAGGAAACTGGGATTATTGATTTGTTGGGCATTACCAGTTAAAGACTGGATCTTTTAAAAGAATGCAAAGTCAAAAAGAGCAAGGCAGTTGGAGATGTCCATCTGAACACTAAACAGCCAGGAAGAAAAATAGTGAATGGGACAAAAGAAAGCAGTAAGTAAAGCAGATGATGAGCTTGAGACATAGGGAATTGATGGAGAGACAGATACAGATGTCATTCATCCTCAGCTGAAGATTCTGTGTGCTCAGCCACTGTGCTGTTTGGCTTGGACTCTTTGGATTTATAACAATATAACACTAAATAAGCAGGAGAAAAAAACAAACGGAAATATAAATTGTGTTCTAATTTTCGTCTACAGATTACAAAGATGGCGTACACCAGTTGGGCCAGTGTTTTTTTAAAGTTTTATTGTGTCTGTATTGATAAAGAAAACACATTAAAAGGAGTAAGACTGGGGTTATTGCTTTGTTTGGCATTACCAGTTAAAGGTTGGATCTTTAAAAAAAAAAGAGCAGGGCAGTTGGAGAATGGAGATGTCTGTCTAAACACTAAACAGCCAGTAAGAAAAATAGTGAATGGGACAAAAGAAAGCAGTACGAGTAAGTAAAGCAGATGATGAGCTTGAGACATAGGGAACTTATGGAGAAACAGATACAGATATCATCCATCCTTATATTTTCAGCTGAAGATTCTGTGCACATGCTGTTTGACATTGAACTATTTTGGATTTATAACTTTGGTGTTAAAATATACACATTGTCAAAATTTTAATATAAAATTATATGGCATGTTGTCTACCTAAGCATGTAAACATTGCTCAGGCCTACGTTTGCTCATGGCATCTCAATCAACAACATCAAGCTGAGGTATACCTCAGAGTACGATGTGAGAGCATCACAATTTAAACATAAAATCTACAGAGGCCATTCAGAGTTATGCATTCTAATAAACACAAGAAAATGGAAAGCCTAATATTAAACAACATATAGCGCAACAATTACGTGTTTGTCATTTCTTGCTGGATGCCTCAGTGCATCATTGAGAGAAGATACAGTACAAATTTCTAAATATGGCACAACTTAGCTGTCTATAGCTATTCATTACTAGTCTTATCCATATCTATCCATAACTATCCATTTCTATTCTTTAGTATATACTGGAATCTGTTTACCCCTTGTTTAAACAACAGTAATTGTCGATAGCTATGGCTAGCTTTGGGTAAGTGTAGCTTAGTTTAGCTTGGAATGGCTATGGATAGATAGCTAAGGGTAGATTTAAAATGACGCGCCACTTTTAGAAATTTGTACTGTAAGCAACTGGTCTTGTCCCATCTCAGTTTGCTCTGGCCACACTGATCTTCTTTGATAGTGAAAGAAACTAACATCCTCTGGGAAGGCAACTGGCTGCTTGGTGGACAGTAATGCAATCCATGTGGTTCTGTATACTCTGCATTATACAGTATGTGAACCCAAGACAAGTTCATTAATGATGAAATAATGCTGACTACTGAAATGACTTGTTGCAGGGTAGTGCTCTTTGAATCATATTGGACATTGGACAATCAGCTCTATTTTCACAAAAAAAAAGCTTACATGTGCAGTATATTTAACTGCATGAGATATGTGAGACTGTTCAAGGGAAAGAAGGACTGGAGAAACACAAAACCTTTTGAGTGTTCACCTCTTAGCCCATTTATGGCTATGATTGATAGCACAAGGAGGGTTATTAACGGAGAATGGCGAGCAGGGTGATCCGCTGTGACCCTTGGCTGTGCCACAGTGTGGTTGCATGGTTATGGGTCAGACACACACAAGGCCGGAAGAGAGGTGTCATGTCTCCCAGGCATTGTTTGTCACACCTCTAGTGTGGACTGGTGCCCAAGGCCGGAGGAGCAGGGGAGTTACATGAACAAAATATGAGTGTACCAGGAGGACAAGTGAGTAGGGATGATGAAAAGTGCCAAAGTGTTGCTAACAACTATTTCAAATATATCCAAAATACATATGTGAAGGAAAATTGGGAAGGAGTGATATATTTCTCAAGACAAAGGAAAGTGGAAGTGTCAGTGGAAATTTCAGTGCTGAACATATCCATGACTGAGTCAGACTGATTCTTGATCCAATTGATATAATTCATGGGCTGCTACTCTGAGTACTCTGTAGGTTATGAATACAAACCACGGGGCACATAATCATGATATCAGCACAGGTTGTATGAACATTTTTGACATTGAGCCTAATCAGCTAAAGCCCAAATGATATGACATGTTAAAGGTATAAATGTATAAAGAAGCACCCCAGACAGCCCAACATTACAGTCTCCCCAGCAGCAGAAGCGCAAGAGTCATGAGGTCTGCATGCCACTGCAATGGGTGACAGTTTCCGCCACCTTTGGTGTCTGCCTTTTATGACGAATGCCTGAACAGAACAGGAAACACATTCTGTCTTGACCCCATGCCCCCTAAACTTGATTTATCTCCTCTGCATGACCCGATGACCCTCAAATGCTGCGATCAGCAACTGCTGCTCAACTACAAAACCTACAAGGCCTGGCGCGCTGTTCTCATGACATTCTGCTTGACTTTCCTTTTTGCTCAAGTACAATGGTTTTGCATGAGCAAATTTTTTGAGTCTTTATATATTAGTTTGGATACTGCCAGAGGACATAAAAGAATTATCACAGTGTTGTGGTTTTACCGGAACTTTTCTTCTAGGGTGTGTGGGGTAGTGCTGGGGTATATGCCAAGTAACATGATTGTGTGTCAACCAAGGCTCCATGACTGTTTCAGTTTCTAGTTTGCATGAACCGAGTATAGTGTCAGAGCTTGTGGAATTGTTTGTATCAAGCCTCAATAAAATTTTGCATGACATTTGAATTGTGTCGGTTTTACATGGAGGTGTTGGTTCAGCAGCTGGCAAGTGGTATCACAAGAAAAAACAAATGCACGCATTTGTTTTAAATTGAGAAGAGTGACTGTCCGACACCTTGCAAATAACTGATGGTTGTGTCAAGACCACCAAACACCATTGTCTATGAATCTTACCACCTGGTGTTAGCCAGCTAGACGTATTTAAATATTATTCTTTGTCAAATATACTGAATTAAACTGATTCATTGATTGTGGCATATTAAACTAGATAACACTGAGCACACATCCACACCCAGAGCATGCATATCATCAATTTCAACAATAGCAATATTCAACAATGATAATCAGTTCCAGACTTCTGGACTGAACAGCATCAGTAGGCCTACATGTAATAGTGGTGGCAACAATTGCAGTACTGTCAGAACTTATATCATTGTTTAATAACTTTCAGTACAATGACATCTTAAAATCAAACCGTATCAATTTACAGATAGAAAGCATCTCACCGAGAGAATATTCAAGCAGACAAACAAATCCTTGCAGATCAAAAAGGTATCACTGTTGTAGAATACAGCAAACAAATCTTGTTTGTGTATTTATGTCCAAGTCATTCCCATAGATTACGTAAGAACAATTTGGCTTGAGTGAAATCTATTTTGTCTTTTTACAGTCAGCCAATAAAAGCTGAGAGGCCAGGTCAAAATATCTACGACTCACTAAATATTACAAGCCTTCCATCTATTCTTCTTCAGAAGTTCTTCTGCTCCATGTAAATAATACATTTGCCTTCAGTTAGCCTCTGGGCCAACCCTTGGGCAATGTTACCACTTGTGTTTCTGTTGTTTCTCTGCAAGATTAACTAGATGCAGTAAAAAGAAGTGTGTTCCCCAGATTGCTACCAGATACTTAAAAGTACTGTACCGTTAAGATAGCTAAATAGACAGATAACTATAGCATATGCATATCATTTGCAAAGATTCACCGACAACACTGTAAATGTTTGGTACACTAGAATTAGTGAGCTCATGGAAAATCTTGTTGATATTTTTTATCATAAACTTAGTAATGAAAATAATAACTCGGCCCTCAAGCATTTACATAAAATACTTCAAACTCTTATGGCTAGTTCTCACGGAGACGTATCAGAGGGTTTAAGTGACGGCGTTTCTTATATTTCCAGGAAAGGGCAAAGATTTGAGCATGTTCGCCGTCAATTTTGGCTTTACGGCGCAACAGGAACAGCATGCGTTGTTTTAAGAGGTCTTTCTACGCAATTCCTAGAAATTTGACGATGCAGGAAAAAAAGATTCAACCGGTTGAATCTTTGCGAGGAAAGAAGTGGTGAAGCAAGAACAAGCGTAAAAAGAAATCAGTGCGCGCCGCAGATTTTTTAAGATGCGGCGCACAAAGAAGAGCTTCGACGCAGAAACAGCAGTGTAGCAGAAAGCTCTTGCTTCATGTCACATGTTTCAGACACGCGTCGCAGAAAGACACATGTTCGACGCACGTGAGAGGGTGCGCGCCGCGTCTTTTGGACCCCCAATGCAGCAGACAGAGTGGCGCCTGAGTGCATGCGTTGTTCTATTTTTAGCATCAACCCTTTGTCTGCGTGTCACCCTCTTTTTGCGCAGCGGCTGGGGCAGCAGCAGCGAAGCAGGGGGGGCGAAGGAGGGGGAAAGAGGCGGTCCGCACCCTGCATATATATAGAGGAGGCCAGTTTAGAGCACCATACCCACTCAGACCTTCGACCAGAACACACCTAGAATCCACGACACTATTATCAACTGCTACATTTGCTGCTACTTTTGTTGCTACAATTGTACTTCAAATTGCTGCTACAACATGGGACCAAAGAGGAGAAAGGGCACCGTCGTCACCAGGGCACCAACCAAGCTCAGCACCAGGTCAACACTCCACACTCCTGGGAGCACTCCAGTGACAACTCCAGCTACAACTCCAGCTGCAACTCCTCTCCATGAACCTTCAGATGCTGCAGTGACTGCCTTCTTTACTACAGCCATGGCAGACCTCTCTCTACCTGGGCTCTACACCTCCACTACAGCTGGCAGCCAGACGAAGACCACCACTTCAACCACCAAAGCCACTGTCGTCAGCGAGACCATCTTCGAGGGCCGGCCAGAAGACAACACAACAGAAGAAGATTCTTCAGTTGAACTCTTTGAAGAGGAAGGAGACAAGCCTGCTGACAAGCCTGCCAAGCCTGCTGCCAAGCCTGCTGACAAGCCTGCCAAGCCTGCTGCCAAGCCTGCTGCCAAGCCTGCTGCCAAGCCTGCTGCCAAGCCTGCTGCCAAGCCTGCTGACAAGCCTGCTGCCAAGTCTTCCACGGGTCTTCCAGAGCCTACTGCCAGGTCTACTCCAAAGAAGCAGACTCCAAAGAAGCAGACTCCAAAGAAGCAGACTCCAAAGAAGCAGACTCCGAAGAAGCAGACTCCCAAGAAAACAGCAGAGAGCCAGCCTGTTCTTGCTCTAGACAGAGTGGCCATCCATGAGGACACCTTCGAGGAGGAAGAAGACTCTGCTGATGACACCCCTGCAGCTGCTGAAGCCAAGTCCAAGGGCAAGAAGGGCAAAGGGAAGGCCCCCAAGAAAAACATCCGCAACAACCTGGGCATCACAGCTGAACAAGAAGATGACCTCATCAACTGGTACAAGGAGCATCCTGTGCTGTACATGAAGGGGACCAGAGGCTACAAGGGGAACGAGAAGCTGCTGCTGGACTCAGAAAAAGCAAAGGAGCTGGGCCCCAAGTACACCTCCCAGGACATCTTCAACTGGAGGAAGACAGTGCGCACTCACTTCTCCAGACTCGTCAGGCCTGAAGCTTCAGGAGCCGCCAGGAAGGAGACGCTCACAGAGAGGGACGAGTACATCCTGAACAACTGTCGGTTCCTGAAGGACTCCATCGTCCACAAGCCAGGGAAGGAGCTGTCCGCCATCTCTCAACTGTCTGCCAACCGGCCAGCCTCAGACTCCGATGATGAAAGCTACAACCCTGAGGATTCCCTGCCAGCTTCCTATGACATGCCGGACCTGCCACCTGAACAGCCAGCACAGGACAGACCTGACAGCCAGCAGTCCCAAGTCTTCCCTGGAGCACCAAAGCCTGGAGCCGCTGCCAAGGGAACCAAGAGGAAGGCCCCAGGAGATGAAGCCATGCACTCCGCCATGCACGTCATCGCAGGCAGCATGCAAGCCATGTCCTCCGCCAAGAAAATCCTGAAAGGCTCTGGCTGCAAGATGTGCCCCGACCACCAGGAGTTGACACCCGACCAGGAGTACTGGAGGATGAAGTGCCAGGACCTCTACCACGTGGGAGTGCACGCCAGCCCTGAAATCAGGAGGCAGATGGTCAGGACCATTGCAGAGGCCGCCCTCTACTGGGATGATGAGGTCACCCGCCAGTCAAGACAGCATCAGGAGCACACCTTCCAGCCTCCTCATCCTCCTCAGCGCCTGCAGATGCCACCTCCTCCTCATCCTCCTCCTTCTTCGACGTATGTGCCATCACACCACCAGCACCATCCCCAGGCTTCCAGCAGCAGCCATCACTACCAGCAGCACCAGCCCAGGGAAGGAGGATCCTCCAGGCAGACTCCCAGCTACACCCTGATGCAGCCCAGCCACTCCACCATGACACTGATGATGGATGCACAGGACAGCCCCGAGAAGTACGGCTACCCCCCTGGACCCAGCTTTGGTCAACCGGCCGCCCATCACCAGCACCAGCCTTCCCCTTCGCCCAGTTGGACTTCAGGTCTCCTTTCTCCACGAAAGTAGAAGACCAGATGCAGCAAAGACAACAAAAAACCTTGGCCCTTTTAAGGGCCACCAAATCCTCCCAAAAGGGCAGGCCACGTACACATCTTATGTTGACAAAAAAAAAAGAGCTTGTGTTGACCGAAAAGAGCCAAAAAAGAGCAAAAAAAACGTTGACAATCCCCAAAAAAAAAGTCCCCCCAAAAAAAAGTCCCCCAAAACAAAAGTCCGGTCCTGGCCTTCATTAAAAGTAATCACCTTCATAAAAGCAAGGTGCTAGTTCCCCCTTTCTTTGCCCCAAAACATACCAAGTGCAGCACTAGTACAAGTGCTGCATTCTTTGGTATAAACATATTTTTATTGCACTAGTACAAGTGCATGAATTTCTTAATTAAAATGTAATGCACTAGTACAAGTGCTTTGCTTTTAAAAATTGTGTTGGTTGGTTGCACTAGTACAAGTGCATCACTTTGTAATTTCACTTGTCTAGCTCAAGTGGCAGGTAGATAGCTAGATAGCTAGCTAGATAGATAGAAAGATAGATAGCTAGATAGATAGCTAGATAGATAGCTAGATAGATAGCTTGATAGATGGAACACAATGCTCGTTACATATATACACTGCAGCAAAAGAAAAGCAGTTGTCGTCACTTTGCAGGGATTGGACTTGGATAGATAGATAGATAGCTTGATAGATAGCTAGATAGATAGCTAGATAGATAGATAGATAGATAGCTTGATAGATGGAACACAATGCTCGTTACATATATACACTGCAGCAAAAGAAAAGCAGTTGTCGTCACTTTGCAGGGATTGGACTTGGATAGATAGATAGATAGATAGATAGATAGATAGATAGATAGATAGATAGATAGATAGATAGATGGATGGAGGGATTGATTGATTGATTGATTTTTGGGCTTGTTTTGTCAACATAGGATGTGTACATGGCCAGCTCAATTGGGAGGATTTGGTGGCCCTTAAAAGGACCTGGGGTTTGTTGTTTTGAATGCATCTTCTTCAGATTTACTCCAACTGCCAAGGGACACTTCCTGCCGGACTGTTGACCCAGTCACGTAGGTAGTCTCGAGCAGCCTTGGCATCTCTGGAGGCATTTCCGTGTCGAAGTGGTTCTCCTAGGTCTCCTAATTGACGGTCTCCCCTCCAAACTCCTTCAGTGACGTCATGTGTCTGTGGATCTTCTCTGTCCATCACTTCATTGTCACGGGCATGGTGGACGCCTACTCTGTCTCGCAGAATGTTGTGTAGAACACAAGCAGCCATTGTGATGTATGTCACTCTTGTAGGTCGTTGGGGCATGGTGGTCAGGAAGCATCTGAACCTGTTTGACAGCAGACCGAAGGCATTCTCCACCACTCTCCTGGCTCTTGAAATCCTGTAATTGTAGACTCTGGAAGGAATGTCAAGGTTCTTTCTTGGCACTGGTTTGAGCAGCCATGTCTTCAGGGGAAATGCCTCGTCACCCACGATGTAATATGGGAAAGGATTGTCTTCTTTGCCAGGTAGAGGTTCTGGAGGTGGTAGGCCTAGATCTTCCTCGTCCAGGAGTTGTCGAAGTACTGTGTCCCTGAAGACGCCGCCATCAGATGCACTTCCTTGACAGCCAGCCTGCACATAGATGAACTTGTAGTTGGCATCAACGAGGGCCATCAGGACAATGGAGTGAAATCCCTTGTAGTTGTAGAACAAGGAGCCTGCAGCCTTGGGACATCGGATTGCGACGTGCTTGCCATCCAGAGCTCCAATGCAGTTGGGCAAGTTCCATTTCGTCTCAAAAGCCTTGGCTATCTCCTTCCATCTTTCAGTCTGTGTGGGTAGTGCCAGCTGTCTTTCGAAGGCATGAACGATGGCAAGGCAGACCTCAGGGATGAAGTTGCAGATGGTGTTGGGTGCCACACGGAAAGCATAAGCTAGGGACTTGTAGCTGTTTCCTGTTGCCATGTACCGCAGGGTGATAGCCAACTTCAGACCAGGTTCCAAAGCCCTCCTCATGTTGGTGTCTTGCTTAGCGATGAGTGGTCCAACAGCTTCCAGGATTTCAGCAAAGATGGCAGGGGGCATTCTAGTGTAGTTGTAGTAGCCGGACACGTCACGCACTTGCAGTTCAGGCAGCAGTTGATGGAAGTGACCATGTTGTTCCCTCTGCAGCAACCAGTTGCGAATCCACCACCTTTTCTGTCTCCTGGCCCTCCTCCTCCTCTGTCTCAAATAGACAGCTCCGATAGCAACAGCAGCAGCACCAGCCACAACAATAATTTCTTCTTCATTCATCATACATATGTTCAGTAGGCAGTCGTTGTGTTCTCATTGAAGGGCAATCAGCAAATGAAGCAAGGAGGTCCTCTGTGTCCCTTTTTATAATGACCAAAAGTGACTCCTGCAGCAGCCAAACACACTTTGCCGCAGCGCTGCAACAACAGACGTTCGTCGATGCTTAAGAGACCTTCGTCGCTGCTTAAGGCAAGGACGACGAAGAAGGTCAGCATCGACGCGCCTGTAATGTCCTCGGCGCTTTATGAATGCATGTGCGACGATGAACCATCAAGTTACGCAGTAACAAGTCCCTAAATGCGGCGTTGCATCCTTACAGTCTTCGGCGAGGCTGTCATTTTCAGCGACGCATCTTACCTCGGGTGTACGCCGAAGGTTTCCTGATGCGTCGCAGGTCGCCAATTTCAGACGTAGCTGCCTCACAACCATCAGCGGCGTAAGAGGAAACAACATTGGGCGAAGTAAAAGCAGCCTCGCCGAATTCCAAAACAAAGTGCGACGCGTCTGTTTGGAACTGCGCTGAGGAAAGAGAGGCGTAACGCGGCGAAGAAAGCTTAAGAAGCGCCGCGGACACCTCAAGACTCACCGCGGCTACTAACTTTAAGCGTCGCACATGACACTAATTGATTACGTAATGTGCCAAAACCAACGTTCTACGCCACAACCTTCCAAGAAATGACTTCTCTTGATGCGTCGCTCTCAAATCGCCGTCGTGAGAACTAGCCATTATTCCTCTTGTTATACATGTATTTAGAAGCAACAAGTTCAGTTCTGTTCTGGAATTGCAACCAAACCAATCATGTCATAACATCCAATCAACAACTTCTGAAATGATTAGATAACATGTCAAAATCCCCTTTACAAACTCAAAATGATGTTTGTAGCAGTGTTATTATTTCTGTAATCCATCATTTTTGTTCAGACAGTAGACTGCTGCTGATGAGGCGCTATTGGAAGAATGTGATGTACGATGTTGACGGAAGCATCACTCAAATCATTGTATAGCTTCAACCAGGGTTGACAAATTACATAGTGAAAGGAGTTTCTACCATAATACGAGGGGTGTCCCAAAAGTTCTGACCAATTTTTTTGGCAGACCTTTCTATTTGAAATAGCTAAATGAAATTTTCACAGAATAAATTTCAGGTATTTGACCATCTTTTTTGAAAAAATCAAGACTGTAAGAAATGTTTAAGTTACTGTTCTGTTACCATAGTTACGAGAGGTCAGTGCACCCAGCGCAGCTCAAATTTTCAGAAGAAATTCAGCAAATCAGCTGTATTAAAAGTTAGAGAATTTATAGTAAAATCAAATGATTGCAAGAAAATGTATTTCCTGATAAGCTTGCAGTCTTTCAAGATATCTTCCATTAGATTATAAGCATTTATTTATATTTCAACCTGATCAGCTGAGGCAATTACCAAAGGCTTTTTCCGGAAGTTGCCTGACGGCGCTTGAGACGGTTTGGCTGAAACAATCTGCTGTCAAGAGGCAGTGCTCAGGAACCTTAGGTCAAGACCCAATCTCATCTGCTTTAATTACCAGATTTGGCCTTCTGTAACTTTGTGTGATACTAAATATATATACCAGTTCAAAAATTAAAAAAATAATAGTCATAATGAGAAATGAAGCAGTCGCCATATACACTGAAATTCCACAATTTAGGAACAGCCCAGTTTGGAGGACCCAGGTGATCGCCTCAGCACATCAGTTAAACTGATTCACAGTGACTTTAAATGTAAATGAACAACTTTGAGATACTGTTAGGTTTCCAAATAATATTTTTCATGATCATCCATTGCATATTTGCAGTAAATTCCTTGGTTATTTTCAAGCCTAGACACTTGGATTTGGCCTAAAAAATTGAGCTGCGCTGGGTGCACTGACCTTCTGTTTCAATGGCAACAGAAAAGTTATTTAAAATGTTCGAACAGGTACCATATTTTCAAAATGGATAGTGAAATACCTGATATTGATTCGGTGAAAATTTCATACAGCTACTTCAAATAGAAAGGTCTGCCAAAAAAATTGGTCAGAACTTTTGGGACACCCCTCGTATGGGTAGAAACTGAAAGACAGACACCAAATTTGGCAGAAACAGTCACCCATTGCAGTAGCGTGCAGACCTGATGACTCTTTAGCCTCCATTGATCACCGCTGTCTGTCTGACGGAAACATATACCCCATCCCAGTGTCCAACTAGCACACTCTGGGACAGTCTGTGTTCCTGTCCATCTCCTCCACCAACTGGCCTTTTCCCCAATCCCCATCCACACTGGAGGTGTTAAAAACAATACCCACCAGACATAACACACACTCTCTCTGGGCCTTGTTTGTGATTGACCCACAACCTTATGACCACAGTGAGGCTTAAAGAGATAGGGGTCCCAGTCTGCCATTCTCCATCTTTGGGCAGTCCAAAAATAAATGGCCAGAGATTTGAAAATGCTGTGGCTTTTGTTGTCTCCAGTCCTTTATACAGTTGCACGCTGCACAGTCTCAAACCTTGGGCCACGGAAATTTTAGCCTAGAGTTGCACAGTAAATTGTACATTGTAATACAATGAAAAATGTACAAAAACGATATTACGTACTCGTTTACTTTCCTCGCTACTTTTAAACAGTTCAACAAAAATAAGTCTCCCCTCAATTTAACTAGAATATCTCAACGATTCCCCTTCTGATTTTTATAATAGTTTGCCGAATTAAAGTTGAATCCCACACTTGGCAAGAAATCTAAAATCCATGAGATATTCATGAAACTTTGCCAAAAAGTTCTTCAAAAAGAAAGCTTTCCAACGTAAAACAAATAGGCGGGCTATCCAACATAATTTTCGAACTATGATCTTTTCAAAATCTTATGTCATTACATTAAAACATACAGTAAAATACTAAAAAAGTGTGGGATTTATAACGAAAAGCAGCGTCACTCGAGCAATATCCATGATATATTTATGAAAAATTAAAGGAATATAGCTGAAAGTACACTTTATTGAAAAACAAGTCTTTGAAGGGGGGTTACCAATGTTTTTTGAGAGTTATCTGGTGTACAATATGCGAAAATTCGGAAAAACAGTTCAACAAAAATAAGTCCCCCTAAAATAAACTTGAATATCTCAAAGATTCCTTCTCCGATTTTTATGAAAGTTGGATTGGATTATAGGCCTGTATATCGACCCAAAATGTGTGCATTTATAGTTTAGTGCCATTATTTCTGGCTGAGCCAGCAGCCTTCGAGTGAGCCTACCCCTGTTTTAAAAAATCTGTGGCTTTTCCAGTGCATATGAACAATTTGACCAAGTGGGGGAGCCACCAGCTGGGGTATTTTTGTTGAACTGTGGAGTACAATAGGTGGAGCAGCTGTACTCTGTGGGATTCAACTTTAAAGGCCTATATATTGATCCTAAATGTGTGCATTTGTATGTTAGTGGCATCATTTCTGAGTTAACAAGTTCATTTCAACCTGTTCTCAGGCATGCAAAGAAGGCGCATGTCAAAATATGCATCGCGTCGCAGCCTGAAAATTATCTTCATTCTTCACTTTACTCAAGCTTTTTTGTTTGGAATCTCTGCTGAGATGTTTTGGCATTTTTTCTTTCAAAGATGTCTTGAGGATCACCTTCCCATTTGTCAATATTTGCAAAACTTCTTGAAATCCACCTTTTGCGTGAAAAGTGCTTCAAGCAAATCATGCTGCAGGGGCTTAGAAAAACGCTTCAAAGCAAATCTCAAGACTCATGGGACAAAACGGGGAGAGAGGAGGCTAATGTGTGAAATTCCCTTTAATCATGTACTACCTTGAAATCATATATAAAGAGTATGGAATCAAACCTCCATGAATTCGCCTAAACTGTACATGTTCATCATGCTTCAAAATAATTTGCTTTTTATCATCTTTGTACATGTATTGTATGTTCAGCAAATGTTTTTAAGAGTACGGAATTGAACTGCAAAGTGTGGAGTTTAATGCCAATACTGACAATGATTGTGCTATCGTAATAAAATAGAACCTTGATTGTGTAAAGTTGTGAAGTATATTCATGCCAAAATGTGATTTGAAAAAGTAATCTCGAGTGCTTTGTGAATTTTCCAAGCTATGATCAGACTGTCTTCATTCACAGGATGGCATCCTGTCATTGTGTGTGAAAGCAACAGGTGACAGGAAAAAGATGTGGCAAATATTTTACTATTGGTAACATGAGAACCGTTGGCATGCCTTTGTAGTCAGCAGAAGCAATAAATTTCTGGTAAAATGCCATTCGAAGAAGTAATATATTATGTTGTGCTGTGCATGAGAGAATGCCATCCAGTTGCTCCCAGTGTCAGCTGGTATTCCTTGATTGGCACTTTTGCAATATTAACATTGCAACTTTTTAAGGTTTTAATCAATCTAGTGCTGCAATTTTCATTGGGCTCTAGAAAGAAAACTATGCATCACAAACAAAACTTACCTTTTTCATTTAGAATGATAAGGCAAATGTTTCGTTCAGTTCTTGAACGAAACCGAACCAATCACATCATAACAATGGTCTTCTAGTCAATATGCACAGTGGGCAAAGGCGGCAGCACTGTCCATGCAAAATGTGGCTGTCTGCTTGTGTGAGGGTTCCACAAAAAAATCACTTTTTGACGTTTTGACAAAGTGTCATCCACTGCTTAAATAGCAAATAAATAGAATTAGACCAACTTAAATTATCTAGCACAGTTTACAGATTAAAATGTCATTATGCGAGAGTAATAATCCTATTTAGCCTTCTGTTTACTGCAGCTGGCTGTTCCAACACATGATCTGCCTCCCCTGGGCCAAATTTCAATGGACTTCAAACATGATTCAAACCTTTCAAATGCCACAATAAAATTCACTGTCAGTTCTCTAAATTACTTCTGTTGACCTCTTTGTGGTAGAAATTTGGCACAAAGCATGAGGAATAATTCTATAATATTATTGTGATCACTTCCTGTGATAGTATGTTTGCAAGATTAGCAGAACATTGGGGTCCAGTCTGCATGGGTTGCAAATGATTGTAGGTGTGATAGCTATTCTATTCACTGATCCCCATGTGTATCCTAACATTGAGGAAAATAGCGCAACAACACTTTGAACACCACTTTAAGCTGAAATAAATGTAACTTAAATACACAAAGCATTTGTTGTTAATAATCTTACATGGTTTGCTAATCAATGTCAACTTGGTTCATAGCTATTTTGTGTTACATAATTGATTGTTTCAGTTTTCTTCACTGAACAAGTAAAGCACTTCAAATGACAAATCCCCATAGAACCTCCCAAGAGTTTGTGTCAAAGCCTATGAATATTAACGAGGGGCGTTCAGAAAGTTCGAGGCTTTTTTTTATATGGACACTTATTTTCAATCTAGAACTATGAACTTTTCACAGGGTAAAATTCAGCATATTTGGAATGGATTCCTAAAATTTCAGACAATTTGGACATTTCTAAGTCATTCTGCGGTTGCCATGGAATCTGAAAGTTCAGCTGGTCGGGGCAAGTAATACTGAAACCAAGAAAGCCAACAAATTGTGACTGTGAGAGACTTCTCTCTATCACTTGTATTAGTGAGATTGACAATATTTGACTCAAGAAATATGATATTAGCTTCTAAATATACTTTCAAGCAAACTAAATGTGTGTATTCTTACACTGAAGCCATGTAGGAAGGCGCTCTGGCATGCCAGACTTAGCAAGGGAAATTCCGGCAGCAGGGGTGGGTTTGCCTGGCTACATAAGGACTTGTGAAAGCATGGATTCACTCGTATGAACAAGAAACCAAATTGGACAGCATTATCCATCCCAGCTATTCCTGTGACATGTTGCTTTACATAAGCCCTAGTTTTTCATTACTTAAGTTCATGGGGGCCAGAGTTTCAGGCACAGGAGGAAAAAAGGCTTTGGATGACCGAAATGGAACTTTGTTTGGAGGACTTCGAGGATCATTTATATCAATGGGTCAGGTCTATGAATTCATACTTTTGGTGAGCTGGAAGAATTTTTAAAGGCTAATTTTATATTTGTTGTATCAAATATGGTCAAACTCACTGATGCAAGTGATAGAGAGAGGTCTCTCACAGCCAAAATGTATAGGCTTTCTTGATTTCAGTATTACTTGCCCCGACCAGCTGAACTTTCGGTTTCCATGGCAACCACAGAATGACTTAGATATGTCCAAATTGTCTGAAATTTTGGGAATCCATTCCAAATATGCTGAATTTTATCCTGTGAAAAGTTCATAGTTCTAGATTAAAAATAAGTGTCCATATAAAAATAAGCCTCCAACTTTCTGAACGCCCCTCGTATATCCCTAGCTTTGTGGGCATGAATATGGAACGTCTATTTGAGTTGAGTAATATGTCAAATCTCTCTCCACAAACATACAAAATCATGTTTGTTGCAGCATAATTATCATTTATGTAATCCATCATTTTTGTTATGATGGTAGACTGCTGCTTATGAGGCACTATTGGAAGAATGTGATGTATCATGTTGACAATAGCATCACTCAGAACATCGCAGGAGTTCAAAAGACCTTTATCAACATTATTTGTTGAGCAGATATCATTAACAACTGCTGTTGTTCTTATGAGTGGGAGAATCATAAGAACAAGGTCCAGTGATAGCATGCGTACCAGATCACTTGACTGGATGTTCATTATTTGATTCTTTTTTTTCGGTTATGACACTTTTCACACAGAGGAAACACACCCAATTTTTTTTAGCTGGAACAAATGTTCTTGCACATTTTGTCCTAAAGATTCGACTTACAAAAAAGGAATGACAAATGTTATAAATAGTGGACGCTGGACATCAGTCAATTCGGACCCAGCGATTGGTAGCCCAGCACACTACTACTGAACTAAACCTCTCCCTTTAGTATTTATGAAATGTGAACAATGAAATATATTTTAAGATATTTTATGGCTATGCATATATGGTCTGTGTTTTTCCTTTTTTAAGAGCACAAAAATGGCATATGACACCACTGAAAAAAGGGTATTCACATTACATTTTCAACAGAGCTACAACATTCGAAAATTATTTGTGTGTAATGACAATTCTGAACTCTTTATTCAATCAAGTAAAAGAGATTAAAATCTGTTTTTAGCATGCCTGAAGCATTACTCAATCATACATAATATAACTTCGGCATCATTTCAAGGATATTTGATGCCTTGTTTGAGTTGTGTCTTGACAAAACATCCATCAAGTTTCGATGCATCACGAACTACCAATCTATCAAGAGTCACATGCAAAGTTATCACCAGTGAAGTGTGAATTCTATGACATGTGGGGATGAACATTGGTCCAAATGCAATTAGCAAACAGCTCAAAAGTTCAAGAGTTATCCTTTTTGCAAGCATATCAGAAGCTATAAACAGAAATCGAATTAATCTTCAGCTGATCTGAAAATGTTGCACATCACAACACTGAATAATGGTTTGAGATTGTTGCGCAGCTGTCCCATTCGAATATCCTTAAAATATGCTCTGCCTGCCTGTGACTGTTAAGAACTGTCTTTTCAACCTGTGTCAACTCTGGAGCAATACCAATTGTGTGTGATATGTTGGCATTAGGAGAATTTGAGATGTCAGTCACGAAGCACGTCAAAGCTAAAATTGAGGAAATAAGGGTGTAAAAGGGGAATTTGAGCTGGAGTAAAGCTCTCATATTTTTCATTTGCAGAGGTGGTTCAATGATTTATGCAGTTGTTGCAGTATGGTAGGGTTCAAGAAAATTAGGAAAACGGGGAAGGTAATTCAGCCAAACGGATCACTGCAGGATATCAGTAAAGGATTTAACAGTAGGCTTGTGGCATGTGACAGTAGTTTCCTATTTAGAAATTAAAGCAGTATTTTCTACATGTCAAATCATCCACAATAGCTCAGCCACTTTTGCAAGTGATGTCCGGTATAACAAGCAGTCTATTAATATGTCAAGGATTCGAAACCACCCTTTGTGCGAAGTAAATGTGATAAATAAGTAAGGCATTGCCACAAATTCAATCCTCTGTTGAGTGTTATGACTTTTTTAAGTTCCTCCAAAACCGCATTGCATTAATTCCACACAAAGCTTCTTCCATGAATTAGAAATCCGTCATAATGAGTTGGACCAACAGCACAACATTTTCTGAAGGAACATAAATTTTGGGATCTTAACAGTTTAAAATTGACTGTTTAAAACAAGTGATATTTCTCAAAAGTATGCTGCAACTTATTTTTGCTTCCAACACTATTTTCACTGATACTGTACAGGGCATTTTTAAAGCAACTTTCAGTGGCGGGGATTTTGGCCGAAGAGGGCATTTTACTATCACCTTATAGAAACTTGGTTACATGATGTGCGCAGTGAAAAGATTTCAAAATGAAGTATTCTCAAAAATAAAAAATCCAATGAATCATAAATTTAAATTTTATATTTACCTCCAGTTCTACCACGAATTGCTACATGTTAACAATTTTAGGTGAAATTAGAATCAAGGGGCACTTACTGGTCGGGCAAATCCCTGTCAGTGGTGGGGATTTTGCAGGGGCTGATGGGCCAATTCCCTACCACCTTTATATATAGGCTACTTAAAAAATGACTCGCTGATACATCAATGTGTCTTGCAACTATTCAGAAAGACATCACTTGCTGATAGTGTAGATGAAAAGAGGGGACTTCAACAGAATTATAAAGGTATACCACTATATTGCCTCTACTTGATTGCTTTTAAACAGTGATTTGGTAATTACAGTACCTTCAAATTTATAGACAAACAGGCGCACTTTGTGGTATGACATGTGGAATAGCTTTTTCCCCATTTGTACTCCTGAGATGATCATGTTTATTTCAGTCTTTCAATATCCGCACAGTAGCATCGCACTCCAGGTGAATCTTGTCAATACAACAATGTACATAGGAAAGAGGTCTTGCCTTTCAAAGTTTCAGCAAAAACAAAACTAGCTGAGAAACCACCATTATGAATATTGAGCAATATTTCACACAACAATCCTACTGCTGTTGAACAACACCTGCTGGTACTGTACCATCTACATGTATGTAGTCTGTGGAGGAGAATTATAACGCAATTTGTAGTTGATTTCTTTTTTTTTTGTCCTGCTTCTTTCTTCAGTGTTTGCATCTGGAAAGCAAAGGATAGGCAAGGGGAATGGGAGTCAGTTTGTCTGGAGAATACAAGGAGCCTAACTAGCATTGTCAATGCACAAGACCAGACCTCTAAGTCACACCTCCGAACTGCTTATCAGACCGCGCATCTTGCTGTTTGCACCTAATATGATGGTCGAGGTATTTGTTGGAGAATAATTGGGAGAGCGATCGCTCTACCATCATGATCGCAGCTGAAATTGATGGGTTGTGTTCTAGTCAAGTAAACTTGCACTACATACCTATTTGGACTACTGAAGTGCTGTCAATTTAGGCACAAGGATCTTGCCTAACTAATGGTTGCATTTCTACGTCGTTGTTGTTAATGTGGCATGTGCAATGACAGCCTGACCACTGGTCACTCCTCTTGTCCAAGAAAAGTTTCTCCGACATTGCAAATAATGGTCAGTGGCTGAGGACAGGGGGGGGGACTGCAACACGTGACCATGATGCAGCACATTCAAAACAAAACTAGAACTTGTGTCGCAAGCGGAACACATGCATGAATCAGTCTCCAGGAATTGGCAATGCAAATGAGCACAAGCAGCATGCAAATGAGTATGATATGGCAGAATGAACTTCAAACAAAATGGTTTTCTTTAAAGTTTGGGAATTTTTAAATTATTGGATAACAATGTAATTGTTTATAATTTTAAGTTGTCAGTCCCAACTGCAAGTTGTTATGTGACAATAGGAGAAATCAAACAAAGTGACATAACAAGTATTTGTAATTAATTACACAATGTGTTTTAGGACATAAAACCCAAAACAATAACTACTGTTTATGAAAAGTTATATAACCAGTCAGTTAAGATATTTGGAAAATAACCAGTAACCATTAAATGTTACGTAACCAAACAGTAAACATTTTTGGACAATCCAATATCTGGAGTCCCTCTGACACTTCATGGCATTGGAAAAATAGGGACTCATGGAGTCTGTGCATGAATGAACCAAGGGGGCAACCATTTAATATCTACTAAGCAATGATGATAGATAGATACATAGATACATAGATACATAGATACATAGATAGATAGATAGGATATGGGGGCGACCATTTAATATCTACTAAGGAGGGGGCGACCATTTAATATTACTAAGAATAAGGGGGCAACCATTTAATATCTACTAAGATGCTAAGATAAAAAAAGTACATGCATAAATGAACCAAGGGGGCAACCATTTAATATCTAGCACCCCCCAAGTATGGGGACATACCCGGGGATAGCCTAAGCACATGGAGACACGGCCCCGGGGACATGGGGACACGGCCCCGGGGACATGGGGAAACGGCCCCGGGGACATGGGGACATGGGGACACGGCCCCGGGGACATGGGGACTTACCCCCGCGGACATGGGGACACGGCCCCGCGGACATGGGGACACATCCCCGCGGACATGGGGACTTACCCCCGCGGACATGGGCACTTACCCCCTCGGACATGGGGACTTACCCCCTCGGACATGGGGACTTACCCCCGCGGACATGGGGACTTACCCCCGCGGACATGGGGACACGGCCCCGTGGACATGGGGACTTACCCCCTCGGACATGGGGACTTACCCCCGCGGACATGGGGACTTACCCCCTCGGACATGGGGACTTACCCCCGCGGACATGGGCACTTACCCCCTCGGACATGGGCACTTACCCCCTCGGACATGGGGACTTACCCCCGCGGACATGGGGACTTACCCGGGGATAGCCTAAGCACATGGAGACACGGCCCCGGGGACATGGGGACATGGCCCTGGGGACATGGGGACACGGCCCCGGGGACATGGGGACACAGCCCTGGGGACATGGGGACTTACCCCCGCAGACATGGGGACACGGCCCCGTGGACATGGGGACACATCCCCGCGGACATGGGGACTTACCCCAGCGGACATGGGGACTTACCCCCGCGGACATGGGCACTTACCCCCTCGGACATGGGGACTTACCCCCGCGGACATGGGGACTTACCCCCGCGGACATGGGGACTTACCCCCTCGGACATGGGGACTTACCCCCTCGGACATGGGGACTTACCCCCGCGGACATGGGGACTTACCCCCGCGGACATGGGGACTTACCCCCGTGGACATGGGGACTTACCCCCTCGGACATGGGGACTTACCCCCGCGGACATGGGCACTTACCCCCTCGGACATGGGGACTTACCCCCGCGGACATGGGCACTTACCCCCTCGGACATGGGGACTTACCCCCTCGGACATGGGGACTTACCCCCGCGGACATGGGGACTTACCCCCGCGGACATGGGGACTTACCCCCTCGGACATGGGGACTTACCCCCTCGGACGACTTACCCCCGCGAACATGGGGACTTACCCCCGCGGACATGGGGACTTACCCCCTTGGACATGGGGACACGGCCCCGCGGACATGGGGACACATCCCCGCGGACATGGGGACTTACCCCCATGGACATCGGGACTTACCCCCTCGGACATGGGGACTTACCCCCTCGGACATGGGGACTTACCCCCGTGGACATGGGGACTTACCCCCGGGGACATGGGGACTTACCCCCTCGGACATGGGGACTTACCCCCGTGGACATGGGGACTTACCCCCTCGGACATGGGGACTTACCCCCTCGGACATGGGGACTTACCCCCGCGGACATGGGGACTTACCCCCGCGGACATGGGGACTTACCCCCTCGGACATGGGGACTTACCCCCTCGGACGACTTACCCCCGCGAACATGGGGACTTACCCCCGCGGACATGGGCACTTACCCCCTCGGACATGGGGACTTACCCCCTCGGACATGGGGACTTACCCCCGCGGACATGGGGACTTACCCCCGCGGACATGGGGACTTACCCCCGTGGACATGGGGACTTACCCCCTCGGACATGGGGACTTACCCCCGCGGACATGGGGACTTACCCCCTCGGACATGGGGACTTACCCCCGCGGACATGGGCACTTACCCCCTGGGACATGGGCACTTACCCCCTCGGACATGGGGACTTACCCCCGCTGACATGGGGACTTACCCGGGGATAGCCTAAGCACATGGAGACACGGCCCCGGGGACATGGGGACATGGCCCTGGGGACATGGGGACACGGCCCCGGGGACATGGGGACACAGCCCTGGGGACATGGGGACTTACCCCCGCAGACATGGGGACACGGCCCCGTGGACATGGGGACACATCCCCGCGGACATGGGGACTTACCCCAGCGGACATGGGGACTTACCCCCGCGGACATGGGCACTTACCCCCTCGGACATGGGGACTTACCCCCGCGGACATGGGGACTTACCCCCGCGGACATGGGGACTTACCCCCTCGGACATGGGGACTTACCCCCTCGGACATGGGGACTTACCCCCGCGGACATGGGGACTTACCCCCGCGGACATGGGGACTTACCCCCGTGGACATGGGGACTTACCCCCTCGGACATGGGGACTTACCCCCGCGGACATGGGCACTTACCCCCTCGGACATGGGGACTTACCCCCGCGGACATGGGCACTTACCCCCTCGGACATGGGGACTTACCCCCTCGGACATGGGGACTTACCCCCGCGGACATGGGGACTTACCCCCGCGGACATGGGGACTTACCCCCTCGGACATGGGGACTTACCCCCTCGGACGACTTACCCCCGCGAACATGGGGACTTACCCCCGCGGACATGGGGACTTACCCCCTTGGACATGGGGACACGGCCCCGCGGACATGGGGACACATCCCCGCGGACATGGGGACTTACCCCCATGGACATCGGGACTTACCCCCTCGGACATGGGGACTTACCCCCTCGGACATGGGGACTTACCCCCGTGGACATGGGGACTTACCCCCTTGGACATGGGGACTTACCCCCTCGAACATTGTGACTTACCCCTGCGGACATGGGGACTTACCCCCTCGGACATGGGGACTTACCCCCTCGGACATGGGGACTTACCCCCGCGGACAAGGGGACTTACCCCCGCGGACTTACCCCGCGGACAAGGGGACTTACCCCCGCGGACATGGGGACTTACCCCGCGGACATGAGGACTTACCCCCTCGGACATGGGGACTTACCCCCGCGGACATGGGGACTTACCCCCGCGGACATGGGGACTTACCCCCTCGGACATGGGGACTTACCCCCGCGGACATGGGGACTTACCCCCGCGGACATGGGGACTTAGTATTAGTGAACTTGGTGAAGTATTGCCCAATCAAATTCGCAAAACAAGGTTTTGGCTTGCGTATTATGTAACACAGGCGATCATATAGTCCCTGTGGGACAGCATAGGCGATCCATTCAAACCTCCACACTACCTCAGTTTCAAGAAGGCTATATAAATTTTGTTTTTGCAGGCTGTATAATTTCATCCAATCGAGGTTGTTTCTATTAATTGCATTTAAGTCATCATCAATGATTTCCACTCTCTGTAATCCACAGTTGATTACAAGACCCTGCCTTTGGGACATGAGATATCTATTTTTTTTTTAAATTCCAACATTTGACACTCCATCTGTTTTTGAGACCCATGTATACCCCTATCAACAAAGTTTATTTCAAGAAGGCTATACAAATTTTGTTTTTGCAGCCTGTATAATCTAGAATTTTATCCAATCGAGGTTGTTTTTATTAATTGCATTTAAGCCATCATCACTGATTTCCACTCTCTGTAATCCACAGTTGATTACAAGACCCTTCCTTAAAATAATAAAATCCAGTCTTTTAAGTGGTAGTTAAAAAAAAGGTAATGAGCAGAAATAACCAAGAATTTTTCTAGGAGATTAGGAGAATGCAGACCAAAAATCTCATCATGCAGGCCAAATGCTGACCAAATGCTGACCAAATGCACACCATTCTATATATATACTTTCGAAAAAATGCCAAATACAGTGCAAAAACTAGTCCCGGGTGCTTTGTTACTGATGCTGCTTATATGCAACAGAGTCACAGTTCGCTACATTGAAATATATCTAATGAAAGATACACACTATTTCTTTTAATACTCATTCCCAGTGACGAAAAGGTGACATCAACCTAACTACACCACGCCCACTCGACATGCGAGAGCTCTCCCTTCGCATCGGTCCCGATCGAAACTCTAGTTTGTTTCGTAATGGTCTACGCTGAGCAGTGTTTTTTTTGGTATCGAATTGTCATGTATTTGTGGTAACAAGACAGATACTCTTAGTGCAGCCCTCTAGGCCTGATTCATGAGGATTGATTGATGAGATGGGAAAGAGAGTGGGAGTCCTTAGCATGTTGCACATTTACCCCATCTGAGGCATATTTTGCGCAGCACAGACACAGATACATGGGGCCACTGATTTGATGTCGCATACAAACGACATTCAGCTGAGATTTTGCTTTAAAGGTCCACCGATAACTTTGGGTTCCCCTTTACCGGGGTTCGAACTCATGCAGGCAAAGACCTTCAGTGGAGCAACTGGGAACTGCTGATCTCAATTTTATAACAAGCTGTTTATTATGATGTCTCCATTCTTATGCCAGACTTGTAATAGTCTGTAGCCCAAACCAGTTTTTCTATTCCCTGTTTCATAATAGCTCACCAGTGAACTGGAGTTGCAGTTGAGCTGTGTAAAGTATGATGTGATTTCAATACAGACCAGCAAATGACTGAATAGCACAGGAAACATTTAAGAAAGGTATTACAAAAGACCTCAAAGAAATCAATTTGGTTAATCAAGAATATTTTAGGTATTAGAGGATTATGTGCACTGCATAATATTTTTATTGGCACTACAAAAAGCTGGAGTTACAAAAAGATCATTGTGTTAATGAAGAAGAATCGTCCAACTGCAAAGGCATAATTCAAAATGTTCATGCTCTGTTCAAAAGCAATGCTTACTTGGCAAGTTGACTTAATAGACCAATTCTTTGTAACTATGGTTATGGTGGTGACCTGTATAATGTGGCAAAATGGATTTATATAAAGGTAGAATATTTAGCATGATTAATATGCTATTTGCATTCAATTTTTGGAACCTGTACTAAGTTACAAGTCAACTCACAAAACTTTCTGTGGTAAAACTAGCTCAAGATACCATCAAGTTGAGGATGATAAATGGTCACTTTCAAAAATATCTACTCTTCAAATAACACCATGGGTGGTTGGCAGGTAAACGGTTTTACCAGCATTTTTTACCCTGGTACATCATCCTCAATTATGAGCCACAATAAAAGTGGTGCCTGGAATAACAAGCATGTTCAGCATGGACGACCACGCTATGTGTTAGTTGCCTTTACAAGGGTTGGCAGACTTATGTATTAGTTGCCTTTACAAGGGTTGGCAGACTTATCCTGATACAACTCACGGTAGCCATAGAACGGCGCCCATGGGCAGAGACTAGAGGAAAATTGCCCAAGGATCCCATGCCATATCATTCTCCAGTGTTGGTGACCATTGTGTAACATTGATGAGAAGACTGGGAATCTGGCACATACCCTAAAATTCAGGGATGCCCGGGGTCCTTCAGTTGCCCCAGCACAAAACACTGGATACAACCCGGCTCCATTTAATGTCCCATGGGCTTGGACCAAATTGAGTACCAGGAGTGGGAGTCGAACCCACAACCTAACAGCGAGACTGGTAGCACAAAGAAGTGCCATAAACCATTAGCCTTAATAATGATGAGAGGGATAAATGTATGTAAAAAGAAACAAATGCATCATATTATAGTCAGTGTAGGCGTTGCCTTGTCTGCATAAAGACGAAAATATGATAAATTGAGGCAATATTGTTATCTTCACTGAAGAAACCAGATAGTCTCTCAATCCAAAGAGATTATCACTCATCAAATATGAAAGAAAACAGATGCGGCAGACATGAGAATGCGGGTCCCATGTCAAAATAATTCCTCAAAATTGACAAGCAAGGAGAAGGGAGAAGACTTGCCAGGAAGATAGAACAAAACTGCGTGCATTTAGATTTATTGATGTAGATACTTATTACGGTACACGGTGCAACCTTTTGCACAGTAATGTTTATTGTTAAGCAGGACCATAACTCTTATCAGTCAAATTGGCCAAATAAATCACTTCCGAGACTCTGGGACCCAACATAATCAACCAATGACAACCTTTGCAGTTTATGTAGTGATACCTAGAAAAGCACTGGCACCCCTGCTGTAAACGGATCAACTCAGTTTGTCAGGTTGGAGAGAATATTTGGATTATGACATTTAAGATTTATCATAGTTCCCCGTGGCCTAATGGTTAAAAGATGTCTTGAGGATCATGTTCCTACTTGTCAATGTTTGCGAAACTTCTTGAAATCTGCCTTTTGCAAGAAAAGTGCATCAAGCAAATCATGCTACAGAGGCTGAGAAAAAAACTTCAAAGCAAATCCCAAGACTCATGAGACAAAAAGGCAAGGGTGGAGGGCAGACATGTGGAGTTCCCTTGAATCATGAAGTAGAATGTACTAACTTGAAATTATTATCTGAAGAGTAAGCAATCAAACCTCTGTGAATTTGCCTAAACTGTACATTTTGATCATGCCTTCCAAATAATATCTTTTTTGTCACCTTTTTATGTTGATCAGATGTTGTTAAGAATATGAAGTTAAATCGTGATACTGACAATGATTGTGCTATCATAATTACATTGCAAATTGATTCTGTGAAGTGGTTCTGTGTATTCATACCAACTGATTTGAAAAATTAATACTGAGTGGTATGAGACTTGGTCATGCTTTTGTTGGAATGTCTTCATTCTTTTACGGTGGTATCCTTTCATTGTGTGTGAAAGCGACAGGTGACGGGAAATAGATATGGTAAACCTTAATTTTTAACGTGAGAACCTTTAGCATGCTTTGTAGTCGGCCTATTGAAGGAAGCAGTAAATGTCTGGTGAAATGTCCTTCCAAGGAGTGTAGCGTCATGTTGTGCTGTGCATGAGAGAATGCCATCCAATAGCTCCCAATGTCAGCTGGAATTTCTTGATTGGCACAACATCGATTTGCAACATTTGAAGGTTTTCATCTGACAAGGAGTGCAATTTTCAATGGGCTCTAAGAGAAAGAATTGCATCCCTAACATTACTTAACAATTAACCTATAATTATTAGCAAGAAGTTTAGTTCAGTTCTTGAAACCAGGCTTACCCATCACACATAAATAATGATGGACTTCTGGTTATTATTGAACTTTCATTGACAAAATTATATGTCAAAACCATCTTTACGTACAAACTCACTAATAATGTTTGTAGCAGCGTTATTATTTCTGTAGTCCATCATTTTTTGTGCAGACAGTAGACTGCTGCTGATGAGGCACTATTGGATTAATTGGAAGAATGTTTAAGGCATGGTATACAACCATTTTAAAAATAATTTGTTGAGCTGGTATTATCAACAGAAGCTGTCCTTATGAGTGAGTGAATCATCAGAACAACGTCCAATAATGATACTATGCACACAAAATGTTTGACTTAATGTTTATTATTCGATAATTTTATCAGTTTTGACACTTTTCATGCAGAGAAACAACGCACCCAAATTGTAAGAATAAGAATTACAGTTAGGTAGGTGAAATGAAAAAAATAGAGTTTATAAGCTGTGGAGATCAATCAATTTTTTTGCACAGACCATTTCATGCTATCTGCAAACTAGAAAATCTTCATTAATTTCAATAAGCCTATCTTGACATCTGGAGTTTTTTGGCTTGAGAATTAGAGCTACCAGCTTTAAGGATCTTACAATGATCCACAAATTACCACAATAAATTGTGACATCTTTAGTTGACAATTTGCGTCACTACAGTGCCCTGACATTAATTTGAATGCAATTGATATCTGAAGCGTTACTCCACATATGTTATTCATATTTCTATTTTGAACCACTGCATTTGGAACAAAAAGTCATTTATTAGACCTTTTTTTGCCGCATTGTGTCCAGTAATCCGTGCAAAATCAGTGGTTTTTCCCTGTCACTGGACCTGACAAGACAAAATCAATGTTAATTTTCCTCCTAAAGTATCATCATTTCCAAAGTTTCTATGCATGATTCATGAGAATATACACTTGAATTAATATATACATCATATTTAACTTTTTTCTTGTTTCATTTCATAGAATTAATTGATGTAAAAGACGTGTCAATAGTTTATGTTAATTTTTTGTCCACTCCGTTACCAGGCATAGCTCAGCTTGCTATTGTTTTTAAAGAGCAATTTCCACTCAATGTCATAAGATGCACTAGCGCCAAACTACCACAGCTTTGCAGATTTTCATTAAACAGGTATTCAACAAGTTAAAGCATAATTTTCATTGGAACATTTTTTGGTCCCACTAAAATGTCCACTCTGGTACCTCCAATTCTGAGCTTACCAGTGATACTTTTTCAAAGAAATTTTATGTGTATATTTCTGAGGGTGACTGGATTCAATAGTATGCAATCAAAACTTTGTATCTCCCAAATAGAATGCACTATTAACAGAAAACCAAACCGTTCCTGTCCACTCCGTTACCCGTATCTGTCAAGTCTGTTGCCACAAAAAATCAATATCTAATTAAAAAAACGATATATCTGAGATGAAGTACTTCTGAAAATAAGACTTACATAATTTTTTCCATTTTTTCAATTTTTAAATTACCCAAAAAGCAGGTTTTTGCATCCAAAGTCCACTCCGTTACCACATTTTCCAGGGCATTTTGTCCCGAAATTTGAGAATGGCCCAGTTATCTCCTTTAGTTGTTTATTGCAGAGCTAGTTAGGGACATACTAAAATGTTTAGTCCTTTCGGGAAAATCCCCTAATGAAAACTTGCTACTTTTAAAGCACACACTTAAAATGTTCCTGTTGTGGGATCAACATTCAAGGCTCAATAAGTTCTCCTCTGTCATGAAATGTGAACGATGATATATGTATATCATATAAAGATATCTAATTGTCATGCATGTATGTGTTTTTCTTTGCTTAAACAGCACAAAGATGCTATGACACCATTGAAGAAAAATTATTCACATTAGAATTTGAATATATATACAGTTTAAACTTCTAAATTTCATTGTAATACTAATTCTGAACTCAGTATTCAATCAAGTAAAAGAGATTAAAATCCAATTTTAGCATGCATGAAGCATTACTCGATCATACATTGCACAATTTCGGCATCATTTCATGGATATTTGACACCTTGTTTGAGTTGCTTCTTGTCAAAACATCCATCAAGTTTCGCTAATCACGAACTAGCAATCTATCAAGTGTTGCCTGCCAAGTTTCAGGCACAATTAGCCTCTCATGGAATGCATATTGGTTCGCAATGTTCGGTCTATCATAAACAGTGTCCTGAAGTGGTCCAAACATTATAATGTAACAAATAAAGAAAGAAAACTACCCATAGATTTGGCTGACTGTGATTGTTAAGACCAGTCTTTGCAACCTTTGCCAACTCTGGAGCAACTCTAATTGGGTGTGATATGGTGGCATTAGGAGAATTTGAGGTGTCAGTCACGAAGCACTTCAAAAGATAAAATTGAGGAAAATAAGGGTATAGAAGGGGGAATTTGGACTTATAGAAGAAGTACTCAGAGTTTTCATTGGAGGAGGTGGTCCATGCGGAGCTAAAGTACAGTTACTGCAGCACGATTGAGGCCAAGAAAGGAAGAAAACATGAAAGGACATTCAACTGAAAGCAGGCATGTTAGAATGATACATACTTATGACAGATATCAGTAAAGGGATTAACATTTAGAGCTTAAATAACATTTTAAGCTTGTCAATCATCCACAATACCAGAGCCACTTTAGCACGTGATGCCTGAAATAACAAGCAGTCTATTACTATGTTCAGCATAGCCAACCACCCTCTGTGTGAAGTAAAATGTGATAATTGGCCATGGCATTGTCACTTAAAATTCAATCCTCTTTTTTTTTAATCTCACTGTAAAAACAGCAAATCATCTAGTAAATATCCATACTACAAACTGAGATGACTGGTCAGCAAAACTAAACAGCAACACTATTTTAACTGTTCCATCAGTGTTTCTTGCAACTGTTCAGCAAGAAATGAATCACTAAAAGTATTTGGAAGAAAGTCATATAAATATCTGTGTAGTTGCATCTAACAAATCATGTGCAGATAGGATAGAATAGCTATCCAAATTTCAATTCAAGAATTAACTAAATATAAAGCATACACCATACCACTGTGTTGGTCAATGATAATTCTGCAAAGTTAGAAATTTATCTTATGGATCTGACACTACCTGGTCTAATTTTCCAATAACTCAATCACAATTTTGTTAATTTCCAGAAAACATGTATTTATGAATATCATCTTGAACACATCTTCACATAAAAAACCCTGACGGGAAGAAGGACCAAACAGAATCTTATGCATATTCTGGTGGAGAACGGTCAACAAATGGTGATTAATATCAATAATGCATGGGGCCTGGGCCATTGTGTGTTCATGATAAAATCATGGGTCTTCAACAAGGAGATAATATAATGTGCTGAATCATCATTCCCCTGTGTCACTCCTGACCATAGAAATACATAGAACAGACATGAGGCTGTATGAAGCCACCTCAAGATGAGGTCACCAAATCCACCATGTTGGAACTGCCCTGAGACATGACGTCACAATGGACTAATTATGATGTGACATCATGCCATTGTTATAAGTGACATCACTGTTATTGATGACGTCACGATACCATTGTTTCAGGATACAGGGCAGTTCCAAGATGGTGGATTTGGTTGCTTCATCTGCTAGAGCCTCATGTCCGTTCTATGTATTTCTATGCTCCTGACAGACCATAGCACTCCCTAACTTGAGCACGAAGGTGTTTTCAGAGCTCTGTTTACTCAACAAATGAAATGTCAACAACAGTTTCTTACCTATGATAAGAAGATAAGAAGCCAGTTGAAAATCTCATAAACCATATATTATTTCAATGAATCTGGGGTACATATTCAGGTTATAAATAAGAAAATCATTCCTGTTCCTCTTGCATATCGAATGACTATTTTTTTCTGCACCTCATCGTGCATGAGCACATAGGTTAGGTTGTGTCATGTCTCATTGGTACTGGTTAAGAACCTATTTCAGGATCTACCACAGATGAGATGATTAGGCTGTGAGTCCACACTAAAGCATGCTCTGTCCTAAGGGTAGGGTCTTTTACTTATCTCAGGAAAAAAAACGTAAAGGACACTAAGTACAAGTCCATGCACTAAGTACAAGGCACCCTCTAGCTTTTTTTGGGAAAAGTTGTACAATATGTAGGTCTTTCTTTAGCAATATGAACAAGATTTGATAGATTGGACAATATCCTCTTCTTCTTTCATGAAGAAACCAGATATCTCCGCCATCCAAAGAGATAATCAGTATTAATCACTCATCTAATATGAAGGAAAACAGACACTGGAGACTCGAGAACATGGATCCTATGTCAAAGGCAGGAAGGCTGAGTTCAGCCCAAGGTATGATGCCAGGTGAAGCTATGCTGTTTCCTTATATATGTTTCTCCAAAGGTGCACAAAACCCTAACAACTATCTCTCTTCATGACCAAGGCAATTAACATCATAATTTATAGCTTGGAGTTCAGTAGCCTATCAAAATTACAAATGAGCAGGGATTTGGTGGTTCAGGAAATTGTAGCATGGAGCATAATATTCACTTCTGATCAATGTCTTTTAAGCGACTTGTTTGAAATTGTAGAATACATTTTGATGTCTCAGACTCGTCCTTTGTAACTGCCAATGCAAGATCAGTTGCAACTCGCTACCAACCAAAGGGAACTGCTCTGTGCTCAATGATAGTGGCAGCCTACTAGCCATTGCCAGATAGAGTTACATAATTCAAGAGATAGACAGCAAAGTTTGTCATTGGCTGATTGCTGTGGGCCCCAGAGCTTCAGAAGTGATCTTTTGGCCAATCTCACAGAGTTATGACTCTCCTACACAATAAACAACCCCACAAAATGGTCGTGTCTGCAACAGTGTTGGTGATGAATAGCAATGTGCAGATAGATAGATATCGCAAAGAAAATAATATGGATAGGATCTTAAATTAGGTGGAACCTTCCTGTCTGCAAAGAAATCTTGCCGCACAAATGTCAGATCAAAGAAAACTAATTTCTTAGAACTTGAGATATTCCAATGTACTATTTGTACTGGCATTATTATTGATAATAACACCAGGTCAAATCAAGTCTGAACAACAAGGCATTTTACACTTAATTGTTATACCCAAGAAGGGAAATAACCAGCTATACTGGGGTGATTCTCCAGTAATTTGACCCTTTGGCCTTTTCCTGCCACCCTATTTTCGGGGACCAAAAAGGATGTCTCGGATCACTTATTTGTTTGAACTAATTGTCACACCACCAAGTGAATCACCCAGAGAGATAGTAGAGATAGTTTCATTAATATCTGATACATAGACAAGTAGATATTAAACAAATTAGTAAATTTTTGAGTCATTTTGGGGTCGCCATTTTGTGACATTTCTTACACCTAGTATTTGGACATCAGCCATCCATCCAAAAACAGGTAATTTGATCATATTATAAGTTTTACTCATAAAAGATACCTCTGACTATATGAATCATGTTTCCTTTTTATTTTTAATTGCATTCTTTTAAAATTATGCAGGTTTTAAATTTCATGTCGCGGACGTTACTCATTCCGTCAAAAACTTCAGGATATTCAGATGATCAATACTTCACTATTCTTTGTACTTTATTAATTATAACTTGAGATATAGATTCTAAATATCTTCTAGTATATATGTTTGAATGCATGAAAGAAACAAACTAAGATAACACTGGTTTTTTTAATATATTCTTGATCAATGTTGAATTCCGTCAAAAAGTAACGTCCGCAACATTTGGCTATAACTCATTGAATTTTTCATTGATTTTTAAGTGGATCATATTTCTTGATACACTTTATAATCTGGAGCTTTCAAACTTTGCAGCAGAGCCATCAGATCACAAGAAAGGGCCAAGGAGGTAAATTTAGTTCATCTGTCAAGAATTGATGGCCTGTCACGTCCGCAACAGCATTTTGAAAATCATCCCACATTGCTTGATTGCCAAAGGTTATGCCATGTATATCCTTTTATACATGATCAGAATGATAATATTTAATAAGTTTTGCCAGCAATAGCATCATTCTTATTTGAATAGTGCATAAATTATGGAATTAGTGTTGCGGACGTTATGTTTGGACAAGTGCCTGGTTGTGCGGATGTTACTCTTGACCATAATGCTCCTTGTGACGGATGTTACTTTTTGACAAATATTATGAATGTCCACTTATTAAGCCATTCTGCTTTTAATTTCAAACTGGAAACTGTGTAACAATGTGACAACTTACAATCAGATTAAAATAAAATCATGTCACTGCATGCACAGTGAAGAGAAAGACATTTTTAAGGTGCAAAACCAAGATGTCGCGGACGTGACAATGTCAATGTTGCGGACGTGACAATGTCAAACCAAGCTGTCGCGGACATGAAAATGTCAAAAATGTCCAAATGTCCATATGTGTACGCAACATATATCTCTATAAAATCGAATAAACACTAATCTAATAGCATATAATCAACTTACCTTTTATTAATAGATTTACTAGTAAGCTATTGGCACCGACCAAAATAAAATATTGCCATTAGTAACACTGATATAAAAAAAAGTTGGTGTTAATTTTCCTGTCACGTCCGCAACAGTTGCGTTTTTGGTTATTTTTAAAAATATATCAATAATTTTTGTCAAGGAACACTGTCAAAGTATACTTTACCATTAAATGAAGGAAACTACACAAGAATTAGAATTTTTGACCTTGTTGTACAGGTAATAAATGAGCAAAAGTGTTGGTCAAAATAACGTCCGCGACATCTACCTCGCTTCAAAAAAATCTAAATATTTAACTAAATATTCCTTAAGTTATCTTTTAATCATTAGAAATATGTGCTATGGAATATTCCGCATATATCTGGTTTTTAAAAAACCAAAATTAAGGCATTTTAAAAAATTGATGTTTGTCCGGTGAAAGGGTCAATTTACTGGAGAATCACCCACAGTTGTGCAATGCCACAAGTGCCACAAAGAAAGTGGATGATTTTCAGAAATTATCATGAATATCCTGTTGCGGTTGATGCAAAAAAGAGACAAGTTTTTCAGGCTCTGGTTAGTCTCACTGATTATTTGTTCTTTTTATGTGCAGTACTTGATCAACAGCAGTGAGATCACAAAACAAATGTGTGTTGTGTCATTTTCAGAAGATTTATAGCCATCCAAGTATAATGACATGTTGTTGTGTAAAGACCGTTTTTGGTTTGAATTATTCAGATTCATTTAGAGCTTATCCAGCAGAAGTTCTGCAAGTTGTAAAAAGTTATGCAATCAGAAACGGAACAGACCTAACATCAGACAGAATTATAAAAATATTCCACAACCTTCTTTGACCTGTTGGCAGTAAAACTACCCGGTCCCTTGTTGTCTTTGCACAATATGGGCTATGGGAGCCCATACAGGCCCACACTGCTGCTTGTTCAGAACTGTTTTTGCCAAACAATGAGTAGTCCCATAAGACCTGGCATTCAGGATATACTGCAGATGGTGAATGATATCTTGTTCCACTGTCGCATCATTGCAGAATACAAGAGATAACAATGCTTTCACCATTATATCAACCAGTAACACTTGAGGTAGTTACCAGTGAAGCCTCTTTTCATCAACTGAGAAGTAGTTTGATCTCTGCATTTGAACCTCCAGTGGTTTTTTTACATTTTGGTTAAGTTCAACCCTTGGAATCATTCTTGTTTGTTGAAATGGACATATAAGCAACAGCATGATAACTCCCAAAGATTTTTTTTTTTTTGCACAAATTTAAGTAAAAAGTTACACACATACAGTACATTGAGTACAACCATCTTAAAGTGGCTCAACATAGTGATCTGTAGTGATCCAGAGCGGTCCGGATAAAGAGTGATCCGTAGTGATCTGAGATGATATGACTCCATCTGTAGAGATCTACTGATCCACTTTTCGTGAAAATTGATCATGTCAATTATTCAAGATTGTAAGTGGGTGATTCTCCAGTAATTTGACCCTTTGGCCTTTTCCTGCCACCCTATTTTCAGGGACCAAAAAGGATGTCTCGGATCACTTATTTGTTTGAACTAAGTGTCACACCACCAAGTGAATCACCCAGAGAGATAGTAGAGATAGTTTCATTAATATCTGATACATAGACAAGTAGATATTAAACAAATTAGTAAATTTTTGAGTCATTTTGGGGTCGCCATTTTGTGACATTTCTTACACCTAGTATTTGGACATCAGCCATCCATCCAAAAACAGGTAATTTGATCATATTATAAGTTGTACTCATAAAAGATACCTCTGACTATATGAATCATGTTTCCTTTTTATTTTTAATTGCATTCTTTTAAAATTATGCAGGTTTTAAATTTCATGTCGCGGACGTTACTCATTCCGTCAAAAACTTCAGGATATTCAGATGATCAATACTTCACTATTCTTTGTACTTTATTAATTATAACTTGAGATATAGATTCTAAATATCTTCTAGTATATATGTTTGAATGCATGAAAGAAACAAACTAAGATAACACTGGTTTTTTTAATATACTTGATCAATGTTGAATTCCGTCAAAAAGTAACGTCCGCAACATTTGGCTATAACTCATTGAATTTTTCATTGATTTTTAAGTGGATCATATTTCTTGATACACTTTATAATCTGGAGCTTTCAAACTTTGCAGCAGAGCCATCAGATCACAAGAAAGGGCCAAGGAGGTAAATTTAGTTCATCTGTCAAGAATTGATGGCCTGTCACGTCCGCAACAGCATTTTGAAAATCATCCCACATTGCTTGATTGCCAAAGGTTATGCCATGTATATCCTTTTATACATGATCAGAATGATAATATTTAATAAGTTTTGCCAGCAATAGCATCATTCTTATTTGAATAGTGCATAAATTATGGAATTAGTGTTGCGGACGTTATGTTTGGACAAGTGCCTGGTTGTGCGGATGTTACTCTTGACCATAATGCTCCTTGTGACGGATGTTACTTTTTGACAAATATTATGAATGTCCACTTATTAAGCCATTCTGCTTTTAATTTCAAACTGGAAACTGTGTAACAATGTGACAACTTACAATCAGATTAAAATAAAATCATGTCACTGCATGCACAGTGAAGAGAAAGACATTTTTAAGGTGCAAAACCAAGATGTCGCGGACGTGACAATGTCAATGTTGCGGACGTGACAATGTCAAACCAAGCTGTCGCGGACATGAAAATGTCAAAAATGTCCAAATGTCCATATGTGTACGCAACATATATCTCTATAAAATCGAATAAACACTAATCTAATAGCATATAATCAACTTACCTTTTATTAATAGATTTACTAGTAAGCTATTGGCACCGACCAAAATAAAATATTGCCATTAGTAACACTGATATAAAAAAAAGTTGGTGTTAATTTTCCTGTCACGTCCGCAACAGTTGCGTTTTTGGTTATTTTTAAAAATATATCAATAATTTTTGTCAAGGAACACTGTCAAAGTATACTTTACCATTAAATGAAGGAAACTACACAAGAATTAGAACTTTTGACCTTGTTGTACAGGTAATAAATGAGCAAAAGTGTTGGTCAAAATAACGTCCGCGACATCTACCTCGCTTCAAAAAAATCTAAATATTTAACAAAATATTCCTTAAGTTATCTTTTAATCATTAGAAATATGTGCTATGGAATATTCCGCATATATCTGGTTTTTAAAAAACCAAAATTAAGGCATTTTAAAAAATTGATGTTTGTCCGGTGAAAGGGTCAATTTACTGGAGAATCACCCAAGTCAAAGAACAGATAAAACCCAAATGAACATATTGATTAAGGAAGCATATCCAGAAGTTAATTGGAACAGAAAAGAAAATTTATTAATATTAATATTGATTAATACATACAGATCACAACTGATCACTCTGGATCAATCACTCCATATCAACCAAGATCGCCATGGATCACTATAGATCAATAGATAAGTGTCGATCCAAACTGACGAGCCATTTTATGATGGTTGTACTGTAACACAAAAACCTCATTTCAAGTTCTAACATGCTCTCTTTTTTTTTAGTTACATCCCTGAATTAATAGGGTATGTGCCAGACTCCTTGTCTTTTCATCAATCATCATCACACGGCGGTCACCGACACTGGAGAATGCTACGGCATGGGAACCTTGGGCAATGTTCCTCTAGTCTCCGCCCATGGGCGCCGTTCTATGGCCGCCCTGAGCTGTATCATTGTGGAAGGCTCACCACGAATTTCGTGCCTGCATTGCAGTGCATGACTGAGAGTATTTACAATTACAATTACAAACCTTAAAATCAGTGTCTAACTAATACTGATTCTAACTGAATCAGACTCCTCTGTTGCTGCGATGTTAATGTTATCAACGGACTGATGCAGAACAAATTTGTAAAAAAAAAAACAAGTTCCCAGGAGAACAACAGTGATTAAGGTCTCTCTTACCACATGAAACATTACAGCCTGACCTGATACAATAGACAGTGATTCCTAATGGCTGCCAAAAATATTACAGGCTCAATACCAACAATGCTCAAGATTAAAGGACTAGATTAAAGGTTTGAATTTGAGAACATTAGACCAAAGGGTGTCGGAAGGAAATGAAGGCGGCAGGGGCAGTCGGACGAGAAAAGGCAAATCTAATTTGGGCGACAAAAATTTAATGTAGCTTCAATAAAAATTTTGAATATATACTTACAAATCATTCCCTTAACCAAAACCTAGTTATGCTTTATCCTTAAGATCAAAGGGCGCACCTTGCCCCCTGCCCCCTCCCCCTGTTCCTGCGCCCTTGATTAGACCAAGCCATTTTTTTAACAGTTAAAGTTGTGGGGATTTGACCCACCATGCAGTCCCAGCAAAATCACAACAAAGGAGACAAATTTTCCCCACCAGTAAGTGCCCTTTGATTCAAAATTTCACATAAAATTGCTAATTTATAGCAATCCAAGTTCCACTGGAGGTAAATTCAGTTTGAATTATCTATTTGTGACATTACCTTCAATTTGAAATCTTTGCAGCCACGCAAATCCATTTCTGTGACGTGATAAAAAACGCCCTCTTTGGGCAAAATCCCCACCACTGAAATTTGTCTAAAAAATGCACTGCATTAGACCCTATTTCTGAATATGTACAGTCTCAGTAGTACTACAGTGTTCATAAAGTACTTTTCAAGACGTTATGTACACTGTGCAATGTGCATATACAGAAAATAATAATAAAATACAATATCTGAAAGCACAAGAACAACCACATTTTGATCAATCCTGAAAGTGAAAATTGACTGCTACTCCATATCCACTTTTCTGTGCTAAAGGTTTTTCAGGGCTAGTCCAGAATTGTGGCAGTTTACCACCCTGGAATGCACAGACGAATGCTGTGCATTACTCTTTCAGCCAGTATTTTATCATACAAAAGGGACCGTATCATTGGCTCTCACATTTTGTTGGTTATATATCGTGGGGAAGGTTGTAGCACCAGTATACTACCCTACATTCCAATAAGGCACAGCACTATGACATATGAGCAGTCATAAATATTTACAGATGGCTGCTCAGTCACGAGCTTCTTATAAAAGCTGTCATAACGACAGACTTTGGTAAATGTAAAACTTCTTCAGGAATTGTAATTCATATAAGGCTACTGGTGTTGTACATATATTTGCCCGTAAGACTGGATACGTTTGTGCAACCAACAGAGTATTAAACTATCAGTCAATATATTCTCTTCCAGTGTCACATAATTAATATTGCTTATTTGTAAACGTTCAAAATGGAATTAGGAGATATTATGATTTTACAAAGTTAACTTCATACCAATAAGCTCTTAAATATATATTCATTTGTGACATTATTTATTTTTCTTTCATGATATGAATGACAACACTCAGAAACGCATCCTATACATATTTTATATTCAATTCATTGCATTTGTAATGCAAAATCTGCATAGAAAGTATTAAATTGAGACTTATGCACAGTTGAAGAAAATCAATAAAATACCATCGGAAACTAAGTCCCTAAACAAACATTTAAAAATTAAGGAACGGACAATTGAGGCAACCATTTTTCTTCAGATTTTGGTTAGAGGTTTTGAAATCGATATGAAGAGACATACTTTGAAAGTGTTGCGACATACATCTCAAAATATGGATATAGAAATGCTGTAAAAGCCCTAGGTATGTCTTATTATTGGCTATATAGCCACGGTGTTCTGCTACTCAACTAATACAGATGATGAATTCAGGACATTTTGCAAGTTCAGTTGATTTGACTCTAAATGGGTTCGGAGAATGCAGATTATAGTCTAGCAAGTTTGTAACACTTTCAGAATGTGATATTCCTGTAAAACCACTTAATCATAATTCTGAATTTGGTCTACTGTGTATATAAGCACCAAGGTGAGAAAGGAAAGCATTTCTATGTTAAGATTATCATTTTAAACATTCTGTAATGGATATTTTGCATGCAAAAAGGGTGTGAAAGACTAAAAATTTTAAATTTCAATTTTCTCAAAATTTTCCCAACGGATTTTTTTTATCTTTACATCAAATCGAAGCTGAAACCACATACTACAACGCTGTGTTAACAGATTCTTTTTACATTTTTTTTAACCCTAAACTTTGTTCAAGGACACTGTGTCAGACTTCTACTTCTAATTCAATTTATGGAATACTTCAGAAAAAACTGAATAAGGTACAATTGAGGAAATGCGCAGTTGATTATGCCTTCCAAATTTGTGTTTTAAACTCCATGGAAGGACAAGCTGGATGATATATATCGCCTCACATTATATATTCTTCATGACTGATTCTAACGCTCACAACACAGCCCCATCAAGACATAACCATTCATATTTTATGAACTCCGAATCTAAGAGTTGTTCCAGACATCTTGACTGGGCCTTTCTGAACAAACTTAACCCAAGTTATGTCTTTTTTCCAATGAAGTATTTAGTGCAAAGTAGCTGCAGAGATGGACAAATGGTACGGCCTTATTGGTATTCAATATTCATTTGAGCAAGAGTAAGCAAAAACAATTTATGTCACAATGGCAAAGTGTTAATGATACTGAAAGTTGCTGAGATTTATTTCTGATGAAGACAGGCCATTCATTGACCATAGTATTTTAAATGCTTTAATATTTCAATCGTATGTCATCCTATCTTCTGTTCATTTTTTTAATTATTATTCTTCTCCATTAGCTCATTCTAATTTAAACACAATTACAATTCATCCGCAGCACCAAAGAAATGGCTTAGCTTTGTTTGGCTGTGATTTGTGAAGAACAGTCTTCTCAACCTTCCAATATGCTTTGGGGCATCTCAAATTGCCTAAGATATGGTGGCATTCGGCAGACTTGAGGTGTCAGCCATGAAGCACCTCAAAGCACAAAATAAGGGGTAAAAAGATGCAAAAAAGAGGAGAGTGAGCAAGAAAATTCCTTCAAAGGGTGGTTCATGAAGAGAGACTGCATCACGTTTGGAATCAATAAAAGAGAGATAGACAGGAAAGGCCTGTGCACAGGATGTGCAGCTCAGGGGATCATGGCAAGCCAAGCCTCTGGAAAGCCAGTATTGTAAGAATAGTCCTGCACAAAAATTATCCTTCTACAGTGGAGGCCACATTATAACAATATTAGAAATGTGGTGCAGCAAAATGATACCGATGAATCTCTAAAAATGCCATTCACTATACCGTTGTACAGCACTTCACACACATTTTTGGCAGAGAAAGTTTTACAACTACTCAATACATGTACTTCTGAAGTATCTCAACATTCAATTATAATTATGATCGCCCTAATAAATTGAATTGGTTACTTTTTGGCTTACAAGATACAATTTTAAGTAAAATCTTTTAAAAAATTTAACTTAGTGACTTTACAATATAAATATCTTTCTGCCTCTCTGTGTCACTATCTATCAGTAGTCTGTCTCTTCTCATATTGTTTCTGTATTTGTAGAAAAAAATAGACAGAGCAATAATGCCTCTGCCTAATTGTATCTCACAACCTTTATTACATCTCAGCAGATCAGCCTGATTTTTTCCACTTGATTATTTAGCAGAAAAAATGTGAAGGAGAATCATGCAGGCACAAAGGACAGATGACAGCAAAACACTCTTTTCGTCTGCATAGCAAATACATTTCAGGCACAAAGACTGCATTATCTTTAGACATATTGTCATATAAAATTGCCTTTGAAAAGATATTTTCTGAGCAGACAACCAACATCTGATCTGCAGACACTCAAATTGCATATGCTGGAAATATGCCCCTTTCATAAAGGCAATCTCAGCACCACTTGACTGGAAGAGGTTCCAAACAGCCTGCAATTGGAGGCATCTGGAGAAAAAAACAATATTTATGAGGCTCAGTTCCCTGAAATAAATATGTCCTGAAAGCATATGGAAATTGTTATGATTTTTTAAGGAAGTCTATGGCTGGTGATGAAAAAAGCCACAAAAGAATAGACATAACCTACAGATGGAGTTTTTAAACCAAACTATTTCAGCATTTTAGCACAAAATCCGGTGAGTTGTTGCTGTAGCTGTGTTGTGGAGCCATTTAAAAGGTGTGGCAATGTTCATTTGTGCATACACACTAGGGCTCTATATTGTTGCTGACATTCGATACGATGCGTATCATCGATAAAATTGATCGATGCACGATTCGTACCGTCGGTCCGCAAATTCGGGCCAATCCGCATTTTAGAAATACGCAACCACGCAAACTGAATTTTTGGCCCAGAAAGTCGCATCTCGCATCAGAGCGGACGTCAAGATGACGCCATGCTCGAGTTCATTTCATGATTTTGTGGACATTTTCTGTCAAATCTCGGCAATAAAACGACTTTTTGAGGTGGATATAGCGTTATTGAACTGAACCGAAAGTGCTGATTTGAAAACCGGTTTGGGAACCGACCAGACTGTACCGGTACGGCCGGTATTTATCGAATCATTGTAGACCCCTAATACACACTGACAATTTTTGGAAGATCAACTTTATCATCTCATAACACTTTCTCCGGTAGTAGACTAAATTTTGCAATTTATAAAACAAGGCAGTAAAGTTTCAGCTTGGTAAATCATCCTCAATAGCTGAGCCACTTTAGCAAGTGATGTCTGTTATAACAAGCAGTCTATTGCCATGTTCAGCATGGGAGACCACCCTCTGTGAAAGTAAATGGCCATGACAAGGTTGGGCTGAATTATGCAGTGAAAACTGCAGTTAAAAGTAGCCTAGATGGGCTCTTAAAGGGATGAATGTTGTCTAAAACCTGCAAAATGGCATTAAACAGCTCATGCTTCAACTCCCTTGGCTTCCTCAGAAAACAGACCCAGTCTCATTAACCTATTGTACTGTTATAGCAGCATATCATGGGATTATATCGCCAATTATGATAGAAATTTCTGTGAAAATGCACATTATTTTTTCTGTGCTTCTTCCATGAATTAAAAAATAACACAGAAACTTTCAAAAGAACCATGATTGGTTATCAATATACCTTGTACAAGAATAATGGGTACATGTACTTTAGAATTATGATGCTTCATAACCATCTTTTTAAAAGGATTTAGTGACCATTCACTAGCCTTGTGCTTAAAATAGTCTAAAATTGATAGTAAAACGACAACTTGCCATCTGGTTAGTATCCAATATAATTAAACGACCGGACATCAAGAGCTAATCGCGACTGTATTTTGCTAAACATGTGTTCAGTTATGCACCATATATGATCCCTCCAGTTTAATAGTTTACATCCATGGAAGCATGATCCATCAATTCATTTGCGTATAGGATATGACTGAAAAAGATTTTCTTAGGCCAGGATTCGGACCAAGATCTTACTGGGCAGAAAAAAAATAGGAAACAACATTCAGTTTCACCTATCACTTTAAAAGTTAAAAACAACATTGCATTTGAAAAGTACAATATTCATTGATCAAATTTTGCAAAGCTTTCGGGCACATTTACAAAAGTGTCATGAATGAAGCAAAAGAGCAAAACAGATTTTTAATGCATGAAATGCCTGAATAATATTGATGCTTTTCAGTAAGGCTTTCTTTGATGGAAGTGCATAAATATGCGTAGGTTAAGATTTAAATGGATCCGACATCGTGAAGTGGTCCTGAATTTGGTATCTGCCTGGCATGAACTTTTATTGTAACTTTGCACTTTAGTTTATTGACAGTGTAGTTTTTCATTAAATATTTGAATATGCATCTAGATGAACTATTGTCCATCCCTATATGTTCCGGTTGCTTTTTAATTTCAGTTGAAGAATCATTAGACATAACAAAGCTGGTATATTTAAAAAGTTGTTGCCAATTAAAGATAGAGACATGCATTGAACTGATGCCTTAGTAAATGATGGTCCTGGAAAGTTAAGAAATAATCATTTTCTCTTCCATCAACAACAAAAAACTCAATTTGAAAACCGATATAAAGCATTCAAGCCCAGTTAAATACTAAGGAATCAAGAAGAATCTTATGCATATTCTGGTATAAAACAGTCAACAAATGGTGATTATTACAGATCTCTTATTAGTGTGCCATGTTCTTTTCAACTGCCACAGTGCTCTTGTGATGTCAGTATCAGCACAATGATTTCACAGTTGGTATATTTGCAGTTTCAGCTGTGTCACTTGGAACCCATACTTATCACACCATTACAAATCCACAATAAGCTGTTAGTTTGTTGCTCAACATTGATTATTCAGTTTGATGTTTTGAATAAATCCAAAAGTTACAATAACCAGCTATATATAATGCATGGATTTTGTGTATAACTGCTGTCAGTTTTAGCTCTTATACAACAAAACAAATTCATTCACTCTCACATTCATTTGTTGGTCTGAGAGATTATCATATGCTGCTCTGTCTTGGCAAAAGTAATATACTCAGAAACCATTCAGAATTTAAGACCTAAGGGGGGGGGGGGGAGTTTCGCTTGGGGGCATCCTTATCACTGATTTCCAATAATGTTTATTTGATGATCGAATTCTTATAGCCTCCTTGTCTGGCCTTTTCCCAAAATTTTGGGGAGCAACTACCCCCCCCCCCATTTCTCGTCCTCTGGTATGCCCATGCAACACCGCCATGTTCACTTCCAAAAAATCTCCCCATCATCCCCATTCCAGTCATCAATTCTGAACAGTTTCTTTGGCAAAGATCTCACCTCAAAGGCTGAAAAGCCACAAGGTTCTGCCCTCAAGGAGAAATTTCACAACAGGACACCATGAGTGTCCATGATGGATCAAGCAAGTGGCTCAAACATATCAGTTTCACCTGCTCCAACTGAATCAAACAACCATACCAATGAATGCAGATTAATCAACTGTTATTCACACTTAGACAGCCCATAAGCGTGACTTGTTGGTACTAGTTGGAATCAACACTCAAGCTTGGAGTGCCAATAGTGATGTCAGTATTGCAATACTGACATCATCTGTGCATATATTCACATGGAACATGGCACACTTATACGAGATCTGTAATAATATCAATAACTAGAATTACCCAGTGATAAATGAATTAAGGAGGAGGGTTTTAATGAAATTTTTGTATGTGGTAATGTGGCAGAGATACACAGTAATGTGACCGGGAGAAGTGGTGACATAACTGCAGTCTGACAGCGTTAAAGCTATATAATGTATATACATTAGTTTTGGGGGCATTTCATGTGATGACAGCGGGGCTGGAAAGGGGGGGGGGTGTTTCTCCGCATCTTCTACCAAATGGCAGCCCTATGAGAGATATTGCCATAGATATATTTATCTTTATATTTCCATGTGGTTTATCTATCTATCTATCTAGCTATCTATGTATGTATGTAGGTTATCTATGCGTGTGTGAAGCTATTCATTCATCTGTTCATACATAGATAAAGAAAGCAATTGGGAGAGAGTGGCTAAAAAGATTGTATCTATGAATGTATCTATCCTAGGGTATCTATCCATCTATATATCTGTCTGTCGTCTGTCTGCCTGTCTATGTACATGTATATATCTAATGTATGTATGGGGTCTCTATGTATAGTTACGTCTGTGTTTGTGAAGATATTGACAGATTTGTCATTGATGTAAAGTGCAATTAATTTGCATGAAAGATTGTCAAAGGGAGGGCTTAATTGGGTAATTATCTGAATGTAGGTTTTTATGTGAATTGCACTTGACACAGTGAGACGTTTGTGTAAGTGACATGGAGTAAAGGAATATACTCATGAATTGGGGTAAGATTAATTGACCCTGTGAAAGACAATCACAAAGGTATGTTGCAGTTTGGCTGCCTTGAATAAAATACATGCAGGCCTAATGGCGCCAAAATGTCGATCTTTGGATCCCCTTTAGTTTCGTAGTTGGCTTATAAATGATATAAAATTAAGTAACACTAAAAATAACGAATTTGGCCAATAAAACAGCCTTAGATAGCGGTTTAGAGGTTGACAAAGTGTTACTGGTGTACTTTAAAAAATGAAAGCAGGAGAAGGTTTTTTATGAAACATTTTAAGAAGTGGGCATGGATTCCATGGAAGACACATACATGACCACCAGATATGTGGAAAGGAGTGGATGGGTGTTTGAATCGAAGGAAAAGAGACACCAGCAATTGATTGCAGAGTGTATTCATCAGAAGGGCATGTATGAAAAAAGACGAAATTTGCATAATTGATAGGGTGAGGATAGGCAGGGTTGTTGAAAGTGTTGGACAACGGAGGACACTCAGGACAGTCAGAGGCTGATCTATAATGGAGAAGTGGGGGCTGAATAAGGGAGTGTTAGAAAGCAGAAATTTGGGTGGTATGGGTGAGTATGTTACATGGGTATGGCAAGTATTCATGTTTTAATGCATTATGGAGGATGGCGAATGGGAAGGAGGTGAAGATGGGGTGATTTCGATGGTGTCGGAGGTGGGACCCCAAGTGGCGAATATGCCACTGGCATTACACTTTTATTAAGATAGATGCAAGGGGCCAGGTTCATTATGTGTTCTTGGTGGGGCCACCGGTGTTAAACAAGGAGATAATAAGGTTTTGAAAGTCAATGTGCTGAACTAACACCTCCCTAGGTCACACCATAACTCACACAATGGTCTTTTCAGTGCTCTGTTTACTCCAGAAATTAAATGTCAACAACCATTTCTTGCCCATACAAGATGCACAGTACAGTCAATTGCAGCATCTAATAAACCACCAAGTATGCCATTGAATAAAGACCAAATCATTTATTATGCAGGTAATCAACAAACAGGACAAAAACTTTCCCATTATCTCAGCTGAATCCCCATGTGTTCCTTGACGTTTTCTGGCATATGGATTTGGCAGATCACCACATCAATGACGGTTCCATTATAAGAGGCAGCAATGAATTTCATCAGTATATAACCTGCTTCTAATAGGGCGAAAGAACTTTAACAGATTCTGGAAATATACACAGGTGTTTGCATTATTTTAGCATTATAAGCTAGATTTTATTGATTCTGGCCATGTCCCCATTTTTTTCCAGCAGAAACTAGATAGCCCCTCCATCCAAAGAGATTATCACTCATCTAAAATGAAGGAAAACAGATATAAGAGACATGAGAACTTGACTCCCATGTCAAAGAAAAGCAGGATAGAGATCGATTACGGTTTTTGTCTATGTTGATTATTTAGGGTTATAAGCCGCTATTTATGCAGTGTTCAATGTTTGTGTCTATTATCTGGTTATCCAAATTTCATAACACTCATGTCACGCTATAGGTTATAATACACTCTTGATCAAAATGCTGGAATAATTAGGATTTTGACGATGTCAAGATTTAAAATTTCTAAAATTGGTGACTAAAAGTGTGGAGTTGCAAAAATTTTCTCCTGAGACATTACATTTATGTTTAAAAGATATTACAAACCATTTTTAGTTGCTGAGAATTATTTGAAAATTTCCTTTGGGTGAAGAGATAATCATTATCTCATGCTTGCCTGCATGTAATCTATCAGTTGAATTTGAGATTGTTACTTATATTCTCCCAGTAAAACAACAGAAAGATTGTTTGATCTGTTACAATCGTGAACAATTGGAGCATGCATTGGAACTTAAATTGGTTACCTTTTAAAAGTCATTTGTCAGTTGAGAAACATTTAAAGTGTATTTAAATGAAATTCAATCAACAAATCTGAAGGACTGTTTAATCTTGCCATCAGAGTTTCAAAATACTTGTGGCTGCATGTGCATGTAGTTATTGTTTTAATGGGCCACAAAAATTATAAAAGTGCGCGGTGCTGAACAATAACTAACTTTTCACACGTGTTTCAAGGGTGGGTATTAATTTTTGACAACACTTCAAAGGGGGGGGGTAAGAAAATTTAACAAGGAAAAAATGTTTAAAAACACTTTATTTGGACTTTTTTACGCGCAAAAGTCAGCAAAATGACGCGAATCTGTACGCTTTGTATGTCAAGGGGGGTACTAAAAATACGCGTGAAACCTAAGGGTGGGGTACTAAAAATCCGCATGAAACTCAAGGGGGGGTAACAATTTTTCCCAGTGAAATAAGCGGGTGCACCAGGGTGTGTATACAATTAGGCCAGCTTGATTATATTGGTTGCCTCTTTCACTACATCAATCACAACAGCTTGAACACAAAAGTAAATGCATTCCACCATATCAAAAACAAAACATCACACAAGAAATGTAATTCCAGCCAGTATTGTCATATTCAAATGAATCTGCAAGTAAATTATTTACTTTCCCCAACTGCTATAAGCTGCAAGTGGCTAATGTTGTTGAAACCAACCAAATCAGACTCCAATGATGCAGTGATGATATCAACGTATTAATGCAGAACCCCTTTGTAATCCATAACAAGTTCCCATGAGATCTACAGTGATTAATGTTCTACCTTATCACATGAAACATCGCAGCTTGACCTGATAATGGTCTTCCATAAACACTGCTTACAAATCGTCAAATAGTGTGATAGAGTAAGGCTCAAGATTAAAGTTGAGATTACAGGATACCACTACAGGGAATGAGATCTTTTGAAATCTCATAAACCGCCCAAATCTATTATTTCCTATTTGTTTCTAGATCTATGGCAGCAAATAGGCTGTTAAATGTAGTCATAAATTCATTTTCTTGTCCGACTTGAATTTCAAGGGAGAGTAATTTGAACAAGATTTTTTCGCTATTATCTACATCCGTTCAATATTTTACATCCTGTTTAGGGCTTAACATTCAAGAGAGCCTGTGAGTCCACAACTCTCTAGTTATTCCGTTCACTCAGGTCCAACTTTCTCTTTTATGCACAGGAAGACAAGCTTTACAACACGTAATTTCTGTATGGCCCTCTGTCCAATGTTCTTCAAGATTTAATCTTCTATGGACAACATAACCCCAGGACATATATATCCATTCATATTTTATCAAATCGTAATCCTGAGAGCCATTTTGGACATCTTCAACTTAAAAGTTTTCCCAGAGTTACTATTTGTCAGCAACAAAGTGGTTCTTGCAATAGAATTGCAAAACAGACGACCATCTAAAATAACTCTGTAATTGGTACAAAGTATTCACCTGAATGAGAGTCAATCTGTCAATTCATACATTGGTAGTAAATCAGTAGCCTGTTTTATGTTTTGGTTCAAACTAGCACATCTACAATGATGCAAAATGTCAATATACATATTGCATTGATATCATTTTAACTAAATAATGTTATGCTGTGTATGAATGATAGGTATGAACTGCAGGCACCTTCGGGATATCATAGAATGCATGTTAGAAAACAAATCTCATGAAGTTGCCTGGAGTTATCTTTGGTGAAAAAACATAGTTAATTTTGCAAACTGACCTCATGCCTCATTATTTCACTTTGGTCTTTGGTGTAATTTTTTCCTAATTGTGACTGACTGTTATCGCAAAGCCTAGACTTCTCAATATTTGATCTATTCTTGAGGAACTCAAATTGTTTGTGATATGGTGGTATAAGGGAGAATTTTAGGTCTCAGTCAAGAAGCTCTTGAAAGGATACAACAAAGGATAAAAAGGGAGCAGAAGAAGTGGAAAGTGAGCAAGAAAATTCCTTCAAAGGGTGGTTCATGCAGAGCTTCTGCAGCACGTTTTGGATCAAGCAAAGAGGGCTAGACAGGAACGGCCTGCAGGATGGGCAGCTCAAGGGATCATCACAGGTTGAGCCTTCAGCTTCTACTAAAGTGGGTCATAGGAACAGTCCTGGCAGAAAAAAAATGTATGCCTTATGTGGTATGTAGGCCAAATGATGATTTCCAACTGACAGTGCCACCACAAGTACTATTCCATTACTCCATGAGTCCGTGAGCATTCTGTCACTGGCAGTGGCATGAGTACATATTCTCCTCATTTATTTTCTATCACAATGTGGTAATTGTGGTATTACTAAAGTCTTTGATGTATTTGACACAGAATAATACTGGAATTTTGTCTTATGAACACAAACCAGTCTTTAATGCTCACAAAATTTTTCATCTGACAAAGACAGTTACCTCATTAGGTTTCAAGGAATATTTTAATTCAAATTTCAAGAGTCTGTGAAAAACATGTTTCTTAAAATTTAAACTGCGTGATGAGTAGCATTATTCTTTAAAGATGCCAGTGCATGGCATTACAATAAGGGTGTTGGCAGTTGCATTAATGCATTAATAACTCTTCTGCGTGTGTGCCAGATATCTTTGCAGATAACAATTATTGTGTGCTCCGAGCTCTCAGTTGAATTTTAAATGATTTCACATCACACCAAACAGTAAGATCACAAAATCAGGAATATCCAGAAAAGAATCTTCTACACCTTAGGCAGCAGAACCTTTTCTTACAGTAGCAAGTATGTAATAAACAAAAATTATACATTTATATTTGCTCCTCTCGTCATGCAGGCACTATAGATAGATGACAGCAAAATGATCTCAGAAGGTCTGCTCAGCACATCAGACACAAAGGTCCCATTATCTTTAGACATTTTGTCATATAAAATTGCCTTTGAAAAGATATGCTATGAGCACTGAGCAGACAACATCTGATCTGCAGACACTCAAATTGCATATGGTGGAAATATGCCCCTTTCATAAAAGCAATCTCAGCACCACTTGACTTGAAGAGGTCCCAAAGAGCTTGCAATGGGAGGCATCAGGAGAAAAAAACTTTATTTATGAGGCTCTATTTCCTCAAAATGAATATGTGCTGAAAGCATAAGAAAATTGTCATGATTTGTTAGAATACTGCGGCTGGTGACAAAGAAAGGCAACAAAAGCTACAGAAGTATTGATCTATATGGAGTTGTTTTAAATCAAACACTCACCAGCGGTTTACGCCATCTTCATAGAAAAAACTGGCTAATTGTTGCTGCATCTTGGCAGCCATACAGAAGGCATGGTTCACACTCAACTTTGTAGTCTAAGACAACTTTCTCAAGTACAGGATGATAAATTGTAAGGGTAGGATAGGGATGTCAGCCATTTAGATTTTCAAACAGCATTTTCCAGCTTAGTAAATCATTTTCAATAGCTGAGCCACTTTAGCAAGTAATGGTTGGAATAACAAGCAGTCTATTGCCATGTTCAGCGTGCGAGACCACCCTCTGTAAAATTAAATGGCCATGACGAGGGACGGCTGAATTATGCAGCGAAAACTGCAGTTAATATTAGCCGAAATGGGCGCTCAAAGGTGTCAGATGAAAGCTGAGAACATTTTTAATTTCCATGCAAAAATAATCTCTGCTGTTGCAGTTTTCACTAAAAATGTTTAAATTGTTGCATCAATGTTCCTACATCAGCTGTGTGGCTGAGTGGTTGAGATGCCCACCCGCTCCACTGAAGGTCTTTGCCCGCATGGGTTCGAACCCCTGCTGGGGAATCCTGAAATTTTGGTGGACCTTCATGAGCTTGATATGGTTGGGATGAGACTTTAAATTGGTCCCTTGTATCAGTGTCTGTGTTGGGCAAGTAAAAGATGCCTCACACGGGGAAAATTTGTAACATATTGAGGATGCCTGCTCTGTCTCCCATCTCATCAGTCAACCCTCGTGAGCGCTCAGAACTGGGCTCAGAGGGCAGCACTTACCATATCTATCTATCTAACCTACTAGTTTCAAAGTACACATCTAATGAAGCATGGATCCTTCCGTTCATTTGAAGACAGAATGTGACTTAAAGGATGTCCTTGCAAGGATTTGGCCCAAGAATCATAACTGAGGAGCAAAAAATAAATTGAATGGGACACCACAGTCTGTTTCACCTGCCAATTTAAGAGTTACAGAAAAATTACTTTAATCAGCTATCATATTTGTGGATATAATCTTGCATGCTGATGGGAACATGCTTTATCAAACGCATCATGCATGAAACCAAAGTAGGCAACAGACCATGTCTAATGCATGAAATGCCTGAATTATATTAATGCACTTCGGATGATGGTTTCTCTGTTGTGCTGAGCCAACATCCTCCTATGTCACACCATTGCTCACACAACGGTCTTTTCGGTGTTCTGTTTAGTCAAGAAATGAAATGTCAACAACCATTTCTTACAACTACAAGATGTCTAATAAACTACCAAGCATGACATTGAATCAAAACCACAAATATGCAGATAATTAGAAGACAGGACAAAAACATTCCTGTTGTCTCAGCTAAATCCCTTGGGTTTTATATCTATATATTTCCAAACCTGTCTTTGACCTAATAGCAGTAATACCATCTTTATAACCACTTTTTTTGCAGCAATATATACTGGTTGTATGTATAAAACTGTTTGTTTCCAAACATGATTGGTCCCATAAGACCTGGTATTTAGGATATGCATGTACTGTAGATGGTATCATTGCTGTGGAACACAAGTAAGAAAGAGATAGGCCTAATCATGAACTGAGGTGTATCTGGTGTATCTACCGTTGTTACTTTGGGTTACTTTGAATCTCCCAGTGGGGCTTTTGTGTGCAGCAACTGAAAATATGTTTGATCTGTAACAGTGATAAACAATTAGGGCATGTATTTGAGCTTAACTTCATGGAGCCTCTCTGGTATCAATCATATAATCTAGATGGCAAAAATTTGGGCGAGAAAATTATTTACTTTACCAACTACTATAGGCTGACTTCGGCTTCAATTCAAGTGGCCAACGTTGTTGATGCCAACTAAATCAGACTCCACTGATGCAGTGATAGTATCATAGCACTGATGCAGAACCCATCTGTAATCCATAACAAGTTCCCAAGAGACCAACAGTGATTATGGTTCTCGCTTATCACATGAAACATTGCACCCTGACCTGATGCACGGTCTTCCATAAACAGTGATTGCTTATCATTGCCATTTAATAGTGTGATCGTACTAGGCTCCAGATTAAAGGTTGAGATTACAGGATACCACTCCAGGAAATGAGAACTTAACAAAATCTCTTAAATCAGTGATATCCCATTTGTTTCTAGATCTATGGCAGCAGATAGCCTGGTAAATGCAGAGATAAATTCCTTTTTGTGTCTTAAATTTTCAATGAACAGTCCTTTAAACAAGATTTACTCATCAATTACTGTGTGGATATGTGATAAATTATGTAATCATGAAAATAACTTATGACCTCTCAGGTAATATCATGTATAAATTCACAAGAAAATATTAAGCACCACATTTTATCAACTTCTCATTGATTTTATCCAGCATGTAATGTATATAGTACTATATACATCATTGTGGTTGTCCTGAAAATAAGGGGCAATAGCGAAGATGACTTCTGACTTCTTGGCTTAACTCTTCCATCTAATACTTCACCGGACCATTGGTGCAGCCATTTGGTGGCTTGCATATTGCAATGAAGGTTGTAGCTAGCCTACATTCAAATAAGGCACAACACTATGACATATGAGCAGTCATAAATATTTACTGATGGCTGCTCAGTCACGAGCTTGCTATCAAAGCTGTCATAATGAGAGACCTTGGTAAATGTAAAACTTCCTGGGGAATCATTGCCAATATCAGGATACTAGTTCTGCATGTATACTGTTTGCATATAATATATATCAGACTGGATTTGTTATGTATTTGAAACAAATTATGGGCTCATCAGAACGTTTTTGGCATGACTAACAGGGCATAATTGCACTCAACTGAGTCTCAAAAGTCTTGTAGACCTAGAGTATGTTGCCTTGTGAAATATCAGTGGATTATTCAAATTTTCCTGAAGATAAAGCACATCAAATATGGATGCCTCTACTTTATTTCGTCTCACTAATGATCACTGACAGTTTTTTTTAAAGTGAATATAATGAATTAAATACTTGTTTGTCTGAATCAAGAAGGTCTGGCACAGCCACCTCGACATATATATATATGTTTTCAAGCCCAATCAGTATGAAAGTGGAGCATAATCTGGAGAACTCTCGCAAGGACTCAGTCACTATGATAAACGAGGCAATAAAAGGAGCCACAAACATTAGTCTTGCATAGAAACAGTAATCTCTCACCCTTGCTCTGAAGTTGTTACTACAGGGGAACAAGAAGTGCAACGAAATGACAATGTGTTTAGTGCTGAAGTGGCTTTGCCACGTCACAAATTTTCATACTTGACTGAGCAAATTCTGAGTATCACACTTCAGGATTATTCCTGTTTCTGTGAAACAACACCCTCTTCTACAATAATCAAATAATTATGTTGTGCTTTGCAGCAACTGTCATCAACAAGTGAAACTTGTTGGGAGTGCACATTACATACACTTGACACTCATTGTGAACTGGGGAGGGGTGGGTTTATTTCTTAAAAGGGCATTGTTTGATTCAGAAACAAATATTTCAATACATTGCATGCTTGAAATAAATAATTACCGAACACAAGAATGCAAAAAATGGCACAATCCCATATATCCAAATGCTTGTACACAACAACTTTGACCATATGTCTTGGCAAATGGTAAATGTAATTTAAATGGAAAAAAATAGTCTCTTTAAAATGTAATTAAATAACCTATTCCTCTTGCCCTGTATGTAGGGGGCTAGCTCAGTCGGCGGTGCTATGTATGGGTTTCCAATCTATGGGTCCAAGGTTTGATCCCAGATCTTGCCAGGTAAATTGATGGAACTATCTTGGAAAGCACTTACAACCATCTTCCATCTGATTGCCATGACACCTCCCCTAATTTGCATGTGCCGGAATTAAAAAATACTAGATTTAAAGTCCTTTATGGCATTTTCCATTGTCTGTAGTTGAAACGGAGAGATCAATTAAATTTATTGGTTTATTTACCACATTATTCATTCATTTAGTCACTCTCAGAGATTTTGCTTTGTCAGAGTACGAGCAGTGTTTTCAAATTTCAAGATGAAGACTTCAACCATTGAAACAGCATATCTTTGGAACTGCAACGTAACAGTGAAATAATATTTGGGGAGCAAAAGCTCCTCCTCAGAAGTGATTTATTTCAAGATAGTCCAGAAAGAAAACAAAATAAACTTTTCACTTTTTTATTGAAAAAAAAAAATTCCAAGCCCCCCCCCCTCCGAGACCTAATGGTTGTTCCAATTATAAAAAAAAACTTATGGATTAAATAAAAGTGTCTTCAGCTTCGGAAATATTTGCACTTAGTGCTCACTGGTGCATAGAAAAATTGCTTGTCACAAGACCACTTGAACTACTGACCACATGATCATTTTGTTGCACTTCTTGTTCCCCTGTATAGTAAGATTACGAGGAAGACATCAGTCGTAAGAAGAAAGATGAAAAGGACAAGCAAAAGGCTGAAAATGAGAATGAGGATGGAAACAGCAAGAAAGAAATATATATCCTCAACATTTTTCCAATGTCTCAGTTTCACATTACATTAAATGGAATTACCGAAAAACAAACACCTAAGTGAGGCACAATTAAGGTAATGAAGTAGTTATTCTCTTTACCCGGGCCCAACTTTCTTTTTTACCCGAAGGGGGACAAGCTATACAATATGTATGACCCCACGTCCTATGTTCTTCATGACTGAGTCTTCTACAGACAACATAACCCCCTCAGGAAATATCCATTCATAATTTATCTAATCCAGAGAGCTATCTCAGACATCTTGACTGAGTCTTCTCAGACCACATCAGCTTTTCCCAGAGTTACTGCTCGTTAATGACAAAGTGGTTATTACAATAGAAATGCAGAAAAGGTCTCTCTAATATCACTGGATATCTAGTATTTGGTATTCACTAATTTCACTTGAACGAGAGTAATTTTTTCAATTCATGCATTGGGTGTACAATCAGCGGCTGGTCCTATGTTATGATTCAAATCGCCACATCAAAAATGTTACAAATATTCATGTAAAAAAGAATGAAATTTAATTGCATTGATATCTTCCAAAATTATTAATATTATGCTGCATAATAAATAAAATTTATTGGTATGAATGGTAGGCACGTTCTGGATACTATGGAATGCATGTTAGAACAGTTAAAAAATAATCATTTACTGATCTCATACAGTTGCCTAGGGTTGTCTCGGGTGAAGAAACCTAGCTAATTTTGCAAATTGAACTTATACCTCGGTCTTTCCCTTCAGTGTTACAATCTCTTTCTCTTTGTGGCTGATCCTGATAAAAATGAAGTCTTCTCAGTCTTTCCTTTATTCATGAGAAACCCAAATTGTTTGTGATATGGTGGTATTAGAGATAATTTGAGGTGTCCGTCATGAAGCAATTCAAAGGATAAAATACGTATAGGTACAAACAGTCAAACAGTCAAACAGTCAAACATGAGAGGATAACTGGACAACAAAGAATATGGGAATTATTTCCCTGCAACACTGGCGTGTGATTGGCTGTCAGAGGTGTCGAATGGTATTAAGGATAAAAAGGGAGCAAATGAACATTTTTTGAACAACCTCATGCTTGTATTTGAAAGAATTCTTAGTTCGATTGGTTTTTTGCTGACATTGATCTCCTTCCTGATGGTAAGTAAAAGAAGTATGGGTCAAGGTTTCCATTCACACGATCAAGAAAAGAGGGCTAAAGAGGTAAGGCTGGCGGAATTTGCCTTCCTCTTCAACCGAAGCAGAGCTTAGGAACATTCCTAGCCAAAAAGTATGCTTCCATATTGCAGGCCTATTGATAAGTGCTAGTTATATCCCGCGTTTGGGGGAATATGTGATATATACCGAGGCGTAAGCCGAGGTGTATATCACATATTCACGAAAACAAGGGATATAACTATCTTATACCCAAACACAATAAAACATAAACAAAGAGATTTAAAAAATAAAATAAAACAAGAAGGATTTGACTGAAATAGAAAACAGCTACAAACAATTTGCCAAGTGGGATTAATTAAATAACATGAAAGTATCAGTTGAAGAAAAAAAATCCAAAAGGCAACAGGTTGACATGTGAAATGAAATTCTTACTTATTCTGAGAATTTTTTGGGATATACAACTCCAATGCATGTGAAAGGTATTGTAAATTATCAATCAAATTTTTACGAAAAAGCTAAAGATTTCCCATACATATTTTTTAGAATCTGATTATTGAAGCAATTGTGATTTCAATACTTAGCATAGGCAATTATTAGGCATATAAGCGTCCCTACCAATTACCCACTTCAATACATATATGCTCAGATAATATAATAAGGTTATAAGTAGCTAGTAGCAAAATTATTAGAAAAAATATTTGGAACAAAATTTTAAAAAGTGGAAAACGAATATTGAACAAACATTTGGGAAAAAAATTATCTGAAAAAAAAAATTGAAAAACAAAATTTCTATGAGGGCAAAAAAATCTGGGGAAAAAAGTTTGTGAAAAAAATAATATTTGAAAAAAAAATTAATTAATTAATAGGGTAAAGAATTAGGGGGTGGAAAAAATATGATGGGAAAATAGGCAAAAGAAAAAAATGAGAAAAAAAAATAGTTTAAAAAATTAGGAGAATGTGCATATATGTGCATTTGGATTGTTAGGGGCGACCATCAGTATAAAGGGGGAGAGGGGCTTGGAGTTTTAAATGTATGGTAACAGTAAAAGACCTATTTATTTTGAGTGTGTTTTTATCAAACAAAACCATGTTATGAAATATCCCCACCACCAGTAATTATTTATTTTAACATTGCTCAAAAGTAATTTATTTATTTTACCAAAACTTGAAAATAATTTATCTAAAATAAACTGCAAGCCTTCTCCCCCTCCCAGATATCTTATTTGGTTGAGCCCTTACTCTTAAGTAGTCATGATATTTGCATTAAAAATCCAGATTGGGCTGAAATTGAAGGATTCATTTATGGATTTGTCAAAAGCTTTAGGTTTTATAATACTTTTGTTTATTTTTGTTTTGTTGTTGGAAATTCTCTGTTTGGTGCAGTTTTGCTGTCTGTGTTGTGAGATTTGTTAAACACTAAACAGTGAGGCTTTATATACTCCCATGGGCGTATAAGTGAACAACAAAGAATATAGGATATATACCAGCCTAATACAGGCTTCTGATTGGCTGACGGGTCATAGGTATGGTATAAGAATATTTAAAATGTGATGGTGCACATAATACAATCATGGATTTCTGCTGAGTATTACTAAAACGCTGCATTGGCAGATTATGTACATTTCTTTAAACCCTATACTTCGTTCAAGGACACTGCTGTGCTTTGTTTCTATGTCGATGTAGAGTTCGCTGAAAGAGGTGGCCAAGTAAGCCACTTGCATGTGGGCCATCCGTTTCACGTCATAACCATTTATCTGCAAATAAAAGACGGAAGTCTTACACAATCAGAGGAGAGAATGAAAAGCACCTCAACAGCTACATATATGCAAATGGGCAATCGCAAACTGTAGAATATGTTACAGCTGACAAAGATGCTGCAAATCATACTAACAAATGACTCCTGGGATCCCAAGGGCCAATACTTCATTTTTGGCTTCCCATATGCATGAAAATTAACATCCACTGCCTTCGAGTAACTTCTTGCTTGAAAAAAAGATTGTTTCAACTCCCAAGGACTACAGAGACAAATTATAAAAATGGGAGGTTTTAAATCTATTTTTTATTGTGGTTGATATGTAGGTCTGCAACATGGGAGGAAGAACATATAATACAGTACTTGGAAGAACAGAACTGCAAGGCAGCCTAAACAGCCTGCAGTTGCTACAAATCTGGCTGTAGGTTAGTTTGTGGAATTTTTTTGAAGGGACAACATACAAATTGATTAACTATCCAGTATCATAAGTTTGCAGTGTGTAACTATTTTGCCCTCTTTTCTCCTCTCCACCTCAAATCTCCTTACAACTCCCTTAGCCCACATTAAAAACTCTATTTAGACAACTACCAATGTGACTGCAATTAGCAGAGGTGCAAAACATCAAGTAAGTCAAGCACAATGGAGGTGATTGAGTTTAAATTGGTGATGTTTAAATGTGATTTTAATGTAATTTTAAAAGGTTGTTTCAAGTATGTAAAAGTAGGAAGTGATTCAGGGTAGTCAAAAGGTGTGAAAGGGTAAAGTAGTGGCTGATTCTTCCTTCCTGCTGGGGTAATCATACTTTATTTTGGGTTGTACTGTAGTCATACAATATCTTCAAACAATTATGTGACAAATTATGGACTGATACCAAATGATCTTGATCTCTAAGAATTATATTATTAACAATTTTAGCTGAATTTACAGATTGTAATTAAAAAACACAATAGGATTAAATGAAAAAAGCAACCAACATGTGTGGTATTGTCTCTAGGAAGAAGTCCAGCTCATTGGATTGGAGACGATACGCTTCCAATACAGACACTGCAGGTATGCCATAAGAGAGCTGCTGGAAAAGACAAAATCAACATGAGCGTGGGTACAATGCAACCAAATCGCAAAGTTTCAGGACATTTGCCAGTGGTAAACTATCCCTATCTCCTTTACAATGGATCTAATCTGCCAGAATGTCACTGTATAACAAATTTCTGTTTATCCTCTCCCAATGCAAAGCTAATCTTCTCTCAATACATTAGTATTTTTGTGCTGTTAATCATTATTGATTCATTGTATAATCAGTGGCGTCCCTATGGGGGGCACGTGCCCCCCGTGCCCCCCATATTGGACCTGTGCCCCCCCAGGTGCCCCCCCCATATGAACTTTTCAACCTTGGCCAAAATCTACAGTTAGTATTACGGGTGCCCCGTCAGAGAATCGCGTGCCCCCCCTGGTGCGCCCCTGCTCGAGACCCCCTAGTTACGCCACTGTGTATAATACTGATAAAATCTGGAGAGGAAAGACAAGAAAAGGGAGCAATCTGTTCCCCATCTATAGGCCTATGTCAGCTGCATCCAAGCAATCGTTCCTGCACAACTTCCCAGAGTTTGCCCTACATATTTTAACTTTTCTTAGATCACTGCAAACCTTGTTTTGAGCTGTCTTCAGAAAATTAGACATGGACATTTCTGCCTCTAACAAAGGCATACATAAATTGTAGAGTCTAGAGTATGACCATTCACCTTCAGTTTGTGAATCTGTGATCATAGTTGAAACACAAATAAGTTTATAACAGAGATATCGTTGATAATTAGTGCAAATTATCATGCATTTCAGTTGTGAGAAAATCTGTTACAAATTTATGAGGTAAACATATCAAAATAGGATCCTCATTTGTCATGGCTGATCCACAGATCCTTAATTTGATAACAATTAAACCTTACAGTTTAATATGATCATTTTAATTGAAGGCAATGCATTGTATAACAGCAGCCCCAGGATTTTGTGATGATTATTCAACTTTTGATAGGAATAAATCTGTTCCAGTTACATGTATGACATCTGCTCAAGAACAGAAGAATTAACCACTGGAAAGATTTATTTTCTTATTTTCAATTTGCGAACTGACTTTGCCACATCATTGACAGGTTTCTGTTGGTCTCCTAATCTTTATATTTGATGAAGTGCCTCAAGTCATTTAATTACTTTGTTTATTGTCACCTATGCTGCTAGATAATCAATGATTCTAAGACTGAGGTAGTGTGTTTTACTTCCAAATATAGGAGGTCTATAGTGATGTTTTTAGGAGTGTTAGAATAGGAGATATTACCATCAATTCATCAACAGTTGCACGTAACCTAGGAGTTATGTTTGATGATCATGCATCTATGTCTGACCAGGTCACAAGTATTTGTAAGTCAGCTTCCTTCTCACTCTGGCGTCTGGGCAAAATTAGACATCTCTTGGACAAAAATTCTACTGAACGACTTGTTCATGCTTTTATATCTTCACGCCTTGACTTCTATTTGGTATCCAAGAACATCAGCTAAGAAAATTACAAACCATTCAAAATTCTGCAGACCGGTTGGTAGCAAGGGCCAAGGTAGCTGAAAATAATCATGTGACACCTATTTTGTATTCTCTCCACTGGCTGCCTGTAGCATTACATATACAGTTCAAATCATAGTCTATCATTTTTACCTTCAGCGAACGAAGTTCGAAGAAGGTATTGTTATCACTTTGGTAAAATGTTGTCCGTCCGCCGGGCGGCGGGCGGATAGATAGTTTCCGGGCCAGAACTCGGGCCCTATTGCATGTACATAGATGAAATTTGGTACACATATAGCCCATATGGTCTGGTTGTGCCTTTTGATGGTCTGATTGATGGATAATCCATACTTTTTGAAATATTAAAGAAAAAGATAAAAAATTATTATTTTCGTTTCCGGATCAAGACTTGGTCACTATCGCATGTACATGGATGAAATTTGGTACACATATAGCCTTTGTGGTCCAATTGTGCCTTTTGATGGTCTGATTGATGGGTATTCTATAGTTTTTGAAATATTGAGAAAAAATAATAAAAACAATTTTTTTTCATTTCTGGCCCAAAACTTGCCCAGTATTGCATGCACACGGATGACATTTCATACACATATCACCTATATGATGCTGTTGTGCCATTTTTATGGTGTGATTCATGGTCATTCTATAATTTTTGAAATATTGACAAAATATATATATATTGAAAATTATAATTTTCGGTTTCTGGTCCAAAACTTAGCCTCTCTTGGATGTACCTTGACAAAAATTCATCCACATAAGGCCTATAAAGATCTTTCACTGGTCTCATTGATAGGTAGTTTTAACACTTTTTAAATATTTAGAAAAAATTTGAAAAATATAAATTAATATACTTATTGTTTTTCGACCCACAGCTCATAACCTATTCCCTGTACATGTATGAAACTGCAACATAATATGTGTAAATTTGTCTAGTTCAGCCTTACCATGGTTTTACATACCCTGGCAGGCAGGCGGGCAGATGGTAGGGCAGCGGGTATATAGATAATTTCAGGCCAAGATTTGGCCACGATTGCATTATACCAATTTTGTCAACATCGCTTTTATGACTTTACAGATGTCTTTCGCTGAAGGTTTGCTGCTGCGCAGCCTATGTTTAAATGTATACACTGGGACTCATCTCCAGTTTATTTGAAAGAACTTTTGTGTCGTAACACTCCGGGTGCCTATAATTTGCGAAGTGACAATGGTGTATCTTTAAAACGACCATCATCAAAAACTTTGAAAACATATGGAGACCGCGCATTTGCCATCTGCGCACCCTCCCTGTGGAACAGTTTGGCACAGGAGATTAGATGCATAACAGTGTATGAGACTTTCAAAGCCAGGTTGAAGACACATTTATTTAGATCTTACTACTTTTAATTTGTTAATTTGTTTTAATAGAGTTTTATCTGATTTCTTATTTTATTTCGGTTTTTAACTACAATTTTACTTAATTTAAATTATTGTATGAAGTTTTGTATTATTGTACAGTGCATTGAGGTCGCTATTTTGATGTAATGCACTATAAACAAATAAACATTATCATAACATTATTACATTAGATATGATAAGCACTGAATCAACTGATTAAACATAATTGACACAAACAATCAGTGACAATCAAACAACCAAATTGAAAGTTAATTTTGAAACTGTTTAAATTGGAACACCAATCTGCAAACAGCTACAAGAAAATTTATTTATTCAATTTTATTTCAAATTAATTCAGTTTATAGACCATAAACACAAAAAGATGATAAAAATAATACTCAGCATTCAAATGGAACAAGCAGATTGTTTCCTTGTCAAGGATGATTTATTCTACTGTAAGTATCTCAATCATCATGATCATTGAATATAACATCACTCATACATGTATCAGGCTGACTGGCTTTTTATTTTATTTTGACAGTCCATGTTCTAGTCTGTTCACAAATTGTTATGAAATTATTATGCATCCGACAAAGGCAGTGACCTCTTTGGGTATCAAGAAATCATTTAATTTGAATTCCGAGAGTTTGTGCAAAAGATGCTGCTTCCAAACAGAAACTGCGTGATGCGTAGTGATGCACGGATAGTGAAAACAGCCGGATACCGGATACCGGTATAGTAAACATGCGAAAAAGGAAGTTTTTCGGCATTTGTGGTTGATTATGAATATTTTTTATGAGAGCGCAGACATATCGGTCCGGCAGGAGGACTGTTCTTCTGATGGAATGTTTTTCGTTTTGTTCTGTAACTGAATTGTGATTTTGAAGATGGTGAAATAATGTTGTTGACTCTGTTCTGGTAACGGTCCTTTGGTTATTGTCAAAATTTTAGCCTTTCATTAAGTTTTGAACATGCCAGATATCCGGTTCTGATATCCGGTTCTCATACCCTCATTTTGCCGGATACCGGATATCCTGCAAATTCCACTATCCGGCCGGATACCGGATACAGTGCCTGATATCCGTGCATCCCTAGTGATGAGTAGCATTATTCTTTAATGATGCCATTGCAATAAGCATTTTGGCAGTTGCATTAATGCATTAATACCTCTTCTGATTCAGACTGATTGTGTGTCAGACCTCTTTTGCAGATTGCAATTAACATGTGCTGGCAGCTGAATTTTAAATGATGTCACATCACGTTAAGCAGTAAGATAAAAATTAACCCAAAAAAATCAGGAATATCTCAATTTGCAATCTGAGTTAAGTTCTCTCAGTATTTCTGGACATGCAAGTAAAGTACATGGCACTGTTGTATATCAATGAATGCCTAGACTGGAGTATGCATGTGAAGTCACTCTTATAAAAGTTAGCACCAAGAATATATAAATATGACTATAAACATGTTGCCCATTTTTGCAAAAAGAGTTATAAGTCTCACACCTCCTTACACTTGACTCTGATTTGTTTTGGCTTACTTCATCTGCCCTTTGCCAGGTCAGGTTCTAGGGTCTCAACACTTTGTAATGCACCAGACAATTTGTTATCTTTTTCTCTTGTAATTCTATATGTGATATGATACATCTATCCAACTTTCAGGGCCATTTCTTAATAAATTAATATATGTTTTTTTAGGTCCCGTGGTAAGCCAACTACACAAATAAGTCACAAGTTCAGCAAAATAAGGCAATTCGGTTTGTATTATTAGTAGGGTAAGATGGAGGGAATCCGGCCCCCTTTTGACATATATTCATATCCCCAGCTCTCATATTTGTGAAAAACATATATTTTAATGTTTGGGATGACGGGTTGCATGCTTCAAGACATATCAGGAACCTTACATGTTTTAATATATGACAACTTTGAAACGATTATAACAAAATCAATGTTCCAACTCACAAGTGTGGGGCAAATCCGGCCCCTTCGAAGCTCAATGAGATAAACCAAAAAAATATTGCTTCAGAAGGATATTTTATTTATCAGTCTAGCACACATTATGAAGGATATCTTCAACCATTTTGAAAGAATCATTTGACCACTCTATTTGAGAGACTGAAAAATCGTATATATATGTGGCATAGACAATATTCCATGAAACACGACAAAATTCCCAATTCAACTCAATTGAATCATAATCACCATCAACTAATGTTTCAATGGCATAAAGGAGCACCTTACAAAGAATATTTTATGTTCACATGCTTTTAACTTAAGAATCAGGGGGACGGATTTGCCCCACCAACAAGGGCCGGAATTGCCCCGACCATCAGCAAAACACGAATATGTCATTTTCTAAATATGTATTATATTAATAGCTGAAATCTCTTGCACAAGCAAAGCTATCGACTAAAGGTTGCTTTCCATGACAGTAAGTAATGCATTCCTGCAAAACTTAGTTGTGAAACACCTCAGTTTTGAAAGTTTCAATTGCACATCGAAATTTCTCAGTCATGAGATGCCTGTCTTCTTTCCCAGTTGTAGTCCAAACGAAAGTAATTTTCAGCATAATCTCTGTTATTAGGTAAGCTCCAAGTAGAGTAGCAATGAGTTATTAGGAAAATAGTAACTGTCAATCAAATTTAGGGCCTTGAGAAAACATTTTATCCTAAAGGGGCCGGATTTGCCCGGGGCCGGAATTACCCCCACCTTACCCTATTCATTAACCTATTGCATTTTGACAAAAAGGGTACACGTATCATAGGACAGTAGGTTAATAACATGAATTTATTTTACAATGGAAGTTTTTGTGTAAAAAACCGCGACAGACTTGTCACTGCAAATGCGTCATCATGTACTTTGAAAAACGCACTACAACATTTTCCAAATTGAAAAGAACGTCAATGGATAGTTCAGAATAATGAGGTTTCATAACTGCCCCTCTGAGAGGTTTAATGTTGTATGTCGTTTTAGCAGACTGACATTCTTAAAAGTTGTCTGAAATAGCGGAATAATACACTGACTGTCATCTGATTAAGAATAAGAAGTTTTATTGGTCACGTCGTAACAGAGTACATGTGAAAATTTTGGTTGGTCTTTGTAATGGTACTCTCAATTAAATTACAGTTAGGAATATTAATTATAATTATATCTAAAAAATAAGAATTAATTTATATGATAAGAGGATTTTGGTTAAGTAAAATAATGCACTGGGAACAAAGGATAATCATTCAATATAATTAGTCAATGTCCACTAATTTTTGAAAACAAAAGCAAAGCATGGATCAATCAATTAATTTTCAGATAGGAATCACAGGAAGCTACTTGAAAGATGCCCTTTACCAGGATTTGACACCATGCAGAGTGTTGTGACAAGATCATATAGAGGAGTCTAAATTAATAGGATACCACAACCCACTTCACCTGCCATTTCAGCCTTTAAAAAACACAACATCGCTTTTGAAAAAACATTCCTATTTATCGATTAAATTTTGCAATGTTTGCACACTGATTGGCACATTCACAAAGTGTTATGAATGAAACTAAAAAAAGGCAAAAGACCATGTTTTATGCATGAAATGGCTGAATAATATTGATGCATCTTGAATGCTGCTTTCTTTGTTGGAAGTGCATCAAGCATGCCTGAATGTGCATAAATTGCAATTGAAATGGATCTGACTTCATCTGGCGGGCTAAATTTAGCATGGGTCTGCCAGGTACAAACTTTCATGGCAAGTTTACTTAACAGTTTATTGTGAGGACAATTTATTTGAAATTCTCAATAAAATTTGGTATAAACTAATCACTATATATCTATCTTTTATATGCAATAAATGGAATAAGAATCATTAGATGTAAAAAAGATTTGCATTTATCCAGGAAATGTTATTTATATTCAAAGAACCACTCTATTGGTAAATGGCTGGGAAACTTAGGACACAATTACCGGATCGGATTGTTACATTCACCAATGCAAATAACAAAAGTGTTTATCGTATGCAGAGTCATAAATATATTCAACTTCCGTCCTTTTCATAAAAGTACCTTTTTTCATGTATGTCGGTTGTCATTGATGGACTTTCCTGTCGTATGCATATATTCTGCTGGAAAACAGTCAACAAGTGGTATTTAATATTAATAATGCATGGGGCCAGGGCCATTGTGTGTTCACGCTGGGACCATGAGTGTTAAACAAGGAGATAATAAGGTTCTGAAAGTCAAATATGCTGAACCAACATCCTCATACGTCACCTCAGACAAAGTGCTCACAGCTCATCCTGTCTTGTATGAAGGTTTTTCGGTGCTCTGTTGACTCAAGAAATGGAATGTCAACGACCAGTTCTTGCCCATACAAGATAGCCAATTGTTAATAATAAAAAATGCAATCGGTGCTTTAAATCAAGATCATTTATACAGGTAGTCAGAAAACAGTACAAAATAATTCCTGTAATCTCAGTCCAATCTATTGAGTTTTAAGTCCTGTTCTCCTTTAATTTTTTTGCACTTCGGAAACAGTAGTGCTAAGGTGGGTTATCTGGTGCTTCTTCAAATAAGATAAATTAATGGATTTCATCAACAATGTTGGTTTTAACATGTAAAATAAATGATAAATCTATATTATGCAATATAAACAGAATTGAAAGAAAGTTGTGCTTTCGTTCTTTATCAAAGAAGAAAAAAAGCCCTTCAACATCTCTTGAAAGTGATTATCTTACATAGCTGAGGTGCTGGGTGACAGTACTTTACATCCTATATAAATGCTACGTCTGGCAGTGTAGACTCGATAAGACAGGCAAGGAAAAAACCATCTGACATCAGTTGTCCTGACAAGGAAATACCTATCCCTAGAAGTTAGAAGTCCCTTATGCTATGGGACAAACTGAGCTGCACCCTGGCATGTAAATAAAATGACAGAAAAGATACAATGAAGACATTCTACATGTCCAAGTAAGGTAGAGCTGAATGAAGTTTGTCCTTGCATATAGAAGCATATTTCAGGTCAAATGCCTTTATGCAATTAATAATGTATTCAATAAAGGGGAAAACTTAAACATAAAAAGATGCACCTGCACACAACTTCAATTTACTTGAGCCATCATAATTGAGGTTTGATGAAAATTGTATGAGCTACTTCAGAAGTGCATGCTTTGTGTTTCCTAATAAAAATTGCATGGATGAGATAGGTTGTCAGAACAAGGATGAAGGAGGGATGAGTAATGCCAAGTCTCCAGTGGGTTGTATTAAGTCAATCTGTCTCGCTGCCAACAAGGCACACTGTTGGTATAAAGGTGTAGCTGGTACAATGCTACTGCACTTTCTAGAGAGTCATCATTGTGTCTCATGGCCAAATTCCTAATATTGATATTATATTATATGGTTGGCAAGGTAGAGACAATTTTTTTGCAGGACAGTTCCAACGAGGTGTAATTTACTTGCTAAGCCACGAGTGATCCCTTGAGCCGCACATCCTGCAGGCCTTTCCGGTTTAGCCCTCTTTTCTTGATCCCAAACGTGCTGCTGTAGCTCTGCATAAACAACCCTTGAAGGAATTTTCTTCCTCACTTTCCTTTTCTTTTTCATTCTTTTTACCCTTATTTCGTCCTTTGAATTGTTCTTGACTGACACCTCAAATTCTCCCACATGACACCACATGACAAAACATTTTGAGAAGCTCAAGAGTAGGTCTATAGTTGATGGTTCTTTACAATAACAGCCCAACATTCCATGTATGTGCAAGACGCAATACAAATGAGATTGAGTAATCAAAGAACTTAAAGAAGAATATAGCTATGATACAGAGTGTGAGAGGACGTGGAGGAAGTAATGATACTTAATTGAAAGATTGAGGCATAAGATACCGTTGCCGAATAGTTGTCTTCACCAGAAGAGCTCTCAGCAACTTTTGCTTCTTTTCCCAAATGTTGATAATTACATTTTTGTACTGTTGTAAATGTATAGGTTTTAATCAGAATTTAGCATCTACTGCATTGACAAATATGGTCTCATTCAAGAGAATGCCGAATACTGAATACCAAGTGATTATGTTGTCCCTGTCCACAGCTCTATTACAATACCCAGTTCCTGCATAACAAGCTGTGACTCGGGGAAAACTAGACTTTTCCTGGGAAAGACCCAGTCAAAATGTCTGAAACAGCTCTCAGGATTAGTAGTTGATAAAGTATAAATGAATGGATATCTTGATGGGGCAGTGTTGTCTGTGGAGGACTCAGTCATGAAGAATTAAGAGATGAGGCCATACATATTGCATAGCTTGCCCTCCTGACAGAGTCCTACGGATAAAACAAAAACTAACGCATGGATGAAAGAAATAACTGCTGTTTCCTTGAACATATCTTATTCATCTTTTCTTCAGGAGGTTTCCTAATCGTTATGCAAAAAAATATCAATTTAAGGTAACCTTATTTCTCCGGTTCCTCCCACTTTCAATGTCTCACCAATATCTCCCAATTCAGCATTTGTCTCCTCCTTCTCATCCCCCCATTTTCCCTTTTGACTTATAATCTCAATGACCTCAGAGCTATGGGTGAGACATTACTGTTTCTAGGCTAGAACAAATGTTACTGGCTGTTTTTATCATCTTGATCAAAGCAAAAGCCCCTCACAAGTACTGATGCTTCCAGAGTGTGCCCTTCGACTGTTCCAGAAAGCATGCAAAGTTGGTGTGATCAGTTTACCAAGGATTTGAACAACAAAATGTAAGTTTATTATAAATCATGCCTGAGGCTTATCACATTCACTTCAGTAATCAAATGTTGAAAAATATTAAACTGTCAGTCAACTAAAATAATTTTAATATAAATATATATATACAATGTAAATATGTTAGATCTGATTTATCCTGGTGCAATAGGTAATATTATTACAATTTGATATCATTCGGTAACATATTCTATTACCTGTTAGACTAGTGATCAGTCTATCATTCATATGTTTTTTATTGTATGCTGCTGGTAACCTCAAAAGTACTAAATTGTATCACTGCAATAACGAATCCAGTCTAATATGCAAACATATGCAACACCGGTAGATTTATATTGGCTACAATTCCCCAGGAAGTTTACATTTACCAAGGTCTATCATTATGACAGCTTTGATAACAAGCTCATGACTGAGCAGCCGTCAGCAAATATTTATGACTGCTCATATGTCATAGTGTTCTGCCTTATTGGAATATAGGCTAGCCACAACCTTCATTGCAATAAAATACCACACCAAAGGGCAGTACCAATGATTTGGTCACTGTTGTATGATGAAATATTGCCTGAATGAGTTATGGAAAGTATTAATCTGCATATTCTAAGGTGGTAAATTGCCACTATTCTGGACTGGTACTAGGTTGCAGAAAAGTGGATATTGAAAGAAATAGCAGCCAATCTTCATTATGTTTCTGGGGTTCTTTCGGTTCTAAATAAACAAGAACAACAGTGAATGTGAAAAGAAATTAATAAGATCGGACAGCTGGTTTTGTTATGTATCAAAACATTTTAGGTAGGCCTATAAAGTAAATCAATGCATTTTTCCATCTGTTTGTTATCTGTCCATCATCTATCTGTCTCTTCCGGAAACAAGTTTCTATCATCTGTCTGAACTATTCTTGAAACTATTCCATGTCTAGCTACTGGCAGACCTCCACCCATACATGTCCACATGCTCATTCAAACACACAGAATCTGCCTTTTGTCAAAAATGACAAAATGCAAAGTCACAAATCCTTATCCGAAATAGGATTTAAAATGATTAGTTCTTCTACAGTCCTCATTTGTGACAAGAATAATTTTCATATTACGACAGCCTATTCTATGTATGAGATGGGATATCTGCAATGACTCAATAAAGCCTATGTGATTAGTTGAAGTTATATATTCACAGCATGTTTTCTATTCTTTGTGGCCCAATAGAACAACAACCGCTTATTTTTTTGGCCAATACTGCTTTCTCAAGTATGCTAGAGAATGATGTGCTATGACAGCCGGTGAGTAAATTCAGAGTTCTTCATTTTAACAGGCATGGACATGTCAGGAATTCATATGTAACGACAATTAACCATGAAAGTTCACATGTGGGCTGACTGTGCTCTAATTATTTGATGGTTGAAGATCAAATAATTTTTCACTTGGTGCAAGCACAGAGGCACCACTGCGATAACCAAAGAAACCTAAATTGAAATGGACCAGGAAAGATGCATTATACATTGTACATTATATTATAAACAAAATTGTATTACTAATCACATCATGAACAAATAGCTTTAAATGGAACATCTTCGGAGAGAAATATATCGGCAATGGGGCGCTTTAATTGATTGCTTTCGAAATTTCTATCTTTCTTCGTCATGTTTGGATTTTCACATATATGGTGGGACACTAGATAGCACAACAGGGTTAGTGTTATTTATTTTCTTTAAAAATTCAGCATCAATAAACTCTTTGAAGTACAGTATTTGAAAGAGTACAATACAGGAATTTCATCTGATGAACAAAATTACACATCTAACAAAGGAAGTGACATCATTAGGTTTCAAAGAATCATTTAATTCACATTCCAAGACTTTGTGCAAAAGATGTTGCTTCAAACTGAAACTGCGTGATGAGCAGCATTATTCTTTAATGATTCCATTGCAATAAGCGTTTTGGCAGTTGCATTAATGCATTAATACCTCTTCTGCATGTGTGCCAGGCGTCTTTTGCAGCTGCAATTAACATGTGCTGGCAGCGGAATCTTAAATTATCTTACATTACACCTAACAGTGAGATCACACAATCAGGAATATATCTTTTTGTAAACTGAGATTAGCTTTCTCAATACCTCCGGACATTCTCTGGAAAGCATTTCAAACCATATGGGGCTGATTTCACCAAGATAGTTTTAACAGTTAGTCCAGGTCTTAACAGCCTTATACCTGGTTTAGTGAAGTCCCTTTCACCAACTGAGTTTTAGTCTATAGACTATTCAAGGTTCAGTGGTTGACAATGGTTGACAATTTATTGTTAGACAACTTACAGATTAGTGATGTCAAACTGTTAAAGTGGTGTCCCTTTGGGGCTAACCAGATAATACCTGAGGGGAGGGGGGGGGGGCTGGACTTTTGATGAAAAAAAGGTTCAGCACATGACACTGGAAAATAAAAGTTTGTTCAGCACATAAAAAAAGAAGAAGTTTGTTTCCACCCAGTGAATAGGTCAGACACACCTCCAAAGCTGGCCAATACACAAGTTTTCACACATGTATGTTATGCAAATGAGGCCAGTTTCACCGTTTCACACACTTTGGTAAATCATAGAGCAAACATTCTTATAGATATCAAAATGAACTTGCAAAAAAAAAAGAAGTAACATGAAGCTAAAAATTCGGGCCAGCAATCAAATAAATATTACTGAAATTTATGCCGTCTAGATGATGCAATTCAAAATATGTCGCTACAGCAGGTCAGAGACCTCAACACCAAGATGTCACCAAAATGTGACTTCTCGTCACATTTTGCTCATTTGTGGAATCTAGATGACCAACTTTGCACTCATTTTGGTTCGGGTAGAGCAGGTTGATAATGTTGACTGTGATGAACACCTTGAATGTCATCTTAAATATAGACAAAAAAGTAAATATATGAAAGTTGATGTTTGTGGGAGAGACTGTGATACTTTGAGAATTGATAGCAATGATAGGTTGGTTAATGGAAAAGGGGGAAGTTTTGAACTTTGTTTTTTTTTTTACCAAGACCGGTTGGGCAATTATCTATTAATAAAAATTTACAAGCCCCTCCCTCTTTTGTGTAGCCATATCTTTGCATTTGTTTGGGAAATTGAGACATCATGTTTGTAACAGCTGATCTGTTATCATAATATGTGTAAGCTTTCACTTAACTGAAATTCCTTGATCCTGCTCCGCTTGAGTGATTGGCTTAGCCAGACCAGGTCTTAGCTCAGACCTGGCTCAACTCTTAATACCGTGTTGGTGAAAACGGGCCCATATGTTTCACTTTACCACAAGACCAACTAAGGTTCACCTGACAAACATGTATGTTTGCTTGCAGAGGGCAGATTTCACGAAAAAGCTGCAAAATGACTTACCACAACTTGTCCACAAGTTACATTAGCACAATACTGATAAGGCCAGACATAATCGATTCGTAGATTCTCAGATTTTCTAAGGGTGCTTCTTCTGAGGATAGCTGGCAGGACAAAAAAAAGCTGAAATCTAAATCTTTTATTGTGTCAATCCATTAAATAAAATCATGGGTAAACAATCTTTTCTGTTGGATTGGTAGGTCAGAGTAGCTAAAAATATGGCCTTGTGCTAATGTAACAACGATGAATGATGTAGGACGGAATTTTTTATGCTCATCCTACTGCAATATAAATGAAGTCACCAGCAGGGTACCACCCCGGGCCTGCTCTTGGGAGACCTGGCTTTCAGTTCAGAAAAAATTTGAGATCTAATCGTGTGTTTTTTAACGTAATTTTTATGTACACATTTTGCTAATGTAACAATATGAAATGGACGGATGCAAAATTGCAGTTACATTAGCAATAAAGAAACAGGTACAACACCCAGTCGTTTATGTTTTTGGTGATGTAAATAGGCAAATAAGACACGTTTTTCAATGAAATATTATAATTTCATGTTTGAAATTGGCATAAGTAGCGAGAACACAGAAAAATGTCCATGTAAAAGTTGCTAATGTAACCTCAGTGTCCTGAGACGGAATCGAGTTACATTAGCAGTCTTTTTTTATTTTTCATTTTTTTCAAGTTTTATAATGACCAAGACAATTGAAAATGGTTCCAAAATAATTTTCAAGATATTTTTTATCAATCACATACCATCACATTTTCCTGAATTGGTTTTAGCAGATTCCACAGAGTGCCAAAGTAAGCATGTTTGATCACCAGCAAGTTTGGTCGTCCAAAATTGTCCTCATGAGGCATAAAAAAATATCTTTTTAAGAGGAAAAAGCTACATATTTGAGGAATATTTTACTGATATTTATTCATTACCTCACAGATATACTTGGTAATAGGTTTACTTGCTTCACGAAGCAACAGAGAGATAAGAAAAGGGTTGGAAAGTTTAAAGTACATTTTCAGAGCACTTTTCGTGAAATCTGCCAGAGGCAAACCAGGCTTATAAACAGTTATCTAATTTCATCTAGTACTTTGTAGCATACCAGTCTACAGTCATTGAATTGTAGTTTCCGTATGAATATTTGATGATGCCTTGTCACTAAATATCCAATTTCATTTTCAGATGGCACCTAAATGACTTTAATGACAAAAAATTAGTTTGAAACTTTCTGCTGACAAATCAAAGCCAAACTAGCTAATGCTACTTCACACCTCGGGAAAGTGCAAATCGAATAAATAATTTTGCATTTTACTTCAGAACTTGACATGCTCATGGTGTAAATTGTAATGAAGGAATACACAATGTTTAGTAATTATTCACTATTCACAATAGTATCACTATCTCAAGTTGCCTGTCATCAAAAGAAACGGCAAAATAGAACTGTGAATAGTTATCAAGAATCTCAAAGGGATATATCTATTGAACGGCACAATAATTGTTATGAATTTTTGCGTATGCCCGCTCCCTTTTAAAAGTTTTATTCCAAGAATGACTAAAACACGAGTAAAATTGGCAAGTGCCCCCCCCCCGCCTGTTGCCATCCTTGCTGCCCCTCTTACCCCCTATGGGAATTTATGATATTTCGTAATTCTTAGTTTTTTCCATCCACCCACTTCCCTGAATGTTATTTTTGTGTTTTCTGTCTCATTCTGCATGAAGAATCATATGCACCTGTAGTTCAAAGTGCATTTTGAGCATTAAAGTTTCTACAATTTCCTGACCGCACAATGACCTGGTTACGCCACCGGGCTCACGTAAAGCACTGCAAACAATCATTGTGTCAGGTTAAGATAAAGGTAAAGGTGTTCTTATTTAACGTGGGTAGCCAATGAAAGTCCCCACCTGGAGTGGATGGAACAACTTATTTCCAGTTGAGCTCACGGCACGTGTCATTTACCTCCCCGACATCCAGACCAGGCTAGTACTGCTGGCACCAGTACCCAATTAAGCAATCACCCAGCACTGAATTGTCAGTTGGGAACTCGGCCGCGGTCAGGAGTTGAACCTGGGCCGCCGGCGCCGGCGCTGGTGCAGCAGTCCAGCGTGCTAACCACTACACTGTCGAGCCTAAAGAACAGCTTCAAAGACACCTTCAAATTTCAATTTTGTTGCGAAACCATAGTTCTTTTTACCTGGAAAGATAGCCCCTGTGCAGTTTTGCTGGGCCTTTGGTGTCATGCAGGAAGTGCTGCAGAGTACATACATGTATAGAAACCGACAGCTTGTGAAAATTTTGAAACTTTGTGGTCTAAAAAGCCTGGGCTAAAAACACTCTCAGAAAGAGGATGATAGATGTTGTAGGAAAATCAGGGTGTTGGCCATTTTTAAAAAGTTTCAAACAGCATTTTTATCCTCAATAGCTGAGCCACTTCAGCGAGTGATGTCTTGAAGACTGGAATAACAAGCAGTCTATTGCCATGTTCAGCATGGAAGACCACCCTTTGTGAAAGTAGATGGCCATGACAAGATGTTGTATAAAACCTCAAAAATGGCATTAACTTCCTGTGCTTGCAGAGAAAAGAAATACCAATTTTCATTAACCTTTTGAATTGTAACAAACGCCATGCATCATTGGATGATATTGTCAATTTTTCTTGATTCAAAACCATAGTATGTTTCTTCACTCACTGTCCATTCAAAATGTAAAAGTAAGGTAGAGCTGAATGAGGTTTGTCCATATAGAAGCATCTTTTTTTAGATTACAGGCAATTTCATTAGTATGCGATTCTAAGACTCTTTGCACACTAAATATAGCATTTTTGCTTAATCTGATTGGTTTGGAAGCAACAGAACGTCACACAGCTAATATATCAAACGTAGTAAGTATATACATTGCATTGATTCCTCACAGGCAACTGTGGATGACCAGAATCGCATGGTAATGAAATTGCCTGTAAATGCCATTATGCAATTAATTATGAGTTTAATAAATTGAAAAACTGAGACTAAAAAAGATGGGCTTGCACAAAACTTTACTTCAGCTATCATAATTGAGCTTTTGATGAACATTTTATGAGCTACTTCAGAAATGCATGATTTGTGTAGCCTAATAAAAATTGCATGGATGATATAGGTTCGCAGAACAAGGATGAAGGAAGCATGAGCTATGCCAAGTCTCCAGTGGGTTGTATTATGCCAATCTGTCTCTCTGCCAGCAAGGCACAAGCGTTGTACAAAGGTAAAGCAGATATAATGCTAGTTCAGTCATCATTGTGCCCCAGGGCCACATTTCTTAGATTATTATTATATTATATGGCTGGGAAGGTAGAGACAATTTCTTTTTGCAGGACAGTTCCAATGAGGTGTAATTCACTTGCTAAGCCACCAGCGATCCCTTGAGCCGCACATCCTGCAGGCCTTTTCGTTTTTAGCCCTCTTTTTTTTAATCACAAACGTGCTGCAGTCACTCTGCATGAACAACCCTTGAAGGAAATTTTTACTCACTTTCCTTTTCTTTTGCATCCTTTTTACCCCTTATTTTGTCCTTTGAATAGTTCTTGACTGACACCACCTCAAATTCCCCCTTATGACACTACCTCACAAACATTTTGAGAAGCTCAAGAGTATAATTGATGGTTCTTTGTAATATCAGCCAATCTTTCGTCAGATGTGCAAGACGATATACAAATGAGATTGACTAATCAAAGAGAACTTGGATGAAGAATACAGCATGAGAGAACATGGAGGAAGGAATGATAACTTATTAAAAGATTGAGGCACAAGATCCCGTTGCTGAATAGTTGTCTTCACCAGAAGAACTCTCGGCAACTTTAGCTTCTGTTGAAAAATATACTCTCATTCAAGGGAATACTGAATACCAAATACCAAATACCAAGTGATTATGTTGTCCCTCTCCACTGTTCTATTACAATACCCAATTCCTGGGCAACAAACTGTAACTCGGGAAACCTAGACGTTTCCTGAATAAGACCCAGTCAAAATGTTTGAAACAGCTCTCAGGATTAGTAGTTGATAAAATATAAAAGAATGGAAGTCTTGATGGGGCAGTGTTGTCTGTAGAGGACTCAGTCATGATGAACTGAGGACGTGGGGCCATACATATTGCATAACTTTCCCTCCTGACGGAGTCCTGTGGATAAAACAAAAACTAACACATGGATGAAAGAAATAACAGCTTTTTCCTTAATCATATCTTATTCAATCTTTGCGTCAGAAGGTTTCCTAATCGGGATCCAAAAACATCAATTTAAGGCAGCTTTGTTTCTCCTGTTCCTCACACTTACCAATATCTCCAAATTCAGCTTTTGTCTCCTCCTCCTTCTTATCCCCCTGTTTCCTCTTTTGACTGATGTCTGCCTTGTAATCTCAATGACCTCTGAGCCATGGGTGAGACAATGAGACAGGTCAGGTTCAGGGATCTCAACACTTTGTATTGCACCAGACAATTTGCTATCTTTTTTCTCTTGTAATTTTATATGTAAAATATTACTGTTTCTAGGCTAGGACTAATGTTACCCGTTCTTTTTATTTTATCATCTATCATCTTGATCAAAGTAAAAGTCTTTCACGAGTACTCAGTTTTTAGAGTGTGCCCTTCGTTCCTACCAACTGTTCCAGAAAAGATGCCAAGGTTGGTGTGGTCAGTTTACCAAGGATTTGAACAACAAAATATTTAGTTTGTCAAAAATCATACCTTATCGCATTCACTTCAGTAATCAAATTTAATAATCACAATATGATTTCATTTGGCAACATATTCTATTAGCTGTTCAGCTGGTGATCAGTCTATCATTCATATGTTTGTGATTGCAAGCGGCTGATAACCTCAAAAGCACTTAATTGTATCACTGACATAACAAATCTGGTCTAATATGCAAATACATGCAACACCAGTGGCTTTATATCGGCTACAATTCCCCAGGAAGTTTTACATTTACCAAGGTCTCTCATTGTGACAGCTTTGATAACAAGCTTCGTGACTTGGCAGCCATCAGTAAATATTTATGACTGCTCATGTGTCATAGTGGTGTGCCTTATTGGAATATAGGCTAACCACAACCTCCATTGCGATATATACCACCACAAATGGCAGTGCCAATGACTGTTGTATGATGAAATATTGCCTGAATGAGTTATGGAAAGTATTTATCTGTGTATTCTTCGGTGGTAAATTGCCACCATTCTGGACTGGTACAATAGGTTACAGAAAAGTGGATATTGAAACGAAAGCAGCCAATGTTCATGTTTCTGGGGTTCTTTAGGTTCTAAATACACAACAGCAATGAATGCTGAAAGAAATGAATACGATCGCATAGCTGGTTTTGTTATGTATCATCTACAAAACATTGTAGGTAGGCCTAGAGATCTATGAATTTTTCCATCTGTTTGTTATCTGTCCATCATCTATCTGTCTCTTCTAAAAAAACAAGTTTCTGTCATCTATCTGAGCTATTCTTGAAACTATCCCATGTCTATCTACTGAAAGGTCTACACCCATACAGAATCTGCTTTTTGTCAAAATTTATACTAAGTCACAAATCCTCATCCGAAATAGGATTTAAAATTCTTCTAGAGTCCTAATTTGTGACAAGAATAATTTTCATAGATTACGAGAGCCTAGTCTATATATGAGATGGGATCTCTGCAATCACTCACTAATGCGTTTAGCTGGAGTTATACATTCAAAGCATGTTCTTATATTCTTTGTGGCCAAATAAAGCAATAACTGCTTATTGTTTGGGCAACACTGCCTTCACAAGTATGTGAAAAATGATGCGCTATGACTGTCGGTGAGACACTTTTGAAACTTTGTGGTCTAAAAATCCAAAGCTGAAAATACTCTCAGGAAGGGGATGATAGATGTTGTGGATAATTAGTGTGGTAGGCTATTCAATCTTTTCAAACAGCATTTTTCAGCTTGGCAAATCATCCTAAATAGCTGAGCCACTTTAGCAAGTGATGTCTGAAATTACAAGCAGTCTATTGCCATGTCCAGCTTGGGAGACCACCCTTTGTGAAAGTAAATGGCCATGAAAAGGGTGGGCTGAATTATGCAGTGAAAACTGCAGTTAAAAGTAGCCTAGATGGGTTCTTAAAGGGATAAATGTTTTGTGAAACCTCAAAAATGGCATTAACTTATTGCGCTTGCACAGAAAAGAAATACCAATTTTCATTAACCTATTGAATTGTAACAAAAACGCAATGCATCATTGAATGATATTATCGATTTTTCTTGACTGAAAACCATCAGTTAATGACTGAGTAAACAACAATAGAAATTTCAGTGTAAAAACCACACAACACAAGTTAATTCCTTCTTTCATGATGAGAAACCCACCATAATGTCCTTAGAAAAAGAACATTGTTTTGTAAATTTATAACAATACAAATTGGATTTGTACTTTTGAATATCAATGTTTCACAACTCCCCCTCTGAAAGGATTTGGATTCTTTTTTCTTTTTTTTCGTTTAAAAAAAGTTTCTGTATGTCAATGCTTCAAAGTTTACCCCTATGGAAGCACGGATCAATCAATGAATTTGCAGATAGTAGGCTTATATGTACCTTTACTCACTGTCCTTTAGTCAAAAAGGTGCCCTTGAACATGATTGGAAACAAGACCATAAAGAAGAGACAAAATAGATAGGACACCACAACCCATTTCACCTGCCATTTCAGGGTAAAAAACATTTCATTTGAAAAAAATACTGTATTCACATCTATCGATTAAATTTTTCAAAGCTTGCATACTGATTGGCGCATTTACAAAAGTGTCATGAATGAAACCAAAAAGAGCAAAAGACCATGCATGTTTAATGCATGAAATGTCTGAATGATATTGATGAATTTTGGAGCGTGATTTCTTTGTTGGAAGTACATCAAGCATGCCTAAATGTGCATAAATTGCAATTTAAATGGGTCTGACTTCATCTGGCCGAGCTAAATTTAGCACCTGCAAGAGAAAATTATTATGGAAAGTTTACATCACTGGTCACTAAGAGGACAATATATTTTCTAACCAACAAAATTTTGTTTACAAACAAACTATTATTCCAATTTCTAGAATCATTAGGCATACAAAAGCTTTGCATTTGAAACACATCGATATGTCATCTGAATGCACTGAACCATTGTATTGGTAAAAACATACAGTGTAGCTATGGAAACTTTTGATCAAGTTGTTACATTCACCAAATGCAAGATAACAAAGTCATTAATTCTATCAAATACAATCTTTAAAAAAAATAATCATCTTCTGTCTTCAACATATAAATACCATTTTCTTCATACGTGGTAGTTGACTGGTCATTGAAGAACATTCTTGTCGTATGTATATTCTGGAGGAGAACAGTCAACAAATGGTGATTAATATCAATAATGCATGGGGCCCAGACCATTGTATGTTCACAATGTGACCATTGGTGTTGAACAAGGAGATAATAAGGTTCTGAAAGTCAATGTGCTGAGCCAACATCCTCTTTTGTCACTCCCGGCAGACCATAGCAGTCCCTGTCTTGTACAAAGGTCATTTTGATGCTCTGTTTACCCAAGATATGAAATGTCAACAACTATTTCTCACCCATGGAAGAAGTGCAACCACTGAGGCAAGAAAATATAGATCACAAGTTATGCTTTAAAATCAAAACCAAATATTATTATGCGAGTAATCAGAAGACAGGACAAAATAATTCCTATCATTTCGGTGTAATCTCCGGGGTTTGAAATGTCCTGTATTCCTTCACTTTTTTCTGCACATTGCAAAAGGTGAGTGTTCTAGTGCACCTCCATTCCTTCGAATAGCAGAAATAATGAACTTCATCAACAATTTAACATGTTATCGTATCGCCTCAATGGGGCGATAACTTACTACCAACCTAAGACTATCTACGAAATAAATATGGGAAATATATTGGTCATAACTCGCTTTTGTTCTTAAAGTTAAACTGTTATTATACTCGCAATGCTTGGCTTGGCTGTGAGAAGACCCGAAATCTTGTTTGCATGACCAGTCTTTTGAGCTAGTTGGAAAGTATTCATCTCATCTACTCATGTAATTATGGGGAAGGCGAGTAGAGCTCAGTGGTTTTAATATGTCTCTCTGTATTGGAAGTACTGATTTCCTGAACATGGCACACTGGTCATATTCTTGAGACTTACACTGTGTCAAATTACTTATCGGAATCTAACAGACTCTATTCAAGCTACTGTACTGCTGCTTTCAACTGATTGACTGCTAGAAATAAATGCAAATTCTATCATGCACATTTATTCTATTCAAGACCCAAGAGTTTAATTTAAAGTTTAAAGTAACATTTATTACACAAAGCCATGGGATGTAAATTATACATACATATAATTCTATTGGACCCAAAATAACATTATAGCAACATAAATGGCACTGTAAAAGCTATAGAATGAGTTCAATTTAGTACAATATTATAACAATCAGTTTAGATATTTTCATTAACAATCTGGATGAATGTCATGCTACACTCTTGTAGACATCTAGAAAAGACATTAGCACAAAGCACTTCTTCTTAATCGACCAAGTCACTGATTCTCAAACATTTAGGCTTACCCTGACTGATATGATCTCTGAACAGTTCTAACACAGTTCTTTGTGTTTCCTTCATCCTGATCTCACATTTACACTAATTAATTATACCTCAATCTTATGATTAAAGTCATTAATAAATCACTGAACATCCATACATAAAGTCACTGATTATCTCTGATAATCTATATTTCAACCATCCTCTTGCGATGGGTGAAACCACAAACTGTCTCTCTGTCCTTACTCGACAGGAATAACAGCAAACCGCCTTCTCTCGGCGTAACCACATAAAACCCTATTCATCCCCCCTGAACAGATGCGCAGGTCAGTACTCATAAATGTGCAATCAGATCGTAACTGCTTAACTCACATCACCTCAATCAGTCGTACCTTTGTTAAGAATAGACAGTCTACTTGCAATCAAGCCCAGATAGCTCTCACCAATATGTCCTCTAGTTCTTCAAGTCTTGCATGATTTTGTTCATTACTAAATATTCTGATACTATTGTTATAAACAAGTTACTAACCTTATACAACACCTGACCAGAGCCATGGCAAGTGGCAAGAGCCACTGCCCTCTGGTCCTCCTGATTCAGGCTTCTCTCTAAACTCCCACAAAGTGATGATGTGTCCCTGCACTGTAATCCCACACTCCTTAAATACCTAGTGCCCTAGACCACGCCCAAACCATGTCAACCATCTGCATATTAAGCAGTAACTTATTCAATTCAGGAATGACTAATGCAGTGTGCCTGCATCATTTGTAATCGCCAAAATTCATTGCAGTCTCTGTTCTATTGATTTTTGCTGCAGTAGGCCTAAAATGTGCCTCTTAAAGCTTTTCTATCTAATACACTGATATAACAAATGCATGATATAAAATAACATAAACAATTACACATTGGTCCAATAGCAATAGCAAATGATTACAAGTGTGAAAAACAGGCTATACCCACAACATCTATATTAACAATAAGATATGACACATGACCCTTTCTTCACATGGTATACATGTATAACAAAACTCCCCTTTACTAATTAGTTGATCAGATATTGATGCATCGTATAGTACCATACGATAATGTCACATAATTCTATGTGATTGTGAAAAGTAATTTTAGAAAATTCATGAGACTTATGCCGAACTGCATTTTGCAATATCAACAGAATTGAAAAATAATGATTCTAGATTTGCATGAACAGGATTGAAAAATGTACTGTAAATTTTGAATTTTGAGTTAGCTTAATTGATTGAGTGAGATGGTTGCACAATTCCTTTGAGCCAAGATAGCTTGTTGTTTGCAAGTTATAACAACATAAAGATTATCATAACTCAAAACAGCAAGCTATCATGGCTCAAACAGATTGTGCAACCATCTCACTCAATCATTTGAGCTTAATCAAAATTTCAGAATTTACAGTGTATAGTGAAATTTTACTTCTTTACCAAACAGTTTTGGCTTAATAGGAGGGCCTATGACCATGGCAATGAAGCAATGAGCACTCTTCACCTAAGAAGATATATCAATGGTGCCCTTGCTTAGAGCAGGAACTGCACCTGCATGTTTCCAGCAGCTAAAAGCCAAACACGCTGCAACTGAGCAGGGCCTCAGAATAAAACTAAAATTAAGAGAAACTGACAATGGGTAAAATATGTGAGAACAGGTCTAAATGAGACAGGGCTGAACGAAGCTTATATACATGTACATAATCTATATACATATATAAAATTCACCTCTCCATAATTCCTTTGTAACGGGTCTTCTCTGTAGTGGCTCAACTTACAGTCATGATATTTTGCCACTCTATCCTGTTGTGTCCATACTGTGTTCTGCATGCATCAAATCAACAATAACTTCCGTGGATTTAATTATATAGAGGTAATTAAAGATATTATGGTTCCCGCAAATTTCAAATATCCTGCTGCAATGATTCCAGCAGCATCAGATTCAGCAGCAACAGCTGTAGTGAGTGCGGTCACACCTCCAGTGTTTACACAGGATGAATGCAAGAACGAATTAGGATAGCCATCAAGGAAGGGACTAAGAAAGGGAATGAAGGAATTAAGAAAGGAAGGAAGGAATGAATGCTCGAAGGAAGGAACGTCCTGCTGCATTATCAGCAGCAGCCAGTTAAAGCAAGTGTTTACATCTAATAAGGCCTTAAAACACTACTGGAAGAAGGAAAGAATTAATGCAGGAATGAATGAAGGAATGAATGAAGGAATGAAGGAATTAGGGTAGGAATTAAGGAAAGAATTACAAAAGGGAATAAGGAAGCAATTAAGGAATTCACAAAGGAAGGAATGAAGGAATTAAGAAAGGAAGGAATGAATGCTTGAAGGAAGGAAGGGATGAGAGAAGAAGGAAGAAAGGTAGAAAGGAAGGAGGAATGACAGAAAGAACGAAGATAGTTACAGATACATGTACAGAGATAGACAGAAAGACAGAGAGATGGAGAGATTTTTCACATTTATTTAAGCATAAAAAAACTGTAGAAAGAAGGAAGGTATTCATGGAGGAATTAAGGAACTAGGGTAGGCATTAAGGAATGAATTACGCAGGAAGGAATGAAGGAATTAAGAAAGGAAGGAATGAATGCTAGAATGAAGGCACGGAGGAATGACAAAAAGGAAGCAAGGGATGAAATAAGGGGACAGGAAGGTAGAAAGGAAGGTGGAAATATGGAACGAAGGAAGATAGATCTATACAGATAGAGACACAGAGAGATGAACACATACATTACATAGATACATACATATGCATACATTTACATACATACACATAGATACATTTTATTGTACATACATACTTACATAGATATGCAGATTGTCTAAGAATAGGGAAGAAGTGGTGAACATGAGGAAGACTTTACAACAACAATTGCAGGATAGGTCCAAAGGGACAACTATGAAAAATTACTTTGAAGATCACCAAGGAAAACATGGTTACAAAGTGAAACAAAAAGAATACTATGGGACGACAAGCAGATGGATGGATCATTGGGCCTTCGCATTGAACATTTATCACACTACAATGTCATAGGTTAATCGGGACACAAGGACTAAAGCACAATTGAAAATGCTGTCAACATACACCCGGCCCTGTCAGCATGCCTCAGCGGTCCAATGTCGGGCCAGTGTCAGTCCAATGTCAGTAGCATCGGACCAGCTTCGGGCCGACGATGGACCGTCGAGGCACGCTGATAGGGCCACATCTACATAAACAGGACGGGGGGGGGGGTTCAGAAATAGCAATTTTGTTTACATTCACCATAAACAAGTATGACAAAGATCAAGTTGACATATTCACACAACCCCTGATTGGGTTAATGTATAAACAATACAATATCAATGCACTTATACCCGTCTTTAGACGGGTACTCTGCTAGTATTATATATTATAGAAGCATACCTTAGGTAAACTGCCATGATGCAATTAATAATGAATTACAAGGAAATATTAAAGTTATAAAAGCACACACATTTAATTCATTAGAGCATCTGATGAGCTGCTTCAGAAGTGCATGATTTGCGTATTGCCTAATAAAATTTGCATGTATTAGATAAGTTGTCGGAGTTTGGAAGAAGATTTGATGAGTTATGCCAAGTCTCCAGTGCCATGGGTTGTATTAAGCTAATAAGTCTGTCTGAAGCAAGGCACACTGTGCCAAGTGCTGTACAAAGGTAGAGCTGATATATTGCTAGTTTCAAGAGATTCATCGTTGCACCTCATGCCACATTTCTGGAAATTAATATTATTATTGATACGGAGAGTAATGTAGATACCAGACTTGCATGCAGAACTGTTCTAGCAAGGCCTACTTTACTTACTAAGGCACCAGTGATCCCTTCAGGTGCACAAACTGCACATCCTGCAGGCCTTTCCTGATCAGCCCTCTTTTTTTTCTTTCTGCATGAACAACCCTTTGAAGGAAGTTTCTTGCTCACTTCCCTCTTATTTTGCAAATGTAGCGTTATTCAGATAATCTTACAGACATTTGTATGGACTATGAGGTTGGAATTCAGACATCAATGTCGACCGTTTGTTGAGACATGCAAAAAACAGGTATATGGGTATTATTTCAAGGAAGTAAAAAATTGTCAAAAAACGTATGAATGAAAAAATTAAAACCAAACATTATTGTTTAGGCCCTGCTTTCAGTCACTAACTAAAAAAAAGTGATAAAGAAACATTAATTATTTATGGACAGGAATAGGACAATTTCTGAAGAATTGTCCAATATGAGGATGTATGAAAGAGAGATAAATGGATAGTGGATACATTGGGTAGTAGTCCATGTCCATCTGCATAATTAATTCATTGTTGGATAACCTCTTATCTCACTTAGCTTCCATATATATACTAGTAGCATAGTGACATTTCCCACCTATAGAACAGGCATGCTTTTAAAACTGGTCTGGGACAGAGTCTATTACAGAGTTCCTAGAAAAGTCCTACGTGTATTCCATGAGAGGCAAATTGTGTCTGGAACTTGGCAGGTGAGTTGACGCTTGATGAATTGTTAGTTCATGTTACAGCAAAACTTTGCCAAGATGCAGCGCCATGGAAGAGAAGCCACTCAGACATGGGTTCATATTCATTAATTAATTAATTTCAACTACAAAGATTTGAAGTCAGTAAATGCATCTGATTATCGAACTGGCATCATACAGTTATAAAATGTTTGAACTGATTGTCACCAGAGTATTTGTCATCTTCTTTTGAATTTGTAAGCCATACAAACATTTCTAATATTGTTATTATATGGGCCAAAATCAGATAAAGAGCAACAAGTAACGTCCGTCACTTTCACTTTTCATTTAAGCATGTTGCACAATGCCAATATTGGATTTTTTGGCTGCATAGGCAGCCTTTCCATACAGGGAGATAGAAAGACAACTTCAGAGTGCAAAGGCTAACGATAGATGTGTAATTAAACTTTTCGTGAGAAATGTCAATGATTTTTGGTGGACATTTTGTGACATTTTCAACATGTGGTTATAAATGGATCTTAATGTTAAAAAATTAGGCAAGACAGGACACATTGTCCAGGGCACAATGCAATTCAATATGTGTTTTGCATTTTGCACTTATAAAATAATTAAATTTATTGATTTAACTTGGAGAAATTTTGATTCGAAAAATGGTGTTCGCCCGTTACTTTTTCTGTCAAAAACAACCCAAATTTTAAAACATTGCCACGACCAGTAAATTTGTTTATACAGTCCATATTGATCTTTAAAGACAAGGTTTATGTATGAATTATAGGTAGGAATGCATAAATACACTGTGAGATGTCACATATTGATGTAATTCTGGTCGTAAGATGTTGATGTCATTTTCTGTCAAAATCATAACGTCCGAACAAGGGCCCCTGCAACAGAGCACAGGTGACCTAATTAAAAGCAGGTGCCTGGAATTGATCTAAATAGGTCACATTTTGATGACCCCCCAATAAAACAGAACATCTACAAATGGAGGGGGGCAGGAGGAAGGTGAGTTAGCATTCTGTCAATTTTTTTTCCTCAGTAACAGGCGAACACAATCATAATTATTTTGCCAGTATTTCCATAGTTAGCACAGTTAATGCCCAATCTATGATCTAGCATTAATAGTGATGTTGATTTCCGTAATCTCCATCATCTGCACCAGTTTTAAATGCATCTAAATGGTCGTTTTTGTAGTTTCATGCTCGCCTGTTACACTTGACAAAAAAGCTGAAAGTAAGGCATGTCAATGTCACGTCCGTAACAGAATTTCCAGATAAAGTCAGTCCTAAATGTCTGTCTCTGTTCTTGTTTGCACTGTCCTAAACGGTTTGAAAAAATAAAAATTTTTAATTAACCCTCAATACTGTAATTCATCCCTAATTGAAAATATTTAGCTTTATGATCAGATGAGATATAGGTTCTAATATAAAAATTTGAAAAATGTCATTACAGTCAACATAACATCCGAACAAAAAAGTGTCAGTGCTCTCTTGTTTATCAGGTTATATTACCCGAAGAGATTCAAAACATTGCTTTAGATTCAAGATTAACCTTTCTAATACTTTAAATGTCACTGTGATATCTGTGGGAAGGCTACCGAAAACTTCTTGATAGGATTTCCGAAGTAACGTCCGTCGCATCTAATTAATACTAATTTATGCAATAATTCTTCAGTTTTATTAATTAACATTTGGCACCAGGAGAAAGACCCTGAGCTCTTACACATTTCAATTTTTCTCTCATTGCGAAATACCCAACCAGCTTTGAAAAAATGGACTTGAAAGTTTGACATGTCACGTCCGTCACTTTATGACATACCCTAATTAAAATCGAATTTCTAGGGTTCCAATAGCATTAATTATCTTTTAAACCAGAAAATAACACACTTTAGACATTCTTTTCCCCATAGAAATGAATAATTGTGACCTGTGGTGAGATTTTTTGGACCATGATGATGTCACACAAATGTTGCCCTTTATCTGATTTTGGCCCATATGGCCTCAAGTGTAGAAGCATGATTTTTGGGCAGGACTATTCTAACATTGCTGGCTTTCCCGAAACTTGGCTTACCGTGATCCATTGAGCTGCACATCCTGCAGGCCTTCTTTCCTGTTTAGCCCTCTTTTCTTGATCCCGAACGTGCTGCAGTCGCTCTGCATGAACCACCCTTTGAAGGAATTTTCTCGCTCACTATCCTCTTCTTTTGCATCCTTTTTACCCCTTATTTTGTGCTTTGAAGTGCTTCATGACTGACACCTCAAGTCTCCCTAATGCCACCATATCACAAACAATTTGAGAAGACTGTTCTTTACAATCACAGCCAAACAAAGCTGAGTCATTCCATTGGTTTTTCGATGCAATATGTCATGCAAATGTGTATAAATAAGCATGAGGAAGTACAAAAATGAAAAAATAATTGACAAGAGGATGGGATGACACCCAATGGAAAGATTAATTTAAGGCAGAAAATACCATGGTCAATGGCCTGTCTTCATCAGAAATAAATCTCAACTTTCAGTATAATTGAAACATTCCCATTGGGATATAAATTGTTTTTGCATAGCTGTTGCATTGCAACACTGAATCGACAAATTTACTCTTGTTTAAGTAAATGCTGAATACCCATAAGGCCCAACCATTTATCCATTTGTGCAGTTTTATTGCAATAAAAATTGGAAATCAGATGTAACTTTGGAAAGTGTTCAGTGACAACTCTTAGGATTAGGAGTAGATAAAATATTATGGATATGTCTTGATCAGGGTGAGTTGTGTGTGGAAGAATCAGTCATAAAGAATGTATACATATTGTATAGCTTGTCCTCCTGTGGGAATAATACGGAAAGCTGTCAGGCATAATCAACTGCGCATTTCCTCAATCATACCTTATCGATTTTTCTTTTGAGAAAAAAATATCACAATAGGCCGTGATAGTGTAACTCTCCTTTTTCCAGCTCTCCTGTGTTGACGAGCAGAATAAAACTATTTCCGGGAACAAGCTGCCATTTTGTACCATTGCTGAGTCAGTGGAGCTGGCATTCCAGGCCCCAGGGCACTTTTAATCCATCGAAAACATTACGGATTTGCATTGCCGAGTCTTAAATGGAATGTTTAGCATCGATTGCCACCATATTCCAGTACTGTCAGGCTGATTAGACTTTGTTACGGACCTTAGAAACCCCGGCTCCATTGTAAATTCCCAGGCCGATGTTTCCGGAATGAGCAAATGTTCTTCTCCTGCTCCTCCCATCTCTGTCTTAATTTTTAGCATTTTCCTTGTCCTTCTCAATCTACTGTTTCTTCTTTTTGACTGATGTCTTGCTTGTAATCTTAACGACCTCTGAGCCAAGGGTGAGAGATTACTGTTTCTCCGCCAGGACTAATGTTTGTGGCTCTTTTTATTTCCTCATCTATCATCTTGATCAAGGCAAAAGCCTCTCACCGAGTACTCAGTCTTCCAGATTGCCCTTCGCTTCGTTCATACCAATTGTTCCAGAAAACATGTCAAGGTAGCTATGATCAGTTCACCGATGATTCGGACAACAGAATGATATATTTAGTTTATAATAAAGCATACATACTCGTACAACATTTTGAAAAATCTAACTGTTCGTCAAATGTATTGACAAACGTAGAATGACAACAAATCAATAAATTCAAACAGACAATGCAAATCTGTCCATTTTTAACTTAATTTATAAATGCAGATCCAAAGGTAAAACAATCATAATTTGATTTCATTTGGTAACATATTCTATCAATTATTGAATAGCTGATCAGTCTATCACTCATATGCTGTTGATGACACCCTACTGATGACCTCAAAACTGCTAACTTGTATCATAGACAAAACGATTCATGCCTGATATGCAAATATATGCAACACAATACCAGTAGCTTTATATTGGCTACAATTCCCAGGAAGTTTTACATTTACCGAGGTCTCTCATTGTGACAGCCTTGATAACAAGCTTCGTGACTGAGCAGCCATCAGTAAATATTTATGAATACTCATATGTCATAGTGTTGGGCATTATTGGCTAGCAGCAACCTTCCCTACAATATATAATCTACCAAATGGCAGTGACAATTTGATCACTTTTGTATGATGAAATATTGGCTGAAAGAGTGATGCCCAGTATTTGGCTAATCATTCAATGCTTGTATTGCCGGGGGGGAGGGAGGGTTGGTCTCCGGGGGGAGGGGGGGGAGGGTTGGTCTAGCGGTAGCATGCTGGGCTGCCAATTGCTGGATCCAGGGTTCGAATCCAGCTCTTGCCGGGACTGCTGTTTCAATCATCCTTCACCTCATTGCCGTGTCGTCTTCCTGTCCCAATTTGCCTACCAAGTGCAAAAATACAGAATGTAAAGCCCCAATCTTCCATCCATTCATGGTTAATTACCACTTTTTTGGACTGGTAATATGTTATAGAAAAGTGGATATACATGTAGAATAGCGGTCAGTGGAGTGAAGGCTGATTATTTATGTTTTTACAAGGTTTATAGGGTGCACAAATTTGCCAACACCAACAGATGTGCAATGTCACATCAGATGGTATACAAAGGTGGAAGATCCAGCTGGATAGAAGAGCATCAAGAGCTTTCTAGGAACTTTTAATCCATGTGAAAAAAAAAAGTCATCTACTGGACATTGGCACGCCACAAAATCTTGGAATTTTGGCTTATGAATTATGCTTTCAGTTTACAAAACTTTACACAGCAGAGTCTTTTACAGCGAGCCTAGACTCTGAGGACAGGTCACATGTGCATTCCACGAGAGGCTGATTGTGTCCGGAACTTGGCAGCAGACACTTGATAGATTGCTAGTTCGTGTCACAACAAAATGTTGCCTACATGGAAAATTGGGAAAGAAAACCAACAAGGTGTCCGATATCAATGAGATTGAGAAATTGAAGAATGAAAAATTGAAACAGCTCTTCATTGAAAATATAGGCCTAGTGTGATACCTATTTGATGACTTTACACCGATGCACTTACCAAGGCACAAATTAATTATTCTCATTTGACGGCAATGAATAGCAATCCCTGTTTATGGTACGGTATATATAAGGTCCGGGAGCAAGGTTTCATGTGATAAGGGAGAACCTTAATCACTGATGGTCTCCTGGGAACTTGTTATGGATTACGAGTGGTTTCTGCATCAGTTTCATCACTGGTGTCTGAATCACACTCAGTTAGTATCGACAAAATTAGGTGCTTTATGTCAACTGAAACGATGTTTCTATGAAAATCTATGTACGTTTCAATTACTCAAACCTTTTATTTACCTACCAATTTATCATTTTTTAATTTTCAAATACTTCATAATTAAAATTGTTAATTCCAAACTTTGACTGTCGGGACATTTCCATTGAAATCACTGATCGTGTATCTATGGGCGATGGCATCATAATGCATCATTACTTTAGACAGTATGTGAAACATTACATGAAAAAAAAAAGGTTTTTATTTTTTGCATCACCACCAAATTTAACAACAGAATAACTCAACACATCAACTCCTTACAAGAACTATAATACCAGCACCAGCAACACCCTTTGATCTTAATAGTAATTCACTGGTCTACAAATTTTTGGAGTCGGTCTGCTTCCGGGATAAAAGTGGCTAAATCTCATTTACATCGATAAGATGAACTGAAAATCAGTTGAAAATTGTTCTGGTTAGCAAATGCATTGAAGATATACAATGAAATTGTAATACATCAACATCGCATCTATTTATTCAATAGATTCAGGCATTTTTGCTTTAAAATAATATTTATGTTATGAAAAAATTTAAGTTGCAATTGTTTATCTGTCAAGAACTGTCAAGAAATAATGCCTTAAAGTTGAATCCCACACTTGGCAAGAAATCTAAAATCCATGAGATATTCATGAAACTTTGCCAAAAAGTTCTTCAAAAAGAAAGCTTTCCAATGAAAAAAAAAATTGGCGGGCTATCCAACATAATTTTCGAACTATGATCTTTTCAAAATCTATGTCATTACATTAAAATACTTAAAAAAGTGTGGGATTTATACCGAAAAGCAGTGTCACTCGAACAATATCCATGAGATATTTATAGAAAATTAAAGGAATATAGCTGAAAATACACTTTATTGAAAAATAAGTCTTTGAAGGGGGGTTACCGATGTTTTTTGAGAGTTACGTGGTGTACAATATGAGAAAATTATGAAAAACAGTTCACTGAAAATAAGTCCCCCTTAAAATTTACTTGAATATCTCAAAGATTCCTTCTCCGATTTTTATGAAAGATGGATTGGATTATAGGCCTGTATATCGACCTAAAATGTGTGCATTTATAGTTCGGTGCCATTATTCCTGGCTGAGCCAGCAGCCTTCGAGTGAGCCTACCCCTGTTTTCAAAATCTGTGGCTTTTCCAATGCATATGAACAATTTTACCAAGCGGGGGAGCCACCGGCTGGGACATTTTTGTTGAACTGTGGAGTACAATAGGTGGAGCAGCTGTATTCTGTGGGATTCAACTTTAAGACATCAGGTGATTGAAAATCATTAAAAAAAAAAATCTAAAGTATCACTTAAACCCATAAATATCCCCTCATTTTGTATCTGAACGACACTTTTTGGCCCGTCTATTATATTCAGCAGCTGGGCCATCCCTGACACATCCCAACATCAGTCATTAAGCATGGATGGGTTCCACTTTCCCTGATATCTTTTCTCTACAATTCTTGGAATTGTGTAATCTGTTCATTACTTCCTTCTCCACAGTTCAAAGGAAAGAAATTGATGGGAATGCAAAAATGGTATATTCAGCACTTGACATATTTAAGCCGAGAGCTCTGTCAGAGTTCAGGAGGTGTTTATTACTAGCTGCTTTTAATTATCTGCCTTGCAGTTTCCAAACAACTGGTGCCACTGACTGAAAAGCTTTGCACACCTGCATTCCTCTTCAACATGATGTTGATTGCTCAGGGCCAACTAAATCTTGGTTATTATCATGATCATCAGCTGTGTCCAAAGTGTACATGATTCTAAAGGGACAGGAATTCATCTCCATATAGTACAGGGCACAGAGCTGATATTATAAGTACTTGGATAATAATCCACTATTAATTTTTCTTTGCTGTTACTTTTCCATATTGCAACTGGGGGAATCATTCAGAAGTAACCAGTGGTAACAGTAACTGTTGCTACTGTGATATGTTGGTTCTCGCCAAACCATTGTGATTTCAAAGGGCATAGGTTTTCTTTTATTATTGTTGAGCCACTGCTGAAGGCTAGTTGCACTAAAGTAATTGTGGTATGCCTTTCTGACCACTGTAGTTAAATGTTGCACTTTCGTGAGGCGAACGTCATTTCAAACAAATGTAACAGTAGTTATCTGGGCTATTCATACAAATTCCAGGCATATTTCTGTTATCTTAAATAGAGAAAGTGATGCAGCTGAGTTGATATATCTAACAAATGTGATCTTAGAAGCCTTTACGTGTACATGCAGCTTGTGATGCAAAAGCAGATTTATGCTCCCGTTCATGGAATTTCTCTAACATGCATACATTTTGAGCACCTCCAAGAGTGAAATTCCAAAAAATGAAAAATAATTCTGTGTCAAAACTCAAAGAAATATTAAAGATGCATGTATTGGAATGAGCAGAAAGGCTTTAGGGTGGAAATGGTTGCTTGTGGATGAACTATGCTTTCTGATATACTGACGTTTTTGCTTTATTTTGCATACATTTCATAATTTGGCACTATACTGTATCTTGAAAACTAGAGCCAATCTGAACTTCTGACTTATCAATTCTATATTAGTGACCTAATACAAGAAAAGTTTCACTACTTTTGTTCCAGAAGCATTTTGCTTGTAGACCAGCAGCTGATCCGCAATTCTATCTGCTGTTGGTTCTGAATGGACTTCTGATAGACCCTGATCACCGAGGCCTGATTGCCTGCCAATCTGAGGTTTATCCTATAAATAAGGTTGTTAGTGCCATTGTGAGTCTGCCCTATTGATTGTTGCTTACTGACCCCAGCATGTTTCCAGTATGTGTATAGTAATGAAGCTATTGTTACAGTATCGCTGACTCTTTTGTTTCTTGAAAGTGAATAATGGTGCTAAGTTGTTACTACTTTCAATAAACATCCATACTTCTTCTGTCAAACTGCATTCATGACCTTCAAAAATTGTTTTTTGCAGGGATTAATTCAATTGCCATAAATTGTAGATAAGCCCCATCCGGATGAGTGGCCAAACATGTTTCTCGGGCTCCTTAAGCTTGTAAACGCAGAAGAAAAAAAACAATAACGAGTGTGAAAAGCAATTAAAATGACAAAAACTAAGAAGTTTGGACAGCTGGTTTTGTTAAGTATCACCTGCAAAACATTTTAGGCTTATCATTATTCCTATGCATCTTTTTATGTACACATCAATCCAGATTTTACTTCTACCTGTCTGTCATCTGTCCTTCATATATCTGTCACTTCTGAAGCAAGTCAGAATCATCCAATTATCCGTACTATTCTTGCAATTGTCTCATCATCATTCTCATGTCTATCTACTGATACATATATTTATTTTCACATGACCCTGCTTATTCAAACACACAAAATCTGCTTTCTGTCCAAATGCAGTCACAAATCCCCAATGTCCTAAATAGGATTTCAAATGATTAGTTCTTCTACAGTCCTAATTTGTGACAAGAATAATTTCCCTAGAATTACCAGAGCCTGGTTTATATATGAGATAGGATCCCTGCAATCACTCACTAATGCCTGTGTGATTAGCTGGAGTTTTATATATGCGCAGCATGTTTTCTATTCTTTGCAGCCCGTTAAAACAATATCTGTTTAGTTTTCTGGCCACATAGCCTCCACAAATATATTGAAGAAAAATGTAGAGATTGGCTACGACTGCGGGTGGGTTAATTCAGATTTTCTCATTTTAAGAAGCACAAACATGTTTTGAAATCATAAAACAACAGTTAACCAATGGAAGTTCACATGTGTGCTGACTGTGCCCGAATTATTTAAGTTACTTGAAGATCGAATGTTTCACTTGCTGCACAGAGGCTCCACTGTGATAACCAAAGAAACTTAAACAACAACGAAGTCCGGTAGTTCTTCCTTTTTCGAATACTTTAATGAACGTCATACTGACACTTATACATGGTACATACTTATAATAATACAGCATTTACCTAAAACACTTGCAACGTTTATCTCCTATTCTACATCATGTTTTTCATCAAAATATAGCTTTTCTTTTTTCAAGTGAATAAGAGGTAGGATAGTGAGATCCAAAAGTATTCAATGTCAACAATTTCATATAAAATAAAATTTACCGAACAAACAAACATTTCTGAGATACAATTAGAGGTTTTGCTGTAATGACGTATGCGAGTTTGCACACTGACCGTTTTCGAAATATATACTAAACATGCGCTGTCTCCATAAATTAACTTGTCCGTCAGGGAACAGAGGTTGTTACCGTTCATATTTCCCCAAGACATATACATTGCATCCAAACTTTGCAAAACCTCCATTTTTGGACTCAGTTGGACTATTTGGACACAAGTTGACATAAAAGGTGACATTTCCTACGTAATAAAAGACAGTCCTTCATATTTCAATCACCTTTTATCAAGATGAGGCCAGATTTTATTTTTAATTTCTTCTCAGATTGACCGACCCAAGAGATTCTCTGAAGATTGAAACACGAAAAAAAAAATTGAGTTTACCCACAATTTTTATAGCATTGACATTATAAAAAATTGAGATTTAATAATTTTTTTCCCCCACTGACCGACCCCCGAAAAAGTGCCTCGAGAAGATCCGAGAAGCTAAAGATCAATTATGTTTGGCCTTACCTTGCAAAAGAGTCACATAAGACAAGGACTGCAAATATCTAGCATTTCCTTTACAGTGAATCCATTCAGCCCAAAATGTCACAAATGACGTAAATGCGCTATTTACAGCGACACAATGATCATAGTTCATGTAACTTACGTGGTATTACAAATCATAATATACAATGTCATACATTCATAAATGATTCTTTGTAAATATAAATACTGCCATTGATTAATGTATATTAATGCAGCCTTTATACAGAAAGCCACAACATTTGGTGTTTAAACAACAAATAATTCACACGTAATAATCTCCCTGGAAGTTACTGGACAAGGCATAGGTCCGTGCTGCGTCGTGATATGTGTGATGTGCATAAAAGTGGTTCATTACTATGTTTATACAAAATAAATATATATATTGTATTGAATAAATAAACTTGCATAAAATTAGTGTTGCAAATAAAAATTTTTGCTGCCTGGACAATATATAGTTTTATTGCATTATTTTATGTTCATTAATGTGACTGTACAATGTCTACATGTATGATGACCATTAATGTAATAATTGAAAATCTATGAATTACCTCTGAAGTCATCAATCAAACCAATGTTTGTATTCATATATATAATAGACGTGAACAAAAATATAAGGAAAGCTTTGTAGGGTATAACATGATGAATTGTCATGGCAGAAATTTTGCAGAATAAATTTAATCTTGTCCATGATCAAAATCAAATTTCATGAGCGTCATGCTTCTGTTATATATATAAAAAGCTTCTTTTTTTTTAGATAAAAAAGGAAACATTTTTCAAATATTGCGTAAACATAAAAATGCCGCAGTCATTGCCTAATGAACATACGCTTTGCAAGTTATACAGAAGAACATTTTAGCCCATGAAAATGAGCTGTTGAGCCTGTTGTGGGATCAAAATTATTACTTTTAAGAATCTATGTCAGACAACCAGAAAATTGTTTTGAGTCTTGCCTATTTCCAATTTTTAACAGAAAATGTCTTCAGAAGTTATGAGGCCAATTCATTCGTTCCCGAACCAGTCTACAGGCCACAGTTTCATACATTGATTCTTGTGCTAGAAAACGCAGTGTTAAACACAAAGTGTTATCCACTCTACGGAGGCAACAAACATCCATTTTATAGTGTAACGTCTGCTCCTTAAAAGAATTGGCAGCCACTATGCAATGTCATTTTAAATACATGAAATATATGAAACCCATAATCATAACTAAGGCATTAATATTGCTGCTGCAATTAAATACAATGTATGAAATGATTTGGACAAAGTTACAGCACTTTGCCCTGCACCTCTGAAATAAATAAAGGCACTGAGGAGATACAAGTTTTAAATCATTATAAAAAGCTCAACACTAATACAAATCATACTATGCTAACTCATAAAATTATGCATTGATACAATACAATCTTCAAAGGACATCTGATTAATAAGAGGATGCATTGCACATAGTTGTACACAATTGTGATACATGTTCAGAAAAGTCATCTATTCGAACCTGTTTATTTGAGATGTAAGTTATACCTGAATACAATATGTACGAATGACTGAAATCAAAACCATTGCCATACATTCTGCACCTCAAACTTCCAGACATGGGTCTGACATGCACCCCAAATCTTAGGTTAGGCAACGATACCTTTCCTCACTAGAGAAAATATGATAGACCATACTAACAATTGGCCTCCAGCAAATTCTCCGTACCAAACTCAGTATTATCATAAACAGCTCAAATCTCACAGAAGGCATAAGACACAATTAAAGCCCATCCCACAATAACTAGCTGCACAAAAATTTGACATTGCATAAAACAACTATTCCGAAACTGATCTCACTTTGAAATTATCAAATGATAGATAATAACTGCATCTTATACCTCAGCCTCAAAGGTTTAGCATTATATGATTGATAATCTTGTCAAAATCAGAAGAGGGAACAAAATCTCAACAAGATGAAGACTTCTTCGTTGGCTGAGAGATTATGCATTGATCAGTATAAAGCAGGTTTAGAATCTATAGCAGAGAGGAGGAATTCACTGATAGCACCCATAGGCAATACTCTTTTAATCATTCATGTTATAGCAGTTCTTCGATCATTCCCGTATCTCAAAATACTGAACAGTATTGCATACTTTGCATAACTGATTCGAAATGAAATCATTCATTCCTGTTGTACAATCAAGCAAGCTTCTTTCCAAGGAAAGACTTCAGTTAAAGAAGCCTGCATAACAGGATGAAATCCCATTCTCCGTGCAGTTCCATCACCATTGAGTCTGTTTTTTATTAGGGTAACATACAGCTCCAAACTCGCATGCTTTTTGCAAGTTGCATAAGTACGGACAAAAATAACCTTCAAGAAAATACTGAAGATGATAATTGATGACGAAAACTAAAGTCACCCTGAGATCGATGGAGCTTCCAACACATTTATGGCAGACACTATTAAGGATTAAGTACAAAGCAAATGTGTTCCATGTCGACGCTCTAGTTTTATAATCGATTTTCACAAACATACTAAAATTCCATGGCAAATAGCTTGATGAAAGTATTGCACTGTAAATTTTGTGTGAGCAAGTTTCTTGCAATTGACGCCATCTTGAAAATTATGTTTTGATGATAATCTATCAGCCTTGACATTGAGTAAAATGCAGCAAAGCTGTATAGATGAGAGTATGTCCAATGATTGCTGCCGGAAACGTATGTTATGTGTTACCCGTGGCATTATCCTAAAATGTACAAAATATATTTTTACTTATGGAATATAATCTCATTTGATACCTCGGTGGCCATATATTTTGGTTAACTTCAACGGCAATAGAATCATTCTCCACTGTTAACCGAGGGAGATGCAAAAATATAATATCCGTATCATACGCCAAAATCATGTGAGGAATTTTATGTGACGTGTCCAGTCCAGTTGATCGGAGGGATATTCCATGCACAGTTTGACACAGATGCAACTCCTGACCCAGATCTGCCAGATCTTATGGACCTAGTGTCACTCTTGCTGTCCTTCAAATCTGCTCCCAGTCCTGGCGAAAAGGGTCCCAGTGACCGTGAGAGGTCTGAGCCTCTCCGAAGATGTCTAGTGAAGGTGGGTGAACTTCTGGGCGATCCTAATCGCTCCTTGAACATATCGCGAACATCAGTTTTCATGCATCGTTTCATAGACTTTGGACTCGCTTGGACATCAATGTTCCTTGTGGCAACATTTAGATTGAGTCGGATTGTTCTTGATATGAGTTTAGTGACCTTCATTGTCTCAGTACTCAACTTCATTGTGGAATCCGAATTGAAGATGGGTACACTACTACTGACCAGTCTGTTCAATTCTGCCTCCAAGACACCACTGTCGGGAATGTCCTGTTCGAAACCTGACCTGTCCACTGAACCTCCCCTGTGACCGCTGCGCTTCCGAGGGAATGTCATAGGGGGTGTTGCGAATCCTACAACATGAGGACCACTGCAGTGACGTCGTCTGGGCAAGGTGGCGGGACTGAAGTTCATCTCATAAGCAGTCATGTTTTCCCTTTGTGAAAAGCCCGTGGGAAGAGACATCTTCCTCGGCCCGGGATCTGCAAAGAGAAAAATTATTAAACAAATCCGTCAGCTAAATTCCGCAAAGCCATTTATTTCCTGAGGTGATATTACTTGTTTTCATCAAGTGTGATTCCTCACCTCTTGTTTCTATGTCGATGTAGAGTTCGCTGAAAGAGGTGGCCAAGTAAGCCACTTGCATGTGGGCCATCCGTTTCACGTCATAACCATTTATCTGCAAGTAAAAGATGAGTTCTTACACAATCAGAAGAGAAAATGAAAAGCACTTCAACAGCTATATATATGCAAATGGGCAATTCATTTCCCAAATTGAGTGATCTGTACGAAACTGTGGCATATGTCATAGCTGACAAAGTGGCTGCAAATCATACTAACAAATGACTCCCAGGGTCCCGAGGGTCAATAAGGCATTTTGGGGTTTCCATATATCAAATTTGACAGCCACTCTCCTTTTTGGAAAAAAAAGTATATCTTAACTCAGAAGGGCTAGAGGAGGTTTAGAAAGATTTGAGTCATGAATTGGATAAAATTGTGGTTGATGAGTCTATCTTTCACACAGAATGAAACACTTAAAGTTCTAAATCAAAGAAGAGCTGAGCAGCAAGGCAACCGTAAGTAACGCAAGTATCCACTCTAGCCTCTAGGTGAAGCTGTGACTTTTCAAAGGCTAGTTCCACAGGTAAAGAGGAATTGGATTAAGTAATATGAAATAACACACTTTTCTTAACAATCTTGTTCCAGATAAATATACTAATAATTCCCACTGTAGTGCCGAATAAAATAAGCGGAAAGGTTTAATGCAGAAACACAACATACATTTTTGATAATGTCACCAGGCCGAAGTCCAGCTCTCTGGCTTGGAGAAGAAGGGTCCACATCCACGACAGAGACAGGAATACCATAATCAGAGCCCCTGGAAGAGAATATATTCAAAATAGAATATGACCTACACTCTAAAAAATTTCAGACAAAATTGGTTTTTTAGATTCAAAATGGTTTTTTGAAAAACCAAATTTCAATGCAAAAAAAAAACATGGGTTTTTTAAAAAATCCATGTTAGTTTTGAAATTCGGTTTTTCAGAAAAACCATTTTGAATCTAAAAAACCAATTTTGTCCCGAAATTTTTTAGAATGTGTAGCATAACACAACAAGATCTCAAAGTATAAGGAGGTACAACAGCCAGTCTTATTTGTAATCAATCATGTCTGTCACAACAACACTGTATAATAATAAATTCATCCACCAAATTTGCAGCTCATCTTCCCACCATACAGATTAGTACACAACACAGGCACTTGAACTGTTTACAACATTTATGCCACTGGCGCTCACCACTACAGACATACCAAGGTTGGAAAGTGCCATGAATCATCCAACCTGCAGTTATGTTATGCCAATGGGGTGCAGGGTGGCTGATTCAAGGGAAATGCCCCGACTTTCCCACCTTCCTTGTTCTGTTTAAGGAGGTCAGCATGCACTCCAGAGAGCAGGAGGATTTGCAAATGATTGAAATGCCTGTGGTACCCAAATTCACGCAATTGCAAAGCAACACCTGTGGTATTGGAAGTTCTCTGGTAATCTGCTTGCAAGATAGTAATAGAGTGTAATTTTATTGGGGTAGCTCATAGTTTTTGACGTGGGGCAAAAAATCTGACAAGAGCATACTGTACGTAAGAAGAAGGGATAAACACATACATGTACAAGGACAAATAACACATACATGTGCAAGGACAAATAAATTGTGTTGCATCATTTTAGCTGTGTCACAAAAAAAACTGAGGAGGACAAGTGAGCTTTGTAATCTGCTGAGAGAAAAAACAAGAAAAAGGGAGCAATCTGTTCCCTGCCTATATCAACTGCATCCAAGCAATCTTTCCTGCACACAAACTACACTTCCCAAGATTTGCCCTGCATGTTCTTAGACAACTGTAAACTGAAAACCTTGTCTTGAGCTGTCTTCTGGAAAACGAAGACAGACATTTTATTTCTAATCCACACAAATAATCAATTTGGGTTACTATTGCGAGTGAATAGCGTAATAAACTAAACTCTGAGTCAGAATGATCGAATAGCATCAACTAGTAACCATGCCAAGTCGCAACCAAACCAACTCGTAACCTTTTTTTTTTCCCCCAACCAAGTAGTAACCAAGAGATTTTTTAATCCAGGCACCATGACCAAGTAGTAACCAAAAAATAAAAATTGTATAGCAACTCGTAATCAGTACTCATCGCAAACTCGTAACCAGGTAAGACCAACTCGTAACCAAGTAATACCAACTGGTAACAAGGGAAGACCATCTCATAATCACCAGTTGATCTTTGGCGGCAGTTTACCAAATTGTAATCACGGCAGGTGATGCATTGCTTGATAACCGAAGTTAGATGACAGGGGAAGCCGCAAACTTTGGTAGGGCCTTGGTTACGACTTGGTAGGGCCCTGTCTGATTACGAATTGGTAGGGCCTTGGTATGACTTGGTAGGGCCCTTGGTTACCAGTTGGTAAGGAAAATAGATTTATTTTAGTGAGTGGTTACCAGTTGGTGACCCCCCGAAAAAAGAATGGTTACGAGTTGGCAGAGGTTTTTTGGATACCAGTTGGTTGGTTACCATTTGGTTGGTTACAGGTTGGTTTGGTTATCAGTTGGCATGGTTACTAGTTGACTAGATACCGAATGATCTCTCACCCTCAAAATGCCAATTTGTAATCATAGTTAACACAAAGATGTATAGACAATGTAGCAGAGATATCATTAAATGGTAGTCCTATTTTGACTTATCAGGCACTTCAAGTTGCCAGCAAAACCTGTTGCGATATTTCTGGCAATGAAAATAAACCAATTCATGCTAATTTAATAACGGAAACACATGAAAATAAGTGGTTCAAGACAGATGCTTAATTTGATGACAATTAAATATTACAGTTCCACCAGCATTTTCAATGCAAAATTATGCTACCTTAATTGAAGAGAATTTACTTTGCAATTCTGTGAAAATATTCCACTTTTTGATAGGAATATGAAGGTAAACTTTAACTCAATTTCAGCTAACACCAAAGCTGGTTGTCTTTTTTCAGTCTGTAATTGCTGTGGAAAATTGTTTTGCTTCATACACCATGAAACAGATGTGCAGTTGTATCAATGTCTGGCGCCACTATTATACCCGCTACACCCAGCCCGCTTTTTAGTTTTTGTCAGATTGTACCGGGTGACGTACCCTGTGATACAACCATCAAAATGTAGGCCTTGCAAGGGTTAGGAAGGATGCATTATACATCTATTATGAAATAAGATGTTATCATTGAGCAGAGCTAACTGTGTAAAAATAGCTTCAAATGGAACATCTGCGGAGAGAAGTCTAATGGTATCGGGGAGCATTAGCTGATTGCTTCCTCAGTTTCTATTCTTTTTGGTCATATTGGAATTTCACCCACAAAGTTGGACACAGGTTAACGCAATATCAGTGTTTGTCATTTATTTTCCATCATGTTGACGGCTTGACGCTAGGAACATTACCTACTGAAAACAGAATAATCCACTGAATCCAGTGAATCTCACTAAAATAATGCCAAGAAATCAATGAAACATTATATATAACAGCTATGCATTTATCTTTCACTTTCTCACAACATGCATAACTGGCAACGAATCATAACCAGGGAATATTTAATAACAACAGTCTTGCTAGTTTTCATCATATTTATAGGGTCAAAACTCAAAGCCATAGTCAATTGCCCAAAGAGAAATAACATAAAATTAATTAAATACACAGTGATTTGAGCAAATCATAATAAAATTTTCTCAATAAATCCAGTGTCACCCACCTTCTGAATTTTCTCCCATATTAGCTCATATTACAGCTACACATCACAATGAAAGTATGGCAAGAAGGACTTACCCTCGTATACTGCATCCAATATAGCCATCCTCTTCAGGAATAACAAGAACACTTCGATTGAACAGTTTTGCCATCCCCTCCTCTTCCTCTTTCTTCTTCCTTGCTGCCTTTTCTTTCTCCAGTCTTGCCTCTTCTTCTTTTGCTCTTTCTATCTCACTGATCTTTTCCTTCTCTGGAAACCATTAAGAAATGTTTTTTAAACAAACTCTACTGCAAGACCAACTGAGCTTTAACTAACAACTCTGCATGTTTGCTTCAAGAGGACAAAAGAGCACTTTAATATGATACGGTACTTCGCAACATGCTAATTTCGAAGCATAAAATTGTACTTTTTTTAATGAATATTTGATGATGCCTTGTCACTAAACAGCTGCTAAATATCCAATTTCATTTTCAAATGGCACCTAACTGACTTTAATGACAAAAAGGCTTTCTGCACTTCAAATCGAAGCCAGACTGGCTTTATGTACTCTGCACATGAAAAGTAAAAACTAGCGAGAAAAGAATCAATCATTTTGCATTTTGCATTAGAACTTGATATCATTGTCTGAAAGCGAATGCTGATCAATATATATGTGACTGCAGTAGACATCAATTTGTTTGATAAACACACTCAAAAAGTTCAGTTATATCAGAACATTTTTTTGTGCACGAGGATACTGTGTAATGCCAGAAATTGCAGTGAAGGCATGCCATGATGCATGCAATAATTATTAACAATGGTTCCATAAGTCAATTGACATTATATTCACAGCTTAAAAAGACAAGTTCAGGTCTTTGTAAGCGACTGGGCCGTACATGTAGAATCGTATATGTGTATTGTAAATCCATGTGTCTATACTTCAATTAACTGCAGAAATGATTGCCTCACCTGGCATTTTGTGAGACATGTAGGAGGTCACATAGACCACAAGTCTAGTTGCTGACTGTATCGTCCGCACTGCCTCCTGATGGGTGATTTCTCGAAAGTCCACGTCATTCACCCTGAGAATCCGGTCACCAATTCGCAGTCCCTGAAATGAAAAATATAAAGAAGGTAAGAAAGTTAGCAAATTAACTAAAAGTCCGCAAAAAAAAGCATTTCAAGGATGCGTTATTAACATAACACTTTTGAATGTGAGGATCCCAACCGAGTAACCTGTCCCATCTCAACTTATTTATTCATAACATCACCTTTGGCCACTTGACAGTATACATGTATACCTTTCTTTATGTGAACAGTTCTTTTTGCATTCTATATTCTTCTGCTATGACATCTTCTCATTAGAGTACAACTTGTACACCCATTGGATAATCAGATTTTTTTAATGTGCAAAGAACAGCCTTCTCAACCTTTGTCTTTTTGACCAGGAACTCCCAATGTCAATTCATTTATAGGCATACTATGGTGCAACTCAATTGCTTGTGATACCGCAGCATAAGAAGGAAATTTGCAATGGTCCAACGTGCCCTCGAAAAGCTCGTCCAACCTGTCCCATCTCAAATTCTGCCAATATGGGCATGCCTCAATGACAAGTTGGAAGATAAACTCAAGAAACTTATTTCAAACTTTACTAAAGTGGTGATAGTTTTAATTGATGAGGCTTGTCTGATGAGATTCTCTACGCTTTTGGAGAGGTGACACGTACAGCAATCGCACCATTCAACGCAAACTTGGGATTCAACTTTATCCTGATGCCATATTTAGCACTGCAAGGAAGTCAAATCCATTTATAAAACAAGTTGTGCACATTTTCAAAAGCATGCTTAGAGCACTGCAACAAAGAAAGCATCATCGAAAATGCACCAATATAATTCAGGCATTTCATGCATTAAACATGGTCTTTTGCCTATTTTGGTTTCATTCATGACACTTTTGTAAATGTGCCCATCAGTATGCAACCTGATCAATGAATGAGAATAAATTCAGTGTTGTGCCACTGTTGTTCCTTTTTGTTGTTGTTTTTGTTTTTTTTTTTCTGTTTTTGTTTTTTTTTTTACTCTGAAGTGACAGGTGAAGTGGGTTGTGGTATCCTAGGCCTATTTATTTTGTCTCCTCTTTAAGTCTTGGTCCTATATTCTGGTCAGGGTCTGGGACATGGTTTTACTCCCCATTCTATTCTTAACCTGTTAAGAAAGGCGTTATTTTCTTCAAGATGAAAATTTTCGAAACATTATCATTCTTAAGTATTTTCAAATATTGTCTTCAATTTTGAAAATGAGGTAAATTTCAAAAGACATAATGATGCATTTCTTTTTATGAAAGACACAGGAAGAAGATCAAATAACTGAAATGTGGCTTTTAACTTTTATACAGGAATTTCCATCATACTTATGAAGTTTTTAAAGGAGGACTCTAAATAAAGAGAAAATGATAATCATTGAATGATTCACTGCTTTTCATTACAGCACAATAAGATCCTAACTTAGAGAGTTAAAAACATAACAATTTGATACCATTTTGATGGTTACACAACATCTATCCTTTTAAGCACCATCTAGGTTTAACAGCAGTTCTCTATGGATAATTCAGTCCACCCTTGTCATGGCCATTTACTTTTCACAGAGGGTGGTCTCCCATGCTGAACATGGCAATAGACTGCTTGTTATTCCAGACGTCACTTGCTAAAGTGGCTCAGCTATTGAGGATGATTTACCAAGCAGAAAAATTCTGTTTGAAACTCTAAATTGCCCACCAACCTGTTTTATCCATATATTATCCTCTACTTGAGAGAGTATTATGGGGTGGACAAAGTTGAGGATCCAAGACTGGCAGTGTGTATGTATACATTACCAAATGGATCACATACACTGCTGTAAAGCATGCAAAAGCTGTTATTATTTCATCTTTCAAAATAAGACGAAAATGGTTTTGCATGTTCACACAAAAAAAAAAAATTTACATTTGTCAGATAGTAACTCATGTTTCGGCATCACAATAATCATTTGCAGTGCCTCGATACGGTAGGGCAATACCTTGCAACTTTGGGAAAACTGTATACGTGTCCTGAGAAAGACCCAGTCAAGATGTCTGAAACAGCGCAGAGGATTAGGAGTTGATAAAATGTGAATGGATATGTCTTGGTGGGGCAGTCTTGTGGGTAGAAGTCTCAGTCATGAAGAAACAAGGACGAGGGGCTATACATATGGTATAGCTTATCCTCCTATGGGTGAAACAAAAAGCAGACTCTGGGTGAAGGGACCAACTGCACATTACCTTAATTATACTTTTTAATATTTTTTTTCTGCTTTAGATTAGCATTATATTGACTGAGAAATGCGAGACAAAAACATCACTTTCCGGGTTCTTTCTACTTATCCTTCCCGATCTCCAACTTAGCATATCTCCATTTTCAGCTTTTGTCTTCTTTTTCTCATTCTATGTAGCCGCCATTTTCTACCGTTTCCTTTTTGACTGATGTCTTCCTTGTAATCTTAACGACCTCAGAGCCATGGGTGAGAGATTACTGTTTCTGGGCTAGGACTAATGTTTGTGGCTCCTTTTATTTCCTCATCTATCATCGTGATCAAGGCTTCTCATGGAGTACTGAAGTCTTCCAGACTGTTCTTTTCATTAGCGCCAATTGTTCCAGAAAACATGTCAAGGCCGCTATGATGGGTGCAGCAGAGATGTAAAACCCACCAACAATCCAACACTCGGGTGGCTATGTTCAGTTCACCAAGGATTTCGACAAGGAAACAATATATTTTGTCTATCACAAGCTACACTGCATAACCATGTCTTGAAAACATTGTAGATCTGTGCGGGTCAGCGGCCCACATCATTTTCAAACTAACTTTCAACTTGGCCATGTGATGTCACTGGCTTAAAAGAGTTTTTAAAATGATTTGTTTGTGTCAGTTACTGCTTATTGGTTGAGTTAGCATGTGATATACCAATCAGCATAGGTGTCAATAAACAAACTATTTAACTTAGTTTGCAAGATATGCACCTGATAAGAGGTTTGAAGACAAACATGTAATGACGTGGCAAAGCCAGTTTGGAAGTTCAGAATGAAAAAATCAAGACTTCCACTGGACTGCCAATCTGCAATGAGCTCTAAACTGACTCATAATGATTAATGACGTAAGAAAACCATTACATTCACCAAGGACTCTCATTATGACAGCTTTGATAACAATCCACCTACTGTGAAGCCATCAGTAAATATTTACTGTAATTATGACTGCTCATATGTCATAGTGTTGTGCCTTCTTGGATTATAGGCTAGCTACAACCTTCCCCGTGATATATAACCTACAAAAGGGCAGTGCCAATGATTAGGTCACTATTGTACGATGAAATACTAGCTGACAGGGCATTCATCTATGTTACTATGTTATGTAGTCTAAGGAGTAAGAGTAGAGCTAAATTGCCACCATCTGTTGGACTGGGAATACAAAATTATACAATAGAATTGTTTAGAACGTCGACAAAGGCATAAAGCTGGTTATTGTACAGATAAGAGACAATCATTGCTTTCAAAGAAATTTCTAATTCAAGTGAAAAATATATTTAAATATCTTCCACTGGCTTATATTGGCTTTCTCAATTTACAAACTTTACATAACATATAGCATCAGCAACCAGCTCCCAAGCTTCAGTTATTTTGGGACAGAGTCTATTACAGAGTGCCCAGGCCCTAGTCATTGTGGACAGGTCACACGTGCATTCCATGAGAGGCAAATTGTGTCTGGAACTTGGCAGGTGACACTTGATAGATTGCCAGTTCATGACAAAATGAAACTTTGCCAAGATGGAGCATTAACACAAAAAACTTAAATGGTGTGTCCAATAACAACGAGATTGAGAAATTGATGAATGAACGATTGAAACAGCCCGTCATTAAAAAAAAGGTCAGGTATGTTCCCATTCAATGACTTTACACCTAACACTGCAGTTACCAGTTACATTGTCTTGCAACAATCTTGAAAATGATTACAGCTGATTTAGGAGAATTCTCATTTGTTGGCACTGATCAGCAATCACTGTTTATGGTTTGGTGTATCAGGTCATGGTGCAATGTTTCATGTGATAAGGTAGAAGCATATTCGGTGTTGGCCTCCTGGGAACTGGTTATGGATTACAGATGGGTTCTGCATCAGCACTATCAGTGGAGTCAGAGTCAGACCAAGTTAGCATCGACAAAATTAGCCACTTTGGGAAATGAAAGCATTTATAATATTACATGTCAACTTGTGACACGTTTCAATGAAATGAAGTATTTACATTAAGATTAATTTCAATTGACAGAATGATCAGAATGAAGATTAACTTTGCATTTAATGTTTAAATATGATCATTCAATGACAATTTATGTATATATTTCATCAACTCGCAGCTTCTTTTCACCTACGTATTCAAACTTTCATATAGAAACTGTTGTTTTATATCTGCCTTAAATTTAGAATTGTAGGATTAGAAACTGTTCAACTCAGAAACAGTCAGATGAAATCGTATTATCTAAGTCAGTCTCTAATATTCTACAATTTAGAAATCACTTGCGAATATTCCTCAAGATTAGGCCTACAATTAACATGCGTGGACAGTGGTGGCTCATCAAGAAAATATACCAATGCTCTCTGGCAACTGCACTCAATACTGCGAAAGACTTGTCAGCACTTGTTGAAGCAGCGGAAGTCAGACGCCAGAAAGTTCACAAAGTGCACAGTTGTTCGGAGCCAGCTGATTGATTTGAGGTCTTGCCATGTTCAGGTACAGGACCTCAGTAGGGAACTACAGGTATGTCTGGTGCACCTATTTGATGTCAAATTGAGTGGGAAGAGAATGTACTTGGCATTCAAGTACACTTAGTACAGGCATATATATTGTTAGTGCTTTTACCTTATATAATTGGTAAATTGCATACACTGATAAGGAATTGTAGTGGTATAGATAAAAGTCCGAAAAATCATGGTAACAACATGAGCAGAATTTAACCTTAGTTGCAACTTGCATCAAAGTACATGTACAGGTTGCCCAAGCGGATTTTCAGAAAATTGTAGATTAGGCCGAATTAGCCAGTTGCGATATGAACCAAAAATCAAAACATAGGTTCCAAAAACATTTTTTATATTTTTTTCTAAATATTACGAAAAGTATTATCATCTGCAAATCTAACTGTCAAAAGGCACAAATATACCATATAAGCAATGTCTGTACCAACTCTTCTCCATGTACATGCAATAGTGGTCAAGTCTTGGTTTGGAAAGGAAAAAATCCAATTTTTCCTCGATACTTCAGTAAGTTTACAATTTCCATCAACTAGACCATCAAAAGGCAAAACAAGAGCATATAGGCACTATGTGTACCAAATTTTACCCATGTAATAGGGGCTGAGTCTTGACCCGGAAACAAAAAAAACAAAATTTTCTATACCTTTTCTCAATATTTCAAAATGTAGATAATATCCATCAATCAGACTACCAAAAGGCACAACTAGACTATATAGGCAATATATGTGTACCAAATTTCAACAAAAATGAGCAATAGGGGCTGAGTCCAGGCCTGGAAACGTTCTATCCGCCCGACACCAGATCGCATGATTGCCTAACGGATGGACAACATGTAGGCCTAACCAAAGTCATTGCAATACCTTCGCGGAACTTCATTCGTTGAAGGTAAAATATTTTGAGATGTATCATATCAAACTCAAGTGTCCATCCCTTATGACACTTCTCGCAGAAATCTGACCAATTGAGATGAGAAAACAACCAGTGAACTATTTGTCAATGAAATTGCCAAACCATAAAACATAGAAGTATCAGTATACAACAAATTCCCCAATCCACCTGTTAGTCACAATCTACATGATTTTTTGACAATATCCGCTATCCACATTATATACTATATAATATATAGTGATACTTGATACACAAGGAATTTTGAGGAAAGCATCATAAAAGCTCTAGTCAATTTGCACTACAAGTACTTTCGGATCTCAAATTGATCTTGCTGGTGAATTGTGAAGACTTTCAGTAATCCAAATAATCCAGCAAATCTATATATGTTTTTGTATTCGTACCTCAGTAAAATCCCATTTCTCAAGAATGATTGGTTCAACATTTTTGGTTCTGACTTGAATATAATTGGAGAAGTACACAGCAATGAGAAACTGATTGACAATGTGAGAAATTTATAACGTCAGGCAGAATTGTATAAACACTTTGACTTATAAGCAGCATAAGTAGTAAGTACCCATCCGGTAGTCTCCTTTGGTCTTTGCACAATATGGGCTATGGATGTCTGTACAGGCTGTTGTTTGTTCAGAACTGTTGATGCCAAACAATGAATAGTCCCACAAGACCTGGCATTTAGGATATACAGCAGATGGTTAATGATATCATATTCTGCTTCACTGCATCATTCCTGAAGGCAAGAGATAAGCACGATATCACATTTATCTGTCACATCTGCCAATAGAATTTGAGGTTGTCACTTTGGGGTTCCTTTAGCTCTCCCAGTGGAGCCTATGGATAAAGCAACCGAAAAGCGGTTTGATCTCCACAATGATAGACAATTAGAGCACAACTGTGAACTTCCATTGGCTGACCTTTATTACATGTAGTTGATCATTTCAAAGTGTGGTTTATTCTAACGAAGTCTGTATGATTTATTATAAGTCATAACTACATCATGCAACAAAATACTATGCCTGCAATTTTAGTAATGTATGGCATTGCATGCGGTTATTGTTTTAATGGGCCACAAAGAAATAGAAAACATTCTCTGCATATATAACTCCAGCTAATCTCATGGGCATTAGTGAGTAATCGCAAGGATCCCATCTCGTATATGGACTCGACTCAGAAAATCTTGGAAAATTATTCATGTCACAAATTAGGACTGAGGAAGAACCAATCATTTTAAATCCTATTTAGGATGGGGATTTGTGACTTTGAATTTTGACAAAAAGCAGACGATGTGTGGTTGAATAAGCAGCTCTTGGCTTGTAAAAATGTATGGTGTGTACCGATAGATAGACATGGGGCGTGTCATCGGCAAAACAATACTATAGGGACTCATGGAGTCTGGGGCAGCTTAAGGATAGGACAGACAGGCCAAAAAGATGATAGACAGGACAATTAAATTATGGATAGATGACAGACATATGACAGATATATTAATGCATAGATAAATGCATATGAGGGACGACTGGTCACCAGTGTCTTCTAACTAAAAGGTTTTGTAAATTATAGTTAATAAATTCAGTTATTTAAACTTTCATTATGTTAATTTCTGTTTACTGATTTGGATATCTCTTACAATGTATTTTTATTCAGCTTTTTAAGTGATCTCTGTAGGCCTAAAATGTACAATATTTCTTATATCTTTTTTCACAAATCATCCCGACTCTACACTGTAAAACCTGCTGTGTTGCTTTAACAGCAGCTATCGTAATGAATGCAAAAAATTGCCATTTTACGGCAGAAAACTTGTTTTTTACGGCTTGTACTGCTGTTTTAATGGTGACTGTTGTAAAAATAATGCAGCTGGGTTTACAGGGTATATATACATTGTAATGGCAGATACGTCATTTATTAGGCATCAGCCAACAAATCAATTGTGAAACATTTTGCCTGTAGTTATGAATTATTTGAGTGAGTGAGTGAGTTTGTGATTTACGCCCCATCAGCACCGGTGTGGGCTATTTAGAGGCAACTATGAATTATTTGAAATTATACATTGTTTTGAATGTACAGATGGTCAATAAATTGAAATTGATATAGTGGAAATTAAAAGAAGTTGTGCTAAAAAATTATGAAGTTTGATTGAATGTAATCCTGAAGGAAAATTATGTGTGTTTGTTGATATACGAGGGGTGTCCCAAAAGTTCTGACCAATTTTTTTGGCGAACATTTCTATTTGAAGTAGCTGTATGAAATTTTCACAGAATCAATTTCTGGTATATCTCTATCCATTTTGAAAATATGGTACCTGTTCGAACATTTTAAATAACTTTTCTGTTGCCATGGAAACAGAAGGTCAGTGCACTCAGCGCAGCTCAATTTTTTAGGCCAAATCCAAGTGTCTAGGCTTGTAAATAACCAAGGAATTTACTGTAAATAGGAAATGGATGATCATGAAAAATATTATTAGGAAACCTAACAGTATCTCTAAGTTTTTCATTTACATTTAAAGTCACTGTGAATTAGTTTAACCCATATGCTGAGGCGATCACCTGGGTCCTCCAAACTGGGCTGTTCCTAAATTGTGGAATTTCAGTGTATGTGGAGACTGCTTCATTTCTCGTTATGACCATTATTTCTTTAAGTTTTGAACTGGTATGTAAATTTTAGTATCACGCAAAGTTACAGAAGGCCAAATCTGGTAATTAAAGCTGATAAGATGGGGTTTTGAACCTGAGGTTCTTGAGCACTGCCTCTAGACAGCAGATTGTTTCAGCCAAACCGTCTCAAGCACTGTTAGGCAACTGCTGGAAAATGCCTTTGGTAATTGCCTCAGCTGATCAGGTTGAAATATAAATAAATGTTTATAATCTAATGGAAGATATCTTGAAAGACTGCAAGCCTATCAGGAAATAAATTTTCTTGCAATCATTTGCTTTTTTACTATAAGTTCTCTGACTTTTAACACAGCTAATTTGCTGAATTTCGTGTGAGAAATTGAGCTGCGCTGGGTGCACTGACCTCTCGTAACCATGGTAACAGAACAGTAACTTAAACACTTCTTACAGTCTTGATTATTTCAAAATAGATTTATTCTGTGAAAATTTCATTTAGCTATTGGAAATAGATATATATATAAACTTTTAATGACAACAGAAATATCAAATACAGATACATGTGTCAATCAAGAATTGAAAATCGAAAAATCAAAAAATTCAAATCTACATCTACAGTATTCTATGTTACCAAACATAATCTAGTGTCATATCATAAAAAATGACAGGTTTCACAGTTCATGTAGAATTGTCTTTCATAGTTCATAAAATATGCACATTGGTCCCAGTTTCATATGTGTTATTGCACAAAAGTCAATAAAAGCAAAGTGAGGATACATATCTCGAAATAGACAGCAGCACCGGTGAAAGTAAAGTGCAAGGAGGCACAGAAGTTTTAGATTTTATTCACATTATTTTATTGAGAAAGTTCTGCCAAAAAAATTGGTCAAAACTTTTGGGACACCCCTCGTATAGTAGACTATATAACACCCAGCGCCATAATTCACATGAAACAAAACAGCCAACATGTACTATAACAATGGCTTCATTACTATACACATATAGCAAACATGTAGGGGTCAATAAGCAACAATCAATAGGGCAGACACACAATGGCACTAACAATGTTATTTATAGGATTAGCCTCAGATTGGCAGGCAATCAGGCCTTGGTGATCAGGGTCTATCAGAAGTCCATTCAGAACCTACAGCATATAGAACTGCCGATCAGCTGCTGATTGCTATTGAGACCAGAGGTTGTTGCTGGTGCTGTTATGATGTTTTTTTGTGAAGAGTTGACATTGTTTTGAATTGTTCTGCTGTTGAATCTGGTTATGTCAAAGATTTTTTTTTCATATGATATCCCATAGCAGAGATCCAGGTCCTTTTTGACAAAATGTAACCAAATTACTTCAATATATTTATAATATATTTATAATTATACCAACATGTATAACAGTATTTCACTGTTGCAGACCTACTACAGGTAAAAAAATTTCCACCAAATGCAGAAAAGAATCTTTCATAGAATCTAATCTCAACAACAAAACAGAAATGTCAGTTGCATTTTAAAGTGCACTGGTAATCGATTGGAAAAAGACCAAAGTTTCCTAGCCTAATCTGAATCCAGAGCAACTTTTTGTCCAGACCAATTTTTTTTGGTGTGGTTCATACAGTACAGTTTGAGTCCACTAAACAAACAGTCACTTCGTCTTGAAAAAGCACATGTATATGTATGAGATGCTTGTAGCTTCAGCAGGTATAGTTGTTGTTCTGCCAGTAGCTGTTTCGCCACCACCTATTCTATCACTATATTACAATTTCTGCATTGTGCCCTCTTTCAGGCCATCACTTTTGCTCTATCAGTAACAATTTTCTCAGGAAATCCCTCACCAACTGCATCCCTCACCAACTGCATCCCTCACCAACTGCATCCCTCACCAACTGCATCCCTCACCAACTGCATCCCTCACCAACTGCATCCCTCACCGGCCTGCCTAATGATTGCCATACTTTCAAAAGAAGTGATTCGTGGTTCTTTTACAGGAGCCCTTTATGCTGCAATCCTTCATCGGCCAACATCAAATTTTCCAAATCACATATAGTACAGCAGGCTAGCTAAAAATAAAAAAGAAATGAAGTCGGTCTGAACTTACCTTATGAAAATATCCTAGATATAATTAGATATGTTATTATCCAAACGAGGAAAGTTTATGAAAGGTCCCACAGGTGATAAGACACCTTTGGTTTAAGTTTCAAAATTCAGAAGCAAACAAAATGGTTGTTTGTCAAGTTGCATTTCTATAATATCCATTTACCTAAAAATATCCCATTTTATCACAATCCAGACACGTCAGAGTGTTACTTTTTACGTCCGATGTCTGCAGTGCAGCACGATTATCGTCGAAAGTATTGTAAAATATTCATGAAGTTTCACAAAGTGCCCTGAGTGTTTCAAAAGTCTGCGAAAGGTCTGAAACTTTGGTGTTTCAGTTTCCAAAATGCATGTGCAGCCAGTACTGACCCACAAATAATTTTGGCCCATGCACAAATAGGGAAAAGTCGAAGTAGCAGCACCAGGCTTAAATGGGTAGGCAATTTGTGTAATGCTTCCTGCCCCGGGTGCTCTGTCTTAACGATTGTTGATCACACATGCAGTGGGAGAGGCAGAGGGAGGCAAGCCCTGGTAGGCAGCCAGGGGAGGGAGGCTGGCCAAGCAACTAACTGCAGCCAAGCAGCCAAGCAGCCAAGGCAGGCACAAAGCCAGCAACAGACTAGGTGCACTGGCCAGGTTGCACAGCCAGGGTGCAGACCAGAAGAGTTCTAAAGGGTCCCACACAATGAGCAGTTTACATGTACTGCACATTACATGTGGTTAGTGGAACACAGTAAAATTTGAATTTTCAGACAATTTAAATGATTGAGTGAGATGGTAACACAATTCCTTTGAGCTTACATAGCTTGTCGTTTAAGTTGTGACAACGATTATCATACCTTAAAACAACGAGCTATGTCCGCTCAAACAATTTTTGCAACCGTCTCATTCAATCATTTGAGCAGACTCAAAATTTAACTTTACAATGCAGCTTCAAGCCTACTCTTTTGCCAAATAAAAATATACAGAAGATAACTTTATAGACATGCAGCTTAATTGTTGACAGGACAAAAGAGCCACCTTGCCATATATGTATAGACATGATTTGGTGTTGGATATTGGTTGGTGTTGCACCCTCAGACAGCCACAAATGTTGTAGGCTACCTCAACTTCCCTTCTGACTGAAATTAGTTGCCAATCCATCCCAATACCATGGACTTACAACTTGTGGAGTGTCCACCTTTGAAAGTGCTTTCCAAATGCTTCTAATGTGGTCAGTGACTTTACTGGAATCCATTCTGGCCAAACTGCTGATCTTCACAAATTCCAGGATTTAGAACTAAGCAAGAAACCTACCTTGTGAATTTCAGTAGGTAATGAACTGAACTCTCATACCAGGCAGACATAATAGCCAGCTAGAGACAGACAGATACTTGATAGCTATAGAGTCAGACAACCACAAAATATCAGATAGTTTGCATTCATGACAGGAAGAACCTTTGAGGTGTCATTGCTTCTCAATTCAACCCACCCCTGCCTTTGCTCTATAGATAGCAAACAGACATTCAGTATAGGCATCCAGAGCGGACATTTAGACATTCACTATCACACACACATATATATCAGCCTGTCTGTGGTGAAAGGTACAGTTTGTCTGAGGGGTTTTTCTATATGGAATCGATCAGCAATTAGTATCCTATAGCAGGGGAGGTGAATGAGCTGGCAGAGTGTCAGGGGTAGTGGGAGAAACGCGATTCCACCATTTATCTTGCTGGTGTGCTCCCACAGAATCACTACTGGCTTGCCTGTCGTTCTACCTGTTATAAACATTCCCTATAGGTATGTGGACTTGTGGAGAGGCTGATTGGGCAGTACGAATCAACAGGATGCTTTTCATGTATATCAGACTGCACTATAAATGGTATTATTATTACAACCTAAAACATTTTTCACCAGTAAATAAAACCAACAAAATTCAAATAAGGAATCAAGCTAAAACAAATAGACTAAATAATCCATCGAATAATCAACTCATAAGCTTAGTAATCTGTCAATCATTCTATCTATTCAAACACCAACATTGTGACCTCCATTATCACATGCAGTACTCTCACCCTTGCCAATGATTTGAATGAACGCAGGAATGGCTTATTAATCAAGACGCATCTGCACTCAATTCCAACATTGGGGTTTCAAAAGCACAATTTGTTATTTTCAGCATTCCAATCCATCTATCTACCTATCTATCTGTCTATCTGTCTACCTATCTATCTATTCATCTATCTGTTATTCTATCTTTCTTTCTTTCTGTCTATCTTTTTTTTTTTCTTTCTTCTTTCTAGCCTTCTTGTCTTCCTACTTTCTTGCTTTCTTCTTCCCCTTTTCAACTATATGCTAGTATTGAATAAATGTACGTATTTCTAATTCGGCCTGACCATTTACAGCCAATATAACTCACATTTTATCACAAACCCCCATGACAAGCGCACAATCATAAACTGAGTGTGAGGCAGCATCGTTATTTCTGATCACAAACCATTTAAAAACAAAAAGTTTTAAATTGCCAGCTATTAATTTTCACACATTTAAATGTTTAAAGGGCAATCAATCTCTCAGATGCATATTTGAGATAACAGCAAGCTAATAAAAAAATCGAGCAAGCAAAAGCGAGAGTGCTTTCATAAATTCACTCAATGGACTCCTATGAAAGTTTCCAAACAATTCAATGCAGTTTGAAAATGGAATTTCATTCTTAGAAGTACAGATGACATCATCCCCTATCAAATTAATCATTAATGTTGGCATATTTATTGCTAAATAAACGAGAATTGTTGATCATCAAAACGTTCCATTTAAAGTTGCCAATATTTCAGGATTAAGTATAAGCAAGTCCTTAAAGTTACCCATTTAAGGTCACTTTCATGTGTACTCAGCTCATCTTGAATATAGCAATCATTGACAAGATGTTTTTAAAAGGCTACACATATCCTGAATCATATGGAAGAGACGAATAGTCCATCATCTATCTATCTATCTATCTGTCTATCTATCTATCTATCTATCTATCTATCTATCTATCTATCTATCTATCTATCTATCTATCTATCTATCTATCTATTTCTAAATAATATGTAAATGGCACAGCCATGAAATTCGCGCAGCTCTTAAAAAGTTTTTTTAGCACTTATGGTTTTACCATAACTTTCATTAAATTTATTTCGTATTCAATGTATGAAAGGCAGTTATGTTACTGTTTCAAAGAAATTGAAAGATGGATATATAGAAAAATAGAGAGAAATTTAGACTAGAAGCTATAAGAAAAATAAAATAGATCAAAAATAGAATATATATACAGATAGATAGATAGATAGATAGATAGATAGATAGATAGATAGATAGATAGATAGATAGATAGATAGATAGACAGATAGGATAGCAAATAAATAGGATTAAGAATGAATAGAATTGATAGATAATCAGCTAAACAGTAAAAAGGAAGACTACACTGAAAGCTGCCAAATTAAAGTCTATGCTAGATTGTTGATATTACATAATGGTGATAACAAAAACAATAACATGATCTGCATGTAGATTAATTGCTCACTGTTACATAATCATCAATTGACAAAGATTATGTAACCTTAATTTTGTTCTGTTTTCTTGTTGTCTGTTTTGAAATGAAATGAATCACATGTTTTAAAGTAATTTAATTTAGCTTGTCAAGGCTTATAATGAACTATTCAATAAAAATAATAGAAACAGGGAATATTAATGAAGAAAATTGAATTTTTAAGACACTTTTGAATATGAATATGTCATGTTTTGTTAAATTCGAAACTAAATCATTGATGAGAAGCTGGTGCCACTTGACCTAATTTCCTGCTGTCGACCATTGATGTTGAGACCATCACTGCACAGATTTTTGAAACCTTTCTTGTGCTAAGTTTCGCTTTGCGAAACAGCCTTTGGCCGTTTCGCTTCGCGAATATTAACTAAAATTCTAACAATCACTCAAATTTAATATCTATCTATTAATCTTTCTATCTAGCTAGCTATCTATCTGTTTATCTATCTATCTGTCTGAAACTATACATTTACCTATGCATATACACTGTATCTGTCTTTCTATCGTTCTTCAGCACCAATATGCAGCCATCCTTTATCGAGTATGAACTAACATCTATTCATCCTTGACAATGCATTCATGTTTATCAAGCCCGCAAGTGTACAACAAGGGGAAACTCTAACCCCAGCTATTTGTTTTCCACCACCATTGTCTTGCAACAGACAGCAACAGAACGCCCTTTATTTTGGGGTGAAAGGAAAACGTGGTAGGGTTACGAAATTACGCAGCATAAAACATAACATTATCCTTAGGATATGTTCAGAACATGCCCTTTGTAAAGTTGCCATAGAGTTGTTATATATGCTTCTGTATGGTTTAGGTCTATAAATATATGTACAAAGTGCAATTCTAGCCATGGATCAAATAGTAGCACAAACAATTGTCAGATATTCATGAATATTTTATGACAGAGCAAAAAGTCACTTCTAATATCATTCGCCGGTCAATGACAGTGTTACATCAATGCCAATGCAGTTTTACAATGGAATATGTTTATACTTAATACACTCATATCTGCATTATATGCAACCAGCCAGCCACCCACTGTAGGACCCACTTGTAATAAAATTGTATGTGACAATCTGCTCTCTACATCATACAACATTTATTCCACCATATTCACAGAGACCGTGCTCAATGTTACTTTACCAAGCACATTATATACAATTCATTGTGACAGACAGTCTTCTACAAGTCTGGATGACTGCTCTTCTCCTGAAGTACGTTGAATTCTCATCCCTTGTCCAGTCGACAAAATCTGGTGGAGTCTGGCTAGAAGTGTTTCTGATCACACCAGACAGGAGGGTGACCCCTGCCTGCCCAAATGACCATCCTACCAAGCTACGACCACAGCCAACTCACTTGAGTTCCAGGACCAGGCTTTGAACCGGTGTCCTCTCAAGGCAGTGCAGAAAAGGCGTTATAACCATAAGGCTATGGGATTCAGGGAGTTCCCCCGTGGCCTAATTGGTAAGTGCGCTTGTCAACTGGCTTTGAGTGCGTGGGTTCAAATCTCACCCCGGGAACTCACTTTAGTCGGAGTCCATGGGACATTAAATGGAGGCAGGTTGAATCCAGTATTCTATGCTGGGGCAACTGAAAGACCCTGGGCATCCCTGAATTGATAGGGTGTGTGCCAGACTCACAGTCTTCTCATCTCAATATCATACGGCGATTGCCTGCCTCGATATAGCCCACTAAGGTGCTGCAGAGGCATAAAACACAAAGTGTCACAAACAAACAAACAATAGGATTCAGGGAAATTTCTGAACTTAGATTTATTTACTAGAAAATGTACCCGTATCATATGAACGACTGCATCACCACAGTAGACCACCTATTGATTGCAGTGGGGGCAGTCTTACAGTGCAGGGACAACTACAAAATATAATGCTACTTAAAAACATAACATCTATGAATTTATTCATGAAGCAATGATTGAAGTCTTCAAATATGACAAATACAGATATAATAGAGAGATTATTACTTGTTCTGTATGCACAGATTCTATCTCTTCAGTATTGTTCTAATAAATTAAACATAATGTCTACTTTTCATGAATATTAAAGCATTCCAAATGCTAAAAAATACATAAAGAGAGCTGAAAGCCTGCAGTGCTTTTTATTATTTAGAACAAAAAATTATAGAATGCAAAGGTAATAGAATTCATTATATCTCCCAGCAGATTAGCGGTCCAAACAGTTTCAAAATGAACATCCAACTTGGTCATTTGATGTCGCTAGCTTAAAAACCGTTTTTATGATTTTGTCTGTGTCAGTTATCGTTTGATCAGCTCATTCAGCATACAGGCCAATCATATCCAGCAGCATTGGTGGGTATAACCAAACTAATTAACAAATTTAAAGTATGTACCTGAAGAGAAGATCGGGAAATCAACATGAAATTGCTAGTCATAGATCCCTATGTGTGGGATATTTTATTTGCCCAGCAAAGACACTAATATACAAGGGGCCAAAAATCATGCAAATCCAGCTCACAGCCTAACAATACCTTTCAAGTGCTTTCATTGGAGATCGGAAAAATCAACCAACATTATAAACCAATAAGACTTAGTCATGTGGCCTTCTAGGCTTAAACAAAACTCGAGACCTACTGCCCTGTCACATTCATAGATCTACACTTGCAGCCTCCAGGCACGCCCTGTCCCAGTGATAGATCCATGAGATATTGCCTGATGTGATGTCTGATCACACTTCCAAACAGGGTGTTTGGGGGCATTTTTGATATGACACAGAACACAATTCACATGGCCTGTCATTTGCTATTTCTGGCCCAACAATAAATTTGTCGATCAAATGACTGGGTACATAAAACCACCAGTAATCTATACTGACTAAAAGCTGACCCAGACACCAGTGTAGGCCTTTTCACTAATAGCCTGTATGAAGAATTTTACTATGATAGGGAGTTTATAAGGTAGATTTCCAAACATGCACAGACTGATATTATTATAGTTTCATTTTATAAAATTTCACCAAAGAACAAAGAAACATAAATATCATGGAAAAGCGACCAATATTCACATCACAATTATTGTTTTTCAATTCCTTAGATTTCCATGATTTTCTGTGTTCAATATCACAAAATATTCAGAATTTGACTTTTGACTTGTGAACTGTGCAAGTTACTGCAACTAAGATGAGTGGATGAATGCCTGACTTGGAATGACCATTTACACAAGATTCAGATGAAAATTTCTAAAACATTAGGGGTTATGAATCGGGTTAAAATGTGCTTACCTTCAGACGTTTTACTTATGTTATATAACTCTCTCATATATCCCCATCTACTGTATGGAATATTATTATGGGGAATCAAACAAAATAAGTTAGTCAGACTTCAAAAGAAGGCTTTAAGAATAATCAGTAAAAGCAAATATAATGCTCATACCACCCCTATTTTCAAAAATATGAATGTCTTGAAACTTGATGATATCTTAAATCTCAATGAATTGAAATTCTATCATAAATTACAAATTGGACAAGTCCCAAAATATATCAGTGAATGGAACTTTCCAAGAAAGTCAGACATTCATCCATACCCAACCAGAGACAGTCAAAATCTGGTAATTCCACGGCTGAAGTATCAGGTTTCCAAAAGTTCAATAAAGAACAGAATCCCTAAATTGGTAAATGAGTCACCTAAAGAATTTTTAGAGAAAATACAGACACATAGTGTCTATGGATTAAGCCTTTATATTAAAAAGGTAAAAATAAATGGTTATCCGAATAATTGTATTATTCAGAATTGCTATGTATGTGGTGTGAGCCCATTGACTTAAAGAAATTTCATATTTTCACAACGTCCTATCACTTCCATCATGTAGTAGCTCATCAACTTTCCATCATTTTGTTTGATATTAATTATTATTTTTATTATTATCTATTTATCATTTTTTTCTTATACTATTATAATCTTTCTTTTCTATATTTATTTTTTTCTTTGAATAATTTTCCAATGTTTTTCTTTTTCATAGTTATGATATAAATCTATTCTATTGTTTGTACTCCCATTTACTTTTCATACACTCATGATAGAGTGAGTATCCAATTTTTTAGATAAGGAATTGATTGTTTCTTAATAATAGCAGCCATTTATAAAATTTAATAAATTTACAGAAATTTAGATTTGAAATTCAGGTGGCATGCACGCCAGCGGCCAATGCCAAAGTGTATGTCTCCTTGACCGTACTTGAAATAATTGTAAAATGTTTTGTACTAATATGTGATTAATTTGGTCTAATAAAATAATTCTGTTCTGTCTGTCTGTCTGTAAGATCCCAGGATAGAGCATGTTTCTGCAATGTGATCTGCAGAAGATATAACACACAATACAACACACCGCAAGTCAAATTAAAGAGAGCTTTTCCAGACCACATGGCCCCGCTGATAGCATTGAAGCAACCACCAGATTCAGACCCCAGCAATTCTAAGGGCTTGAAAAGGTCATATTCCAGTCATTTGGAACTTCTTCCTTCTACTTTATACCTTTCTTAAAGTTGGTAAATCAATGAAATTGCCAATTTGTCATTTATTCATGTGAACTGAATTGTTGTAGGAAGGTTAAGTAGGAGCATAAGAGAAATCATAAACAGTGGGTTGGTTATATAGAGGAGAACGTTTCCACATTTACCTCAGGTTTACTTTCTTCAAATGACTGAAGCTTATTTAACTTTTATAGTAAGCTTTGAAAAGGTTTAAATCAAAATCATAAATAAAAACATCCATGAAATAAAAATCTCTGATCTTTCTCAACGATAGGACCCAGCTTGTCTGGAAAACTCCCTTAGCTTCTCAAGATCTCCATTTCTCCCAAGATCTCTCTCTCTCAGCTAAAGTTGTTTGGCAGCCGCCGTTTAGGGAATGAGATGCTGTTGTGTACTTGTGTCACACAAAACAAGATGAATGGGTGCTAGGGGTGATCAGTTGGGCTGAGGGAGTTTGGGGGACTAAGTGGGTTCTCTGTAGGTGCTGTTGTAGTACTGCCAGTGCAAAGGATTATAGAGGGAGACTACCGGCCATCTGCAGCGGGTTCAGGGTCGTTGCATGGAAAGGAAATAATAGTCCTGTAAGTGGTACCGATGAAAAATTCAGCCCTCTAAGGCAGATATTGCCGCTCACAGGATTGATTCGTGAGATGTCACAAGTAAAGAGACAAGTTTATGAAAAATAAGGGAGTTCAATGTACATTACAATTTTACCAAATGCCTGGGCAATTGACAGGTCAAGCATACATGTTGTGTACTCTGGGACAAGGGTCCACACAGTCATTTGGCATCTATTGCCATTCAAGGTTAGAATGATCACTCAAAATGTCTAAATTTAAACCCTGGAAAGGACCCTTTTATATGGCGGGCTTAATGGTATAACCCCCAGTGGATCACCCTTTCGTTTCATTGCCAGGAGAAGAACTAAATGGTTAAATATTCATTATGATATTGAGTCTCAAAAATTTTTCAAAACAGCATTGAACTGTGAAGGAAAATGGCACAGAATTACATGTAGGTCTGAGTGCCTCTCATGCAACTCTTTGAAAGTTTCTTCAGCACGAAATTTCAGAAGGTGCAACTTCAGGTTTTTGTCAATGACATTGATCTCATTGATGATTATTTTTTAGCAGAAAAGTTTGTAATATCAACTTATCCACAGCTGGATTTTGGGTAAAAGAATAAGTATATAATATCAAGATAATCTTGGCCAACTGGCTTTAAAGTATTACACTAATTTTATATGTTTAACAGCAACCATCTACCAGTTTATGCATTTGGATCAAGTTTGAATGAGACGTGTACCAATGTATATAATAATGTTCCTTCACATGGCAGGTTACATAAACCTCTATGGTTCCCATCTGTTGCTACAATCCAATACCATTCTGTTCTTGAATTGAAACCAGGAACTTCAGAAGAGTCAAGAGAAAGCTCTAATGTTCATTTTGTAAAGCATACATATTCAGACCAAGTGTATAAAGACAAAATAAACTTCTAACAAAGACAATACATATAATCCATTGCACCTGTATTGAAAACTATTCCAAACATTCATTTTTATCTTGGTGTGTCTGGACCGACATCTATCTGAGATATTTTACATAGAATCAATAACCAGCTATATTAGAGAGCCAGACAGGTATGAAAAAATCTATGAAATTACTCTACCATCAGAGTGTATGGCACTAGACAGCAGTAAGGGGACAGGAAAAAGATCATTACTTTTTGTAGTAGTTCAAGTACTTATTCGCATGAAAAACAACTAGTTGATCTGAATTGGCAATCAACAGTGATCCTCCAGTGATCAGATTATTCTATTAATGGTTTTTTTAGCATAACAGTAGCAATAAAAGGCTTTCTGTAGCAAAGGATATCGATTGTTACTGTCCAATAAAAACTGGTGCGTCCCACCACAGGCTATTATTTCACAAGGTAATATCATATTTTATTACGCTGTACAAGCTAGCTTTTACAAGCCGGCTTTTTTTAAATCAGTCATTAAAATCAAGTTAATATCTCTATTTTAAGGAATTCTAACTCCGCAGGTCTCAGCCCCTATATTCAGTGCCGGGTGGGGAACAACATTGTTACAATATGTACACTGCAGGTAGACCTTGTAGTTTAACAGGCTGTCATTCAGATCATATGAAATGTAGGTTGTCTCTAATATTACTGCAAATCCTGGACAATAAAAAGGCCTCATTTATTCAACTGTAATATTATTGAGATATAACAATAGTTAAGTAATGATGGTCAATGGCAACATTGAATTAACAATGCATTAAACGTGCTTGTTGCAGTGTCCATGTATTAGGCATATGCCAATGCCTCCTCACCTCTCAGAAGAGTGTTGGGAAGTCTGACCATGTAGGCATCGTTTGTACTTCTACAAATATCAATGTGATTTTACTACATTACCATCTAGGAATTTATTCAGGAAGCAATGACTAAAGTCTTCAAATATGACAAGCACATATATAATAGAGAGATTATAACTCGTTCTGTACGCACAGATATCATCTTTGTTCTTTGTTCCAATAAATTAAATACAACGCCAACTTTTCATGAATATTGATGCATCATAAGCACTAAAACATACATAATGAATATTAATGGGGCTGTCTAAAATGTCCGGAGTACATTTTATTATTCAGAACACAACATAATAGAATCAAAAAGAAAAGAGAATTCAATGATTGAAATACAAAAATACTGCAACCAAAGTTAAGTTTCATTCAACAGAAGAAAAGAGAAGTGATCATTAATTGTTATGTCATGATGTCTAAAGTAAACTGACAAAACAAAAAAAGTCAATGGGTGTGTGAAAGTGCAGTGAAGAGAAATAAGACACACTAAGGTTTGTCAATTGCGCTTGACTCTTGAATTTTATATGAACTTTTAACTAGGTTTTAATATTTTTCAGCGATTTATTTCCATGACAATGCATTGCATGGAGACATCTTTTGCCAGTATCTGCAAGTATTGCATGAATAAGCAACTATGAAGAGGAGTTTTCAGGGAAAATTGCAGCAGTCATCCAACAAAAGTCACAGACCCCAACTGTCCCCAAGGCTTAAATCTAACTCGGGACCTGCTGCCCTGTCACATTCATAGATCTACACTTGCAGCCCCCAGGCACGCCCTGTCCCAGTGATAGATCCAAGAGATATTGCCTGATGTGATGTCTGATCACACTTCCAAACAGGGTGTTTGGGGGCATTTTTGATATGACACAGAACACAATTCACATGGCCTGTCATTTGCCCAACAATAAATTGATCGATCAAATGACTGGGTACATAAAACCACCAGTAATCTATACTGGCTGAAAGCTGACCCAGACACCAGTGTAGGCCTTTTCACTGAAAGTCTGTATGAAGAGTTATACTATGATCGGGAGGTTATAAGGTAGATTTCCAAACATGCACAGTTTGATATTATTACAGTTTCATTTTATAAAATTTCGCCAAAGAACAAAGAAACATAAATATCACGGAAAAGCGACCAATATTCACATCATAATTACTGTTTTTCAATTCCTTAAATTCCCATGATTTTCTGTGTTCAATGTCACAAAACATTAGAATTTTGACTTTTGACTTGTGAACTGTATAAGCTACTGCAACTAAGATCCAAGGATAGAGCATGTTTCTGCAATGTGATCTGCAGAAGATACAACACACAATACAACAGACTGCAAGTCAAATTAAAGAGAGCTTTACCAGACCACATGGCCCCGTTGATAGCATTGAAGCAACCACCAGATTCAGGCCCCAGCAATTCTAAGGGCATGAAAAGGTAATATTCCAGTCATTTGGAACTCCTTCCTTCTATTTTATGCCTTTCTCCAAGTTTGTAGATCCATGAAATATCCAATTTGCCATTTATTCATGTGAACTGAATTGTCGTAGAAAGGTGAAGTTGAAGCATACGAAAAATAATGAGCAGTGGGTTATGTAGTGGAGAAAGATTCCACATTTTACCTCAGGTTTACGGTCTTCAACTGGCTGAAGCTTATTTAACTTTTATAGTAAGCTTCAAAAAGGTTTAAATCAAAATGATAAATAAAAAATCCATGAAATGAAAATCTCAGATCTTGCTCAATGATAGGGCCAAGCTTGTCTAGAAAACTCCCTTAGCTTCTCAAGATCTCCATTTCTCCCAAGATCTCTCTCTCAGCTAAAGTTGTTTGGCAGCCGCCGTTTAGGGAATGAGATGCTGTTGTGTATTTGTGTCACACAAAACAAGATGAATGGGTGCTTGGGGTGATCAGTTGAGCTGAGGGAGTTTGGGGGACTAAGTGGGTTCTCTGTAGGTTCTGTTGTAGTACTGCCAATACTAAGGAGTACAGAGGGAGACTACCGGCCATCTGCGGTGGGGTTCAGGGTCGTTGCATGGAAAGGAAATAGTCTTGTAAAGGTACTGATGAAGATTTCAGCCTACTAAGGCAGTCATTGTCGCACACAAGATTGATTCATGAGATGTCAAAATAAAATTAAAGAAACATGAAAGAAAATATGGCCTTGTCGATAACATTTTTACCAAATGCCTGGGCCCTTGACATGTCTAGGACGTAAAGCACACCAATATTGATTTAAACCCTGGACAGGACCTTTGAGGAGGGTGGGCTTAGTGGTATGAGCCGTAGTGGACTAGGATCACCCTTTCTTTTCATTGCCAGCAGAAGAACTAAATGGTTAAATATTTATAATGAGATTTTGAGTCTCAAATATTTTTCAAAACAACATTGAACTGTGAATAAAAACAGATCGAATTACATGTAGGTCTGAGTGCCTCTCATGCAACTCTTTGAAAGTTTCTTTGGCATGAAATTTGAGAAGATGCAACTTCAGCTTTTTGTCATTAACATTGGTCTCATTGATGATTATTTTTTGGAAGAAAAGTTTGTAACTTATCCACAGCTGGATTTTGGGTAAAAGAATAAGTATATAATATCAAGATAATCTTGGCCAACTGGCTTTAAAGTATTACACTTATTTCATAAGTTTAACAGCAACAATGTACCAGTTTATGCAATTGGACAAAGTTTGAATGAGACATATTTGTGTATCAGTGTGCATGCATTATAATGTTCCTTTACATGGAAGGCTATATAAACCTCTATGATTCTCATCTATTGCTACAACCCAATACCATTCTGTTCCTGAATTGAAACCAGAACTTCAGAAGAGCCAAGAGAAAGCTCTAATGTTCATTTTTTAAAGCATATATGTCTTCAGACCAAATGTATGAAGACAAAATAAACTTCTAACAAAGAAAATACTATTCCAAACATTCATTTTTATCTTGGCGTGCCTGGACCGACATCTATCTGAGATATTTTACATAGAATCAATAACCAGCTATATTGGAGAGCCAGACAGGTATGAAAAAATCTATGAAATTACTCTACCAACAGAGCCTATGGAACCAGACAGCAGTAAGGGCACAGGGAAAAGATCATTACTTTTTTTAGTAGTTCAAGTACTTATTCGCATGAAAAACGACTAGTTGATCTGAATTGGCAATCAACATTGATCATCCAGTGATCATATAATTCTATTAATGGTTTTTTTAGCATAACAGTAGCAATAAAAGGCTTTCTGTAGCAAAGGATATCGGTTGTTACTGTCCAATAAAAACTGGTGCATCCCATCACAGGCTATTATTTCACAAAGTAATATGTTATTACACTGTACAAGCTAGCTTTTACAAGCCGGCTTTTTTAAATCAGTCATTAATATCAAGTTAATATCTCTATTTTCTAGAATTCTGAACTCTGCAGTCTCTGCAGGTCTCAGTCTCCATATTTAATTCCAGGCGGGGAAAAACACAGTTACAACGTGTACACTGCAGGGAGACCTTGCAGTTTAACAGTCAGTCATTCAGATGGTATGAAATGTAGGTTGTCTCTAATGTTACTGCAAATCCTGGACAATAAAAAAGGCCTCATTTGTTCAACTGTAAAATTATTGAGATATAATAGTAGTTAAGTAATTCTGGTCAATGGCAACATTGAAATAACGATACATTAAACAATAATCATGCATGTTGCAGTGTCCATGTATTAGGCATATGCCAATGCCTCCTCGCCTCTGAGAAGAGTGTTGGGAAGTCTGACTATGCAAGAAACGTTTGTACTTCTACAAATATCAATGTAATTTCAATATACACTGTATTATCATCTAGGAATTTATTGATGAAACAATGATTGAAGTCTTCAGATATGACAAGCCCAGATATAACAGAGAGATTATTACTTGTTCTGTATGCACAGATATTATCTTTGCTCCTTGTTCCAATAAATTAAATATAACGCCAACTTTTCATGAATATTGATGCATCATAAGCACTAAAACAAACATAATGCATATTAATGGGGCTGTCTAAAATGTATGGAGTATGTTTTATTATTCAGAACACAACATAATAGAATCCAAAGGAGAAGAGATTTCAATGATCGAAATACAAGAACACTGCAGCCACAGCTAAGTTCCATTCAACAGAAGAAAAGAAAAGTGATCAGTAATTGTTATGCCATGATGTCTAAAATAAACTGACACAACAAAAGAGTCAATGTGAGTGTGAAAATGCAGTGAAGAGAAATAAGACACACTAAGGTTTATCAAGTGATCTTGACTCTTGAGTTATATAAGAACTTTTAACAATGTTTTGAGTATTTTTCAGTGATTTATTGCCATAACAATATCTGGCATGGACAGTTAGACACATCTTTTGCCATCATCTGTGCAGGCATTGCATGAATAAGCTACTATGAAGAGGAGGTTTCAGTGAAGATTGCAGCAGTCATCCAACAAAAGTCAGAGACCCCAAGGCTTTAATCTAACTCGGGACCTGCTGCCCTGTCACATTCATAGATCTACACTTGCAGCCCCCAGGCACGCCCTGTCCCAGTGATAGATCCATGAGATATTGCCTGATGTGATGTCTGATCACACTTCCAAACAGGGTGTTTGGGGGCATTTTTGATATGACACAGAACACAATTCACATGGCCTGTCATTTGCTATTTCTGGCCTAACAATAAATTGATCGATCAAATGACTGGGTACATTAAACCACCAGTAATCTATACTGACTAAAAGCTGACCCAGACACCATTGTAGGCCTTTTCACTTAACGCCTGTATGAAGACTTATTCAACGATACTAGTTTATAAGGTAGATTTCCACACATGCCATATTCACAGACTGATAATACTATAGTGTCATTTTATAAAATTTCACCAAAGACCAAAGAAACATAAATATCATGGAAAAGCGACCAATATTCACATCACAATTATTGTTTTTCAATTCTTTAAAATCCCATAATTTTCTGTTTTCAATATCACAAAATATTCTGAATTTGACTTGTAATCCCTGAAATTGCCAATTTGCCATTTATTCATGTGAACAGAATTGTTGTAGAAAGTTAAGTAGAAGCAAGTGACAGCATAAATAGTGGGTTATGTAGCAGTGAACGATTCCACATATTACTTCAGGTTTACATTCCTCAAATGGCTGTAGCTTATTTAACTTTTATAGTAAGCTTCAAAAAGGTTTAAATCAAAATCATAAATAAAAAATTCATGAAATAAAAATCTCAGATCTTGCTCAATGATAGGACCCAGCTTGTCTAGAAAACTCCCTTAGCTTCTCAAGATCTCCATTTCTCCCAAGATCTCTCTCTCTCAGCTAAAGTTGTTTGGCAGCCGCCGTTTAGGGAATGAGATGCTGTTGTGTATTTGTGTCACACAAAACAAGATGAATGGGTGCTAGGAGTGATCAGTTGGGCTCAGGGAGTTTGGGAGACTAAGTGGGTTCTCTGTAGGTTCTGTTGTAGTACTTGCCAATACTAAAGATTATACAGGGAGACTACCGGCCATCTGCAGTGGGTTTCAAGGTCGCTGCATCGAAAGGAAGTAATAGTCCTGTGAAGGAAGTAAGGAGAATTCAGTCCTCTAAGGCAGTTATTGCCACTCACAGGACTGATTTGTGAGATGTCACAACACAAGTAAAGAGACATGAAAGACAAATGCAGACAATGTGGATTACATTTTTACCAAGTGCCTGGGCTATTGACATGTCAAGTGTACATGTCGTGTACACTTGCATAAGGGTCCACATATACAGCCTTTCTCCTAAAACCACGGTTTGAGTGACTAAAGAAATCTCTAGGACGTAGAGCACACCAATAGTGATTTAAACCCTGGACAGGACCTTTGAAGAGGGTGGGCTTGATGGCATAACTCCCAGTGGACCACCCTTTCTTTTCATTGCCAGGAGAAGAACTAAATGGTTAAATATTCATCACGATATTGAGTCTCAAATATTTTTCAAAACAGCATTGAACTGTGATGGAAAATGGCACCGAATTACATGTTGGTCAGAGAGCCTCTCATGCAACTCTTTGAAAGTTTCTTTAGCATGAAATTTGAGAAGATGCAACTTCAGGTTTTTGCCAGTGAAATTGATCTCATTGATGATTATTTTGGGCAGAAAAGTTTGTAATACATGTATCAACTTATCCACCGCTGGATTTTGGGTAAAAGAATAAGTACATAATATCAAGATAATCTTGGCCAACTGGCTTTAAAGTATCACACTTATTTTATATGTTTAACAGCAACAATGTACCAGTTTATGCATTTGGACACAGTTTGAATGAGACATATTTGTGTATCAGTGTGCATGCATTATAATATTCCTTTACATGGCAGGCTATATAAACCTCTATGGTTCTCATCTATTGCTACAATCCAATACCAATCTGTTCCTGAATGGAAACCAGAACTTCAGAAGAGCCAAGAGAAAGCTGTAATGTACACTGCAGGGAGACCTAGTAGTTTAACAGGCTGTCATTCAGTTGATATGAAATGTAGGTTGTCTCTAATATCACTGCAAATCCTGGACAATAAAAAGGCCCCTTTTATACATAAGTAAAATACCATGGACTTTTCCTCCTTGAATAAACACATTTTTCTTTCAATTTAACTATCTGTCTGTCAAGTAAGTAATCAACCATACTTCAACACCTGTACTGCATTTATGCACCCATCCTTCAACAATCAACAAGTGCCAACTAACATCTATACAGCCGCGGCAATGATTCTTATTTCTCAAGACAAGAAGGGCACAACAAGGGGAAACTCTAACCCCAGCTATTTGTTTTGCACCACCATTGTCTAGCAACAGGCAGCAACAGAATGCCCTTCTTTTTGGGGTGAAAGGAAAACGTGGTTTGGTTTCGAAATTACACAGCATGAATGCGACATTACACTCTTGCAGTGTCCATGTATTAGGCAACTATGTAGGCAACAATTGTGCTTCCACAAATATCAAAGTGATTTAAATACATTATCATCCAGGTATTTATTCATGAAACAATGACTGAAGTCTTCAGATATGACAAGCACAGATATAACAGAGAGATTATTACTTGTTCTGTATGCACAGATATTATCTTTGTTCCTTGTTCCAATAAATTAAATATAACGCCAACTTTTCATGAATATTGATGCATCATAAGCACTAAAACAAACATAACGCATATTAATGGGGCTGTCTAAAATGTATGGAGTATGTTTTATTATTCAGAACACAACATAATAGAATCTACAGGAGAAGAGAATTCAATGATTGAAATACAAGAATACTGCAGCCAAAGTTAATTTCCATTCAACAGAAGAAAACAGAAGTGATCAGTAATAATATTATTGTTATGCCATGATGACTTAAGTAAACTGATACAACAAAAGAGTCAATGGGTGTGTGAAAGTGCACTGCAGTGAAATAAGACACACTAAGGTTGTCAAGTGGGATTGACTCCTCAGTTTTATATGAACTTTTAACTATGTTTTAATATTTTTCAGCGATTTATTTCCATGACAATACCTGAACACATCTTTTGCCAGTATCTGCAGTCAGGGAAATTACCAGCATATGAGGACAATTGCAATTCCAGCCAAGTCCTGACCCTGACAGGATGATTGAGTGTATGGGGTTAATCAGTTGGGTCTCAGAAGAAAGTCTGGTCTCTTTGCAGCCATCCTCACCACACAGCAGCATGTCAGTTGCGGGACTTAATTCTATCCAATTTCACGAAATACTGCAAAGTCATCAGCAGCTGATGACAATTTCCTAATTTCTCTGGAGCCTTCGGGTTCTTTTCCTCATTATGTAATGGATAGGTCTGCCAAAATTCATAGAGTTAGTTGACACTGTGATACAACTTTATACCAAGTTTGGAAGTGATAGTTGCAGTAGTTATTTTTAAATAGCCAGTCAAAGATGATTTTGAGCACTGCCTAAGTCATGGCTAGGCCATGACACTGTGAGAGTGTCATAGGAGGGTGATGACAGTGCTAGGGTGATTGTCATGTGGGGCTGAGGACATTGATTGTCATCAGCTGGTGATAATTTCCCTGACTGATCTGTGCAGACATTGCATGAATAGGCTTCTATGAAGAGGAATTTTCAGTGAAGATTGCAGCAGTCATCCAACAAAAGTCACAGACCCCAAGGCTTAAATCAAACTCAGGACCTGATGCCCTGCCAGATTCTCAGATCTACACTTGCAGGTTCCAGGCACGCCCTGTCCCTGTGATAGATCCATGAGATATTGCCTGATGTGATGTCTGATCACACTTCCAAACAGGGTGTTTGGGGGCACTTTTGATATGACACAGAACACAATTCACATGGCCTGTCATTTGCTATTTCTGGCCCAACAATAAATTGATCGATCAAATGACTGGGTACATAAAACCACCAGTAATCTATACTGGCTAAAAGCTGACCCAGACACCAGCATAGCTCTTTTTTTATTGGAGGTCTGAGTGAGCAATATTCTTGATATTTGAGATACCAGAGGCGACATTTTTGGCCATTGATGATATGTTATTCAGTGTGAAACGCATGGTTACCATTGTGAGGTATGCCAAGGGTTCATTCAGGTATAATATTTCAACATATGTATAAAGATGCTGGACTTAAAGAACAAAATGGCTTATGTATGAGAAGAGAAAAAACCCTCACATATAATTCTCCATCAGAATTAAACTGTATGAATTACTGTATGTGTGGGTTCAACATCAAAAAGTATTCCGACTTTGACAAAACACTGTACCTAGCATAAGGCACGCTTCTACGCAGTGATATGCAGTAGATATAACACACAATACAACAAGCTGCAAGTTGCATTAAAGTGAGACTGCCCAGACCACATGGTCAAACTGATAGCATTGGAGCAAGCACAGGATTTAGGTCCTGGCAATTCTAAGGGCATGAAAAGGTCATATTGCAGCCATTCGGAACTCCGATTTTATGCCTTTCCTGAAGTTTGTAAACCCATGAAATTGCCAATTTGCCACTTATTCACGTGAGCAAAATTGATGTAGCGAAGGTAAGAAGTTTGAGAAAATATTTTGTATTGTCAGACAGTGGTTAGGCTTTCGAAAAAGACATTTTACTTCTCAGGTCTATGTTCTGAAAATGGCAAAGTTTATTCATATTTACAGTAACAATATATGTAAGTAAATATAATATCTACACAATAAAAATACGCAATCCTACTCAACATTAGAACTTGTCTGGAAAACTCTTAGCTTAGCTTCTCAAGATCTCCATTTCTTCCAAGATCTCTGGGCTAAAGTTGTTTGGCAGCCGCCGTTTAGGGAATGAGATGCTGTTGTGTATTTGTGTCACACAAAACAAGATGAATGGGTGCTAGGGGTGATCAGTTGGGCTCAGGGAGTTTGGGGGACTAAGTGGGTTCTCTGTAGGTTCTGTTGTAGTACTGCCAGTGCAAAGGATTATAGAGGGAGACTATTGGCTATCTTCGGTCTGTGCCAGAGTGCCAATAAGATAGCATTCTATATGATCAGAAAATAGAGGCCTACGCATACTAGGTAAGCATGTTGTTATGGAATATTCAGCCTTCAAACTCAAAATGATGAAGAGAAAAGCAGGGAGAGAAAATATTTAGAAGGGTGGAGAGCGCGGTAAACCATTGAAGCAGGTCAAGACATTTTACTAATTTATTCTGGCATAGACACTGATACAAGGGACCAACCATTGAATGTCTGAACAAAATTAGTCAGTAGTTGGCCTTCATCTATAAGGGAGGAGACATTTACACTTATTCATGCACCCCACATTCTGCTAATTTGTTGTCATACCTAAGTTATTTTTTCCTAATAAGAAAGTTGTCATCAATGGGATCAATGCATTGACAAAAAGTTCCTAATTCTCAAAATCCATGCTGAAGAAACTTTCAAAGAGTTGCATGAGAGGCACTCAGGCCAACATGTGAATTCAGTGCAGTTAATACACAGGTCAATGTTAAGGGAGTATGAAATGTGTATGGCTCTATGGACTTAAGATAATGGAAATGAGAGGGAAGACACTCAAATGGCTTACACAGCCCTCTTTGGCAAGTACTTGCCACTCACCAGAGACCCATGAGAGGGATCTTTTCTTTGCCCACCATAAACACCGACACAAGGGATCAGGACCATTAATTTAAACACTTAAAGCAGAACTATATCCAACTGGGACGCTGCACATTCAACAAAGCTCATGGTGACCAATCCATAAAATGTTCCCAAAAGGGAATGGAACCCAGAACCTCCAGAGGGAGTAAGTCATTGAGGAGAAAACCAACCAATACTTCATCTCGCCAAAGCAGCTTTCGGGCAAACAACATTAAGAATAAACAAACTCATTACAATGACGTGACCCAAGTATCCAATGCACCTGCATTGGAAAACTATTCAAACATTTATTTTTATCTTGGCGTGTCTGGACTGACATCTACCTGAGATAATCTACATGAAATCGATGATACACTATATCTGAGAGCCAGACAGGTAAGAGAAAATCTATGAAACTACTCTACCATAATAGTCTATGGCACTAGACTGAACACAGGCAAAAGATCATTACTTTATTTTTTAGCTTTTTCTCATGTTTTTTCTTTTGAAAAGTTGTTCAAGTTCATATTGGCATAAAAATGTGTAGTTATCTGAAGTGCCCATCAACAGTGATCTTTCGGTGATCATCTCGTGATATTAACGATTTTTGTTACATAATAGCAGCGATAAAAGGCTTTTTGTGGCTTATCATAATGGCTGTTAATGCTCAATAAAGTCTGGTGCAAGCCATTACAGGCTGGGTTATTACACAAGCCATCAAATTACATGTACATTGAATAAGATAGCTATTACAATTGTACTGCAATTCAGCTATTGTATGCTTGCTTTGACAAGTCATCAATATGACATTTCATGTATTGTATAGTATTGTAAAGCATGTAGTACCATAGAATTTGCGTAGTCATACTGTGACACCTGTGGGCACAGACTAAAGGAACATTGCCCAATGTTCCAATGTCAAACTGAGTTCCCCGGGTAGGATTCGAACTCAGCCCCTTAAAAGCCAGTGGTTGCTCAAAAAATTGCTCTCAACCATGTACTTAATTATTGTACTAGCATAGCCAATTAGCCATGGTAATAGTTTCTGGCATCATAGCCCATTCCGAAAGTCCCAGGCTCGACTCCCGATAGTGAACTGTTTATAAATTTATGGGCTACATTCAATACCTTCACCCCTGTTGACCATCGGCAACAAGCAGCTTATAGAAGCCAACTAACAGGCAAACATCATCATATTACAAATTATCTTTTACACTCAAATGCTACAAACTCTCTTTACTGGGGCTCCTTTATAAGCAAGCTAGTATATGCCAGCTATCGGAAGCTGTAACTCTTCCAAGCCAGCTATTTCAAGCTATCTCTGAATGACCCTGCCTCTTACAACTCTGGCATTTTGGCTGGGAGCACACAGTCTTGCCTAAACTTGGCTCCGCAACAGAAACACCAGTTTCAGACACGCCAAGTTCTACTCTCATCCAACAACACAGGATTACTAATAATTGTGGATTCCTTCACAAAACCCACACGGAACAGCCAAGACCTGTCATGAGAAGCAGTCATCAGGCTTTTTAATCTAGTCCACCTTGATACCACGTTGAGAAAGATGAAACTAGTAGGCTCAACTGGGGCAACAAGTGCACACATCCTCACAGCAGTGTTCAATGTGCAAAACTGTCTGAATGTGTTTCAAATAGAGATGGTTTCCTACTGTGTTTGTTACACTGCCCTAAAGGAATGTGGTTGGGTTACAGTGTTACAGGCATGTACAGTGTATCAGTGCATTTAGGCTTCTGTACTATTGGCTTCTCCTTGGTTCGAAATTGCTAGCAGCAGTAGAAATTGCCAGCAGCAGTATAAATTGCTAGCAGCAGTGGAAATCCACCATATCAGCAGTAGAATATACAAGTGCAGGCAAACATCTTCGAAAAACGCCAGGAAAGACTTTGATAAAATTTGATGTTGCATAAATATAAGAAGTCCCAAAGACATTTTTCTTAAATGAGCAACTTACTAGCCTTTCTCCTACACTTAGTTCTTTAAGAAAGGGACCCAAAGTAACCTCAGCTTGCCTTTAATCTTATAGAAAGCCATTCACAACTAGATCTCGATGAGCACAGACTGCAATTTGTGATCACATCTTACCTGTAAGGCCAGGCCAAGAGAACTAACAAACACAGATCAGAACAAATACTAAGAAAAGAACCCTATTATGGCTGCCATGGCAACCAGACAAACATTCTACAATAAAGTCATTTCATTTTCTTCTTGGGACATGTTTTTCTTCCCTTTTGCAATATGGTTATTCTGTTAGTTTTGCATATATCACAGGCAAAAGGGAAGGAAAGAGAGGAGATGTTTAGCTAAACATTGACTGTGCCCCATAAAGAATATGTTCCCTTTCTGTGTTCCATTGAGTCAGACATTCCACAGAAATCTTTTTTTTTTCTGTTTCTTTTTTTTCCCCCTTTCATCTTTTCTGTTTTACTTTTGTAAAGACCTTTTTCCTTATTGTACACAACTTTGTTGCCCCAAACCAGACTCATACAGACAAAAAGAGATCCGAACAGAGTAAAAATTGTATCAATTCTGTGGTCGGATGCACAATTGAGTCTGGTAAAGTACAGGGCTATCAAATGGACACAAAAACTGTTTATGCTACCAAAATGACACTACAGTCCACCAGAATTAAAGGGAAATAGCATGAAACATTTGATCTGATGGATCGATATAGGCACTTCATACTTAGTCACACACAGCTGAGCAAATATATGGAAAATGAAAATCAATTTTGGAGGAAAAAACTAGATTGGAAAGTAATGGTCCATAAAAGTAACTTTTTCATCCAAATTGTTTTAAAAGTGTGCTTAAATGAAGCCAGAATTTTGCAAAAAGGGGAAAAGTACTTACCAGCAACTAGGGCTAAAAAATGACAAAAATAATGAAGTAGGAAAATCATGAAAAGAAAGTTATTAAACATACTGATAGTTGTATTTTTTTTTAAACCAGTACAGTTAAAGCTGAAACCAGCAAATCGTAACTTGAGCGAATTGATATTCTTCTACGTTTTATAAAATAAAGTAAGCATCAACACCTAATCATATTCGATATTTTACTACTTCCAAGTTTTGAACCTTCAATGTCATATTTTATTAATCTATAGTTGACTGAGTCTAAATGTAGAGAATCTTCGATACTGAACCCCATACCCACTTCAGCAGTTGATTCTCTGGGTGCCCATACCAGGTACTCGGCATCAGTGGTATCGGCACCATAAAGCAGTATCAGCATTGGAAAAACTGCTTCATATATAACCAATGGTATCATAGTGATATCGGCAACAAAATACCAACATCAGTATCAGTATCGAATCTGAAAAGGTGGAGCATCCCTACCTACACGAATACATCCTTTAAAATAAAACTTTGTAGTAATTAAAATATAAAGGCAAAGTATAGACATGTAGAGTCATTGTAGACCCAACATGAAGAGACTGATTCAGTCTAGGTTCACAACAGAAAGGTGAGAATTTACTTTAAATAAGATGAAAAGCTTCTGCAAGGTCAGACATCAAAGAAAGCCATAAACCCAAAGAAATTATGCAATGTCGTGTTATAGACATATCAAGAGTCATCTAACAAAAGATAGAGGAAAAAATCACAAGGTCTGAGGCAGCTTTTATAGTTGCACAAGAGAAGAATTAATTCTTGTCATGAAACTCTAAGGTCAACAAAACCTTTGAACTTACTCAAGGAAAACAACTCTTTAAAGAGAGATCATTATGATAAACCAATGAAATCTATCACCGAGAAAATGGTTAATGGCTCGGGCGGAAGACGCCGGAGGAAGCCGGAGGTCACCAGAGAAGACAATGGCAGTAAAGATATGCATCTCAGATCTTATGTGTTGTAATCTGCAGTTGAATCTCTATATGTGCATTGAAAACAAGGCAATCAAGGGTGCCTTGGTAATGGAAAAGAGACAACCTATACAGTACTATTCATAAAGTTCTAAAAGGCGTTAATAATTTGCAGTGAATCATTTAAACAAAGATTCAAACATTTGTACTGTATAGAGGAAGATAGATAGCCAGATATTGAAAGCTGGAAGAACCTTGCTATCCCTGCCGGGTATAAGATGCAAAAATCATGGGTGACATGCTCACACCTGCAACAGCTAAAAACTCCTCCCTAAGCAATGCCACTCACCTAAACTGTCCACCTATCCTTATTGCTCTGTCCTCTCCTTCTGATAACCGCAAATAACAGTGAAACAGCTCCCTTATTTACGTTTTCTGCCTCTACTGTTTTCCCCCACCAGGGGCGCATGCATCTCCATTGTAGTTCCGTTATTGCTCACGTTTAGGACTAGCGCCACCGTCTGCCTTCCCGTCAAAAAGATGCATTTGTAACTTCACTTCCTCTACCACCAATCATTACTTACCTTACAATTATTACTCAAATGCTCTTTCAAATGGTCAGCATGCAACACAGGGCCACATGCCCATGCAGGTAGAGAGGGGGGGGGGGTTAATTATTCCCCATTATAGTCCTGCCCCAAATCATGGGTAAATCTAGTGAGCTATAATTGTAGAAAGCTATAGGCCTATCATAGAGCAGTACGACAGCTGCATATAGCGTACAATCCAGAACAGCATGTTGGCCAAGTCCACAGGGAACTTAGAAAGGTTCATGCCTGACCACTTCTGCGAAGGGGCATAATCCGTAAACTTAACACAGCCCATGTGCAAACCTAATGCAAGTTAGCTAACAGTCGACTGAGACTCAAAAGTTTACACTCACATTTACAATTTAAATGTAAATGTAGACTTTTTTATAGTCCATTACACCGACAAACTCAGTCTCAACAGACTTTACAATTACACCCTAGGCAGGCCTGTTCAAGCATGAGCCTTTCTCAACTCCCCGGGGAGTATACAGCCAGGCAACCGTTTCCAGCGCACACAATACTAAGTCACTCTACAATTGCCATCGCTGCCTATAGCCAAGTACCCATTTACACCTGGGTGAAGTGAAGCAAAGAGTTATGGAGGATCTGCTCAGTTCCTCCGTGCCATGGATGGGAGTCGAACCTGCAACGTCTCAGTTACCAGGTGAACACCTTATGCACTAGGCCACGGCACCTCTTTAATATACAATATAATGAAGAGCAAAATGTTCCTGGAACACAAGGTTTGAAATGGAAGGTATGAACAAGGGAGCTTCTCTCCCTTCAGTATTACCTGCAATGGAGGTGGTAAAAGCCATTGAATAGTGTATGAGCTACCATATTAGCAGCACTCAGAGACACCTGGTGTATACACTGTAGATAGATAGATAGATAGATAGATAGATAGATAGATATATAGATAGATAGATAGATAGATAGATAGATAGATAGATAGATAGATAGATAGATAGATAGATAGATAGATAGATAGATAGACAGATATGGTAAGTGCAGCCTTCTAAACCCAGTTCTGGGCGCTCACGAGGGTTGATTGATGAGATGGGAGAGAGAGCAGGAGTCCTCAACATGTTACACATTTACCCCATGTGAGGGATCTTTTACTTGCCCAGCATAGACACTGATACAAGGGGCCGCCAATTCAATGTCTCATCCGAACGACATCCAGCTGGGATTTTGCTCATGAAGGCACACTGAAAATTTTGGGTTCCCCACCAGGGGAAGCAAAGACATTCAGCGGAGCAGGCGGGCACATAAGCCACTTGGTCACCCAGCTACATAGATAGATAGATAGATAGATAGACAGATAGATAGATATATAGAGAGATAGAGAGATAGAGGTAGAGAGATTGACCAAAGATCAATAGACAGGTAGCTGTGAAAGTATAGAAGCAATTACCATATTTTTGAATGGTTGCAAGTTGCAAGTTGAAATTCTGCAGCAGCCATCATTAAAGTAAAAATTGTCTTGCAAAGTAACAGGAATACTACATTTAAAACAAAATACCTTATCGGTTACAACCAGCATTTAGAACTTTCCAATACAATGTCACAACTGCGAAACCCCTGCACAGAGATTGACATGGCAGAACTACTCTTCAATCTTTCTTCGTTTTCTTCCAAGCTAATTTGTCTCACAAAATGATTGATGAGGCAAACACAACCTCATGTATATCACAACAACTTTTACCAACTCTGTCAAAGACTAAATACTTTAGCATTACTTCTACAGCCACAAGCGAAGCTTATGCATTAGTTAGCACGTTACTTTACTCATTACCATACAGAAAGTCTGAAACTTTGGAAGAATCATTGTTTGAGTGTTCGGTAACTGTTGGCTAATCAGCTAATTGATGTCTTAGTAATTGATGTTTGGTAAAGGCATAACAGAATTAATAGTGAGTATCAGAACAAAGTGATGTATGGGTCGTAGTTTCCTTCATTCCCCGATGACTTCTTTTTTGTTTTTCATACTTAATCTTTTAACGTTTATCTAGAGAATATCCATTTATGTATATCCATTTGTGAATTTGTGAATTTCTTGTGCAATATTTCCGTTAAAGTAAAGGATGTATATCAAATCCACAAAAACTGTAATCAGGATGGACAATCACAAGTCCAGATGAAATAGGCCAACTCCATGGACAATGAACATAAGGCACATACTGCATAATATATATATAACCATTAGCATAACAAATATATAGAAAGAGATACCCAGCTGGAACTTCTTGGTTGGCAATACAGAAATCCAATATTTGGCAAAACATACTTATATTTTAGACAAAAGAAAATCTCCCTTACCTGTCTCTCCGCATTGCCAGGTTTGTCCAAAGCCGAAACGAAAATCCCAAATCCATGCTCCTTGCCTCCACGGATGTAGAAGCCAAATTTGTCATTTGACCTTCTTACAAGGATCACCTGAAAAACAAAGTTACAATGATATCAACAATCAATTCATGTAAAAGCATAAGAAAAGTGGTCCGGTAACAACAAAGGTATGAAATGGCTGCATACTATTTTTTTACTCGGTGTATTAATTTTGTCAGTATTAACAATTAAGCCAATCATAGTGATCATTGCCACTTACTGGCTAAAAAGCTCTATAGGATTTATTAAAATTGGCAAATTACTCAAAACGAACATCAACAAAATAAACATTTCGACATACATTCACGTTAATTATTACCAGTGTGATCCGCCATCACTAAAAGGATGTTGCGAATTGACAATTTAATGCCAATAAGACAATGTTGTCATCACACCGTTTTATTTCAAATTTCAATACATCAATGGCATATCCATAAATATATCCGCTGACATACAACCTTAAGTTAGATTATACTCTTTACCTTGTGTATATCCCAGGCCCAGCGGCTCTCCTCCTGGGCGGTGCCTGGATCGGGTCCTTGGGCGCCTGTCCTTCTGGGGCTTTCGACCCCTTGTCTTCCAGGGGAAATCCTTCGGCCAGAAGCCCTGCCCCCAGGGGAGAGCCTCCTTAATCTGCCCGGACTCAGCATTCTTGCAGCACTGAGACTGGGATCACTTGCCCTTCATGGACCCATCGGAACCCATCCAGTACATCCAGACCATCCAGTTCATGGTTACGAACTGAAAATAAGAAATGATAATGATAATTAATTAATGTTTATTCAATATATACTTCAACCAATGTGAATTTGAGTTGGATGGAAGGATGGATGATTAGTGCTTTACATCCGGTATTTATGCACATGGTAGGCTAATTAGGACAGGAGGAGAACATGGCAATGAGGAGAAAGATGTTTTTTTTTAATAGATAGAATTTATTTTCCAGTCAATGAATCGATATAAAAATTCTCAATAGTTTGAATAGACAATATATAAAACATCAGTAATCTCAGATTTCAGAAATCTACATATGACGAGAAAGATGCTTGAAACAGCCAACATAGGCCCACGAATTTGAGTTGGCTAAATGAGTTGAGGACAGAAATGCATGGACTTCTTTTGGGAGGTTGATATCAGACCTATTTTACCATACTCACGAAGATGGTGGCCAACATGACCTTTAATTGCCCAAATCAACATTGTAGAGACCTCCTGGCATTCTCATCCCAGAGATATCAGAGGAGAGAGCTCATATACCCACCATAAGCATCTACCAATACATGCCTGGATCTTTCTATACATCTCATCCAAGATCTGGTTGAAGCTTCTGTGGCAAATAGTCTTCAAAATATCATCATACTGGTAGTGTCTAACTTACAGTAGCATACAATTGTTTAAAGAATCGTGAGAGCCAATATTTGATATACTATTGGGTGAGATTGCAATGTATGATATCTAATAGTGTTGTCCTCATCCCACCTCATCAACTCTGAGATCAAGAAGTCTAAAAGTTGTAGGACCATAATCTAAACTGCTATTCTCCCAGTAGAAGACTATTTTAACAGTTCCATACATATAATTTGACTAGGCCTATAGAAGATGGAAAAGAAGGAATATCTTCTGCAACAACATTTCATTTTGTCAGGTTAAAATAAAGATCCAGGGGATGGAACTATTGCATGTGCCACACCATTGAACCAACCTTTGCCAACCACATTTATCACCACAGAAACAAAAATATTGAAAATAATCCAGAAAATTGATTGATGAAACTGAAAATATTTTTTAAAAATACTTTAAAACACACACCATTAGGTAAACATTCTTTGAGGGCAAGAAACTGAGCATGCATGGCAAACTGCAGGAAAGCCAAGACCAAATGCAATTAGGAATGCAAATATTAAAAAATACAATCAGAATTTCCTAATACTCAAAGGACCAGAAATTTGAGCCGGAGGAAAACACCCAACACCAACAATATTAATAATGGCAAGGAAATAATCTCAACAAACTTTTCATTTCATTTCAATAATTCGCCTCTCTCATGCAACCATGGAAGATCCTAGATTGCTAGGAGATTTCTGGGATTGGGGTGAAATTTTCAAACAGAAATTAAATAGACATCTACAGATAGATAAACTGAACCAAATAAAAAACGCAAAACTATTCCCAGGGTTGTATTTTTCTGAATAAGCTTTAGATGGGCTGTTGAGTGTATGCATATGTGCAATCATTTGTCAAAGGACTTGGTTCCATAAAATCACACAAGTTTGACCATTTTTTGACTGACATTCACCAAGTTTATCACATTGGGGTATGGCTAGTTGACCAGGGTATTAGCCACCCCATGAAGCAAATCTAATGTTTTCATGTTAAAGCTTGAAGAAAATTATGCAAAAGGCCACACAATTCACTTCAGCTGGTGCCACCTAACTTGTTAAAAATTAAGTTTTTTGAATAGTCAGGTCCGAGTTTGTCACACTCAATGATATTCCAATGCAAAAATGCATCTGTTGAAACAAGTCCTCAAGCAGCCTGAACAATAGCTGTGGAAAGAAAGAGACTTAGGATCTGTCAGACAGACCTCACACAACTGTTTAAAAGCTCAAGAGGTAAACTTCAGTATTTTTTGTGCCATCCTTGAGCTATTGTCCCAACCACACATCTGTCCCCAAAAGAAACACATGAGGAGGCACACATGTTACTGAAGTTTGTCCTACGTCTGCTATTCAGGTTGTGTTAGGTCTTTTTGACAGACCATAATGCATTTTTAATCTTTTACATTTGTACAGGACACGTGAGGACCTGTTTCCGTGGTTGCATTGTCTCACTGGAATATCATTGTGTGTGATAAACCCTCACATGACTTCTCAAAAAACCGAATTTTAACAAGTTATGTGGCATTGACTGAAGTTAATTGTGTGGCCTTTTGCATCATTTTCTTCAAGCTTTACCACGAAATCATTAGATTTGCCCTACAGGGTGCCTAATACCCCTGTCCACTGGCCACACCCCAATGTGATAAACCTGGCAACAGCTTTGCAAACAAAGGTCAGATTTGAGTGATTTTACGGAACTGAGTCCTTTGACACCTGATTGCACATATGCATAAACTGAACAGGCCAACTGAATCATATTCAGAAAAATAAAGCCCTGGAAATACAGTTCTGCCCAAAAGTTTACATACCCTGACGCAAAATGACCAATTTATCCATTGCCAGGGCAATTTTAACAACAATAGGCAAATTATACATGAAATACAATGCACTGCATGCACCTGAACACTTCTGAACCATTGAAAATTCAATAGCAATGAGATTCTATGATATTATCGGTCAATTGCATTTTATGACATTTTCAAAAGTTTACATACCCTTTTGTAATATATATATTTTCCCTCTTGGGATCATGAATAGATTGCAGGATTTTACTACATTATTTCAAAAGTCCTCAGACGACATAAGCAGTGATTTTAATCCATTCTGCTTCACAGAATTTCTGTAACTCCATGTTCATTGTTGGTCTCCGTCGGGGCACGGCCTGTCTCAGATCATACCATAATTTATCAATAACATTCCAGTCTGGAGGGTCTCAAACCACTCGAGGACCTTTTCCCAACTGTCCTGGAATTTTTTTTGTTCAGAATTAGTGGAAGGTTTTGGATTATTGTCCTGATGCAGCGACTTGTTTCACTCCATTCCTAATTTTCACACTGGATAATGTCAGTTCTCTTCCAAAATTTTGTGGAAATCAGCGCCATTACAACGTTCAATAGCCTTGACCAATATTCCAGCGCTGTTTGCACTGAAATAGCCACTATGTGTCAAAAATGCACCATCTTCGATCACTTTGTGAATGGAACTATTTTGCTTGCATACCTGATAGACATGCCTCCGACAGGGCGGGGGTGATTATGGGACAAACTTGGCTGCAATACACCAAAAGCAGTTTGGTAAGTCACAAGCCATCTGCCAAATGTTTTTGGATAGGCAAGACTTAGCTGAGGTGTTATATCATTAAAATCCTTTGCACTGTGTTTGCAAGGAGTTTATTCAGATTTACGATAAAAAGATGACCATTGCTAAATTGAACCAGTGTGGTGCACCTTCAATGCTTTGCAGCTGTTTCAGGTCGAATATCACCAGAGACATTGTCAAGACTAAAGAAATGTCTGATATCGCTGATTTCCATAAAATTTTGGAAGAGAACCAACATGATGCATTGTGAAAGTTAAAAACGGGATGAAACCAGTCGCTGTGACAGGACAATAATCCAAAACCTTCCCCTAATCTTGGCCAAAAATATTTTCAGGACTGTTGGGGAAAGGTCCTTGGGTGGTTTGACACCCTTCAGACTGGAATGTTATTGATAAATTATGGGTTGATGAACCGTTGATCTGAGACGGTCCGTGCCCTGGCGGAGACCAACAATGAAAGTGAAGTTACAGAAATTCTGCGAAGCAGAATGGATTAAAATCACTGCAGATGTCCTCTGAGGACTTTTGAAGTAATATAGCATAATCCTGCAATCTATTCATGATCCCAAGGGAGAAAATACATGATATTACAAAAGGGTATGTAAACTTTTGAAAATGTCATAAAATGCAATTGACTGATAATATCATAGAATCTTATTGATATTAAATCTTCAGTGGTTCAGAAGTGTTCAGCCGCATGCAGTGCATTGTATTTCATGTATCATTTGCCTATTGTTGTTGAAATTGCCCTGGAAATAGAGAACTCGGTCACTTTGCTTCGGGGTATGTAAACTTTTGGGCAGAACTGTAGTTTTGCGTTTTTTATTTGGTTCAGTTTAGATAGATAGATAGATAGATAGATAGATAGATAGATAGATAGATAGATAGATAGACAGATAGACAGATAGATAGATATAGATAGATAGATAGATAGATAGATAGATAGAAAGATAGATAGATAAATAGATAGATAGATAGATAGATAGATAGATAGATAGATAGATAGATAGATAGATAGATAGATTAGTTAGATAGATAGATAGATAGATAGATAGATAGATAGATAGATAGATAGATAGATAGATAGATAGATAGATAGATAGATAGATAGATAGATAGATAGATAGATCGATTGATTGATTGGCTGATATTACCATGGAACTGTCAATGACTCAATATCCAGAACTTAAAAGTGACACTTTGGATTGTTGCTAAATTCACATGGATACATTTTATAGATCTTTAATGATATTTTTACTTTGCAACTTCCAGTGCAAGACAAACCAGACTTTCAAAATGTAGGAATAAAGGTCTTGTGAATGAACTCAGAACTTCAAATTATTTTGTCAGCACAGCTAGCAGCTTTGGCAGCAGCATTTCGTACAATGAAGTTTGAAGAATTTACCCCAACTTAGAGCAAGTCTGTTCAAGCTCTTCCAAATGTCTTCTTTTCCCCATTTTAACAGAGCTACTGATGTATTTACTTAGCTGAAAGTACTTGTATGGCAGAGGATAATTGAGCAAGAATAATCCCCATCTTCCAAGATGAGCATCGATTTCTCCAGCCTCAAAGAGACTTCAAACAAAACATTTTGCCTGACACTGCACACAGGGTGAAGCTCCAAAGAATTAACATGCCATTTAATAGGACCTGAAGTTAAGCAGACTTTGGGTGATCATTATCTATCTATCTATCTATCTATCTATCTATCTATCTATCTATCTATCTATCTATCTATCAGGAGCGAGGGTTGGTCTATAGAGGTAGCACGCAGGGTTGCCAATTGCTGGGTCCCAGGTTCGAATCCACAGCTGAATCCAGCTCTTGCCGGGTCACCTGGGCCTATGTTGGAAGGCTGTTTCAATCATCCTTCATCTCATTGTCAAGTTGCTCATTGCTGTGTCCTCCTCCTGTCCTCGTATAATAGGCCTATAACAAGTGCATAAATACAGGACGCAAAGCCCCAATCTTTCACCCATCAGATTATTTCTGTCTATTTTTCAGATCTGTCCATCTATCTATCTTCTTCTGTTTCTATAAACCTATTAATGATCTTCATCCTTCATAGTGCAACTTAGTACATTTATTTGTGATAAATATCCATGGGATCTTCGCAAAGTAAGACCGCTGTTTACAAGAATACATCACAGCCATGCAATATTATCCTTTACCACTGCAGGGCAGTATCACATCTAAGCAGTCCTTATTCCTAAAGCAACCCCAGCTCAGTAAAACCTGCCATAGACTGCAACTGCATGAGGCCCTTTGCATTGCTCAGGGTGGGTAAAGGGCAATGAAAAGGTCATTAGCAGCTGTGAGAACTTAGAAGGACCTAATGCCCAAGTATATGAGGTCATATGCCCTCACTAGTCCTGGAGGACCTAGGATGACCCCACCAAAATGACAATAAGCCCTTGATCGGCCCCATAGCCTACCCATAGCCTAGCCCATCTCTAATAAGCTTAGCTTGCTCAGGTCATATGAGGGATTAGCCCTATCATTGGTGCCCTCATTGCTGGTGGGGATCATTGCTGGCCCAGGTGGTTGTAATCATCACTAGTCTGGTATTATTGCAAGCTCAAGTCTGGCACCATTGGTGCCTAAGCATATATCCCCTGGGTTTTTTTCTGCATCCCTGAAGGTCAAGGGTTCAATTCCTGCTGGGAACAATTTGTTGTATAAACCAAGAATATCACATCTCGCGAATTAATTTGATGGTTAATCCACTATATATCATGTGGACCATTTTTAGCGGCGTCAGCCAGCTCTTACCACAAGCATTCTGGCCAAGTCTTGTTAGCACTCTAGTGATCGTCCTCTCTCACCAATCTCATTGAAACTTAAAATACAGCCTCAATGGAATTTTTGCTTGAGCCCAGTCGATTTTGGTGTTCCACTGTTACGAAAAAAAAATTAATAAAGAAACTAAATAGACTGAAATTCAAGGGTCAAGGGTCAGCCGAATCTCGCTTCGTGCATTTCCGTGAGGGGGGCGTGGCATGTAAGCAATGATATTGAGAGGGCCTATAGCCTGGGCCTATTGAGCTCTATCGATACATGACATTGTCATTGTGGCTGTATCAATTGAGTCAATTGACAGCACGGAGGTAAAACAAAATTCAATGTACATAGACAAACAGCTATTGCTGTGTCTCCTTTATTGCAAAAGGCGAGTGTTTTTCGGCATTCAAGGGCCGAAGTCATCGCATATTTTTTTCAATATATTCCACTATTTATCTCAGTGGTCTAGTTATCTATCTCATTCTATCTATCTAATTACCTATCTATCTGAATATAATGGCAAAATTTACAGGATTTGTAGATATTTCCAGTTGTACCAAGAAACTTTGTCATTTAATTTTTACAAAATATAAAATTTTATAAATTTATCTTCAGTGTAAACAAGAAACATTCAGCTCTAGGCCTAAATTTGGGAGATGATGACAATAGTTCATTAGTACAGGCTCCAATGACACTTACTAGACATCACTGTACTGGAAATATGGAAATCTACTGATCTAGACTTCCTAGTTGTCCCTGGTTTAGGCAGGGCCATGCATTGGGGGTTGACAAAATTATCAAGATCAATGGATGAGTCAAACAGCCAGCCTAATAGAACCAGGCATAAGCAGACTAGCACACATTGTCTGTTCTTTCTGTGACAGATCTGTATCCTGTCTGTGTCAACGTGAAAGTTCTGCAGAACTTTCTGTTTGAAATCTGGCATTCTAAGCTCTGCAATGGTAATGATGTTGTGTTTGGGAAGCTGTCTTTTGGAGCTGTCTTTTGTCAGGTTTATACAGGAGGTTGACTATGCATTGTATATTTAGACAACACTGATGTCCATTTATAAATCATATGTGGCCTATGTGGCCTTCGTGGGCAGTGACTTGGTACACAGAGAACTTGTCCACCCCACGAATTTTAAAATATTATATATATATATATAATTATATCGGACATCTATACTTTGATTATTTTCTGTTGAGAAAATTTCCTGTCATGGTATTTAAAAGTTCATCACATCAAAGACTAAAATCATCATACTTGGAATTGAGAATTTGACAATCAAGATATTTGGCCTTATTGGCCCTACAATACATACAATACATAAGAAGAAACTGTCGAACTGAAGAAACAAGAGAGTAGTATTAAACTTAGTAAGCTAGTAAGGTATTTTCCTAGAGTACAGACACCACCCCTCTTGCAACACCGAATTAAGGCATGTGTCTTTAGCAGACACAAGATAGACAGACTAATTTGCCCATGAGACAGCCATGCCACCCAACTAACAGATGGCAGTGTCACCCGCAATGGAACATACAATTTGGTTACAAGTCAGTTACACTGCGGATGGTAGGGGAGACCGGGGCTAGTTGTCACAGGGGCAAGTTGTCACAATGCTTATAACTTGGCTATAGATGGCAGCAGTTCTGTCGTTATTAAATAAATTTCAAGATATGTTTGTTTACTAAGCTTTTTGTATGATGTGGTTGAAAGAAAATATAATCTGTCATGTGATATGTGGACTTCTTAAAAATGACTTTTTCAAGAGAAATTTTTCAATCATTTCATTGTCCTTCAATTTTAGAAGCAATTATCTGGTAGAAATAAGCCCTGATTTATGATGGCATTCATCCAACGTCTTCCCAAGATGTTCATTTTTGTTTTTCAAAAGGAATCCGATGTATTACAAGCTTGGATTATAGAAAATCTGTCCAGAGATGTTAGATAGGCCATATGAGTGTGACAACTTGCCCCGAGCTCGGGGCAAGTTGTCACATTTTCACAAAAATGACTTTGAGTTACAACATGACCTACAGGGAAACACATGGTTGATAAATCAGGACGAAAGCTGAATAAAAACTTTCTCAAGACTTACAAAAATGTTACAGGGCTGGAAGTTTCCAGACAACCTGAACCTAGATACCTGTCAGATACAGTCAAACTTGAAGTAAAAAAAAATGTGACAACTAGCCACGGTCTCCCCTACTGCAGAAAAAGATAGACCTGGTGGTATTACAGAGATATATAAATGTAATTATATAGATAGACAGCCAGTCACAGTCACATTCACAGATACAGATAGACAGATAGATAGATAGATAGATAGATAGATAGATAGATAGATAGATAGATAGATAGATAGATAGATAGATAGCAGAGGCGTAGATTTTTCGTTTCTGTAGGAGGGGATGATTTCGGCCAAAGCAAAATTCGCACGAGGCCCAACAGACGTAAGTCGCGTGGCAGGGGGATTTCGGGGTCCCAAAAGCCATTATATTTTAGATTATTTATTATCTAAAGTAAGTTCTTAGATACAGGTCTTTAGCATGTATTTTCTAAATAACAACCAACTGGTACTATGCAAAATTAGCTTAATATGACTAATAATTGCCAACAGAAAGTAGTGATAATTTGAAATTCTAGGGGGGGATAATCATATGATCATCCCCCCCAGGCTCATCCTAGGGGGGATGCATCCCCCCATCCCCCCCAGGATCTACGCCCCTGATAGATAGATAGATAGATAGTTCAAGTGTGGTAAGGGTGGCAGATGTTGAGATATGTGGATCATGACGACATCTGGAGTAGAAATCTGAAAGTAGGTATATTTATCTCATAACATGTCCCAGTATTTCAGTCTGCACCTACATATTGTCACAAGCACCTACTTCCCTTGATTGTATTGGATAAGGGACTTAATCAAGCACCCTTAAAGCCAACGGCCAATGTCACCTTAATGAGCCTGTTTAATGACAACCAATTAAGCAGGGCTGGCGGATAGTCTGGTGGACTGCTAAGTCAATTTACACAAGTCTGATGCAATAGGAATCCCACCAAAGCTATAGGCCTGGCCTATTAGGAGCCCAGTGCAAATGTTGAAATGTGTACAGCTACTGTCAGCTAGGTCTATACTGTCAATGAGGCAATATTTGGGAGTTCTAAAGAATATTTAGAACATGTGGAAAGAAACATTTATGAGTAAATGTGGTTGGAACTTATTCTACTCAGATAGATATGGATAGATCATTATAATGTTTGCAGAAGATAGATAAATTGATAGATGTCACCAAATACGAAAAAAAAGGTAGATGACCTAAACACCTAATTAGGCCTATTACAGTTGTATCCAAAATAAAGTCATCCAATACTAGATACCTACAGATCTATATCTGAACAGACAGTTGCATGAACTCAATGGAGATGTGCATTATAGTCTAAAATTATCTGAAGAAAATCCCTACATGCTATTATTTAAAGACTCTTTATAAGATCCATCCTCCAGGCCTATATAGATGCATGTAGCCTATGTATACACCAGCAATGCCTATAGAAATCTAATCAGGCCAGGCCTATAGAGGCCAGAAAGATACTACATATAAGATGCATTGGAAAGGAGCCATGTTAGGGTTGGTGAGATATTGACTATCAACTGCATCTGAGTAGCCCAGGGATACTGCAGTGGCATCAGTCAAGATGATGTTGCTGTTTGCAGCTGGACTATGTTAGCCATAACACTGTGGTTGGCCACTATACATATATAGGCCTACAATATGTAAGGATATATCCTTGTTGTGTCGATATATATACACTGTCCGTGATACAAGGTAATTAAGGACATCACGCAAGTTTGCCACACCTTGTAAGTAATACATCTCTACTAGGCCTATGTGAGTATCACTATGTGGCCATATAAGCCCAGCCCTGTGCTGCCAAGGGATGATCCAGTGTAATAATAGGCCATTATAGGCCAATAAATAGCGGTGATTTACCTACAGAAGGTGACTGTAAACCTTACAGCTTAGATATATATAATAGAGCTTGGATAGATAGATAGATAGATAGATAGATAGATAGATAGATAGATAGATAGATAGATAGATAGATAGATAGATAGACCTTGGTCTATACTTCGTATATAGGCCTAACCCATCATGTCATGCAATGTCACAACTTAAGTTTCACTGCGGATGGTTGTATTAACTTACACGTCTTACATTGCGGATGATACCAGAAGACAGCTAGAAAGGTCCTTAAAATAAATACCTAATTTGCATTCAGGCCTATGGCAATAACCCTGGATAGGCCCACTGCAGATAGCAGTGCATCATAGCACTGCTTTTGTAATGTGCCAACACAAAAACAAAATTTTATTTTACATGTAGGCCTAATTGAAAGTTGACCTGCATGACATGGAAATTATGGAATGTATCAATTAAGGATAACGGTGTCTTTGGGTTGGGCTAACCTGAACTTGTGTGGCAAGAAACCTTAACTCATATCTTCAGGATGAGGATCCATCTAAGAACTGAAGCTATAGGCCTAGATCTATCTCAACCTCAAACGAAAACATTGAGGTAGCAGTGCACGTGCCATCAGTGTCTATTAATAGAAGCAGCATGCCATTCACATAGATTTACACAGCAGCTGAGTAAAGCTGCCTAGTTTTTGTGCCAGCTCTATGATCAGTTGATATTGACAGTGTCAATTTATAAGAATGCAAAAACGGCATGACGAATGAAAGAAATCTTACCTTAATATCATGTTAGATGCCTTTCCCAGCCACGTACTGCTGCTGTGTTTTGATGGTGTGACAAACAAAGACCTGTGCTGCATGCAACTGCTCTCTCCTGCAGTACACGTTCTAGATTGAATGGCAGCGCGTTCTAAACCCTACGTCACATAGTAGATCGACGTCTCTAGATAGCACATCGTCTGCTCTCTTCAAATCTGACGTTTTTCTTCACATTTTCCAGTAAAATCCGTGTGCACAGCAATTGTATTCCTCTCAATTAAGAGCAAATCATGCAAATTGAGGCATTAGTCCATTCCACATGTGCATGCGCGAGCTGTCCCCCCAACATTGAAGGAGCGTGCAAATGCTCCATTGTCGAAGTATCCCAAGCAGCTGCAAGCCCATTGGTCCATTTCCGATCTATGAATATTAATGAGCTCTCCCAAGAAAACTTGTTAACCTTTGCAAATTTAACAACTGGGAGCCTCCTGAAAAGCTACTTCTTTATCTCATGGTTTTTTCCTGAGGTTTTATTTCACTGTTCTTTTTGTTCAATGTTCATCAATAGGCAAAACAAATAATTATAGGTTATCCCATGACTTGGGCAGTATTTCCCCGTTATTGTGAGCGTGTCAGTGACTAGAGACTCGGTATCTTTCCAGAGGCGCTTTTTTAAAACGCATCTCATATTTTCCCTTCAAATGCCATTAAATTGCTATTTTCCCTCATTTTACCATATTTTCCTCATTTCGCCATATTTCCCTCATTTTGTCATATTTTCCCTCATTTTGGCATATTTTTCCTCATATCTTCCCAGATTTCCCAGGGAAACGAATCAGTATCAGGGGAAAAAAGTTACCTAGACATGGGACATTGGAATAATAGACTTTAACAAATATTGCAAGTTTAGTATAATGAACCAACTTGAAAATTATTATCATCCCAGGCGGAAACAAGTCAAACGACAGAGAACTTAACAGATATTTCTTCCGGAGTGAGTTGACCACATAAAGCAAAAAAGAAAAGAAAAGTGTCAGAAAAATTCAATTTTCTCCAATAATATTCCCTGCACCTATAATTTTTATGGAATAGTTAATTATTAGCCTTGACGAGCTAAGTTGAATTATTAACAAGTGATTCATTTAAAAATTTCACAACAGACAACAAGAAAACATAACCAAATTAAAGTTCTATTATATAATCTTTATAAACTGATGATTATGTAACATTGAGCAATTAATCTACATGCAAATCATGTTTTTATTACCATTATGCTATTATGTAATTAATGTCAACAATCTAACCTGGACTTAAATTTAGCAGCCTTCGGTTTTGTCTGCCTTTTACCATTGAGAAGATTATTGATCAATCTATCAACATTTATTAGGCCTATTTATCTATTTTTAAATCTATCTACCTATCTATCTATTTATTCTACATTGTATCTATTGTATATTTTATCTCTCTATTCTACATTTATCTGTTTTTTCTCCATATCTGTCTTCCTAATTTTTTGAAACAGTTACATAACTGCCTTTATACATTGAATATGAAATAAAAATAAAAGTTATGGTAACACTGCAAGTCCTTTGAAATGCTGCGCGAATTTCATGGCAGTGCCATTTACATATTAAAAGGAATTTTAAGAAGAGCTAGGAGATAGGTAGGCCTACATGTGGCATTTAGTGCATGGATTAGCATCATCATCTACATGAAAGACTAAAGGCTACATGCAAGTGTTGCTTAAAGGGCCAAGTAGCTACATGAAATAAATAGTTTGACAGATGGTCGCAAATAACGGAGAATGATCTATGAAACTTGCCGCAACACTCCAAGCAAGCTGAGCAGGTGCTGAGCACATACGCCACTGCTGTGGGTTAACTATAAATAGACGAGGGAAGCCCTCATTTTTTATGCAAGCTACGTCACACAGGATTCCCCTATAGCCTCGTTCTGACTAGATCTGCAGCCTTCATCATAACAAAATCTTGAGTTGTTTACCTGACATTGTTTCGCTCATTTATGCAATTAGAGAGTCTGTCTTGTTCCAAATTTATGTGGATTTGATAGTTTGATCACTCTAGAAGCGAATGGAACATATTTTAATGGAATCTTATGCAATTGGAGCAAGTATTTTGGTTGATTTTACAACTGCCTAGGAGGATCTGTAAACCTACTTGGCACAGTGCCAAATTCTGGAAATTTCTGTTTACAATCTACTGGGCTGCCAAATCCCAGGATATTTTACCTTGCCAAATAATTTTCTTGCATATGCAGCTGATGCAGCAGTGAGCACTAACTTTCACACAGCCAAGGTACATGTATTAAGACTGTTACATGAGAAGATATAGACATTTGTTCTGTATAGATGATTGACAAATAGACCTGTCAGTTTGTGGATTGATTTTATGCCTGCTGGGATAGTGCTGTATGCTGCATGTAGGCCAATGATCTGCATTATAACACTACAGCTGTTATAGTTAAATTGCTATTATTGATCTGCTATTCATAATCTGAGATTAATCTCAATCTGAAGATCTCTTCAAACTTCTTCATTAAAGACTTGAAATCCATATCCATCCATAATGCCAGGATTACTAGCACCCACCAACCCTCGTCTAGAAGGAGTCTATGATGTCATAGTCGACAATGATTGCACGTTCAACTACATCCTATGCAAGGTATACGATCCTGAAGATCCAAGTGACTTCAAGTATATCGTCAGAGGAACACTTCGGGCAGAATTCCACTGTAAGTATTTGGGAAAAATATTTAAAAAATATATTTGGAATGTTGTTTTTCATCTGGCATTTATAGACCAATTTATAAGCTACATCTTTGATTAGGAATTTCATTAAATGTTTTCTGAGGAAAGGTATGCTAATTTTATTTTGAACATATGTCATGGCTAAGGAAACCATGTTCCAGCTTAAGAAAAAAATCACTTTTATGTAAATCAATTTAGTAGCATCTAAATATGCTGGTATATATTAAGTGCCATTTCTTTTAATTTTCCAGCATGAAAAATTTCTTGAGAAATCCAAAATTTAATAGTTTATGAAAGTACATAAAATCATGTAATGAGGCGAAAAGATAATGCGTAATTTACTCACTGAAATATAAGAACTTACAAATTGGTTGACGACAGACAGAAAAACAACAATTTATCAAAAAAAGTATTGAATTTTTAAAATTAAAAATGAAATAGTGATACACATGAACTAGTGGGTAATTTGCGGTGTTACAACATATCTTTAATATGAACCATACTTATATAATATATAGTATGTCCATAACTTCAAATGTCACTGAAACCGTTATAGAAAACATTATTTGGCATAAAATTATAAAAGAGTTAATCATTCTATGGGGATACATATATCTGGTATATGTAATAATATTTATTTATATGATCTGTTCAATAGTGTTCATTGCAAACTGGTTGGACAGTTTTTTGGCTAAAAGATACATGTAGGTTGCAATAGCATTTACAAAATTTGAATAAATGTCTACTTGAAATGCATATTTGAAAGGAGGTTTTATGACTTGACATGCTCAAAATGCAAAAACATATCTGGAGAAACTAGCAATTTTAACATTGTGTATTTTTCAACCCAGTTGCTTCTTGTCACAGCCTAAAGGCTGCCAGGGTGAAATAAGCCGTCGTTATTCAGCTGATTGCTATGATTTGTTTTTAAAATTTAAGGCCTATATATTCATAACTGATTAAAGGCCTATATACACTATGGGAAGGAAAGCCTTCAAAACAGAGTGCCTATATATTAATCTAACATTAAACATTTATGTTGGCAGGGAAGTATTCTTAAAATAGCTTGTCCAACATCAAACAGGGCAATGTTCGATATATGGTTGAAGTGACATTAAAATTATGAGTTATCTGTTTGCATGTAAATTTAATCTCATTATCTATGTACAGCTGTGTTTTATCTCAATGTTCATCTCTGTGATTATCTCTTTGTTAACTTTCAGAAGTTCAGAACTACAAGCTAGATGGTCACAAATATTACAACTTTTTGAATTATTGATTTTCAAAGTCAAATGTCTTCAATGTGAGAGAGTATGATACATTGCACCTGACAAAAATGACTCTTGGGCTTATCTGAAATAATACTCAATGATGTGCACAATATTGAAATATCACAAATTCATTATTATTTGGCCCCAGAACAACACATGATACCAAGAAGGACACTTTATGCAACTTTAGCCTTGGAATTTACATTTTTCAGTTATTTTGATATAAATTTAAAACCAGGAATCCATACAGGCCAGTATGAGAAGTGTACTCGGACAAATAAACTTGACAAATCAAACAGCACAGTGGCCTCAGCATTATTAAAGTTCAATGAATTAATAGATTGTGTCCCCTATATAAACCAAGATCATGATATAATGTGCATCTCCTGACTAAACACTTGAAAACAATTTCATACAAATTGGAGGTCTTAGAATATAGAATTTTAAGAGTATACATGTGAATGCCTGAAATATCACTGTTCGGGGAAAAGCAATACCTGACATCTACAAAAAGTGTATCTATGATAATGGCAATGTCAAAACAAACTGATTTATCCAACACCTTCGTTTGTTTAAAAATATTGGGCAAGTTGTCAGGAAAGGTTGACTTCGTTATTGTACAATACTGAGAAATCAATATATTTTGTCCTTGACATACAGTCATACAATATTCATGCTATAGAGAGCATGGCCTAAGCCATGAACCTGTTATACATTTGTGAGCCCAGAATAGAGGTATTGGTTAACATGGGTCATTTGGGGTCAGGTGTAGCATTGAAACTGCATCTGTGCATTGCAGACATAAACTTGTTCGATTGTGACTGGCATGTGGATGGTAGAAGACAATACTGTATATATTTTTCATAATATCAAATTAAGACACTTGAAATTGTTATATTGAGTAATGTGTATATATTTTATTGCGTTGAATCATATGACAATTATATTCAATATTGATAATCATCGAGTGCGTTACACAGTATATAATGAGATCATGCGAAGGACAACAGAATCTAATTACCAATATCATATTGTTTACAACTGCATTATTGTCTATCGAAGGTCTACGTGTATTGACGCTTAAAAATGTTAAAGGTATCATGTGCATTTGACAATTATAATATAACTGGATTCAGGTAATTTCACCTTCAAACTATTCGAAGCTCTTAAAAGCTATTTGAGCCTTTTATACCCTGGCCTGATTGCAAATAAACACAGATGCTCCATCTAAAGAACTATATCTCTCATAACAAACAGTCATAATATTGCTATGACAAATTTGAATAAAAAATTAGCGGAGTCCATTTCTCTGAGTCTCAAAACTTGGGTTGAAAGCTCAAAAGCTTCAGAAACATGGTACATGTGTGATGTACCAGGCCTAAGTCCACAAAAGATGAGTATGTCATGGGGTCTGTTGGTTAGATATGACCTCTACTACATGCCTTGAACATCTATTTTCCAACCTGAAGCTTTTAATCACAAGAACTAGGCCAATTTCAAGGAAGGTCTAAACTGGTGGATGATGTGATATACTTGTATCAAACATAACTTCGCTCATTACTTCGTCTGACTTGTCAGTCTTTGGAACTTTTACAAACTTAACCAATTTGCCTTTACTCATTGCCCAAAACATGTTCATGATATCTTTACCAACTATTCAGTTTATTTGCCAAAAGTTTTGCCCTGGATCAGAATGACATGTATAACTAAAGGAACTTGGTACGACATACGAAAGGTGGTTCACTGGTTTGTGTTTTGAGGAGGTTACCACCTAGAGATTGAAGGCTGAAGGATGGGTTACCATGTTTGCTTGATAGTATTCTGCATCTGATCCAGGTTTGAACAATGTTATGTATCTGGGATCAAATTGACCGACTGAGAAGATCCTAGAAATGACGTTTTGAAACTTAAAGAGCCAAATGAACGCCCTGACACTTATGAAACATCCTGATTTCCAAACTGCTTGTCCCTGGTGCAGAATTTCATTATAACTTTAAGTGCACTCGAATTCACTTGAAATGTCATGCCAATGATTAGACTAATTCCTCATTTCATTTGCAGAGAATTTGAAATCGTGCCAACTGACTTTTAAGTCAGCGCATGCCCATTTCATGAATTGAATATTGACTGATCTTGTTTCTAATGCCGGCTAACCTTGTTGCTGTAGGTGGGAGAAAAAAGAAATAAGAAATATTTGCCTACAAAATGTCAACAATCCAACGTACAAAATATGGTCAGACATCTTTGACAGGATGCAAAGAGTGGTGGTATAAAATCTTGTGTTTGGTTTATATGTTAACGTAGTTATAACAATAATTTTGAATCTATAAAGAATGAAAAACTTCATTCTCAGTGTGATGGTTATCATTCTTACACATATATTCCTTTTTTTTATATTAATGGACGTAAATGGAAAATGATGTTAACACGATACTCTGTCTTGCCATTTTTAAACTCAATTCAAATTGTTTTAAACACTTGCGTCCAAGCCATAATTGCTATTTTATATACGTTTGTTTATGAAAAAATTCAGCATGACATAGTCCGTTAAGAAAATATATATCACTTACACCTTATGTTTACTTGAAATTCGGTTATAATTATCGAGAAATAAGTTAATATGTATATTATTACAATTTACAAAGATTGTGTGGACACCTTTGACAGCTGAATTGAATACGGTTATTATTTGAAAAAATTGAGAAGATTCTTATACTGTTGAAACAACTTAGAGAGTGATACACTTGATACAAGGATACATGTTTGCGTTTGGGAGCATTTATAAGCACATCTTAAAATACTTCTTATGAGCATGAGTCATTACACACTAACTACGGAGTATTCTACTTTGGTATACTGCGACATAAAGTGTACTGGTCCATGAGCAAAAAATCATACAGGGTCCCAGAGTTTACATACAGTGCAATCCAAAGAAAATCTTCAGAGCCTGAACCAATGTGGTGTGAACTGTCCAAATAGAGGTGGATGGTCTAGGTAGGGTTGGCATATTTCTAGACTAAGACACCTTGGGCTGCTGAGGGTTTTCAAAGGGTTGTACTGCGTCAAAACTTCTAGGAATTTTTACTTTATAATCCGCTATAACCCTAGTTTGACGTCCTTGTGAAGTACTAACGGGAACCGGTCTGTCATCTCAAAGTATTTCAACTGCACATGATTGTTCATCTTGGACTAGGGTGTGCACTTCGTATTCATTCGCACTTTTCACATAACATTTATATAAGGAGATCCTTACACACTCCCGTAGTCCGATATGACAATATATGTTTTTATACGGAACTGGAAAAAGGAAGCATTTATGGTTGTTCCTTCGACCCGCAACCCCAAAACAAAGGCCATCCCTTGTTCTGAGAAAGTTTTGCAGATTACTCAAGCAAATTTAGGAGTGACCGATGACCATAAATCTGACAAACAGTGAAAAGGCTGCAGAAGGGGTGGTTACACAGAGTTAACTGCCAGTATGCCGAATTGCCCATCTCTTGAACATTTCATTAAGTTATTGCATTACACAAAGGGTTTTCTGTAAGGACTACATGATTATGAAAATAACTGGATATTGGAGTTGCCTCAATTGCCCTCTTTATTAGCCACAACATAGACTTGATGAAAACCCCCTGGGTTATCTGTAGTGACTGTTTATTCACCTCTGCATTTACCAATCAAAACACTCAGTAACTTGTTTTGATATTTTATCATATAACCCTTGAATAACACATTGCCCTGAATTCCACTCACAATGACGCATTGCAGAATTAACCTTGGCTTGAACAACTGCATAACATGTTTAGTTTTCTACTTGAGAAAAAAAAACCCACATAAATGGCACAGAGCCATAAAACTTAATTCTTATCAGAACTGTACTGGCAAGCAACTAATTATGTATCTGAGACTTGTTTTAGTATAATACTCAATGGCCTCCCTTTGAAGCTATTCATGCAAATGAAGTTGATATGTCACAATATGTAGGCCTATGTGAGACATATTGTACATGTTAGGGATGCAAAATTCCCGGGAATTTTCGTTAGGGAAATTTTCCATGGAAAATTTCGGAAATTTATGGGAATTTATGGAAATATTCTGAAACATTGGGAATATTCGGAAATTTATCCGATCACTTGGGAAATTTCTGGGAATATAACTGGATTGGATAACAAGTGAGCTTGTTGAAGCTGTGAGTTTGTACTGAAGACCTTATTTCATCAAAGTCTGAAATGTATGGTGCAAATTATGGAGGTTATTAGCAACTCAAACAAGAATTGCACTTTTGAACTAAAGGACACACACTAAGCGAAATATTGAAAAATTTACAAAATTTTCACAATTAAGGTCTGTCTCCTTCATCATGTTGCCAATATTTATTGCTTGGTGTATTATCAAGTGATAAATTCATATTTGTACAACAAAAAACTTGACTTTGAGACTTTCAAAAATGTCAAGAAAATCCGAATTGAGACCAGTTGCTTTCTGCTGATATGATTGGGATTAAGAAGATGACACATGCAATTGCTGATATTACCTCCTTACCAGTTTGGCAAAGGAACTTTTATACACACTAGATTCCTAAATTTTGTGCAATTTGATTACATTTGCAGCAGAGTTCAAAAGCGTAGAAGTGCTAGACTATAGACTGTTATCTCCATGCACTGTACAGCATAGTGACAAAGTCAAACACTTCTGGGTGTGTACTTTAGACTTCTGATGGAAAAGTGTTCATCAAACATCCTTTAATTGGAAATTAAACCAATCACAAATATAACCCTCGGAATCAAACAGGTTCGTAAATTTCAATAAATTCCAACAATTTTACACAGGTCCCTACTTTGAAAAAAATATCTGTATCTGAAAACTGAGCCCAAAACATGTGATGGCCCGTTTATTATGGTTGACTTTTCCTTAGCACTGTCCCTCAATGAACAGGATTGCGCAAAAAAAATCTTGTTCAACAAGGTTTCCTTTGGTAAATACAGAATAATTTAGATTTTTACAAAGCAAAAAAAAAAATCCCAAAATTTTGCCTAAAAAGATTTTGAAATTTCCAACTCGAGAACAAATAGTAACGGATTTGACACTCGTTGCCAGACCAATATATGCAACCTTGATATCCAGGAAGACCTAATGACCACATACTGCCATACTGGCTATCAAAAGATAATGGCAGACATCCAAGTGACCACTATTAAAGTTGAATCCCACACTTGGCAAGAAATCTGAAATCCATGAGATATTCATGAAACTTTGCCAAAAAGTTCTTCAAAAAGAAAGCTTTCCAATGAAAAAAAAAATTGGCGGGCTATCCAACATAATTTTCGAACTATGATCTTTTCAAAATCTATGTCATTACATTAAAATACTTAAAAAAGTGTGGGATTTATACCGAAAAGCAGTGTCACTCGAACAATATCCATGAGATATTTATAGAAAATTAAAGGAATATAGCTGAAAATACAATTTATTGAAAAATAAGTCTTTGAAGGGGGGTTACCGATGTTTTTTGAGAGTTACGTGGTGTACAATATGAGAAAATTATGAAAAACAGTTCAACAAAAATAAGTCCCCCTTAAAATATACTTGAATATCTCAAAGATTCCTTCTCCGATTTTTATGAAAGATGGATTGGATTATAGGCCTGTATATCGACCCAAAATGTGTGCATTTATAGTTCGGTGCCATTATTCCTGGCTGAGCCAGCAGCCTTCGAGTGAGCCTACCCCTGTTTTCAAAATCTGTGGCTTTTCCAATGCATATGAACAATTTTACCAAGCGGGGGAGCCACCAGCTGGGACATTTTTGTTGAACTGTGGAGTACGATAGGTGGAGCAGCTGTATTCTGTGGGATTCAACTTTAACAGGACCAATGACAATTATATAAAGATATAAGCAGTTTATTTGAAAATTCCCAAAATTCCCGTAAGAATAAATTCCCGGAAATTTTCCATGGAAAATTTCCAATATTTCCGGAAATTTTCCCGGCCTTTGCATCCCTAGTACATGTTATGCAGTGAGACCGTTTATTGCCAATTATCTCTCATGCTCAAATAGATACATTTTATTTGGTCTAACATGGAAAATTCCTGTATAAATTGAATGTATGGGAATAATACCACTACTGAAACATGAGTTGATTGTCTCCAGAAGCTTTGAATAACATCAAGAGAGACAAAGGTTGATTTCGAAAATATGTCCTCTCAATCTCAAGGATTCTGCAAAGTAGACTATATAAGTTCTATTACATTTAGGGAGTCTTAAGGTTCTACAAAAACTATTTTAAGTGACCCAACACTACAAAAACTATAAGTGATCCTCAGCTTTCCAATAACAAGCCATTCCATCCTTGTATCAGAATGTTCAACAAATATGAAAAAGCAAAAAAAAAGTCAAATATAAGCGTTTTGCGAAACTATGAATGTCAAAATAGTTGTATGAATTCATAAAAAACTGAAATAGAAACCAAAATGATGGCAACAAACCAGACTGTTACAAAGGTGTACAATCTTGCGCTATGAGATATTAATTTTGAGTCTATTAATTGCATATAGTAGTATTACATATTGATGATGTATTAGTTGCCATAAGGAACAGATGTTGATACTCTCCTTGTCATTTCAGCTGACCTCTATGACGACATAGATCTGCAAATGGAGGAGTACGGCCTCATTTGTGAGTGCCTCGGAGGAGGAAGAATATTTCACGATGCCAAGAGACAGATCATTGAAGTCTTCGGCAGGTCACAGGTACAAACTTCAATTATGGGATTTTTAAAAAGATTTGTTTTGACGTTATTTGCCTGAAGCGATTGTAGATAAAATTTCATAAAAATAGGCCGAATAGTAGTAATTTATGTAGCGCCTCTTCCAGTACCCTATACTCAGAAGCGCTATAATTATGCTATTGTTATAACTTATAATGTTGTTTAAAATGTTGGGCCTATAACCACCAATTTCACCAATGAAGTTTATGATATCCATCTATGTATCTTGTTTTTGAAATACAATATACATCAACTTAGGAAGACAAGAAGAAGCAGTTTTGGCCTCGATTACCATTAATATTGTTATGATGAATGTAACTACTTTCATATATTTTTGTAACAGAAGTTTCTATGCTTCATACTTCTGACAAGTTAATACCTCGTCTAAGTTATTGAAATGTTGAAGCACTGCACTTAAGTTTATATTCATTGCAATATTATGTTCAATACTCATTGTAATAATTAATTAATTATTTTTCATTTCAGGGCTATGGTGCAGCCAACCACTCGCTGGCCGCCAGAATACTGGCCAAAGACTACCCGTTTTACAAAAGCATAATTTGGTCGGACAGCTAGGTGTCACTCCACACCTGCCACTTGTATATATGTCTCAAATTGCATAAATTTATACATGTTGTAAATTTGTATATATTTGTATATAGGGAGAACTTTAAAAGTTTTTATGTTATAACCAGAAATGCATTCATGGACATTGCTTTACATCGTTCACTAAATTTCAATTTAAATCCGAAACATGATCATGTCAAAATTTTAAAAAATGTTCATAAAAACAAATCTAGACCACATTGAAAAATAATTTATTCATCTCTTTTCAAAGTATAAATTTTTCATAACATTGGCTGAGAAACATATGTCACATTATTTATGATGTTGAAATTTAATAAAATATATTTTGAGTGAACAAATATAATTACTTGTGCAAGTTTTCATTCAAGATTGCATAAGCAGCTTAGTTTTTCCACATTGTAGATTGCTTCGTTTTTCTGTCTGACGGGACAAATGCAAATGGCTGCACTCAGAATGTCTCTTGTTTATGATGTGTTTTCTCAGAATATGAGTTCGTCTTTAAGGTATTTTATGGTGTAAACTTGGACTCTGCCATGTTTCTGGAATGTTATAGTTATGAGTTTTTGAGAAATGAAGGGACATATAAATTTCATGATTTGGTGAAATATCACTGACAACGTATTTCATGTGAAAAGCCGGAAGAGAATTTACTCAATATATGCAATTAATAACTTAAGCAGATGTACAAATGAAATGATACTTACTGCTGTTATCACTTGACTGGAGGTTTCCATCTTGAGGATGACCTTGTTTTTCTTGGAGACCTTGACCTCAATAATCTGGGTGACCTTGGCTCTTTATTGGACTTTGTCTTCTTGATTGCGTTCTCATCTGCTGATTCTTGGCTCTCCTCTGCAGATTCATAAATTGATTCTTGAGTTGAATTTGGAGCGTCACCAGCTTCTGTAGTTTCTTCTGCTGTATCTTGGGCAGCAGAGAAGTCTATGTTTGTTTCAGTATCGTCATATGAAGTTGGTTGTGGAAAACATATTGGCACAACTTGTAGACCTTCTGTATGATTTACATACGGTTCGGGCAGTTCCATTTTCTCAACACAACTTCGCTCAGGGGTGCTTTGTAATTTCTCCGATTGAATCGGCTGTTTGGTGAGATTTATTGGCTCCTCCATATTCTCGGAAGGAAGTTTTCTGTCCTGTGCCTGATTAAATGTCATCAATCCCTGGCATTTGGGTGATATGTTCTCATTCGTACAGTCAATAGGTTGGAACACCTCAAGGTGATCCATATTATTCTCAAAGGATGGTTCCTCTCCAATTGTTTGCAATGCAACATCATTCAGGATGCTTGATATAGACTTCTGCTCTTCAAGTGCATAACCTGCCAACGGCCGATTCAAACCAGAAATATCTGCTCCTTCGTTGGAATGGTCTGAATTATTCGGTGTCTTGGAATTTGCAGCAATACACAATGTGGAGAATGTGTGTGAGTCAACTGAAATAGATTCGGAGGGTATGCCCTGGCATTCGGTCTGCTCCATCTTCTCAAACTTGACTTCACTCTGCTCTTCACAAATGACTGAAGCATCTGAGTCTGAGGTCTGAGACTTTGGAATTGTGACAGGGTGGGAACTTTCTTGTTTTGGCAAATCTGAGGGTGTTAAGGTATTTTGTATTTCCTCATTTTCAAATTTACTCGTCAGCAAATCACACTGGACAGAAATGGAGGCAGTAGATGACTTTGGTGGACAGGGTCGGTCAGTCTGGGTGAACTTGTGAACAAATGTTGCTGACTTCAGGAGTTCACACTGGAGGCTTGTATCTTGGGTCTGAATCAAATCTCTTGAAGCGAATTGCTGAGAGAAGTCATCCCTTTCTGGCCAGGCCTTGAGTTGGTGAATCAAGAAAGGTGAGAGAGCAATATCTTCAGTGTGTTTCACTTTAATTGGAGGACTCAAGGGAGGAGTATTAGTGCATCTACAAATGCTACTCTCCTCAGGTGACAGACTACTATGCTCATTAGTACAGTCCCCTGTGGTGTCAGTTGACAGTCTATCTGAGGTGTGCTGTTTCTCCTCATTACTCATAGTGGCACAATTGTTTATGCTCATACCTGTAGTATTGTCTGGGATATCTTTACCAGAACTCCCATTTGGCATGGAGAATGCTTGGATATCAGAGCTCATTGTTGTAACCGGTTCAGTCCCAATACTAGTTGTAGGAAGCGAAATCACAGGTGAGCCCTTTACATTTTGAGATGATTGTTTCACTGAGATTTGATTCTTAGCACTTTCAACCAACTTTGACACCCTTGTAGAGGGTGTTTGGTTTAGCTGCTGCCTTTTGTCCATGGTGTATGACCTGTCTTTGCTTGGAACTGTGTTTGAGGGAGTAGTCATTGTTTGATGCTTCTCCACGACTAGAGACGAAGACCGTTTAGACGTCACAATTTTTTCATCTGCAGAGGAATTCTGTCTGTCACTTGATTTTTGAGTGGTTGTATCATTACGATGAGACATATCCAGGGAAGAGCGACGTTTCTTCGTATCAACGAGACATGGCAAGACAGAACTTGTAGATGTGCCAGAAGCAGCCAGCTTGTTAGCCTCTGAATTAATTTTTTCTTTTTCTTTGGCATCAATTGGATGAACACTTCTAAATGTTTCCTTGGTGTCTCTCCTGTTGGACCTGGCCGGTGTGCAGAAGTTGCTCTTATTCATACCTGTAACACGAGGGGTCCTATACTTGTCTGACTCTGATGTTCTTGTATCAGCATAACCCATGATGCATTCACTGTCCGAGACTTTATTTGGAATAGGTGTCTTGAATGCTGTTGAATTGCCTGAGTCCATCCTATCAATTCTGGAGGAGTTGCTGTGAACGGTCTTGTCTTTCCGAGCGGATTCAGGGTCGAACTTCTGCCTGTAATTGCTGTGGCATGTGAGGGCGCCATTCGAGTCTTTGTTCACTATTTGTGTAGAGCGTCTTACAGGAGATGTGTCTTTGCCATGCCTATCATCATTTGGTCGAGCCGCAACACTGCGATCTTGGGAGTCCTTGGTTTGCCTTGTGATTAGTGGCGTCTTTGAGAAGGAGAATGTCTTCTCTGCTCTCGATCTGTAATTTAATCCAGGAGTCCATTTGTCACCTGTGGGGTTACTCTTTATGTCCATTTTACACGAACCATCGTTGGCCTTCTTGGGTGTTTTGGGAAATGCATTCGCCATGCTTTCACAAGGACTACCTGGTGCATCAGATGCTTTGACATCATTAACGTCACAACTTTTGGCGTAGGTAGTTTCAGTACGGTGTCGCTTTGAAGGGCATACCAAAGAGAGGGGCTCGTCATTATTTTCTTGAAGTGTCGGAACCGTTGCCGCTCCCAACTGACCATCGTTATCCTTTCGTTCAGAACCATTTGAAATACACTCAGATGTGACTGACTGATCATCTCGCTTTTCTCCAGACAGAGCTTTGAAGGATAGATCTAAGGGTCCCTCTTCCTGGTCAATTTGGTTTTGTACCTGAATGAAACAGCCAGAACTACTAATCTGATACCAATGACCCCTAGTTGCTACATTAATTGATTTACTATGCAGTCACCCCACTATTACAGTGAAAGACTTATACAAGCTTTTACCAACTAATGATTATACACTGACTAGTATACATATTCAGGGTAAAGCTTTTCTAAAGTAGGTATTTTAGAACTGCTGAATTCTTCCACAGGTTTCAAATAAATTTTATTCAGGAGGGCATAGATTACAATTAGGCTACTTTTAAGCAACACACATGCATGACCAAGTCCACTTTTTCAGTTGCTAACAACCACTTGCTTGACGTAACACTCTAAATTGCCTGGTCAACTAAACCGCCTTCTGGATTAGAGCTAGTAGAGTGGTGTTCTGTTCTTTTTTCATCTAAAATTTTCTACCAGATTGTTACAGTCAAAGAATGACGACTACTTGTACATTTGGCTGTTTGTGGACATCAATTATGTCGCAACAAGCCCTGTACATTGCATTGAAATGAACTGGTAATTTGTCATTTGGCAACTTGTGACCGCAGTGGTGAGTGGTAAGACTTCTTGACTTTGGTTAATAGCATTGGAAGTATAGGGTATAACCTCACTGTCTGCTTATGATTTATAAAGAAAAACATGCCATAGATAGGGATTTTACCTTACAAGAAACATTCTAGTGCATTTCTGTGAGCACTATACAATGCCACAAAAATAACTTACAGTCCTTGTCATACTTACGTGGAATCTCAAGTTTTTTTTTCTATGCTGTTGAACTGTGATGTCAGAGATGACTCTATTCTAGCATTGCAATATATGTAAATTAACTACAAGCTGTGATGTCATTTCAAACTGGGTCAGATCCCCCAGCTTCTAGCCAATGTTGATCATCCTGAACTGAGCGTCACAGTTTCAACACAGTGTCAGAGTAAGAGTTTTATCTGGGATAGCCCCTACAACTACCTCATCACAGCTTGATAGGCAATGGGCTGACCGTAAACTACGTCATCACAGTTCTAACATTGATATATTGAAGGAAGCGTTACATTTTTGATCCCAATGATTTATCACAGCAATCACCAGTCTAATCCTACCAAATGGCAGCTTGGTGAGCATTCACAGTAGACAACTGTTGTAATCCCCACAGAGTTGTTTGATAAATCTACAGACTTGCTAACTTACAAGTTTAAACTTTGATGGAAGTTGGTATAAACAGAAGGCTTTGACAATTTGTTTGTAAACACATGGCTTATGTTATGTATATTTGTTCTGGCAGCCCATTGGCTGAGAGGCTGTGATGTCAAACTTGCATGGGTTTTCCCCAACCCAATTTTAACTCTGACACTGAGTTGAAACTGTGATGCTCAGTTTGGTGGATTCGCATTGGTTAGAAGCTGGGGAATCTGACCCAGTTTGAAATGACATCACAGCTTGTAGTTAATTTACATATATTGCAATGCTAGAATAGAGTCATCTCTGACATCACAGTTCAACAGCATAGAAAAAAAAACTTGAGATTCCATGTAAATATGACAAGGACTGTAAATTCTGACTAACTAATTAATACATTTTACAAACAAATTTTCCCAAGGAGAGACTGTATAAGAAACCCATCCATATCTGCATTTATCTTTTCATTGAAACTTACCAACTAAAGTTAGAAGGTACTGCGGAGGCTAATATAAGGAGAATTGGCCGCATGAGAGAGTCGGCCCACCTTTTTTTTCTTGCTAAAAAGTTATTAATAGTATTGATCTGTTGCTGCCTCTCAAGGTTACTCGCTTACTGTACAACAGTGTCGTATCTCAGATGTCGCTTTTAATGGAAACATCTGCGTTTCCGGTGAGCTGTTAGCAAAAATTGTTCTTAAGCATTAAAAAGTGAACTTGTAAATAAAATTAGTGAAGTTTTAATACTTATTAACTTACTTAGGTTTCGAGTAGGCTACTTATCAACAGATCATAAACTTACTTAGGTTTTGAGTAGGCTAGTTTAATATAAACAGATCAATATAACCAATATACTCTTGCTGTACCCAGGCCAACTTTCCCTGTATTCTGGTCATCTGTCTGCATGGAGAAGAGTTTTAAAAATTGCAATCTCCTGCCACAGAAAAGCTCGCACCTGAGTTGCAGATATAACCAGTTTTATACACAATCACAAATGCTATTTTTTCTTCCCTGTTATTTATAGCTACATCTTGACAGAGTCATATACATGTAAAAAGTGGGCCAACTCTCCTTAGCCTCCCTTACAGTGTGTATACACTATACAATGAAGATATACATACACACGCAGTACGTAATTTCACCTACCGTTTCTTGGCACATTGATAATTTGCTTGGAGAAGACTGCTCAGATTTAATAGATATAGTTTCTGGACCAACAGATTTTCCAATTGAATCTTGCCTTGATCTGCAAATTCTACTGCCCATTATTGGAAGATCAGGAGAGCCACTTGCAGCGTTAGCCTCTCTGGAAAAAAAGTCAGAATATCTAAATCTATATAAAAATTATGGTGCCAAAAACAGGCAAAAATCATTAATTTCTCCCAGTACAGAATTCCTTTACTGGATTCAGGAGAACATCAGTTTTGTTTGACTTACACAGGTTCCTGGATATTTAGTTGATCATTGGTCAGCGAGGTGGGCTGTTGTCTGTTGAACGCTTCATCATCTAAAATTTCGAAAGAATCAGAATCATCTGGAAACAAAACATTGTACAATTTGTATTCCCAGCATGCATTGGGAATTTGTAATATTGCAGCGTAATAAAACATGTGGCAAATATTTGTGCCAAACTGCCTAGAAACGCAGAACTATCATTATTTAGTCTAAACTAAACCTTACAATATTTACAGACACAAAAGCATAAAATATTTCAATATCAAAACATCAAAACACAAAAGTAACAGAAAAGGAAAAAAAGAGGAAGACTTCAACCACTTCATTCAAACAATCGATGTGATTTTCACCAGTAAAGAGCCAGAAATGTCAACAATTCCGTTCGCTTCTTGAATGTTAACTTCCGGACTCATTGATAATTGAATGAAGTGATGCGCATTCCAACTTTCAAAACAATAATCATAACTAGTAAAACTGTGCTTCAAATACATGTACATACTTTGGACATCCTCAGCAACTGCTGGTTCCGGAACGACGTTCAATGGCTCGGGTTTTCTTTCCGAAGGCTTCTTCAATTTGGATCTGACAGGCTCATCTCCCTGGTAGAGCTCTTTGATTCTTCTCTTGGATGCTGCGAAAGACAAAATGTTGGCTTGTAATGAAGCAGCGCAGTTCTTCAACTTTATACAACTGACTGAAATGATAAAGCTACCTCCACTGCAAGAAGACATACAGCAGGCATCAGTGGATATTTCAATGAAACTCGTAGAAGTAGTATGGTTGGTTTTTTGTGGTTTTACCGACTCGCTGGTCCTCTTTTTCAAAAACGAGTGACTCTTTAGCAGTTGTTTAGACAATCTCATTTTTCTCAATCAATTGACAAATAACTGGAACAGTCAATAACAAGACATATATATATATGGACAGATAATCTGAATATGAATTTCTAATAACACTAAAAGAATTGAAATAAATATGAAGTGGTAAAAAGATATTTACCAAAGATGTCAATATCCTTAGGATATGCTTTAGGTTGCTTCCAAAAGTTATCTGGCAAATTTTCTGTTGGCGAAGACGATTTGAGTTTCGTTGATTGAGTCTGAAAGCTGCATCCACTCCACAAACTGGATTTCTTGGGAACAAAATCCTGATTCACTGTTTTGAAACTTTGTTGGGAAGACCAGGCATGGCTTGCTGGAGTCTTGAATTGACTGCTTTTCATGGTATTATCCACAGCTTGGTCAATGATGTGGAATGCATGAGACTTGTATGAATGTATGAACGGTGTCTGCAATGTGAAAAAGAAAACTTTTATGATCAAATATCACATCATCACATTTTAAATGCAGTTTTAATAAATTGCAATATTTGGTAGAAATGAAATTATAACTAAGACAGTCTGTAATAACTATTTTCAAATCAAAATAATTGGCAAAAGATAGAAAATTGTACTATTATTGAATGAAAAAAGAAAAATACACTGTACAACACATAAATTATAACCAGGCTATATTTAATCTTTTGCATAAATATATATAAGCACTGACAGCAAATAACATGTCACATTTATGCATATTTATTCGACAAAAAGAAAATTTCAAAAGCAACATACACACCTCTTCCTCACACTCTGATTGAGTCAACTTCAACTTGGAAAGGCTGTCATTTTGTTGACTGCTGCTTTCAACTTTCTCTGACTGAAAAACACAAATGCAAAACTCACCATCAGACTAAATCTTGGACTGCTCTGGAAGTTGGCTTCAACTGACATTACTCCCAATCTTGCGCCACATGACTGTTATTCTCAAAAGCAAGCAGAAAATTGTAGTGTGTTGATGTGTTCCAAAAATAATTGTGAAAGCTTTAATAAACAGCGCAACCTTTAGGCATATAGAAATCAACGCAAATCTTGTCCGCACATATCTAGATATACAATCTCTGAATCTCCTTGTAATAAGTTATAGCAACAAATAATTCTTAGTGCCCTTCAATAAGTCACTATCATGAAAACTATACGTCAAAATGAAAATACACCTACTTGGTCAGCTCTTACCTGATGACTGACACTTTGAGAAGACAGAGGATACATTGAAGCAGCGGACCTTCTTCTGGGAAGAATTTGGTCAAGGGGTGTTCTGAGGTCATTTCTCCTGCTGCCAGGTCCAGGTCCCCACATGCCCTTCAGTTGATTCAGTTGCATTGGTTTACTGGCTACTTTTTCCTTCTGTGGATTTTGCAGCTGCTGTTCCTTTTTACTGAAAGAACATCAATGAGAACATATAGCAGGATTGCAAATCCAACCAAACATAATATTCCGCTTACTAAACAGTCAAGATTATGAGAGCTCATTACATTGTCAGATCTCTTGAAGAAATCTCTAAGACCTCTTCAAAACCTCCTGAGGACGAATGGGTTCCTGGTCGACTAATCACCCGACAGCCTACACTCAGATTTTGGAAAGGACAACCAAGATTTGCCAGTATACTTAACAGTTATAATAACAAGCTGGTTGGCAGTGACCGCCCTCCATGTGGCAAAGGATGGCCAAAATCTTACAACATATCCAGGACCCTGTGATGACTCTGGTGCACTTAAAACCACTCCAACAGCTCTTAATGATGTCTTATTAAGAGATCTCGCAGTGCATCAGACCAATGTGAGACGTCAGTGCTTTGGACCATAACTAGATATCCGCTTCTGGGTTTCACTCGTCTGCCAGATTTGGAAAACATTCACTTCAATAAAATATGATGTTGGAATTCAGTACAAACCTTTCTTTTGCATCCAGCAATGGTATTTTTGAAATGCACTTGATTGGAGAAACATCACTCAACTCCACGTGTTCCATTCTTCTACCTGCAGTCGGTTTCGCTTGGTCAAGATCGACTTTGTTCACCTTTGTTCCTTCTGCATTAAAGTTTATTTTTTAGTCATTAAGAGAAACAATTGTTTTTTTCCCCTGTAAGAATTGTTTGAAAGAGCTGTTCATTACAAGCACAATAAAATAAGAACGGAAGGGTTAAATTTCAAAAGGTTAACTACTAAACTAGCATTTACAAGGTGCAGCTGAAAAGTGTTGTCATAGTATCATACAAAGTTTACAATAATTAATCAATACTAAACCCCAGTCAAAAGGTTTAAGAACATTAGGAATTTTGTTACCAACCAAATAAATCAATTTTAAATGTTTAAAGTTGACTTACGCAGTGGCTTGTTGGCATGCATCTTGCGAATTGCATTCAAAGACAAAATATCTTGACTGACACCACTCCGAGACTTCATTGTGGCAATGGCTTTTGCTACCTTTGTTGTAAAACGTTTCTTCTCAAAGAATTCCTGCAGAAATAATATTTATTATGATAAAAATTAATGGGGCTCGGAGTTAACCGTATTTATTTTACAGTAACGGTGACAGTAGTAACATTTTAGGACACCATGGACATGAAAAAGTATATATTTTGAGTAGGCGACATCTTTAAAGTAATTTTGTTTCTCAATCAAACAACAATATGTTGAGAAATACCCAAACAGAAATCATTTTATCTCAATACTGCCCAGAGAGTATTTATTTATTTCACTGGAACATGGCAAGAAATTATTAGTTAAAAAAATTCCAATGTGATTGTCAGAAGCTGCACAAGGAGATGGACTATAAAACCTCAACGCTACTCCTTGAAGAAGGATCGAGGTTCTCCGGAATGAGAGGAGGAAACTAAGTTGAAGAAGAAGAAGAAGCCCCCTCTCCGGAGATCTAATGGCTGCCCCATAATACAATGCAGAGTATCAAATTTAGAAAGCAAAGTCCCTTTTTCGTCACGGTCCAAAGAATTGAAGCATCAATGCTATCAAGATGGTCGGAGAAGTGTATTCATAACTCAGGACACAACTGATTAGATAATTCTGTCACATCAACTGATAACTGACTAAACTTTAGCTTTGCAAATCAAAAATTGAACTTATTTTGTCAAACATCCACGTTGGCAGGTGAGTTTCTTTTGTCCTATATTGCAATAACAAAATCTAATTTGCAAATTAAATTTCTTTGATATAAATTAGAGCAGAGGGGCAACAATTACATCTCCAGGGGGAGGCTTGAAGTTGGCAAAGTAAATACAATTCTTGGCAGTCCGGAAATAACTAATTTCTGGTGGGGGTATTTTTTAACTAATGGTGTCTCTTGATTTAGAAACGAATATATTCAAGGACATCACATGCTCCAAATAAATATTTGCTGTCACATGTACTGTGAAATAAATTATTTCCTGTTGAGGAAAACTCCAACCTCTCCCCCTCCCCCTCCCCCTCCTTGAATATCTAATGTTGCCCCCTATTAAGGGCTAATAAGGATTTTACATTGTTTTACCTTTACCGCAGGAAGACGAAAGTTTTTTTTTTGTGCGCAACAACCTTTTTTTTCACAATCTTAAGATAAGCCATATATTATCGATTATGGGCAATCTAAACGGTTCAACAAAAATAAGTGCCCCTTTGAATAGACTTTCATATCTGCTCATATCTCAAAGATTCCATTTCTGATTTTTATGAAAGTTGGCTGAATTATAGCCCTGTATATATCGACCCTAAATCTGCGTATTTGTAGCTGAGTGGCATTTTTCCTAGCTGAGTCAGCAGCCTTCGAGTGAGCCTACCCCTGTTTTCAAAAATCTGTGGCTTTTCCAACGGATGTGACTGATATCACCAAGCGGAGGAGCCACCGGCCTGGGCTTATTTCATCAAGTGACTGGAGAATATTCGTTTATCAATCAATTAAGTAGACAATTGAGGACTTCTTTTGTAACATTTTTACTGTTCAGGTTCTTGGATGACATAAAAAATAATTTGTTTGAGCACCTTTTGGTAAAAAAAATTTTGGACAAGAAAACCTACAAATTTTTGAAAAGAGGGGTATGCGCACTCAGGGTCCAATGATGCCACAAATACACGGGAACAATTTCAGTATGAGAGCCTATAAACTGATTAACTTTCACAGAAATTGGAAAAGAGGTCTTCGAGATGTTCGAGTTTTCGTAAAGCATGTATAGTAAAGGGGGACCGTTTTTTGTTGAACTGAAACATCTTGGGGGTAATGTATTATTGGGACATTGGGGCTTTCTGCTCTATCTTTTTCAGACATTTGCCAAATTATAATTGGCAAATTAATTTAATGCTGCCATATTTTTAAAATTTTAGGGAGGTACCTGTCTATAAATTTCACTTAATGAATTATTATACCTGTTTAATTGTTTAGCATTTAGGGGGCGACCATTTATAATATCCAGGGGGTGCTTTCAGAAAGTTCTATTATTGATTGCTATTTTGTTTAGGTTTTTTAACATGTTAAACAGCCTGTAGGCCTACAAATCTACAATGTACACATTTTTTTGGGACTTTTCATCACCTTTTGTTGCTTTCTCTCATCTCTCATTCTCATTCGATTCCTGGCACCACCCATCCAGTTCATTTTTCAAGATTTAAGGCCGGTTTTTCAACTTTTTCAAAAATTTGATTTGTTTCAGCTAAGCAGACGACATCCACTGGTCCCCTGATAATACGTCATTAATTGGAAGGCAAATAAAAATCACCAGACCAGTCAAAGACAAAGGTCAAGGGCACTGCCGCAAAGTCACGTGATTTCAACATGGCGGATGGCAGGAGTTGACAAGCAAAACTGAAGTGGCTTACATTTTGACTGTTTTAACACCTCAAACGTCAAAATGAGCTTGTCAAAAATTGTCAAGAAAGACTACTTGTCGAGACTGAAGAGTCCCAAGGTGGCTGGAGGGATTGTTGTCGCTCTGGCGGCCTATTACGGCATAAGGAAACTTAGGAACTCAAGACAAAAACAAACAGAAAATGGGCACCTTGCAAATGGAAACGTCACACAGAAGAAACCCGGTGGCATAGCAGTAAACAGACAGTTCTTTAGACAATTGAAAGCCCTGTTGAAAATTATCATTCCATCAGTAGCATCAAAGGAGTTTGTTTTATTGGTATTGCACACACTGTCATTAGTATCAAGAACTTTCATTTCTCTCTATGTTGCTAAGCTTGATGGTGGAATTGTGAAAACTATTGTTCAGAAAGATGTTAGGAAATTTATCATTATGTTGTCTCTTTGGCTTGGGATAGCCATCCCAGCCACGTTTGCCAACAGTCTCATTAGGTTCTTGGAAAGTCAACTTGCCCTTGCATTTAGAACTAGACTCGTTAACCATGCATACAAGCAGTATTTTCAAGAGCAGACATACTACAAAGTCTCAAATCTCGACGGCAGATTATCAAATGCTGACCAATGTCTGACAGAAGACATCAGCTCGTTTACGACAGCTTTAGCACATCTCTATTCCCATCTCACGAAACCCATCTTGGACGTCGCAATGGTCAGTTTCACTCTTCATTCGTTGGCATCAAGTCGAGGAGCACAATCTGGCATCCCAACGATCATTGCTTCAGTTGTCATCGTTTTGACTGCAAAAACTCTTCGTTCGATCTCACCAAAATTCGGCAAACTTGTTGCTGAGGAAGCAAGAAAAAAAGGTTATCTGCGATACGTCCACTCCAGAATCATTGCCAATGCTGAAGAGATTGCCTTTTATGGTGGACATGAGGTTGGTAATTCTCTTCTAAGACCTGAGAATTTGATCATAACTCTTAAAGGTGAAAGCAAAATAATTATCCGTACAATTTGATTATAGTGATTACAGATAACTGAATTACTAACTACACATTAAATATCAATATGGCGTTTTTGCTTTATGAAAAGATTTATTTTTGACTCAACGGTAATAGTCTAGAATGCTATTATAAATTTAAGAGTGCAATAAACATATGATAAACATAAAGTAAATATTATAAATATTCATCTCGCCATTGCTGCACTATAAATGTTTAGTTTGCAACTTACAAATTTATTCTGGTACTTTCAGGTGGAACACGGAATGCTTCGTAAATCTTACCAAGCACTTGCATCACAGATGAATCTGATTTACTGGAAACGTCTGTGGTACATCCAGATGGAACAGTTTCTTACCAAATACATCTGGAGTGCCAGTGGACTAGTGATGGTAGCTATTCCTATAATTGCAACAAAGGCAAGAAATATTGATGGTGCGTATATATTATTTTTGTGCTGCGCATTTGCAATATAGAGCTGTATGTGTTTGAAGTTAGTTCTGTTAATGGGTTAATTAGGCCTACATACTATACAGAACTTAGTTGGTATCTGGGTTCCAATTACTGGGTTTGATCCCAGCTTTGGTCGGGTCACATGGACCTATGTTGGATGGCTGTTTCAATCATCCTTTGCTTCATTGCTGTGTCTTCCTTCTCTCTTCATTGGCCTACCATAGTGCATAAAAACAGGACGTGGGCCTCAATCATGGTCATCCATCCACAGTGTTCCAGCCAGAATTTTTTTTGGGCATGCAAATTTCTTGAAAAGGCGGGCACTTTCCACATTTCGAAGGCACTTTTCCATCGTGAAGACCCATATTTGCTCGTTGTTGTGCATTTTACCCTAAAAATGGGCATGGTGCACAAGAAGTTGGGCATGGTACACAAGACGTTGGGCATGGTGCACAAGAAGTTGGGCACGGTGCTGCGCCATGCTCAAATAGCCTCGCTGGAACACTGCATCCATGGTCTTAAGTACTATAATCATCTGTTGCAGCAAATTCTAGATCTGTATTAGCCTTGCAACTTGCTTCAAATTAAGTTCATGGAGTGACAGCAGCAAGTTGCTGCTGTCACTCCATGAACTTAATTTGAAGCAAGTTGCGTGCCATTGTGATTTTAAGATTGTAGCTTTAATAGTGATAATATAAATCTATATTGATGGATATTTCTCTTGAATTCACATTTTATAGGAACTTTAGTAGACGACCTGCCTGATGGTGGAGTCAGTGAAAGGACAGAATCTTTCACAACTGCCCGCAATCTACTTGTGTCAGCTGCCGATGCTATAGAAAGAATGATGTCTTCCTACAAAGAGGTTAGTCTGGTTTTTTCCATCCATATTTAAATTAAAAGCAGATGTTTTCATTATTATATTAACCAAATGGTCCAAACCCTCTTACTTGTCGAGCAAACTAATTTGAAACCAATTCATGTCCGCTGAGCATTTTCTGGAAATAAGTCATTTAGTAGAATCGCATGGTCTTAATCTTATACATGATTGATTTATGTTCTATATCAATAAATATTGTATTTTGTACTTATAGAACTTAGCTAGAAGGATGCCTAAAGATTGTAGAATAAACTATTATAAAGCCTCCATTGACTCATCTTCACAGAATATCATTAGCCTTATCCTATTCTTATTCAGATCACAGAATTGGCTGGATACACTGCCAGAGTTGCCGACATGTTCCAAGTTTTCGAAGACATGAAGAATGCCAAATACAAGCGTACCATGGTGACTGACAAACCCTCCAAGGCTGCCCACCAGAAGATGACCACAGAGGTCATCGCGGGTCAAGTGAAAATCACTGCCAAAAATATGGAACTGACGGATGTCCCGGTCGTTACTCCCAACGGAGATATTGTTGTGCCTAGTCTTTCCTTTAAGGTAGAAATGATTAAATATACATCATATTACGTATAGCTTAAGTTAATAGGATATTTTTATGAAAGGGAGTAATTTGGTCTGATGAAAGTTAATTGTGGAAATTATTAATTTATTATGCACTATTTTGACTCATGTGGTGAGCTCCTGGTTCAAATTAATGAAATTTTGCCAGAGATACGCTTATATTGTGAAATTCAAGAGGGAAAATAATATCCACTGGTGCTGAGGGGTAGTTAAACACAAACTCACTACACTTCACTGCTTCATTTTCTAATTCAGTTTGGTGTGGTTCAATTAGCTTCTAAAGTTGTAAATAACTTTCTTTTGATTTACAAACAAATAATTTTTCTTTAAAAGATGGACACGAACACCCATCTGCTGATCACTGGACCCAATGGTTGTGGCAAGAGTTCTTTGTTCCGTATTTTGAGTGGACTGTGGCCGGTGTACAGAGGCAAGATTTCCAGGCCACCAACGTCCCACATGTTCTATATTCCACAAAGGTGAGATTCAGAATATTGTTTAATACCACTTCAGAAATTTAGTTCAGGTAGAGGATATTTTAACGGATTTAGGAAATAACATCAAAATGCTAAAATTTACCAACATTTTTATGCCTCGGTCTCTGTGGTATGATACACAACATGAAAATATTATACTTCAAGGCCTATGATCATTTTAAAAAGTCATTCCATTAGGCCACACATAATTGATTCTTAGCTTCGCGGACGCACCGACACAATAGATTTTCTGCCGATGGAAAAAAACATAGAAAAAAAAATTCTTTTTTGACACTATAAAAAAAATTTTTTAATCTTTTTTTTTTCGTCCTACCGACCGACCCCAGAAGAAGTGCCTTGAGAAGATTCGAGAAGCTAAAGAACAATTATGTGTGGCCTTACATGTTTAACAAAATATTTTGTCCAGTTTCCATTTCAAGTTCATAATAGTAGGCCTTAGCACTAAAGTGGATGGCCTAGTTGTTCATGTGACACTCTTACAAGTACACTTAATACCGATCTTTCGCGTATAAAATGGTACTTGTGCTTACTGGAAATCACAGTATGTTCATCATACTTTTTTTCATACTTTTTGCAGGCCCTACATGTCCATCGGAAGTCTCCGAGACCAAGTGATTTATCCGGATTCCGTAGAAGTCTTGAAATCCAAGGGATTCACAGATAGACATCTTGATGAGATTCTGAAAATTGTCCATCTGGAACACATCATTGCCAGAGAAGGAGGTAGGCGAATTTACTGTTTGATCGAAGAAATTTAATATTTACAACAAGTTCTTTCCTGAAAGGGTTTAGTCTTGCTCTTTTGAGTCTGCAGTGTTTCAAATTGTCAAGCGTCAAAAGCTGAGAAGTATGTATTGTATGTAGCTTATTCTTCTGTAGATAAGGCGTCACATCTCATTCATAATACCATCACACTGATTTAGAGAGAAATGCCAAAGTATTCCAAGAAATAAAATGAAATAAACCTAAACTATTTTTCAGAAATGAATCTATGTATTCAAAATTTTCAAATGTAATATATTGCTTAGTACTCCATATAAAATAATGGAGAAATTGAATTATGGCATGACTAATTATAAGGACTGGCATTATTTTGATTCAGATTCAATTGACTTTTTTTTGCCATATTTTAATTAGTTATAAATCTCATTTTAAATTCAGGTTGGGATGCAGAGGCAGACTGGAAAGACGTCTTGTCAGGAGGAGAAAAGCAGAGGATGGGGATGGCTCGATTGTTCTACCACAAGTAAGCTCAATTTTCTTAAAACTAGTATGTCGCCAAATTAAAATGATGTCCAAAAGAAAGATTAGAGGCATATTAAACTATTCTATCTGCCTAATTGACCTGACCATGTTGACTGTCATTCTATTGAAGCTCAATAAATGAAGATAGATTCCTTTTCATGCCTTGGAAAAGTCTTGTTTTGTTTACAAATCTAGCAATGTGGGGCTCTCCTTAAGTAGCATAATATCACTATTTGCTAACATTTCCAATAAATATTTTTGGTCAACTCATAACTTAAAGCTCTAGTGTCTCAAGTCAATGAAGTGCCCATAGTCCCTTTTCTGGGACATGGACAAAATAGAAAATAACTCTTTAGAAGTTGGTGGACAAAAAGTCTGTGTGCACTGCGTAACCTTGTTACCTATATATACAATTTATACATGCAGATGCTGATCTGAAGATAAGATTTTTGTAGGGTTGATCAAGATATAACAATGGTTCTTGACCTCGGTTGCATAACAGATAGCCCCTGATCATATGTCAGAAGGCTTGTCTGAAATTTGCCGAAGTTTTATCTTCCCCCAAAGATAATTATAGATTGTTTGATACACTTTCTACTGATAAAAATTCCTCATATAAAAGAGAAATACATTTTTAACATTCAAATAAAATATATAAATTTTGCTATTGTCAGTTCTTGTTATCAACAGTGTAGGACATTATAGATCATGATCTCGTAGTATTCCACTTGGTGATAGAACTGACAAGCATTCGATAAGATAACAGATATGGCACAAAATGTCTTCTTCTTTTTGTGGTAAAAAAATAGGACAATCATAATTGTATTGTTTATATGGTGAGGTCTTTTGTAACCTCCCTTGTTCAATTCAGTTGGACCCCCAAAAAAATGGTTAAACTCAAAGTGTATTTTTATCAACATTTTTTTGACAATTACTGTTTAAAGTAAAATGACTAGTTATACTGCAAGCTTACCTGGAGTTTCATTTGACAAAACTTAGCACTTGTGGATGTATTTATAAATACTCTTTGAACTGCCTGTGTTACCTTGTCGGGTTAGGCCACACATAATTGATTCTTAGCTTCGCGAACCCGCTGACACAATAGATATCCTACCAATGGAAAAAAAAAATTGAAAAAAAAAAAAAAAATTTTTTTTGACATTGTAAAATTTTTTTTTTCACCTTTTTTGTTTGTCGTCCTACCGACCGACCCTAGAAAAAGTGCCTTGAGAGGATCCGAGAAGCTAAAGGTCAAATATGTGTAGCCTTACAGCAGGTCGCAAATAGTGTGTACTCCTTTGAGGCTCTGGATGGAGTTCTGTGTCCCCATGTTCCTTGGCCATTTTACTTTTGAATTCCTTGTCCCTGATACACCCCCATCCAGGGCCTCTACTTTGCATGGGACTGTTTCCGATATAGTTTAAACAAGGCCTTTAAAAAATTGAAGGACAAACGAGGATCGCCAAAACAATTCTTTATTATCATGATTATTAACTTGCTGTACATTTATGTAATAAATGTTTGTACTTTTTCTCAAACAGGCCACAATTTGCTCTCCTGGACGAATGCACAAGCGCAGTGTCCATAGATGTAGAGAGCAAAATCTACCATGCCGCAAAGGACGCAGGAATTACTCTTCTCACCATCACTCACAGGCCGTCATTGTGGTTAGTATTCTTCTGTCCGTTTATCTATCTTGTATCAAATATATTTCTATTTCAATCTGTCTTTCTGCCTATTTAGTAATCTTTCTATCTTTATATCCATCTTTTTTCTTGGTATCTATATTTATCATACCTTTATCTAGCTACTGGCACCGAGAGATAATTAATTTATAAATAGACTATCTGAATTGTTCTGCAATCTGGAGATGAATCTGTAAGTTGACCGATATGTTTTGAAGATTCTTTGCAGTTCACTTCAGTGCAAATTTTATCTGAATTTATCGAAAAAACCTGAATGCACTATGTAACCTCTCATATATAAATTCTACTGGATTCTATGTAATTTGAGCATACAGACTTGCATGGTTCTTTTAATTTGACAGACCTGGCGTCGGCCTGTAGGCTTACTACGGTTGTCTCTGCCTGTCCTATTAGGCCGTACAAGTAAATACAGGACGTAAAGCCCTACTACTCACCCAGGCCCTATTAAATTGTCCAGAATTGCGTCTTGAACATTACGGTCAGGATTATTTGTTATATAAAAATATTCTACTATTTTCAGGAAATTCCACACGCATCTTCTGCAGTTTGACGGAGAGGGTGGCTGGAGACTGGAACAGTTGGATTCCAGCACCCGACTGACTTTGAGGGAGGAGAAAGAGAGACTGGAGAATCAATTAGCCGGAGTTCCTAAGATGTCCACCAGGTTACGAGAACTTTGTTCCATCTTGGGAGAAGATTCTGTGTTGCTGGAAAACACAGAAGAGGGAGCTAGCGACAATAGCGAAGAAAACTAACACTAGGGATTTTGTGAGAACAATGTATTTTATCGAATACTTGCGAATACAGGTTCTTCTGTGTTACGAACCACCTCTGTGAAAGATTTTTTTAGCTTGGTGGTCTTGCAAAAGAGTACAGGTTCTCCTAAGGGACTTTCGCCATGATATAAGCTTGTACAGAAGGGAACGAGGCTGTACTTTATAGTCTTTCTACAGAGACAGTTGTGTATGGCAGGGACCACAGTACACAGATTAATAATGCAATTGAGAAATTGTAATACACAATTAATGTATGATTTATACCCATTTTAGGCATATCGTATGATTTCGATGATATATTATGTTCCTACTCTAATAGAATGACCAAAATTTAAGATGCCAGTTCTATAAGCAGCAATGCTTTCCTGATTTCCAAAACTTAATCATGTTAATGTTTGAAATAACTAAATAAATAAATAAATTGGGTTTTCTTATGATGGTTTTATCTAAGCGTTTTCATCAGTGTAATTGTTATTAATGTGAGTTGGTCACAAATGTAACTTAAAGCCAGATATTTAATCATTTATAGAATGATTTTTTCCCTTTTTGTTGAAGGATAAAAAGTTTAAAGTTCAAAATATTATATAGATGAACCAAAAAATGCTTTTGTATTTAGATATATATCTTGTGTACATTGTACGCATTTTGGGTCTTTGAATTTCATCTTAGTGGCATAGGCCATGGATATACCTTCTTACAGTTCAATTGAACTTATTTTTTATCTCATACTCTTACATAAGTCACATGTTGCGATTTTATCAAAAATTTAATATCGGCTATTTTTGAATTTTTGAGTGGCACATTACACTAGAGAACACACATGAAAAATGAGAAATATTTCCCATCAATTCAATACTGCTGAAATTCAAATAATTGGTTATTATTTCATTTTTATTTTATGGACAATAAATTGTGTGAAACCATAATATTATGTTACTAAAATTTTGTAAGACTCGCTAAAGTTGGAAAGATTATTTCCATAATATATTAATGTTTTAATTCTTCATACTGCCATGATTCAAATTATGCATTTAAAATTGTCTCAAAGCTTTGGCGACTATGAAAAAATTAGACATTTAATTGTGAAATGAAAAATCTGTACTCATGGTCTCTCTGCTTTAGAATGTAATGAGTTATTACATTTTTCAGATTCATATATTTGAGGTTGCGCTTTGTCAATATTGTATTTTATGCCATGATCAACAGGTACTGCATTGTTTTTCTTTGGCAATTTTTGACATTCATGAAATTTTCTCTGCATGAATTAAATTACAAGATTTTGTACTCATAAGAAATATTTATTGATTATTATAGAATTGTATTTTTCACAAATTTTTACCTTAACTGTGATTAACCACTAGTCATTATGACTGTTTGACTGACCATGATCATATTAATAACTATTTTCATCAAACATTTTATTAAGTCGATTTATAGATATTGTAGAAGTTTTGATTTACCAAGTGGGTCATTCCATGTCAGATCAACAAGTGGCTTCCACCACCCCGTCTGCGAATTGGCTGAAAAAATTATATGTTGTTTGATGCCTCAAAGGATGAACTTCCTGAAAGTTTCAGCTCAATCGGGTAATTTTTCATGATTTGGCTGAATTTTGAAAATTGCTCAATTTACCAGTTTTTCAGGCATCGTTTTGACCACAATTACATTGTTAGCTCAATAAATCACTTAATACTCAACCTTGAGCTTTGAAATTCGGGATCTACACTATCGGGACTATGGAAAAGAATCTTTGGTAGACATTTATTGTTTTTCTAAAACGATAATGCAACCGTGGTCTTGTTAAATCCCCCCCTCCAAAATCAATGTTCACCACAAAAAAATTCAAATCTCCTATAGGTATTCCGGGTATAGATACAAAATTCCTAGGATATATTCTACATATGTATGGTCAAATAATAGTTGAAAATTGGAGATGTGTTCAGCCTCATTTTTTTAGTATACATTTTTGAAAAATATTGTATATTTTTCAGTATGTAAAAGACAAATCTAGCTGGAACTCAAGAGGTACATGTGACACATCCCTGAAAGTTTCCTATTATCTTTCACATCCATAGGGCATAATACAGAAAAAAATTCAGGAATACGTTCTGCTTACTTTCGGTTCCTCGGAATTTTGAATATTATTCTGTCTGTAACATCGATGCAACTGTTGAGTAGACCTTCTGCAAAAGGTATCATAGACACAGCTTTTAAACTTCTCAGGTATATTCTACATATGTATTGTCAAATAATAGTTGAAAATTGGAAATGTGTTCAGCCTCATTTTTTTTAATAAATTTTCGAAAAATACTATATATTTGTGTTATGTCTAAAACAAAATTAGCTGGATTGCAAGCGGTATAGGTTGCACATCTCTGAAACTTTCCTATTATCTCTCCCATATATAGGGTATAATACAGAAAATAATTCAGGAATATGTTCAGCTTACTTTAGGTTCCTCTGAATTTTGAATATTATTCTGTCTGTAATAATATTAAAAATTCAGAGGAATCTAAAGTAAGCTGAGAATAGTCCTGAATTCGTTTCTGTATCATATTCTACAGTTATGAAAGCTAATAGGAAAGTTTCAGAGATGTGCCACCGATACCACTTGCAATCCAGCTAATTTTGTTTTTGACATAACACAAATATATAATATTTTTCGAAAATTTATTTTAAAAAAATGAGGCTGAACACATCTCCAATTTTCAACTATTATTTGACAATACATATGTAGAGTATACCTGAGAAGTTTAAAAGCTGTGTCTATGATACCTTTTGCAGAAGGTCTACTCAACAGTTGCATTGCTGTTACAGACAGAATAATATTCAAAATTCCGAGGAACCAAAAGTAAGCTGAACATGTTCCTGAATTTTTTTCTGTATTATGCCCTATGGATGTGAAAGATAATAGGAAACTTTCAGGGATGTGTCACATGTACCTCTTGAGTTCCAGCTAGTTTTGTCTTTTACATACTGAAAAATATACAATATTTTTCAAAAAATTATATTAAAAAAACGAGGCTGAACACATCTCCAATTTTCAACTATTATTTGACCATACATATGTAGAATATATCCTAGGAATTTTGTATCTATACCCGGAATACCTATAGGAGATTTGAATTTTTTTGTGGTGAACATTTATTTTTGAGGGGGGGATTTAACAAGGCCATAGCTTCGTGATCGTTATAGCAAAACAGTAAATGTCTATCAAAGATCCTTTGCCATTGTCCAGTAAGTGTAGATCCCGAATTTCAAAGCTCAAAGTTAAGTATTAGGTGATTTATTGAGCAAACAGTGTAATTGTGGTCAAAACGACGCCTGAAAAACTGGTAAAATGAGCAATTTTCAAACCTCAGCCAAATCATGAAAAATTGACCGATTGAGCTGAAATTTTCAGGAAGTTCATCTTTTGAGACGTCAAACAACATATAATTTTTTCAGCCAATTCGCAGACGGGGTGGTGGAAAATTTCTCGAAAATCTGATGATTTGACATGGAATGACCCAAGTACATTTAGATATTTTCTTGGTTCCAATTTACATAAGCATGCCATGAGATGATTACAATTCATGTCTTTGTTTTGTTTTTTTTTTGCTTTTTGTACAAGTATTCTTCTTAATTAAAAGCTCCCTGAAATGAATATATTTTATTTATGAAGGTCAGCCTTAACCCCTGAAAGGCGCTTATGTGGTATACTGATTGAATTTACCTATATTTTCTCACAACTATGATATAAAGGGATATTTTGGTCAGGTATCACAGGGGATTGAACAAATTAATCATTGAAACACAAGATATTTTTATTTACTTCAGTTAATAAAAATCTGTCTTTAACTTAATAAATGCTTTGCTGAAGGTCTTTAAAATATTTTTATTCTTAACTGCTTCAGCGAGATATAACCACAAAATGTGATGTTCACACCACGTTATTACTTCTGCCCATGTCATGGCAGGTCTTGACATATTAACATAAAGAGCTACAGAGCCAGTGAGGAGAAAACTATTGATTGTTAAAATGTTTGATTGATGTTCGCACCAGAATTTATATGTTTGTTACTTGCATACATTTGTAAATTATAAATGTTGTTTCGTCCATTGTTATTGAATAACTTGAAAAAAGATTTATACATGACCTATCATGTATTGATCTTTTAAAAATTGCTAAATTATGTATGTTTCTATTGACACTTGTCTCAAATAAATCTACTATTGTATTGATGCATGTATTTTATACTTACACAAAGTAACTGTTTGACTATTTCATTATTAAAACATGTTTGCCTTATTAATTTTATCAAGAAATTGGAAATATTTTCAATTCCTTTATTCGATTTATGGATTTTGTTATTGAATTCCCTTGTTGATTCTCAAGAAAAAATTATTTGTATGCATATCTTTTTGTCAAACTGCATTTTAACTGCAATGATGTAAAGTTCTTTACGTTTATTTATTAGAATGAAGCCGGTTGTATTCGTATTATGTTGTGCAATCATAACAGTGTTATTAACACAGTTCGATATGTGATTTAGTTTTCTTTGTGATCATTTGTGATGCTGTAGTATCTTTTTATTAAAATTATTGAATTGTTATTTACTTGTTTGTTGTCAAGTGGGTGGGAATGTTACCCCCTGTCCAACATTGTTTGGATCCGCCCCTGTTGTGGTTGGTGTTCTGTCGGGCGAAAATCCCTTCCCCTAAGTCATAAATCCATTTAGCCTGCAAAGCACATGGATTCTGGACAAAAGGTAAAAATTAGTACTGCCGCCTTTGAAGCATGTAGCAGCCACTCAGGTAAAACTCTCATCTCCCCTTCAACCCCGTCATAAATTCTGAATAGTCCCTTACTGATGTCACAGACAATGCTGTTGGTCAATGCATGATGATTTAGTGTAAATAGATGTGTAGATGAGAATCCACTCAGAGTCAGCTTGAAACTGATTTAATATCAATTGAAACAATCTACGGTTGTACACAGGAGTGAAATACAACAGTTCATGAAGAAATGAAAGAGTCCATGTGGATTGCGGTTTGACGTGTGTGAGCAACTTTTCCACAATGTCAAGTTGGCCATTGCAGCATACTATTGGTCAAAATTATGACATAATTTTTCCAGCAAACATCAATTGCTTGAAGCAAGCTGAAAAAAAAAAGACACACAATGGGCAACTTGACCAATCACCTGGCAGGATTTTCTGATGTCAGAAGCTGTCAGACCAGAAATTTTGCAAAATATTTTGTTATTTGATTAAAGTCTACAAATATGAAATCATCTGTAATACAATGGAGCATAAATTTCATATTTGACTGGATAGATATAACTCCCTATGGAAGTTAATCAATTTTACGATTTTGTTAACCAAGAAAAAAATAGAAAGATGTGAATACTGTTATGGCCACTTGGTGGTGTTGTTATGACATATACTGCGATCCCTCTGGGGTTTGATAAAGTAAATGCTGCCTCTGGAAACATAGACGGTCAAGCCCAGTCTTGTGAAAATGAGAACTGCATGCCGCTGCCACCTTGCACAAAAGTTAATTTTGCATGCTACAGTATCAAGTATCAAGTATCAAGTATTTACTGAACGCAGGTCCTCTATTTAGGTCCTCTATGCTCAGATCTTCTTAATGCTCTAGAGGGTCAGTGCCCTCTACAAGCATGGCGACCGCCGTATGATGGATGAGTGATGGTAAGGCTGGGAGTCTGCCACATACCCTATTAGTTCAGGGATGTGCAGTGTCTTTCAGTTGCCCCAGTATAGAACACTGGATACAACCCACCTCCATTTAACGTCCCATGGGCTCGGACCTCTCATTTAGTGAAGTGCCGAGAGTGGGAGTCGAACCCACGCCCTGAGAGCCTAACTGGATTAAAGAGCGGACACTCTAACTGTTAGGCCACGGAGGCATTGCTGTCCCAAGAAATAGTTCCAATTTCATTGCACATTCACAAAATTTCTATTCAACATTGATGTATACCAGAGTCAGACTCGGCAATCACATTTTCTAAGGAAGTAGACAAGGCCATCAGCACTCTCAGAAACAGCCCCAGTTTCTTCCAGACAAAATTGTGTGAGTTCCACAGACTGAAATGATGTGGACCGCTCGCAGGAGCTCGCGGAATAGCACACTAGTCACTAGGTGGCAACACATGACTGCATATGTTCTGATCTGCCAAGGCTGGGAAAAGAACAGTGGTCCACTTGCAGACAGCAGTCATGCCAATCCTACACTTTCTAAACCAGAGTAGTAAATCTGTCGGTTGCTCCAAGCAGATGAGACAGTGCAACAGTCTACTGGAAACATCCAATATGTTATCCAAAATCTATCAAACAGACGCTTAACTTATTTTCCTCCACAACTATACAAGGTAGGTCAACTTGGTTTGGAATAAGTGTAGTGTAGATGTTTAGAAGTCGGTCATTAAAAAGATTTTTCAAATATTTAGAGAAGTTTTTGATTGAGAGCCAAAAAATAAAAAAGCGGACCAATGTGCCCTGCTCTCCCCTACATTATCGGTCTTTTGAAAAATTTAGTGAAAAGCAGTAGATTTGGGATTTAGAAAAGGTCTGCACCCTTCCATGTATCACACTTTTTTGATGATGTGGACTACCAGTTATGGTTCCACAATTCCTAATTGTTGGATATTATTGACAAAAAATGCTCCCAGAAAACAAAACTATCAAATTCAAACAACTTCCATACATGAATGATAATATCAGAAAAGCCACAAGCGGTACTCAGACGAAAATTTCCAAATTCCAAAGATGACACAGCATTTCAAAAATTTCTAACAAAGACAAAAAGGAAGTGGCTGAGAAATTATTTTAAAGAAAATTCTAATACCAAAAAAATTAAAGGGAAACATTTTTGAAAAATTGTCAAATCTTTCATGACCAATAATGTAAAGCTTAAGAATCGAAATATTACACTCTCGATCATTAACAAGCCAGTAGATGCCAGTAACACCTTCAATAAATACTTCATAGACGGGATAGAGTCACCGGCTCACCGAGCGGAGCAAGGTGTTTCATCCCTTATGGCGAACATGCGAGGAGTGAACCAGATTCATACATCCCAGAATATGATCCTGGAATTTTGCTCTCGTCACGAAGCAACGTGACAACTTCATGACTACAAAAAATTTTCAAAAAAATTAATTTTCCCAAAGAAGAAAACAATTTCGGAAAAAAAAAATTATATTTTCAACAACAAAAAATATTCTAAAAAAAAAATTCGGAAAAAAAACAAATTTCCCAAAAAAAAAAATTACGAAAATAAAAATGTCCAAAAAATCATACTTTCCAAAAAAAAAAAGCTCGAAAACAAAAATTAAATAAATTTCAAAACGAAAATTTTCAAACCAAAAAAATTACAGAAAACATTTTCGTCCGAGAGACAAAAATTTAAAAAATTACTTCAAAAAAACTAACAAGTTCAGTTTGCTCCCATAATGCCCATATGACTGTTGCTTGACAAAAATTGTCAATATATAAGCCATTGGCACTTCGGACAAATGCCTCTTGCTTTGAATCATGCACTTGTAAAACAACTTTTAAAGAAGACGGAGATCTTGAACTTACCAAAAAGAATTACCAATCTGCCCCTAACCTTTCATTTCTAATTGAAAGTGCTTTAATAAACAGTATGTTGACCATCTCACACAAAACATGCAAACTTGATGATGAAAAGCAATCAGCACACAGTACAGAAACTCTCTTAATAAGAATCTACATCATGCTTAATTTGAGCAAAGGGGAGGTGTAAACGTTGGAAGTATTAGACTGTCAGCTGTGTTTGACACGATCATGACATTCTGCTAAACTGAAAAACAATTATGATGGACAAAGCTCACACTGCAAAAAATTCCCGTTACATTTTACAGTTAAATTAACTGGCAACTTTATTCCGGCTCTAAGAACTGTAAAAGCACTAATAAACCTGAACAGGATAATGAACCGTAATTGGTACATCGAACTGTAATTTTGCGGATTCAACAAAGTGATATAACGGTATAATGTACATATATAAAACAGTTTATTTAAAGTATATTTTTACAGTTATATCAACTGTCAAACATAGAATGTAAAGAATACAAGGAGCTGTAAAAAATACAGATAGTGTATGTTATTCTTACTTTTGCACAAGTGTGAAACAACAGACTAAGCACGTGATTTAACTGTCGCATAGCTGTAGGGATGTACCGAAGCTGGAATCAGCTGAGAGAGTGAGAGAGCCACTGACTCAAGGCTCGGCCTTGCTCATCTCTTGCTTGACAGCAGGGAAGTAAGTTAATTATACCCAGCAATTAATTCGCTCACGTTTGCTCACAAACAATAAAATTGATGGATATTTTTCAAGAGAACCAGGTGTCAAGCTTATCGAAGTATGTTCTATTGATGCAGACTGCGCTTGGGTTATTTTGGTTTTAATAGTGTCATTCTTTAGATGACATCATAAGACTCACACAAACATATAGATATTAAAACTTTTACATAATGACAGCATCTTTAAGATCATATGAATGAGGATGTTCTCTTACCTTCAGATAAGTTACAAATTAAGTTTAATTAACAGCTGTGTAAAGCATATGTTATAGATGGCACCACATGTTCCGTGATTGAAGTCCATGCAATCTCTTGTTTATAGTTCCTAATCTTACCAGGTGTATTGATTGGTTGGCCAATTCAAATGTTTTGTCTGCATATTACAAGTTGCCAGTAAATTAACGGTTGAAGTAATTTTTCATTAACATGAACTGAATGTTAAATGACATGTTGCAGTAAATTTATCTTGGAGCCATTTTGTAACTGACAAAGAACTGTAAATTCCCAGACAAAGTCTGTATTAAAAAAATACTGGTAAAATAACAATAAATTTACAGTTCTTTTAGCCAGAAAAACACGGTCATCTCTTACGGTGCAGCTCTTAAATGGTTCAAATATTTTCTGAACACTCTCAGTCTATGATGTTAAATGAGACAACATCAAGCAACTTCCACACAAGTTTGGGGTACCACAAGGTTCAAAACTTGGTCCAATCGTGTTCAAAATTGGTCCAATCGTGTTCAAATCCTACATCGCTCAAGCGAGTGAGGCTGCAAAAAGAAATCAAGTGAATGATCAAAAGTATGCTGATGACGAACAACTTATTCTTTCTTTCACGCAAACCTTTCTGAATCAAGAGCAAGCTGTACGGAAATTGCCCCAACCCCAGGAATTGCCGCAACCCCAACCCAGTGGCAGTCACCTGTGGGAAAATGGAAAAATGTATTGCAGAAAATTAGGGATTTTAGCACAATAACAAGTTGTGCAATAATGGTGAAAAACCTTCTGATTGGTGCTCCTAGCCAGGTGAAGAAACTTCAATTTTCATCAATCAATGTTGACAATGTTGAAATCAAGACTGCAGATCATGTCAGAAATTGAGGAGCGCTGTTTGACAAAAATGTGAATTGGAAAGACAAATCAATAAGATGTGCTCTACATAACGCTTTCTTCAATTTGAGAAATTAAGAAAACTTCGAAAGAACTTAGATGGGGAAACTGCTAAAACAGCTTTGAATGCTCTTGTCACCCCTCATCTAGGGTAGGGAAATGGACTTCAGTATGGCACAATTGCCCCACAGCTTGTTGAATAAGCTTAAAAATTCAAAGTTATGTTCAATTGATCGAGTGATTGAAAACAATGACAAAAATCCAGTTCAAACTGACGATGATTACAATGGATTCTCAAGCTCCACTGTACATTTAAGAACTTAATCAAGCCAAACCCAACAAAACCAATATCCCAGAAGCAAACCATGGACACCTGTTAGCAGAACCTATCCCATGCAACAGGAATAAGTTTGAGGATAAAGCTTTCTCATAAACAGCCCTAACAGGCTTCAAACTGTATAGTTTGCCTGAAAATTTTAGAAAAAGAAACGCATCGGAAAATTTCAAGAAGAAAGCCGACATGTTAAAAAGATTTTACACTCAATCTCATTTGAGAAGTGTCAATGAGCAGTTTACCGGAATTAGCACTATATTTTATAAAACGATAACAAAAAGTTGTTATTGTTATTATTATATTCCCTTGGAAGATAACTAAACTGGGACAGAGTTCCCACAATACCAAATAAATGAGGACAGAGTCATCACTAAAATTAAAAGGTGTACCCAGACCCAGAACTCTGGATCGTTTTATCATAATAAATTACTAAGGGCCCATAAGTTACAGCAACAGTGAGATGATAAGAATTGAATAAAAACCTTGAGTTTGAAATTTATTACAAAAAAAACATACACACCTTTTTTTGGTGCCTGGCACACAGCTCACAGACTGATACTTCAGGGGCACCTCATGGCAGTGTGCTATTATAATGCCCATATCAGTGTAAGCTCTCGGATGCACATATTTTGATACACTTACAACCATGGCCGTAAGTTTTCACTCAGCAGCCATGCTTCACTATGGGGCTAAAATTTTGACCAACCATAACAAAGCAAATACTTGCTCAATCTTCACAAAAATGTCAGGAATTATAGGCAGTTTGTACTTGGCAGTGTTCTGATAAAAATTGATGAATGGAATAATATTACATTGTAGTTGTGAGGCAAAATATTGATTTAGTTTAAATTTAAGATAAAATCAGTTCTGATCCTATATTGTCATTCATATGTTAGTAGTATTCACCAGAGTGTCTGGATATATACGACACACACCAAATCAAACATTCATGACAAAACTACTATCAAATATGTGACTTTAACATTGGTTGATCGGGGTTCGCTTGAGATGTTTATGATTAGTAAATTGTAAATTTCTGATGTACGAATAAAATAGTAAAACTTTTTCTTATGATGAAATTTAATTTGTTTTATTAAATTCCACATTTATGTTAAGCATTTGACACAATTTTCTTTTAAAAGATGAAGTGCACTTTATTCCTGTACCTACTTAAAATTTGGCCATATTTAAAGAAAAAAACAGTTCTTGTAAAATCCGACAAACAAAAAATTCAACCATGTATTTTATTGTAATTTTGTCATTAATGCTTAATTTTATGTGTACACAACATATCCAGAAACTTTGGTGCCTATGACTACCAAGAGAATAATATATCAGTATAGCATCAGAATTATTTTATGCTAAAAGTTCAACTAATTCAGTGTTTTGCCTCACTATTCTATGCAAATATCGTTTAATGCAATTATTACTAGCAGAACACTTTCTACTCTGTACAAACTATAATTGCTCACAATTTAGTAAAGATTGAGCGAGTATTTGCTTTGTCATGATTGGTCAAATTTTTTGCCCCATAGTGAAGCATGGCTGCAAAGTGAAAAGTTACGGCCATGGCTGTAGATTATTTTTTTATGCAACTAAAATATCTGTTATGCTGCCAGCTGGGTTGCACCTCCCAGCCAGGTATTATGAATCTTTTTTTTTTCCAGCCAGCCGCCTCAAATGCTTTCTCATTTTGATGCAGCATATATAAGGTATCAATTTCCTGTGTCATAGCAGGATGAGATTTTGTATAAAAACCTATCTTCAAAAAAGTTCTCCCATGAACTCATGTTTGTGTTTGCCATCTATTATAGTCAGAAAATTGCCATTTTCTGCCTGTCAAGTACTTAATTGCATCTTATAGCTTTTTGTGTATTGAAGATACAGTAAATAAAATAATACCAAATTAAAGCATAATCAGCTTTTCAGTGGGACCATATAAGGCACTTCACATATATAAAGGGCATATTACCTTGCGTGAGTTAATATTATGCGTTCCCCTTCAAATTGTATCATTTTTCTGCTGAAAATGTTATTGATTTGTCAACTTTTTTTGCAGAGAATTATGCTATAGAATTATTGGAGGTTCCTGTTGAAAAAACGCTATGCAATAAATTATTACAATTCCATGCCTCCACATATCATAACAAAACTGAATAGGATTGAGGATGACACTGAAGAAGGATTCTCAGTTGTCAAGATAAAGCTCACTAACCGTTCTTATTATTATCGTTTTCATAGCTACGTGTTTTTCAAGTTTGCAATTTGCTTCATTCCAAAACTGTGATGTCGAGATTAAGTTGAATAATTTCGTTTATTACAAGCACAGATTTCAGGAAACTGACGAAGTGCATTGACACATGGATGATGTATGTTTCACTTGTTCAGCTTGCCCTGGCTGAACGATGCTTCAATGAACTGTAACTGAACCAAACAGACTACTTAGCCTCAAAGGAGAGTTGCAATTGCTGACAACAAAAGTCGTTTGAAACTGTGATGACTGGTGTCTTGTGAAAAACAGCAACACATTTTGTTTGGAAAACAATGAAACTCTTTGGGTGAGGTGCAACACTCAGCTTAGACATGCGTTGTTTGTTGTGGTTGTACATATATAGTAACATTGCCTGGCAGTTATAAATTCCTTTGTCATTAACTGTGATGTCAAACTCTGAACTGATATGTCACAGATTGAAGATTAGACCAATCACATTGACAGATACCCGATGATGTCACGGTTTAACTGCAAAACGAAGTTTTCAAAAAAACATGTAGCTATGAAAATGATAATAAATTTACCCATTTGTCAACTTGGAGATACTTTCCTGACTTTCTTGGTATCCACATGCATGTCTTTTAGTCCTTTACACAATATATGTGTATTATAAAGATCTCATATCAGTGTGCCATGTTCTTTTCAACTGCCACAGTGCTCATGTGATGTCAGTATGAGCATATTGATGTCACAGTGGTATTTTCACAGTTTCAGCTGTGTTACCGTAGAACGGGGTGACTTTGAACAGTTTTCACCTCAATTCCCTTATCTTTAAAAATGTATAAGATCTATGTGGTATTTCAAGGGACTAAATGTTGGCCACTGGCATGTAGTTAAGCTGTGCATCGGCATTTTGAGATAGACATCATGTATATGCCTGTGTCAGTGGATAAATGGGCGTTCAAACTCACCCCGAGATCCGGGGTGACTTTGAACAGAGTGAGTTTCAATGAAAGAAAACCATCAATTCTCAGAAAACAAATGGCTATCTGTATTTATGAATTTTGCAGGGCTTGATTGCCTTTCCCTGAAATTTTGTTGCTGGTTTTTTTGTGTTTTGTGACTTTTTTATTCTTGAACTACTTCCGTGCCTTTGGAGCTAAATGATTGCCTAAAACAGAGAAATATGCGTTCAGACATTGAATTATATGCATTGTATTATGAAATATAATACATCTGTGAATATAGCTGACGGGAAAATGTGATGGTCTCCGCGCTCACCATCATAATGTGATGTTCAAAGTCACCCCAAAGTTTGTTACAATTCAACATCATCCACTTATATTACTTGTTGTTGGTCTTTCTGAATAGCCTCCAGCAAGTTTCTAGTGGATTTTTGACATGCTTGAGTGACATTGTAATAAGGCAAGAATTTATAAGGTCAGGGTCATTCAGTACTGTTGTGGGCACAGAAGTTCACAGGCTATTGTATCTTGCAAAAAGAAGTATGCTAAGTTTATTCATCAAAATCATGAAAAAACAATTCCAGTCACAATGACTTTATGTAGAAAGAAACTAGGCTTTAGTAGAATATAATCAGAAGTTCCAGTATCTCATTTAGCTTTGCATTCAAAGAGGATCAATCTTTTTCAGAAAAGTGTTCAAAGTCACCCCGGCTGTTCAAAGTCACCCAGTTCTACGGTACTTGGGACGTTCCCTGATCAGATCATTATAAATCTGCAAGAAACTGCTAAAATGTTGGTGAGACCTGATCATTCTGTTTGATGTTTTAAAAACACCCAAAAGTTTCTAATCCCTGCTTACATGCTCCAACTGAATAAACCATCATACACAATAATTATTACACATACAACAGATCAATCAGTTGTTTATCTCACTAAGTAAGCCTAATTTGTTATTAGCAGTTGGAATCAATACTTGAGCTGAGGTCTCAAATGCTCACAGGGAGTACCCAGATAGTGATGTCAGTATTGAGATACTGACATCATCTCTGCATATATTCACATAGGACATGGCACACTAATATGAGATCTGTAATAACACTTACTGTCTATCTCTGCAGCATTGTAAACTGTCAAATTCCAGGAATTTTTGCTTCTTTGGCTATTTAAACAATATTTACTCTTGTAATTTGTTCCCAGATTGTCGCATCATTATCAGTTCATTGAGGTTGTCACAACCATATTTCATGATAAATATTGCTCATCAGGAAAAGTGTTGTAAAAATATATTTCAAGTCATTGGCCATTGTTTTTAAAGCACATCATGTTTTGCTGCACTTCCTACCAAACATTTTCATAAATTTGAGGAAGACTGAGAAGACTTAATAATCTGGAAATGTGCCTGTAGAAAAGAAGTCTCGCTGGCCAGCAGAAGCCAAATTGCTCTCAAGAAAGCAAGTCACTGTGATACCTGTTTCTTTGGAAGTCATTTGAAGGCAGAAAAGACAGGGTGGCACAATTACAACAGCTGGGGAAAATTAAACTTAACTTTCCAATGATTTCTAAGCAAGTGACAATCCAAGCTCGAAAATGTGCTATTGTACATTAGTATGACATATTTGTGCAAAAAAAAAATATATATTAGCCTGTAGCTTGAGAAGGGCTCAATCACAGTGGGCAAAGGTGGTAGCACTGTCCATGCAAAATGTGGCTGTCTGCTTGTGTGAGGGCTCCACAAAAAAATCACTTTTTGACATTTTAACGAAGTGTCATCCACTGCTTGCATAACAAATAAATAGAATTAGACCAACTTGACTCATCTAACACAGTTCATAGCTTAAAATGTCATTAATAAGAGAGTAATAGTCCCATTTAGCCTTCTGTTTACTGCAGCTGGCTGTTCCAACACATGATCTGCCTCCCCCTGGGCCAAATTTCAATGGGCTTCAAACATGATTCAAACCTTTCAAATGCCAAAATACAATTCACTATGAGTTCTCTAAATTACTTCTGTTGACTTCTTTGCAGCAGAAATTTCAGCATAAAGCATGAGGAATGATTCTATAAAATTATTGTAGTCACTTCCTGTGATAGTATGTTTGCAAGATTAGCACAACATTGGGGCCCAGCCTGCATGGGTTGCAAATGATTGTAGGTGTGATAACTATTCTATTCACTGATCCCCTTAATTGCTAGTTTTCAATGCCCGTAAGACATGGGTTTCTTGACATTGAGGAAAATAGCACAACAACACTTTGAACACGACTTTAAGCTGAAATAAACATAACTTAAATACACAAAGCATTTGTTGTTAACCCAAATTGTTTGCTAATCAATGTCAACTTGGTTCATAGTTGTTTTGTGTTACATAATCGATTGTTTCAGTTTTCTTCACTGAACAAGTAAAGCACTTCAAGTGACAAATCCCTATAGAACCTACCACGAGTTCATGCCAAAGTCTATGAATATTTATACATCCCTAGCTTTGTAGGCATGTCAATGCAGATGACAAAAAGCTGTATTCTATCCAATTTCAAAATGGGCTCCAAGTAAGTGACTGGATTACAGAAATAGCACGTGAGCAAAAGCTGTGACATGTCACAATTTGTGAATTGTCAGTACCATGCATGTTTTAGAGTGAATTTCATGCATTGTCATTGATCAGGAGCCGAAGGACCAAATCAAGTCACCAAATATTTGTTATTTTTGTCAAAGAATTACACTAAAAAATGATGATCTCCAAGGCTCCATCCAGAATGGAACTCATATCATTGATCAAACTGGTGGGAGAGATAATTATTAAGAAGTTTCACTTTAGCCAAGCTTTCAGATTCTTTAATGAAAACAAATCATTCTCTTTCAAGTTTCAGAAGTTCCAAATACTAGTAAAATTAATGCCACATGAAATTCCTGAGCAATCCTAGCTCTTATGGCCTTTCATCATATGTCATATTTGAGCAAAAAACTACTTGAAGTCTGTCAGTTTATCTCTTATGACTTGGCAGACCACTGGATCAGTGATAAGAGAACGCAAAGATTTCAAAACCCTTGCAGTAAACCTTCCAGCAAGAATATTTTGAACCGCTTGAAAACTCACTGAAAAAAAGAGCCATCAAAACATAACATCAGCAGAAAAATCAATGTTGTGAGCAAGCAATCAAGGTTGTGAAAGAACTGGACACCAAGTGCAAAAACTACGAAAACTTGCGATTACTTACGACTCGTTGTAGCTTAAAAATTTATATTCTGCAACCTTCCTCTGTATGAATTTGCCTTATAATTGCATTGAAATATAAAGTATACCTCTTCTAGTTGCTAAAAGTCATGTGATTAAAAAATATAAGCCATTTTATTAATGATCCAACCACATATACATTTCTCGGTAAATGCACCAAATTGACACAAAATGCAAAAATCACATCAACTTAATGTCACATGAAGAGCAGGTCCAGATTATATCATATCATCATGAAATTGGTCGATTTTTCCCCTTGAGTGTGGAGCTCTGAACAAATTAGTCCAGGGGTCGCCGGGGTATACTCATTTACTAATATACACAATTAATTGCATTGTTGTATTTATGTTATGAACAGGTTTCGTATTTACTTGAACTATATTTTCTGGTGATGTCTCAGACAAGCACAGACAGGCCCAATGCATACTCATAGATATCAAACTCTTCTTTTGCTGAAATCAAACTAAACTATATCAACACTTGCATCAAAGAAGATGTCAAAGAAAAGATTTGTCCCATATGATATATGACAATATTTTATACTTTAAAACTCTTGATTTTGAGCGCAGTTTCTGACCGGAGATATTGGATATTCAGGTCAAAAAATATGCCTGCCAAAAAACCCTATGACCGTAAAATTAATGTTTAATTTCGATCATTCTTTTTTTGTGTCTTGACGTACCTAGTCTTTTACTCTTACGTATTATATATGTATTTACAAGACAAGAAAATAGGCTGCACAGCAGCAAACCCTTTGCAAATAGCGCTATTCCGCCAGAAGCGGAATCTTTTTTTTTGTGAAAGAACAATTACAAAAATAAAAAATTAAGACTTATAAAATTATTAATTATTTTGGATAATAACTGAGCAGCAGATAAATATTCAATCTTCATTATCTAATAAATTGGCTTGTTTGAGTTCTATAGATATTTATTTTACTGACATAATGTTACATAATTGTATGGTCATCACAAAGTATAATGCCATTTTTGTGTTGATATAGACAGACAGATAGACAAATTCTTTATTGACGTGTGTAAAAAATATTCACCCAGCCCTATATGGGCTTACAAGTCATCAAAATAATTCAAAAGTAACTTTTACAACAAATTTTCTGGAAACTACAATATTAAAATGTTTACAATCACATATTTACAATATTAAAACATTTACAATCATATATTTACATTATTTAAACAACAAACTTCTTCTTCTATGGAAAGCTTTAAACAAATATTCTGCGGTAAATTTAACTAAATCTTTGGACATCAACAACTTAAATTTTTCTTGTAATGATAAAAAGTAAAAATCCACACAATAATCTAAAACAAGAGTTAAAAGTAAATTACGTAAATCGTTATAAGTATTACAATGGAACAAAAAATGATTTTCATCTTCAAGAACATTATAGGAAAAAAATTCACAAACTCTATATTCTAATGGTATATCATTGTAACGTCCTGTCTCTATTGCTAATGGTAAAACACCAAACCTAAATTGTGAAAGAACAGACAAATGACCTCTACCATAAATTTTATATACATAATCCTCAGTACCAAATGTAGTTCTTAATTTTGGCATGTTAGTTACTTGATTTTTCCAGTTGGTTTTATAAATTTCCATCAGTTGACGTTGTGCATTTTCCAGGTTAATAGGTAAATTTTCTACAAAATTTTGAGTAAGATTCAATTTAGTGAATATTTTTAAAACCTAATTACTCCAATTTCTCTTGTTAATTTGTTTATCAACTTCAAACACTTGCTTTGTTTGTCTGTTTTCATCCATGTAAACAAGTCTATTCCAAAGACGTAGCATTTCAATATGACGTTTAGTTTTATTCCAAAGACGTAGCATTTCAATATGACGTCTAGTTTTTGAATCAATCCATCCCATATCGCCTTTAAAAGCACGTTTTGGGGTAAAACTATTCACACCTAGAAAAAATCGTATTGCCCTGTTTTGTATTGCTTCAGGTTTAGAAAAGTCTTTGTAGCCCCAAACACAGAGTCTGTGGCCCCAAACTCCTGAACAATAATCCATAATAGGAACAACACCTGAATCAAACAATTTACTGTATGTTTTAAATCCTAAACCTTTCAATTTGTAAACTTTGTTTTGGATACTTCCAAGCGCTCTTCCAGCCTAGTTGGCAAGGGCAGTTGATGTAACATTATAATCAAGACATTCTTCTAAGATTAGTCCCAGATATTTATAGCTTTTTACAATTTCAATTGATTCATTTCCATAGGTAAATTCACAGTTGCTATCATTTAGACCTTTATGTCTAAAGTGGACAATTTTTGTTTTACCAATATTAACCTTCATTTGCCATTTACTACACCACTGATACATTACATCAACCATTTTCTGTAAGCTTTAAATGCACAAAAACGTGAAAATACCCATTTCCTCACCATTTTACTTTCTAGATAATGTTATGCTATTTAATGTGAACGAAAATATAAAGGAGAGTGTTCTACTTTACTACCATAATACATAAGTCATTTTAATGTGTTCTGATAGAGATGCATGGTCAAAATTGCCGGTGATAGAAGAGTTGCTGAAAGCGAGGTTACGCTGCCGCACAGCCTATGTTTTTGTGTGAAATCCTATTCCTCTATGAAGACAGCAACTTGCCGTTTTCAGTTTTTTTTGTCAGATCTAGGATTACTAAGGACTGTTCAGAACTCAGAAGTTTTTTTGGAAGTTTTTATTAACTCCATCTCCTTAGGGTCGATGTACATTTTTTGTATCCCCTTCAAACATACAAAGCAATAAAAATGAAAACACATATTGTAAAAGGCACACCTTAGAGAATTGTGCAAACAGATTGCTGCCCTCATGAAGGAATTGGATTTCACCAAAAAAAAACACCTTGATGCATACAGATTCGCAGACTCCTGCACAAACAAAGGTGCAGCCAAACGTGGTGTGTGCTAGAAAAGAGTCATGCTAAGGTCCCATGGCGAGAACCGGAGAACTTTTTACCTCTGAGGGATAGCTTGAGAGGAATTCTAGGAAAAATATGGCTAACCAGGCGACACACAATGTACAGTAGCGGACAAAAGTTTAGGCCACGTTAGTTTTTCGCCAATATATGGGAAAATAGGTGCTCAGCTGAAAAATTTCTGCATTGATTTTCTTGCCTATGTGTCAGGGAAGTTTTACAATAGAGAAAACTTAATCTATTTTTATCACTAACTTGAATATGTGTGATAAACACAAATTTCAGGTGGTCTAAACTTACGTCTGATGCTGCTTACATCCATAAAGGCCCTAAATGGCATTGTGCATTAGCAGAAAGGTGGCTAAATTATTCAATGTTATTTTAGACAAGTTATTCAAACATGTTTCATGTGATTTAAAGTTGAATCCCACACTGAGCAAGAAATCTAAAATCCATGAGATATTCATGAAACTTTGCCAAAAAGTTCTTCAAAAAGAAAGCTTTCCAACGTAAAAAAAATAGGGGGGCTATCCAACATAATTTTCAAACAATGATCTTTTCAAAATCTTATGTCATTACATTAAAACATACAATAAAATACTAAAAGAGTGTGGGATTTATAATGAAAAGCAGCGTCACTCGAACAATATCCATGAAATATTTATGAAAAATTAAAGGAATATAGCTGAAAATACACTTTTTTGAAAAACGTGTCTTTGAAAGGGGGTAACCGATGTTTTTTGACAGGTACGTGGTGTACAATATGTGAAAATTATGAAAAACAGTTCAACAAAAACAAGTCCCCCTTAAAATAAACTTGGAGATCTCAAAGATTCCATCTCCGATTTTTATGAAAGTTTGATAGAATTATAGGCCTGTATATCGACCCGAAATGTGTGCATTTATAGTTTAGTGCCATTATTCCTGGCTGAGCCAGCAGCTTTCGAGTGAGCCCACCCCTGTTTTCAAAAAATCTGTGGCTTTTCCAATGCATATGAACAATTTGACAAAGTGGGGGAGCCACCAGCTGGGGTATTTTTGTTGAACTGTGGAGTACAATAGGTGGAGCAGCTGTATTCTGTGGGATTCAACTTTAAAGGCAATCATTCATGAAACAGAAAAAAACACATTTTTTAATAATATTTTAAAATTTCAACTTAGAGGGTAATAATGGTGATTCAAAGAGCCAGAATTGTTAATAAATAGAAGATCAACTAAAAAGAACAAAGAAAATATGTGTCCAACACATTTTCATCCCTCTAATGGAGTATGAATACACTTGACACCCAGTCATACTGCAAAAATTGTGTTTTTGCCAGGGTTTCTTCTGATAGATCCAATTTGAAGCATCAGAAAACAACAATCGGAGTGTTTACATTGACCTGAGCATGTGTCCTGATAAAATCAAACAACTTTTGTTTGTTCGCTTTACTTATGATGAAACTACAGCCACTTTTATGGAAGGCGTAAAAACTGGTCCATTCATTAACATTACGTTTCAGTACACTTTCCAGAGTGGCGTCTGTAATTTTGTCTGTACGGTGGGAAAAGAACGAAAGTTTGTTGATTTTATCAGGACACATACTCAGGTGAATGAAAACTCTCCTTTCACTGTTTTATAATGCTTCAAATTGGAGTCTCTTAGACAAAACCTGGCAAAAACACCAATTTTTGCAGCATGACTTGGTGTTAAGTGTATTCATACTCCATTAGAGGGATGAAAATGTGTCGGACACATATTTTCTTAGTTGTTTTTAGTTGACCTTTTATTCATTAGCAATTTTAGCTCATTGAATCACCATTATTACCTCCTAAGTTGAAATTGTAAAAAATTATTTAAAAATGTGTTTTTTCCTGTTTCATGACTAATTGCCTTTAAATCACATGAAACATGTTTGAATAATTTGTCTAAAATAACATTGAATAATTTAGAAACCTTTCTGCTAATGCACAATGCCATTAAGGGCCTTTGTGGATGTAAGCAAGCATCAGACATAAGTTTAGACCAACTGAAATTTGTGTTTATCACACATATTCAAGGAAGTGATAAAAATAGATCAAGTTTTCTCTATTGTAGAATTTCCCTGATGCGTAGGCAAGAAAATCCATGCAGAAATTTTTCAGCTGAGCACCTATTTTCCCTAATATTGCCAAAAAATTGACGTGGCCTAAACTTTTGTCCGCTACTGTAATTAAAGGGCCACAATCATGCAATTTTTTTATTTGATATTTAAATCAAACCTAATTTTTTATGGGCATTGACATAGTCACTCATACATTTATGCAAAATAAAGTCCAATGCAGCTAATATTAATTCTCGATTTTTGGCCTGAGAGATGGCACAATTAAAAGCGACCTCTTGTGAACTATTGGCAAGGTGCCACGTCAGGCTGGGTAAAAAGTAAACAAAATGGCAATTAATACCATGCAAGAGATGGCAGCACTTTACAGTTGATGACCATTACAGATCAACAGACACAGGTATGAATGCCACGCATGACTGGCCAGTGGTCATTCTTGACTGGCAGACACTGGCTGGGTTTGAGGGAGAGAGGGGAGGCCACCCAGCACTACGTCACACCTATCAAATGAGGCACCTGATTCAAGGCCCGCAAAGCAGATCTAAAACTATAATTTCATGGGTCCTTTATATTATTTTTGACTTGCGATATATAATTTTAAACCACCTCTGTGTGTACATAGGGCTCAACCCGGGCAATTAAAGGTGTATTTACTCAAAAGTCAGATTTGATGACTGTGTGCCTTTAATATAATTAGATCGTAAATCGGCGGGATAAGATCGTAAATCGGCGGAGACAAGATCATATCCCTGCGGGAGAGATCTAAATGCCTGGGGGGCAAGATCTAAATGCCTGTGGGATGTCAAAAATCGTCGGCGGGATGTCAAAAGACCGTCGGCGGGATGTCAAAAACTGCCAGCGAGGCTGCAAATGTCCAACAGGGAAAGTAAAAATATCCTGCAGGGGCAGGAGAGGTCCCCTCAGGGGCAGGGGATGTCCTAATATCCCGCTGGAGATGTTTTTGAGTCGTTCTCACTGAAAAAACCCCCGCCGGACATCCAAAAATAAAGAACATTTTGGGCTCTGGTCCGGCGTCATGGAAAAAAAATTTCAACATGTTGAAACTTTTTTGACATCCACGGCGCAGTTACATGTATTCCATTTCTAGGAACTCTTGAGGGAAACAAAAAGTACCCATGAGGGATGTGAAAAGTTGTCAGCGGGATAACCCAAATTCATCCAAATTACCAGGAAATAACATCCCGCCGACACCTAAAGTGCTCCGTAACGTGCCTTGAGAACAGGGCATCATCTGTGACATCATAGCATAGAAAAGAACTTGAGATTCCACGTAAATATGAGGAGGACTGTCAAGTACAGGGTATGTTACCGGGTCAGAAAATGTAAAAAGAAAACCTCAGTGCTGATTAGGACAAAATATAAAGCCATGAGCATACACTGTAAATTTTGAGTCAAACAAATTATTGAGCGAGATGGTTGCATGATTCCTATGAGCTGACACAGCTTGTAATTATTGTAGTTTTAAGTTATGACAACAGAAAGATTATCATAACTAAAAACAACGAGCTATGTTGGCTCAAACAAATTGTGCAACCATCTCACTCACTCAATTATTTGAGCTGGCTCAAATTTCACAATGAATCTCAAATTTTACAGTGTAACTGACTGAACTGACAGTGAAATTACTGTAAACATGAAAGAAGTAGTTGCTATGATTGCCCATCCTCACCTCTCAGGTTGGCCGTGTGAGACCACCCTGACAACAAGTGCTGCATTTTTGTGAAGTTGTAACAAAGAGATTAACCTTCCTCAGATGTGATAAGACATATTTTATAGTTTGAGATAATTCTAAGCAATTGAATGCATGTCTGAATGTTTAATTCTTGTCTGATTGTTGTTTCAAATAGTTTCTTTGAGGAAAACCACAAACAATTATTTAAATTACAGATGTTTCAGGCCAGAAAAAAGCTGTGAATTATTAGAATACTTCAGAATTTTACTGGACTTGTTGGCAGGGCAAGACTAGTGTAAACGAGCCCTGCAATGGGAGGATGTGATTGCCAGTCATAATAAGCCTAAAAACAAGACACTAAGGTTTCCAGAACAAAGAGAAAAGGTAGAGCAACACTTTATGAAAATAAATTTTTGGCATTCTTTTTGGAAAGTCACAATATTCAATGCTGAAAAAATAATCGTATCTTAAAAATAAATATTAGTGATTAAAAAAAAAGAAGACTTTTAATTATACCAGGTACAGCAGATTCCGCAAAACATGTTATGCGGCTGAAAAATCCAAGCAAAGTCTTTTTCATAGAGATATTAGATTCATAAGAGACAAATAACATGTAGCATTGAAACTATTATAAATATGGTTGTTACACACATCAATATTCACATTTTTGATAATCAATGAAATTATCTTGTAAGATGAAATTTTAATGTTAATCACGAATGGGACATTATGCCAAGCCATCCTTCGCACAGACCTCAGACCAATAATAGTGGCAAGACTACCTGACAGGGTAAACCTAAATCTCCTTTACAGGCTTACAGCCTGGGCACTGCTTAGGCATCTCATCTAACACAGTCCATGCATTACAAGTGTCCACTAAAGAGTGTTTCAAGGTTCATGCAGCAAATTGTTGAATGTCCGAAAAAATAATATAATTCAACTCTTTTTCTAAGGCCAATTTTGACCAAAAAACGAACCAAACTTGCATAAATATCTTCCCCCATCTCTTCTTTCAACTAAAACCACTTTATATTGTGCTTGTATAGGAAATCTCAAACTGCTTCAGTAAAACAATTTCATTTGCACTCGTTGAATTGTATCACCCTGTACTGGTCTTTCTTTACCGTACCACCACAGTCCAATCTCCATGTTCTTCAGCCTACTTTTAATTAATTAACATAAATGGAGCATAAGAAAGTTCTAAATGTTGTTCTGAATTCTTCTAAGGGGACCACCAGGGGTGAAAAATCAGATGATACTTGAACCAGAAAAACTTGAAAAAAAAAAAATTACAAATTTTGCTCATGGCACGGCAATGACAGTATTCCACTTATCTTATCTGTGAAATATGCTTACTCTAAAATTGATCCTGTCCTTTAAAAAAAACAACGTCTAAACCAGCTTTGTTATCAATAGATCATAACAAGAGACAAGTATAAAATGCCGCAACTGACTTCTTCAAACCAGTCTCCGGCAGAGAATTCGACAAAGAAGTCAACCAGCCCAACAAGGTACGTACATTTGTCAATTTTCTTGACACAAAATTAGCCGAAAAGTGAAAACATAGGCTGCATGGCAGCAAACCCTCGGCATCAGACAACAAAAGAAAACCAATGAAGAAATAGCATCTACATGCAGTTATTCTAATTTTTGCAGCATTTCCAATCATTAGAAACTTCGAGATATTTTGGTCAGATCAACACCAAAACATTTTTAGGTTCAAGAACATATACATATGTAGTAATATGCAGGAAATATAGTTCTTAAAGATCAGTACAGTAGTGTCTTTAGCGAAATTGCAAATATTTCATCTATGCGATTTTAATAGGCTAACTTTGCCATCTAATTGAAACACACTGAAAAAAATGAAATTTATAGTCAGGTCAAACGATTGAGGGAGATAGTCGCACAATTTGTTTGAGCTAACATGGCTTGTTTTTTAGTGTTTGGATATTCTTTACATTGTCATATCTTCAAACAAAGAGCGTTGTCGGCTCAAAGGAATTGTGCGACCATCTCAATTTTAAATAATTTAATTCATATTTTACAGTGATACTATGTAGAAAGTATATTCATTCAAGCATTCATGTATTCATATCAAACTTTCAAACATTTTACTCCTGAATTTGCCAGGATACTGACCATGCTCCATTAGAAATAAAATAATCTTCCTTTTCGTCTTTTCTCAGAGCATTTTAAAATTCAGACCCCACAAAAGACACACACACCTCTTGGGTATTTTATACAAGTCTATAAGTTAACTTTGTGGAGATAATAAGTAAAAAAAATAATTGCCATGAGTAAAAAGGAAGTTAAACATTTTTATAATTAAGGAAACCAACTTCTTTCTTGATTTCTTTCCGTAACCAGTAAATCATTTTTTGGCACAAGAGGTTTTATTTTCGAAATTTGAACAAATACATTTCTTCTTCTTTTTTTAGCGAAAAGTAGGCTTTTTTCTCCCTCTCACAAGATCAGCCTCTTTTCTGAACTCTTAAGCAAACAATTTAATGTGTAAAGTAAGCCAGGCATTTTTTTTTTCAAAGTAAGCCAGGTACTTTTTCTCTATTTTTGTTCTGAAAATGTACCTATAAATTCTTACATGCAGACAGTCTGCAGCTCATTTTCATTAAATTTTGTAATGTGTTCTTTTCAGGTGACAATGGGGAAATTTTGGGCGATCTTAGCCTTTTTCACAATCCTAATAACTTACACTGTGTTGCAGGTGAGTAACTCAATATGCATCTTTCTCTTTCAAAATGTATTTTTATTATCAATCCAATTAACGATGTATCCTTCATTTTTTCTCCCTGCCAGAGAGCATGATGTCATGCTGAGGCTGGTTGTGGATCATCCTTGTGTTTGGCAATTCACTGTTAAGCCTTAAGGATCACTAACATAAACTGCAGTCATTAAACGTAAAGGCTTAAAATAATTGTTTGTGACTGGATGCCTTGGAATTGTATGTCTTCTTTCAATTGCCAAACACAAGGATGATCCACAAACATCTGAAGCATGACTTGAATTGACTTCATGTTCTCAGTTATTGAAGCATAATTGAGGAATACATAGTTATTGTAAGGATAATAATATTGTTCACTAAAAAATATAGCGGTGTTTTTTCAGCAACCCGAATTATGAAAAAGATGCCAGTTATTTTTAACACCTTAAAATTGACAAAACCATATTTGTTTTACGAAGTACTACTTTCTTTTACTTCACAAAGTCAATCATGTACATGTATGAGAAACTCCATTAAGAACTCGGCAAAAGAGAAATGCATAATTCATCTTAAAATGTGTAATTTGATGTTATCTCAGGGTCAAGCAGCTAAATTGCCAAGACGGATCCCTAGGCGGAGAGGAAACGCCGAAAGTTTAGAAAATGTCGAAAATCTCAACAATGAATGTCGTCGACCCAGAGGACGGAGCGCCCTTCTGCCGCAAGGACTCGTTGACTCGACATGTTCCAAAATGGACGTGTGGAACCAACACAGACTCGCAAATAAAACGTATGAAGATTTTTATTCAACATGATTTTTCTGTATACTATTATATGATATATGTAATATTGCATATACAAATTATCTCAGGGTTGAGAGGAAACAAGGTGTCCCTCTATCGTGTTATAATATGATTATTTTACAAACCTGTCCCTCCATCCTGTTAGAATATGATTATTTTACAAGCCTGTCCCTGTATACCGTAATAATATCATTATTTTACAAGCCTGTCACTCTATCCCATAATCACATGATTATTTTACAAACCTGTCCCTCTATCTTGTCATAATATGATTATTTTACAAACCTGTCCCTCTATCTTGTTATAATATGATCATTTAAAAACCTGTCCCTCTATCGTGTTATTATAATATGATTATTTTACAAACCTGTCCCTCTATCCTGTTATAACATGATTATTTTACATGCCCGTCCCTCTATCCTGTAATAATATGAATATTTTACAAGCCTCTGCTTTTATCCTATTATAATATGATTATTTTACAAGCCTGGCCATTTATCCTGTTATAATATGATTATTTTACAAGCCTGTCATCTATTATGTAATAATATGATTATTTTACAAGCCTGTCCCTTTATCCTGTTATAATATGGTATGCATTCATGACTGCAGAGTGCCAGACAGGGATCTCAATCAACTGGTGAAAAACCTTTACAAAAGTTTGGGCAAGCCTTATCCTGCTACGAAGCCCAAAGTACCCCAAGCAAGAAAGGTAATTATGACCAAATTTTCTCTTCATCATGTTCATTCCTTATCAAGCTAATATTCGATTCATTCATTGTTGAAGTTAAATGTTAAAACCAATTATTGGTGATTGACCTTTTCCTTGTCATGGGTAGGAAGGATGATTGAGGCTTTACATTCTGTATTTTATATCGTCATGCTGCAGCAGCAAGCTATAACAGAAGTTTATTGTTGACCACAACATTGAGGCTTTGTGTCCCATGTCCTATATGGCCACCTTACTTTTGATTTCCCTGCCCTTTTGCAATTTGTTAAAACTGAATTTTGAATTCCCTGTCACCCAGCTCTAGATGAGGTTTTATATCCCCATTTCCATTGGCAATTTGGCCATTTCACTTTTAAATTTTGCATCCCTTGGCCATTTCACTTTTGAATTTTGCATCCCTTGGTCATGTGACTTTTGAATTATGCATCCCTTGGCCATTCTACATTTGAATTTCACATCCCTTGGCCATTTGACTTTTGAAGTATGCACTTGGCCATTTTATTTTTGAATTACGCATCCCTTGGCCATTTCACTTTGGAAGTATGCATCCCTTGGCTATTTGACTTTTGAATTTTGCATCCCTTGGCCATTTCACTTTTGAATTCTCTGTCCCCAATAATCCTCCATCCAGAGCCTCAACGTTTTAAATGAGTCAATTTCTATTAACAGGAATACCGAATGCTGACTGATGAAGAGAGGAAATTATTCAATGATGCCGTCAATGTACTGAAACATACCAGTGTTGGAGACACCAACTTCTATGATGCCCTTATCGACATCCATCAGGCCACCAACTCTCCAGGTGCTCATCAGGGTCCTGCTTTTCCGGGATGGCATAAGCAGTTCACGCTTCTGTGAGTCCAATCGTGAAATTCATGAGCTCCACAATGTTTTATTCACAATGTATAATGTATATATAGTTCTTATTATCCATGGTATTCAAAGCTTGAACATTTGCAATACTGACAAACGTTGTGATGTGTGAAATGTACCTCTGGCTTGTTGATGAGACGAAACACCATTTTGTAGAAATTTTAATTGCAATAGACTGCAAAACTTTAAGCATTATGTACCCATTTGAGGGTGATAAAAGTATTATAGTGGCTACACCTATGTTTCAGCATTGAAAGTGGGCTGCAAGCAGTGGATCCATCAATAACTGTGCCTTACTGGGATTCATGCATGGACAACCGTCTTGAAATGCAGGTGTCCAATAGTATCATGTGGACTGAAGATTTCGTTGGAAACAGAGAAGGTCAAGTCGTAACAGGCCCCTTCGCAAACTGGAAAATGCCGCGGCCTTATGAAGGACAGTTAGTGTCAATTTTATTTATAATGTAATTGGGGTGCAGATATAAATTATAACAACTAATTTCTAAAATTGTCTTTTATTTTCAGGTTTTGATCAAAATCTCACAAACATGTCTCAAATAATTAATATTCTGAGGGCAAATTAGGTCAACTGAGGGTGGCAGAGGCTAAACGGATATTCTGAGGATAAAAAGGGTTTCAGTTCAGGGTAAAGAGTTTATAAGAATGTATGCTGCCATGAGGCCTCTGTAGGCATGTTTCAGAAACTCATTGTGTTTAACCCATAGCAAAGTTTCGAAGCTGCTTACGTGATCCAAAAAATCAATGACTCATCTCAATAATATCATAATTAAGTGACAGATTCTTGTAGTGCACTTATGTCCATGGATCTCAAAAGCTGAATTTTTCTTTTATTTTCTTCAGAGACAACTTGTTTCGTGGAGTTCTTCCTGGCAGGCGTCCACTGAGTGATGAGGAATTTGAAAACACAATGCAAATTGAAGATTACCGGGGAATGACATTTTTCGTCGATTCCTATTTTGAATTTTCCCATGGCTCCACCCATCAATGGGTTGGTGGACCCATGGACGACTTCGAAGAATCTCCCAACGATCCAGTATTCTTCTTGCACCACTCCTTTATTGACTTCATGGTGGACCGACAGCGTGCACTTGTTGTTGAGAAACATGGAAAAGAGGCATACTTCTACCCGACTACTGATGACACAGAGGCGTTTGGACCAGCTGGCGAGAACTCGGCTCACTACGCCACGGCGCAGATGTTGCCTTTTGACCTCCTCAATCAGGACTCCCTTGATGAGGAATACCTGACAACTTACTACTTTGCACCCCGTCCGACGTGTTCAGCTGCAAACCCGGACTGTGGATCACCATATTTGTTCTGCATTGATGGAAGTTTCCTCTGCGCGCCCAAATTGGTGTCTGGAACCAACTGCCTAAACTTCGCAACATCTGACCCATGCTACCAGGGATCGTGTGTCCAAGGCACCTGTCAATAATTAACTTTTAAGGGAGAATGTATCAGAGGCATCTGTCAATAAATAACTTTCAAAGTGATCTTTTTTCTTTTGAGTTTGTGTCAATTGTGACATAAAATTATTGCGTGGAAATCACACACTGAAATCAACACGGTTTGGAGTTAATTGCAACTGAAGACTGTACTTTAAAAAAAATTAGGTACAATCCCAGCGGGGAGTGTGATGTCAGTTTGGTGTTGTATTTTGGTTATTTTAGGTCGTGACTGTTCTTGACTTAAATATAAACTCATTGTGATGTTATTGTTTCCCCACACACAGAAGTCAAAAGCCAATGTAAAGGCCCTGTCACACCTAACCGGCTCAAGTATAGATTCCAACTGCAACAAACGAATTACAGTAAATGAATGACGAGTACTTATATTCAGCTGCTAATGACCTCATAACAGGCCCTATACATTGCATTGAAATGAACTGGCAATTTGTCATTGAGTAGCTTGTGACTTCATTGATACTCAGCTGATGACACATTTTCATACTATTGCAAGTATAGGCTATGAACTCATAAATTTCTTATGACTCATAGGGAATAACATGGCATGAATAGGCTGAGCTCACAAGGAATATTTCAGTCCAATTCTGTAAGCACTTGATGTTCGTCTACTGTAAGCCGCTCACTGGCTCTTAATGCGCAAACAACACTAAATTATGCACCCTCATCGGTGGAGAATGTTTGCAGTTGGAATCTATACTTGAGACTAATTTTTTTGCAAACCCACCTGCACAGAAAAAAAATTAAGCATCACTTCCGACTTCAAAATGATATCGTATTGACATCACAATGCCCGCTGGGCAATACAACTTTTTTGTTGGTGATAAGCATTGATGTTTTAACACAATAAAAAATAGAATGTTTTATTCGCCTTTTGCAGACAGTTCATATTGATGAATGAAGATGTAGGCCTATCATAAAGTGACAATGGGTGTAATAAAAAAGTTTTGAAATACACAATGAAAAATTAATGCTGTACATTGTATTCAGTATTGAATCTTGAGGCTACTTGAGCTGAACTATTGAACCAGATATGCATTACACATTTACAAAGACATATCATAAAAATATGAAGTTATTAAATCCCAATTATTATTCAAATCAGTCTTGTTAGAATTAGTATAGAAGCTGTTGTCATATAAGTGGCACTGACAGTCCAGTTTTGACAAAGATGCAACTCGACAATTCTTATTAATTCCATAACAGTCTAAGGCACACATTCCAATGCTGCAGGTTGGGGTAGCTCCAATTTTGCCTGGACCAAAATAACGTTTATTTGGTATTTTCTTGAACCATGTGCCTTCTTCTCCAGCTGGATAAAGCAAAAACACTTAATGAAAATAATGAAAGTTTGCTTTTATTTGACAGCAAAGTCCAAATATACTAATGATTAATTTAAAATACAACACATTTTTGTTAGAGGTTCTGTCCAAAGATAAGCACTAGTGTCTGTCCCCAAGTCCTATTCTTATTAACTGAGACAATTAGCACATTTACTATTTAGCCACGAATGTTCACATGATATCCCATTGATATTTAACCAAATTTAGATAATAAGTCATAGATATTATATCTGCTTTATAAATAATCGAGAGTATCGTTATCACAACTATCACAACGGCATTGGTTTATGGGAAAATATGGGAGATGGAATAGATGATATCTGCAGGGGTGCCGGAACAGGGGGGCTAGGGGACAATTACCCCTCCTGCACCAGTCCAAGGGGGGAGGGGGTAAAGTATGCCCTTTTGATCTCAATAAAAAAACATTATTCTGCCTTATTTTAGTAGGTTTAGGCAAATTAGTAATTATACATTCAAATTATTATTGACTCTCCATCAAAATTTATTCACACAAAATTGGAGCGAATACGATTTGTCCTTTTCGTCCGACCGACCTTGCCACTCGCATTTCCTTCCGGCGCCCCTGGATATCTGGATGCTCATCTTTATCAATATTTACTGCCAACAAAGCTGTTATCATAAACATTATGGGAGAAACTTACCACGGCATACCAAAGGTCCGAGTGTTATGGTACTGTTTTCAGAGATGTGATCATTGTCACCAATGAAGAAGTAGGTGATGGGAAACGCCTGTTTGAAATCAATTGTACCTTCTTCGAATCTCCAAACATTGTCATTTGCGTCACAAGCACAACTACCACCTAAATTAAAGGGGTTTCATTATGAGTATGTTTGTGTCAGTAATTGCAAAATATGTACGATTAAATCCTTTGGCAAAGTGCTCTGAATAGTGTCAGACGCATAATTAAAGACATGAAATCTAACAGGTAAATTTCTTTTTAGATTTTGTAACATACAGATCCAGTAGATTTCTCCAAAGGTCTTCTTTTTACCCTCGGCAATGTATACATTGCCGACGGGTATTGTAGTTACTTTGGGAAAATTTGTCCGTCCGGCGGGCGGGCGGGCGGACGGACGGGCGGGCGTCCGATAACGGGCGTCCCACTTGTGTATTGGGAGTAACGCCAAAAATATTGGACGTATACTTTTTATTTTTTGGACATTACTGTATCTTTTATCCTAGTTGTGTCTTTTAGGGGTTTAATCCACATGAGATTAATACTTTTCTCACAGTTATTGAAAAATGTGAAAAAATATTTTTTTGTGTATTGGGTGTAAAGCCAAAACTATGGCATGTACATGTATCATTTTTTGGTAAATATAGTATCTTTTATCCCAGTTGAGCCTTTTATAGGTCTAATCCCCATGATAAAAATACTTTTGTCACAATCATTGAAAAATGTGAAAAATTGTATTTTTTTGCTTCTGGGACATAACTAAAAAACTGCTGAACTTTTGACACTGAAATATGCATACATCGTATGCATTAAGTGCCCAATATGTATTTTTGTGGGTCTAAATGCTCTTCGAAAGTTGAACGGATGACAATTTACCAAAAATATGAAAAAATACTATTATTTCAAACCTGTATGATTCAGTCAATTTTGGAGTTAAATCTATGAATTTTTTCAATTAGGTGTCTAACTAATGCCTCTTTAAACAGCTTGACTCATTTGGAATGTTGGTCCTATGAATTTTTATAGAAATCCACAAATTAGAAAAAATCCCTATTTTCCAACATTTCTGCGCGAAAAGCCAAAATGGTAATGGGTAGATTATTTTATTTTAAAGCTTATTGTCGTTAGACATACTATTGTTAATATTCACAGCCATTGCATGAGTTTTTGCAAATTTTTCTATTGAAAAAAAGTTGGGGAAAGAAAAGTTGAGCAGAAGCAGCTATATGAAATCGCGATTTCAATTGTACATTACGGTTTGCAGGAAGGAAAAAAATCCATGGAAATAGGCTCATGCATTAGAATGGCTGTTTTTTAGTTCACCTGGGAAGTCTCAGGTAACTGAGGGGAAAAATGAAGAAGCCTCAGACGTTGAATAGGAGGTCCAAAACGAGGTAAAAGCGAAACGGCCGTACGAAATCGCAATTTCAGTAATTAATTATGGCTGAGACAAAGGGATTACACGAAATGGAATAAGCACATGCATTAGAATGGCCATTTTTCAGTTCACATCAAAAGTCTGACGCACCTGGGAGGAAAAATGAAGAAGCCTCAGGCCTAAAATGGGATGTCCAAAACAGACCTGGAATTTGTCAAAAATGCATAATTATACAATGTCATGAATAGGCCTATAGTAATTATTATATGTATGACTCCTTTTGAAAATGCTGTTTATTGCAGGATTTGGGAGAAATGTGAGATGAAATGTGGTCTGATAAATCATTGTATTGTATACATGTTATGATAATTTTGAAGAATTACAACATTTTGTATGAGCACCAATTCTTCCTCTTAAAGGGACCTTTTAGCCTCCCCCTTCCCAGCTGCTCAACCCTCTCCCCTATAGGCATGAATTGGCTATTGTCTGCTGTAACTCAATCACCTTATATAAGATGATGTAATCTGGGTAAAGTCTCACTAAAGAATGGAGGGTGCATTACTTCACAACTCAGATGTGTATGACAGCCAAGGAGGGGGGGGGGTCAAAATGTGAAACATCACTGAAAATCAATGTGGTTATCAAGATATTACACTTTAAATTATTCATGTAAATAATATAAATATGTATGGTTGCACATGGTACATGGCATGAAATACATGGTTTTCGTGCATACATCTATTAAACCATCAGATATTTGAATATGAAGACAGAAATTGCCAAAAATATGCCAAATACTGTTAACCATTGAATTGTCACATTTCAGTCAATTTTGGATCTTAGTTACTCAAAGTGCCATAGGGTCCTTTGAGTCGGACACTTGGATTCTGTGTAATTTAAAAAAGTGATATCTTGTTTGGCCTATGGGTTATTGATTGTCAACCAGGGCCTCAAATTAAGCGTTTTTACTACATCTAACAAAAACTTGACAATTGGCACAACACAAGAACTGAATTTGTGGTTAAATATCTGAAATAAAAAATGACATAGGGTATCTTTGAGTCGGACAGCTGTGTTGTAAAAACATGACTCAAAGGTACAGGTGCTTTAGAGCCATCCCTTCAATTGAAGAAGCTCATGTTTGATTAAAAAACGGGCAAAGCTTCCTTCTTACTGAATAACACATACATTGATGTCAGATCAATACTATAGGCCAGCAAAGGATTCTTCAAATATGGCTAAAATTCACTAAAATACACAATTCTATGACAAAATTTGGGAGAAAAACGGGTTTTTAACCCATCTTTATGGTCTTGGAAATCAAACTAAAAATATTCATATCAAGCTGATACTTTTTGAATGGATGAAAGAGATCTTGGGCTACGCATTGGTACCAAATACACTGGTGTAGATACTCTCAATTACCCAATTCAGCTCCAATAAAAGTGTCCGACTCAAGGTTACCCTCCCTAAGGGTCAGACTCAAAGAATCTTACCCTACAACGTGTCCCAAGTGTAACATTTTATCACATTCTTCCTCAGAATTTATGTGTTTTAATATTATAAATTATATATAGACAAATATGATTTATGCTCATAGTGCTTGCTCAGGGGCCTTACCATTTAAGACTTTTGACAAGAAATGTCAAAGACTCACATGTTACCCTTTTGCTCAAAGCTAACCTCAGTGATGTAAATTAAAAACAAGAAATTAAGGTAATGTTAGGGGGGGGTGATAATTCCAAAATGTTTCTGTGTGGCATTTTTTGTGTGACCTGGACCTAGTTAGGCAACACGGTTGCACCCGTTTGTCAATATAAGCCGAAAACCCATATGGACGGAGCCTTTGAAGATTGACGCGAAGAAATAATGACGAAAATTACCAAAAAAAAATCATATCTCGAGAACTATTGGTCTTAGAGACTTGTGAATAGGCTCAAATTAACTGGAATCCTCACTTTTATATTAGTGTTTCATAGTAACTGTAGGCCTAAGTGCAATACTTTTTTTGTTATTGGACAAAAACTGATTTTTTTGCTCTTTTCCGACAGTATACAAGCGTAAACTCGCATTGCAGACTGTGTGTGTTGTGTTAGAGCCTAAATAATTGCAAAAATTGCTCAATCTATGTTTACATTTAATATATATATATATATATATGCATTTGACAGTTCTATTCCATATTATTAATTACTGAATCATACTATACCAAGTTGTTGCATACCGTGCACAGATTATGCTTAAATTGATTTGATCAGCGAGATACTTGATTTACTTTTGACAATAACATTAATATTTAGTTTCATATAACTGCATGGTATTCTGTGTGGAGCTATCTTAAAAGTCTTGAGGTTCACTGACAAGATCTTTGACAAGCTTATAAAACAAGTGACATTCACAACACCATAATAATTCTATTTCACATGTGAGACAGCAGTAATGCCAGTAATGGCATGAAATTAACTTTAAGAGGATAGAATAAATAATGAATCTATTAATACTAAAAGTCAAATACTGGAAAATGACATCCCTGATGGACAAGTAACTCTAAAATTGATTGTTAATCAGATTCATTTGTTTCCTATTGTAAAAGCATACATGCAATTATGAATACCACTTTATATATATTCCTTAGATCTATTTCTTAGAGCTTCCCTACAGCACTTCTATGTATTTACCTTGATCAGTGAGGCTTGGATCCAAAAGTTGGGTAATATATCTTTTCTGCATTTAAGTTGGTACATTTTGGCCAAGAGTAATTTCAATGCATTTAATGCATAATACAAGTTTGCCAGTCCAGAGAATTGTCCACAGTTAAGATACCATATAATTAAAGTCCATTCACATATGGCTTGCCCTTTGTGACAGCAAGTTACACAAAGGGCCCTAATTTTAATCCTCTATATTGTTGTACCATTTATCATGCTGGGCCTATCTATGAGCCCCAACACAAAGGCCTTGCCAAACCAAGGCATCTGACAATTCTCTGTGATCCAGCATTCTTTCTATTGGGAATTAAGATGAATTGGGGGGATAAAAGCTAATAACAATTATCTAAGGGAGGTTAATTGCACTTTACCAATTAGCACCTTTCTGGTTATGAAACCTGGAGTCCAGAATCACTGAACCCACATACTGATTATACAATGCATAAGGGCACTGTCCCATTTTATTAATACTGTTCTCTGATTGGCTGATTGCCATCCACCAATTACCTGTTTGTACATTTCACTATATAACCCACTGTCATCTTCAATAAATCATTCTATTCTTTAGTCTATCTGTGAACCATACATCACTTTGTTTGTAATTATTACCATCTGCAAGTTACCATCTTGAAATCCCAGTCTATCTGGTCTTTGAATTATTGGAATTGTGATAGCCATATCCTTGGCTAGCTGAGCTCCCTCAACTGCAGTGATAAGAATATATTTGGGAAGCTGTTTAATTGAGGACTGACTATTTAGTCTGTAAGTGTGACTAGTAGTCTATGATTGTCTCTGTCAACCAGTAGACACCTGGAGCTCACAATGGTGTACCCTGAGTGAATTGAACAGAGTCAACTTTTTGTGAACATATTGGAGCAGTACAGTGAGTACATAGTGGATATTACAAGCCAAAAAAAAAAATTTTTTTTTTTTTTAGTCTGGATATTTGGAAAACACAACTTTTACCAAACACAATACTGGAAGTACTACAAGATCATCAATTAGTTGAAAGTACTAGGCGCGAAGACAAATTTTACCAAAACACATGGGCTTCGAGATTCTACAAAAACTCCCTTAGCTCAAAGTTAGGTCCCTTGACTACTTTTTACATTCGCATGGATTAATTCTACAAGGCAATCGAGATGCCATACCCGCCCTTTAACCCCCGTAACCCCCATCTCATCGAGCTCCAACGACGCGAGCAAGAGATGGCAGCCCAACAAAGGGTCAACGACGAGGCCCAACGACAGGCCGACGAGGCAGCAGCGGCGGCCCGAGTGGCCCAGGGAGAAGACCCTCAACCAGCTGAGGACCATGAGCAGGCCAACCAGGCTCTGCCCGAGGTAACCTTTGTAGAGTACCTCCGACAGGAACGGGTTCTCAGGGACCATTTCATGCTACAGTCCAAGAAAGAGCATCAGGAGGCTTTGGACTTGCAACATAGGGTCCTGCAACAACAATTACTGGCTGAGGACCGCCAACAGGCACTAGACTGTGCAAAAAGAGTCCCGTCATGTGACGGCAGCACGTCACAATCAGTGAGAAACTGGATTAGGGAAGTAGAACTCACTTTACCCTATACACAACAGACAATCTTAGTGGCCACAACTTCTGCCACAGCAGACCTCAGAGACGAAATAGAGAGGTTTCTCAGATCTCATGAAAGACGCCTGTACGCAACTTGGGAGGAGGTTAAACTCCACGTACAGACTCAATTCCTCTCCTCACAAGAAGAGGAAAAGCTGAAGCACGAAGTGCAGCACATCAAGCAGGCTGCCTATGAAACGACGGCAGCCTACGGCAGGCGTTACAGAAAGGCAGTGGAACTTGCCTATCCACTAGCAAGAGATGAGGAGAGAGAGGACGCAGAACGACGGCTCCTCATTGAATATTATATCAAGGGCCTCGCTGACGACAAGCTAGCCATCAAGCTCATTGAGAAGGGCTACCCACAAACCTTCGAGCTTGCAATTCACAAGGTCTGCCAGCTCCAATCAAACCAAAATCGAGTGGCCATGGCTCGAGAAAAGGGCCTCATTTCTGGTCACAAAGAGACCCAAAGGTTCGAAGAACCGATGGAAGTCGGAGCCGTAGGGGGACAACAACCCCCCCGAGATCGCCAGCCGCCCCCCCAAGACTTGCAGGATCAAGACAGCAAACGTCAGATCACTGGCCTAACTCATCAATTTACTAAGATGACGGCACTGCTGCAAGGTCTTAGGGATGACCTCAAGAAGGACAGGGTTCAGTCCCAGCCACAACAGCACAGACATGACAACGGCCGACATCACAACAGCCGACCACAACAGCACCATCGCCCACCGCAGCACCTACCCCAAGGCATTTACTGGCGGACAGACACCGGCGACTTGAACAGCAGAAGAGAGAACACCAGCCCCAACAGCTGCAACCTCCTCCTGCCCCCGAGCCACCTCGCCCCCCTCGGAAGAACCCAGGGCCTCCTCCGCCAAAGCCTCCCTCGGCCAAACGACTGCATCGGCAGCCTCCCCGACGCAGCTTGGCCCCCGCTCAGCCTCCTGTGAATCCACAGCCTTATCATCCCCCGGACATCAAACGTGCTCGCCCCTACTTCACTCGGTCGTCAAAGAGGGAGCAGCCGGAAGTCCGTGGACCATCGCCTTCAGAGCAGAAGCGTGCTCGCCTCGAAGCCATCGCTAGCTTGAAGGCCTTCATCACATCATCATTAAACCATTCATCATGACACCCAGGTACATATTGCTATTATTTGCCTTTGCTATCAATCGTATACATGCTTCCTCCCTCTCAACAGATGCAGTCGAGGTGACGCTCCTGCCCGATGGAATAAGCATCACAGGAGGGGAAGAACTCAGGCAAATTATAGCTACCTGGGATGTCTTCGTGACCCTCGACCCCCCGACCTACCCTCGACACCTCGCCCAACAAGTAACCACATTATCGAACACGATGGACTCTATCAAGTCTCTCGAGAAGAAAGGTCTTTCGATAGATCTTGAGACCCAAGCTATTAGAAGAGACCACCTAGCATCGATGCTTGGTCTCCTGCCCAAATCACGCCACAGTCCCAGGAATCGAAGAGGTCTCATTGACCTCGGAGGCACGATCCTCCATGGCCTGTTCGGCGTGGCCACAAATGCCCAACTCGATCGGTTCAACAACGCCATGCTGGAGATTGCTACTCATCAAAATGCCATTAGTCATGCCCATAATAATCTTGCCTCAGTCGTGAACCAGACGAGAGCATTCATATCTAAATTAGCTGTAAAACAACAGCAAATGGACCAGCAGGTCATGGCACTAAATTCAGCAATTCTCCAGCTATCGAGCGCCATCAACGAAAACACCCATCGAATCTCATTAATAGAAATCATCACTGACTTGGACAGATACATTGCTGTGCTCGAACTGGCCGCCGAGCAGTATCAATCCCAAGTCGAGTCATTTCATCGCCAGAGGACCGAACTCCAACTAGGTCGACTCACCAGAGATCTGCTCAACGAGGACCAACTCAACGAGATCCTGTCTCATGCTCAAAAGAAATTCCAGGTGGGAGGTTCATTACAATGGTTGTATCGTTTTCTGAGTGTAAATGCTATTTTAACTGAGGCTGACAAGCTGATTTATCAAATTGTCATTCCTCTTGTTGCCTCTCGGCCATATCTTCTGTTTAATGTTGTTTCCTGTGGTGTACCCCTCAATCAGTCTAATTATCATGTCACAGTAGTAGTCGATAAAACTTATGCAGACTGTCAAATTATTGGTGACGGATGGACAGTGGCCTGTATTGGTCATTTATATATGAAGAGACGTTATATCATGCCCACGGTCAATGTAACATCCCATTTTAACTTCAAATATAGATACACTGACAAGACCATGGAATTAGCCCTTCCCCAAATAGTCCCTGACACAGCTTCAGGACCCATCTTCACCGAATTATCACATTTAAATTCTGCCCACGTGGTCAAACAAACATCACACATTGCCCACTTCAACAACAATTTATCATTCATAAATGTTAGTTTAATTGTATGCCTGTGGTTCTTCTTAGCTGTTGTTGCATTGAAAGGACGCCACCTAGTGGCAAGGTTAACATCAAAATACAAAAGGGCAATGGCACAACAAGCACCCGAGAACCATTCTCTCTCTGAGAACCTAGCTCTCACAGAGAACCATCAACCAAATGGTGCTCCGCAAGTAGAACCAACTAACCATCAACCCATCAGGCGACCCCAAAATAACTTATATCCCTCTATCCCCCTACCCACTGATTGCAGGACCACCATGGAACACATCGACTGTCAACAAAGTCGCTGAAGTTAGCCAATTTGAAGTTAACACTTGTGATGTAAAGGTTAACATCCTGAGAATGATAACCCTAGGTCTGATCAGTCGACGGATCAGCCAAATTAAGCGACCATTTAATGTTCCAACTAAACCTGGCTGTGATAACATTTTGATGCTAAGAGATTGTCATTTCATTGAAAATAATTATCATTCTGCAGATTCAATCATTCATTATATGTTTTCTAGCTTCGAGTATTTCAAGGGCAAGGGTATCTAAATGCGTCTCACTTATGTCATTCAGCGTATCATTCATTTTATTATTGTATTATTATATGTAACTAGACTCAGTTTAGGTGCTTCCTAATAGAGCAGCTGAGATCTAAATGTGCATCCTTATATGCACACAAATTTTTTTATGACATTCAGTCATCTGCATAGTTCTTCTTTGTAACGCAAAGAAACTCACTTTAAAATAATTGAATACATAAGCCGTACGCAGTCATTAATTGTCTAGCATTCAATGCATAAATTCGGGACGTAAAACCAGATTTTACCCCACAATTACAGTCAACAAGCCAGTTTCAGGACGATACTGTGCGACTTTTATACCAATTTTTTTTTTCTATGTCTTCTAATACATTGGATCTTTTGCACTCAAAAGGCCCCAGTGACCCCTCTGGGCTTGATTGCCTATTAAGTAAGATTACGTAACAACCAGGCCCACCCACGCGCCAAACCCTTTGATCTACCATGACGCAGCATTTTTTATTGTTTACAAAATGTCAAATGTAAACATTAGCCGCAAATTTTAAGACCCAAAACAATAATTCTTATATCTCATCTAAAACAATTAGCGAAGGTTTACAACCATTTTAGCTCAATAGTACACATTCTTAGCTATCTGTCAATATAATTTAATTACTTCCGCAACAAGTCTTTCAATACCAGTGAGCTCTTTTCCTCGAAGAGGTTTTTTGGGCTCGTAAACACAATTTATTATCACCTCAAGTTCATTTTTTTCCTTATTAACAAAGGTTTTTTTTTAAAGAAGGTGACAATTTCAATCAATTCGGCACTTTACAGCAGCATACCATACACATTTTACCAACAACATCAATTATAGATTACATCTACTTATTATTTTATCACTAAATACCATAAGCTTATTATTGTGTAAACTTTAACAGAACAAATTATCATCAGACAAAACTGGGGTAAAGGAGCATACTTCCACTCTTTCGTCTCTGGCCAGAGCACTTTCGTTAACAGGAAGCTTACTCCATACTGCCCAAATTAGTATAGCAATACATCTACCAACCATTGTTTTCCTTTTTGCGTCACATTGTATTAATGTCAACATTTTGTAACATTACCAAACGTTGTTCAATTTAACTAGGTCATTTTAAGCGAACCTCCACGTGGACGTACCTGAAAACACAATCTAAAACTAGAACAGGGAACCACGATGAGGGGACGTAGTTTAAAATGACAACAACTCAATAAGCATATTTCATAAATATCATCTTTTAACGTTTAATATCAATTGTCAATCTTTCTACCTATGTCATGTCAAAACAGTCATCAGTCTAATTTTTCCTCGTAGGTTTTTTAACAATTACATTTTCCTACAACAAGGTTTTTTTTGTATAGACTGAGATCACTAATTATAATTTTACATGCTCAAGCAGTTATTGAGTAACTTGCGCATGAGATTCTAGGAGTTTTTAGAATTTTCTCCACAATTTATGAGTTTTATTTATTTTTCTCATTTACCATTAAATGACACATCCACTATAAGGGGCTTTGCCTAGGTCGAGGGCACCCATTAATCACAACATTTATCTATCATTTTACTGTATTTTAGTAAATCTTAGGAAGGTCAACTTGGAGCCATTTAGCTGGGTCGGCGCTTCAAGCCCAAGTTTAGTCACCACACTAAGTAAATTAGATAATTAGAAATTTTCATTTGTGAGCGCCAGGTCAATTGGGAAGTCCGAAGTTGTAGGCTGAGAAACTTCATCCCCAATTTAGTCCCCGGTGCTACACACAGTAACTAATTATCATTACAATTTTAGGGAATAGATTAACGTAGACGTCCTAAGCTTAGTCACCTTAAACCTACGTTATAGTCATCATATTTCCTTTAATTGGTAGGATGGCGGTCTGGTATCTAAAAGACCAAGCTAGTAACGCCATCAGGTATTAATATGTGTCATTTTCTGTGTCTATATGTTTGATGTTTATATGTTATCTGTAAATCTATGTACCAGTGCGTGTTATCTGTCATTTTGTTTGTCATTTTACCGTTTATGTTATGTCATGTCTATGTGTGTGCATAAAACATCAAAATATTTTTTTTATGGTTCACGCTGTCTAAGGGAAGCTCAAATATGTGTGTAGAATTACTTGTATTATATTGTATAACAAATTAGATTAAATTGTATTGAATTGTATTACAAATTAGCCATGGTGCAATTACGCATCATCTTTTGTGTACCATGACAGATTGTCATGCCATTGATCTATAGAAGTTATCTTACTCTAGATTACTGAGGATTACTGTCCATTGTCCACCAACTAGGGTGTCAATGGGAATTACTGATAATGGCTTTTGAAGCCCTATCATTGTGTAACTAAAGATTAAGCCTTCTTATTAAGCCTATTGTCGGCCAACGCATTTCATCAGTTACACAATTGTCAATTTATCACTGTATTTAAATTTTGCTGGTTAAAGGCCAATGTCGTATACTTGGTATGTTTGGTGTGAGTCTTTTGTAACACACCGGCCTTTAATCCTTGGGAGAGCAAGCATTGTTTAATTAATTAATTGCATCTTTTACTTATTTTTGATAACTTTTGGTAGAACCCAAAGCTGTGTGCTAACAAGTATCACACAGCTGGGGCACGGTATAACCAATGTAAAAGCATACATGCAATTATGAATACCACTTTATATATATTCCTTAGATCTATTTCTTAGAGCTTCCCTACAGCACTTCTATGTATTTACCTTGATCAGTGAGGCTTGGATCCAAAAGTTGGGTAATATATCTTTTCTGCATTTAAGTTGGTACATTTTGGCCAAGAGTAATTTCAATGCATTTAATGCATAATACAAGTTTGCCAGTCCATAGAATTGTCCACAGTTAAGATACCATATAATTAAAGTCCATTCACATATGGCTTGCCCTTTGTGACAGCAAGTTACACAAAGGGCCCTAATTTTAATCCTCTATATTGTTGTACCATTTATCATGCTGGGCCTATCTATGAGCCCCAACACAAAGGCCTTGCCAAACCAAGGCATCTGACAATTCTCTGTGATCCAGCATTCTTTCTATTGGGAATTAAGATGAATTGGGGGGATAAAAGCTAATAACAATTATCTAAGGGAGGTTAATTGCACTTTACCAATTAGCACCTTTCTGGTTATGAAACCTGGAGTCCAGAATCACTGAACCCACATACTGATTATACAATGCATAAGGGCACTGTCCCATTTTATTAATACTGTTCTCTGATTGGCTGATTGCCATCCACCAATTACCTGTTTGTACATTTCACTATATAACCCACTGTCATCTTCAATAAATCATTCTATTCTTTAGTCTATCTGTGAACCATACATCACTTTGTTTGTAATTATTACCATCTGCAAGTTACCATCTTGAAATCCCAGTCTATCTGGTCTTTGAATTATTGGAATTGTGATAGCCATATCCTTGGCTAGCTGAGCTCCCTCAACTGCAGTGATAAGAATATATTTGGGAAGCTGTTTAATTGAGGACTGACTATTTAGTCTGTAAGTGTGACTAGTAGTCTATGATTGTCTCTGTCAACCAGTAGACACCTGGAGCTCACACTATGCTCATCTTGCAGTAACAGGGGCATCAGTTTCATTTTAATGTGGTGGGGCAAGTAGCCGTCACATCTTCGTGGAAGATGTCAGGGGAAAAATTATAGATTTTTTTTATTCAGAAACATGTATACTTTGGTCAAAAAGTGGTGGGGCAAATGCCCCACCTACAATGATGCCACTGTGCAGCAATGATATATTATAAATAGAAAATAGAGGATTTTTCAAGAAGTCTTAAGAGAAACAAGAAGATGAGACAGGAGCTAATCATTTTTAACAGTAGTATGACAAAACAAAACAATTTACAATGTATTGATTGTGCCTGACATCTTAATGCACAGAATTTTTATCAGGAATATTGGTCCATACCCTCAAAGTTTGGGTTTGCATATAGCTCTGAAAATAGAGTAAGCTGTTTCTCTGAGGAGAGAAAGATTAAGCTGAAACATCTACCTCAGCCAAGTGACCTTGTGCCAATCCCAGGGACTTCTTAAAAAATACAATTCTTTCTCCAACACCCCCTTGCTTAATTCTGTGGTGAATACCTTCAGTGACATTGAATTCTCCAGCATCTTGTGACTGAGCACTTTGTTTTTAGCACTCTTTATCTCGTTGAACCAACTGACTTTTGACCAATGGACAGGTAACCAAAGAAAAGCAAAAGTTACACAGACAACATGTGACAAAAGATGACCACCTGGAAAGTACTACTTGAGGAGAACAAGTCAATCAATTTCTTGTTCAGAAACAATTTCAGGCATGAAACTGGGATGTTGAGAATCTTTCTTCTTTAACAAGTTAGCCAAGCAAGTCAATAGAGATGTTAAAAATCTCTGTAAAGTAGCAAAAATTAAAATTAAAAAAAATAGGTTGTATTTGTCGGGTTAGGTTATTTATTTAGTCAAATCAAGTCTGTTTGAAAAATGGCTATGTACACTGTAAAGTGGATGTGGCTTCACAGTAAAGAGAAAAATGTTACACACATGTATAGAATTATAGACAGATTGTAAAATTTGAGATACAACATGCCAAAAATACAAAATTTCTCAATTCCTGGAATTTGTGACATGTTTCTGCAGAAGGTGGAATAAACATAAGCCTTTTTTGTGAACGGGAACTAAATATTTCTGCTTACCAATATTAGGTTGAAAATTCAAGATCACCTTTGTATATCAGAATGTCTGATCCATCACCACCATAAGAAGCCACACATTCACAGCTTAACCTTGATAATGCTGCTTCAGTTTGCAAAACCTGTCAATGTCCTCTAGATAAGAAAAGAAACTAACCAAAAAGTAAAATTACAAATATAGTGAAATGTGCTGTCCCCAGGAGACTCCTTACATTTTCTTACATGAAAATTGGTAAACAAAATTAGGCCTACATTTCTTCACCAAACACACACTTACTTTAAAATATGAGGAAATGACTGAAGACAAATAAATCCCAAGTCATTATAGTGCTGACGAGGATAAAACCAGAACACATACATCACCTAAGACAAAGATAGACACTGTTACACAGAAAGACTGATTTGGCTAAAACTGCAACATCAATCTTCAATGTTTAGGATGATACTTAAATTTTTGGATGATAGAGCATGTGGAGCAGAAATTTTTTAAAGCTAACATTCTTCAAATTAGGCCTATAAAGTTCCAAAAAAATCGAAAATATAAGGTTTTGCACAAAATCAAGGTTTTTTGGCTATATCTTAAAAAATAAGGCAGATAGGCATATATTTACTATGAAAGACGAATATAAACTTAGGGATTGCAAATAATTTGAGCCTATTTTAAAGTCTGTATGTGCATTGGTTCTCGAGATATGGCATTTTCGGGTAATTTTGCAGTCGGCGCAAAAGCCGTTATCTTCAAAGCCTCCGTCCATATGGGTTTTTAAAACCAAATAATGCAATTGAGGTACCTTTGGGTTTCTTTTGACCTATATTTTCATATTCCATCCACACAGGTATGATTTTCTAAAATTTTTGAAATAACACCCCCCCCTAGTAATGTCAGCCTGCTTTTATTTAGATTTTTGCATAAAAAATAAATGTGATCATTTCATGATTGCAGACATTATGCCACTAAATACAGGGTTATATATAAATTTACTTGGTATGTAACAAAACCCATTTTCTATGAATTTAAATATTTAGTTTTATATTTATACAAAGATATTATTGGATAAATTTGTGTATTAATTCATTACAAAACTCAACACAAGCATATTTTAGCACCTTGAACAGAACAAGTGTCAAGATGGAAGGGGGTGCAGCTTTTGTTGAATGGGCATTATGTAACATGATGTCACTGATCCTCTCTAATGACCAAACCCAAGAACAAAGGGGAGGGTATAGAAGCAGATGCATACAATGTAGTACCCTCATCTTTCTAACAAAATTCCCAGTTTTTCTTGGAAATGTGTTCAATCATTGATAACCTTAGTTTTTTTAATCTAAAACAAATAATGAAATTTCCAATTTCAATCAGAAATATAGGCCAAGTAGAAGCTGAGATACGACTTTTTATATCCCATGCAAGCTTTTTATGGTGTTTTCAGCTATTGTTGTACCACTAAGCTTGAACAGCATTTAACATTTTTGGTGTTAACCAGCAAATGTATCAGTCTCAAAAAGTATCTGTAGGCCATACATTGTTTTTAGTTTAATATTTAAAATAGATTTAATATTTAAAATAGATTGGATAGTTAGACACCTACCTATTATTTCTGTTTTTAGGCTGGCCTTTTACTGTATTCATAATTTATGATAAGAAAAGGTAGGATAGACAGATGGATAGATGGATAGATAGATAGATAGATAGATAGATAAATAAATAGATAGATAGATAGATAGATTGATGGATTGATAGATTGACAGATTGATAGAATGATAGATGAGGTGTTTAGATGATTGAAGATTGTTTGATTGATAGATTGATTGATTGTTTGTGATAGATCCATTGTGAATGTATCCCTGAAAATAGATTTTCCTATTGCACTATTGATTCGTTTTTAGGTTGATAGATATATAGATAGATAGACAGCTAGACAGATAGATAGATGGATAGATAGATAGGCTAGCTAGATAGATAGATAGATAGATAGATGATTGATTGATTGATTGATCATCTATATTGTTTTATTAATACATCCAGAGAATCATGGATAGATGGATGATTAGGACTTTACCTCCTGTATTTAATCACTTGGTTGGTTCATTAGGACAAGAGGAGGATATAGCAATGAGGTGACCATTTTATTTCATTGCAACATCTCTTTTCAGTACATTTGTACCTTGAATCTCTTAAATGCTTCGGCAGAGAAATTTGTCAAAGTTAAATACAATTTTAAAAAAAATCATATAAAATAGAGAAATGGACGTTTCATTCATCAAACAACATTTTCCATCAGCCAAAAAAATGAAAATGAGTATATATCTGTAATATAACTCTGGTGTTACTGTCCGATAGGCCCACTTGCCTGAATTTCATTATCCAGGTTTCATTTAGTTACCATCTTTCCCATGCAAGATGGTAGTTATACAGACTACCACTTCCAAGTGCATATTCTCCTGTGCTAAATTTTCAGATCTTTGCCCATGTTTTAACAGTTTTCCTTTTTTTTTGTTGGGGGGGAGGTGGGGGCTCTGCGCATCGTGCTGCCAACCCTCACCGGCAGTAAGTCAATGTATTTCACATGCTTCAGTATGAGTTAGTATGGCCTGCTGAATAGCCGAGGGTATGCTGCCGCGCAGCCTATGTTTTTCATTAGAATTGACAGATTTTTGAGACAGATTCATCTGCAATTCACCTTTTAAGCAACATCAAACAAATTACCTGAGCAAACACCTCCATATGTTTTCCACCATGAATTATACTTCACTCCATCAAATCCTGCCAAGCCAAAGAAGTTTGTCATTGTGGCACCGCGACAGTCATATCTAAATACATAAGAACAGTATGCAGAGTTTTCCACCAACCATCTTATTTGACTAACGGTTGCATTACGGTAACCAATGTTCAAAGGAACAAATCCATCGTTGCCATTGGACTTGGGTGAAACTGTTTGTGATTCTCTGTAAATAGAAGTACACACTCTCAATCATTTACAGGATTTGATTAAATGGCTAGGGATCTGAAACACAACCAATACTCTTGCAAATCTGAGACGTAAACATCCACTTTTTGCAGAATTCATTTATATTAATGCATATAATCGTTGTTTCTGCTTTATCAATATCGCTCCGTTTTTCCAAAATCGAGAGGCAGATTTTCATATGAATCGCAAGGACAACATTTTTAACTAAGCACGAATGTTCTATTGCTCATTCCAATTTTTGAATTGCCACAGCTTGACATGCCCATGAGAGTAAGTGCAATTCCCTTTGCCCAAAGAAGGAATATCAGACACATGCATGCCAAAAAAAAAAGAAGATGACCAAGTGTATATAACCCTGATGAGAGGCCTGCCTAACCAGTCATATTATATATTATATATATATATAATAATAGCACATGTTTACCTGTTGTGAGAAACACTTGTTGTCGCAGGAGTAGTTGCAAAGTCACACCAAACGGTAAAAGGGTGAATAGGACCCGCTTCATCTGGGTCAATTTCAAAATAGCCACTGGTCACTGCTCCTAACAAACGATGCGTTTCACAGGATGGGATGGCCAACACATCTTCCATAATCAAAAAAAGAAATGATGCAGTAACTGTCATAACACTGATATATGGCTTGTCCTCTAGCAAGAGTTCTCACTTTACATAGCAATCTGTGCCTGAACCAAACTCAAATCAGGTGAAGAACTACTTTCAGATATTTAAAAACACCACTGACATCACACTGCAGGTCCGGTCATATACATTGTAACAGGTGATAAATCTGTCACATATATGCGTGACATCACTGGTGGGTTTAGACTGATATAGATGCTTTTAGGCATTTTCTAAGCATGATGAATGATCCTTGTAAAATACATTTATAAATAAATAAGTATAAGATAAATTTAAGAACACAAATTTACAAAAGCTTGATACTATTACACGAAAAGAATAAAGCTAAAAAAGTCAGTTCCAGGGTTCTGCATCATTTTAACAGGTTTTTCATTAAAAAAATGGGGGTGCATTTGCACAAAATTTCTGTATTGAGATTTTACAATTATAGTAAAAACTTCTGTCGATATGGTTGTACAATGCACTTCCTCTGTTTTTTAATTCAGCCTATTAAAATTACAGCATTTGATGAATAACAGCAACCGAGCATCCTCCTCAATCTTCATTCTAGGCAGTGCCAGTGTCGACCAGGAAGCCCTACTAGCCTATAACGATTTTGGAGGAGAAAGTAATGAAATAATCACTGAATGAAAGTTTTTTCCTGGGATTTTAGGTTCACAAAAACAGGGTTTTTGCATTAAAATTAGGGTAACAGGGTTTTAAGCAACAACAACAAAATGGGGAAAACTTTGTTTTTTAGGGTTGGTTGAGAGGTCTGAAAATAAAAGTAGTGATATTTCAAAAATATACTACCTGAATGAATGAAGCAGATTAGCAAGCCCAAACCAATGTAAGATCCCATATTCTGTCCCGAACAGGTGAAAGACTTCCTCAGTAGTAAGTCTTCCCATGTCCATACAATAACAAAATGAGTTGTCAATTGATCAAATGTCAATTTTTTATTGGTCAACCAGTGTTTGTGGCAGCAACAGGAAATTGGTCAATCGAGCCATCTGACACATTCCCAGTTACTGCTATGTGCCATTGACAAAATAATGTTACCGTCAATTCCATTACTGAGTAAGAAAATCAGTAAGATAAAGTATGAGTGCAACAGGGGAAATGACTATTACAGTATTTGACACTGTATTAATTATTTAAGCAACAAATCAATTATAAATTGAAAAAGAAAATTTGGTGCCAAGAGATCACCCAGTTAAGTTTTTACCCTATATGTAAAGCCTTATTACATTGTAAATGCAATGTGTATTGCCATCAGGTATTGTAGTTAATGAGGGAAAATTTTGTCCATCAGGCAGACAGAATGCAGCTTTCCTGGCCAAAACGTAAAGGCCTCTTAAACATCCCTGCTCCAAAGGCAACATCAGTCGACATCACTACTACCACATAGTAAATACCTAATGGCAATACACATTGCGGTTACAATGTAATTAATAAGCCAGCAAAGGTCTTGGCCTGCATGGGTTTGAACTCCGGATGGGGAACCTAAAATTTTCAGTGAACCTTCAACAGCAAAATCCCAGCAGGATGTCGTTCGGACGAGATGTTAAATTGGCGGCCCCTTGTATCAGTGTTTGAACTTGGCAAGTAAAAGATCCCTCACACGGGGTGAATGTGTAACATTTTGAGGACTGCCGCTCTCTCTCCCATCTCATCAATCAACCCTCATGAGCACGCAGAAATGGGCTTAGGGCTGCACTTACCATGTCTATCTAAATCAATCTATCTAGTTGTGATATGCTAATAAGCTTGTCTGATGTCAGGTAGTGCTCTAAACCAATTAAACAAGTCTATGTTTCTCTTCATCTACAGCTGAATGCAGAGAATCTCTAATTAAAACGCCTGTAACATGGTATTCAATGGCAAATAAAAAATTACAGGCACTCCGCCTAAGATGTAGGGACAAGGTAGCAACTATCATCACTGAGGTATTGGCAACGTAACAGGAGGACGAAGTACCAGCTATTGTGCAGAAACTGTGTATGGAATTAAAGGTTTCCTGCTCAGTCAAAACTTGTTAGATCCATTTCAGGCAATATCAACATGACCTGGAATCCAACAGAAGATAATCTCTTTGTCTTCTATTCCTGACAGAAGCATAAGTACATCCTGTAGAATGGGACGATCCATCTGTTTATCTGCAAGAGCTTGTAATGCTGACTTAGAGTCAGAACAGATTATAAATCTGTCTTTCTCAGACATTCCCGAAGCCAGACAGCTTCATAAATTGGTAGAAGCTCAGTTGTGTATATAGAGCTTTCATTGGGGATGCGCTCACTATATAGATTTGTTTTACTGTACAGGAAGTAACTGCATAAGCAGTTTGATCTCCGTCTTTGGAACCATCTGTACATGAGCATTTCTGGTCATGATACTTAAATTTGATGTCCTGAAACCTAGTTTGATATTAAATGGGATCCGTTTCTGCCTTTTTTGGTTTTCCTAATTCTAAGTTAAAAACAGGATTTTTTATATTCCAACGAGGAATCTGTGGAACCCTGTTTTTGGAAATAAAAATGCATCTATTCCAGCTGCTTCACGATGAGGTTTCGTCCTCAGTCCCAGTGGCCGCGTGGCATTCAGGGTAAGTCGGGTTGGCAGCCAATTTGACTGTGTATTGAAGAGAAAGTTTTAGACGTTGGAGACACAGAGGCGGTTTTTTAGCAAGAACATACAGACTCTCCACAGGGATGTCCTGAATACACCAAGACTCAATCAAAGACCTTGTTTATGAACTGTGTTAAAGCAACAAAGATAAGAAGTTTGCGCCGATCCATAGACAATACAACCGTACTCGAATCGGGATCTGCTCATTGATCAACAAAGCCGGAGAAGGACATTGATGTCACCTCCCCAGTTCAATCTGCTCACGACCTTCAGTATGTTCAGAGATTTCGGCATTTTGCCTTAAGTGATGTAATATGGGGAATGGAAGATAGTTTTGAGTCAAACGTGACTCCTAGGAACTTCCTAGAATTTACTACTTTGATCCCACCTAGAATTTACTACTTTGATCCCACAATTGTTAATTTTAAGTGATGGCTCTGGATGGAGAGTTCGAAGATGGCAAGTCTTTGCTGTAATTGTCTCTCCATGGTAGACATTTGTTTGGATTTAAGAGCAACGAGAAAGTCATCAACATAAAGTGAGTGCATAACATTATCTTGGATGGCTTTGACAATGCTGTTAATTTTAATGTTAATACAAGTGGGAGTACAATATGCTCAAAAAAGCCACCACATATTGTAAGTGGATGGGACGGATGTCTGGCTTCGAAGACTTAGGATACGGCTGCGAAGAGGGCATGGTTGCCAGCAAGGCCCTAGTGTTTATGGTGATTGGTTTAAAGAGCTCCTATTGGTTACTTAATAACGAATACACTGAACGCAGAAACGCAAAAGACCTTAGTGGAGCATGCCCTGGCAGCATTGAATGAGCGAGGTTTCGTGGTCCACTGTCTGACCATGGATGGTCACGGAACAAACATCTCTGTGTCATCTGATGGAATGCCATCTGACACTCGCTGCTAATGAAGGTGTGGCTGACCTCAAGACAGCTTTTCCACAACCAGTGACTGGATTTGACATTTATGTCATTTTGGATGCCTGTCACAAGGTGTGTGTGTGTTTGTGCTTTACGTCTCATCAGCGCCTTGTTGGGCTATGTAGAGGCATCCTTGGTTTGTACCTGTCACATGATAAAATTGCAATGAAATATGTTCTAGGGCATTTTGACAAGGTCTGATTGAGGCTGTAGCCTATGTACTATCATTTTTGTAGAGTTATAAATGTTCACTGATTGTCAACATCAATTTGCCAAAAGCTTTGGTGCGAAAAATCAAGATTCAAAGTTCACGTATGTGATACAATGAAACATGATGACGTCACAATCATCAGTGAACAAGGAACAGTGTGGCGTGGCTTTAGACATTGACAAGTTGGTGCAGTCTTACAGGACGTTTCTGGGATCAGAAGCAATGCTTGGACTAGTGCAGTCATGGGCATCATAAACTGATCACTATAATGGTTTTGATTTCTCTAATAAACTGAACTACCATTGAGTACAGAATTTGCAGTCTGACAGCTGTCAAGATTGACAAGACAGGCATGCATGCACGACCCCTGTACTGGATTGTATGAACACTTAACACGGGTTATCCTAAAGTGGTTAACTCCTATAACTTATCTTCTTGCCAGGTTATTGGCAAAAACTTTTGTCATGTTGTGACATGAGTTCAGTTAATTAAAATTAGTTGTCTAACTCATGTTCAGCATTGACACAGGGTCAGTAAAATGACTTAACCACTTTAGGTTAACACATGTTAAGCGTTGATACAATCTGGTACTGTGGTGCGCGAGGGAACTAAATAGCCGATCAGTTGTGCACGTGCACAGATTAAATTTATCCAGTCAATGATCAAGCACAAATTTGACAATCTGAGACATGGATAAAACGATGCACAGTCCCTGTCAGGTTTAAAGCAATTCCATGCATGTCTTTGATTGCAAAAAATGCAAAACACAAACTTTTCGGCTGTCAATCCTTGCCAGACCTTGAGGCTTGAAGTATTTTTGTTTTATTTCAGATTCACCCAAAAGCTTTGCCAAACAACATCTGGATGTTGTTCACACGAAAGTTTGGGCTCAGGTTGATAACACCACAAGTTCAAATGATGTGGGGTGATGTTGAACTGAAAAGTGATGATGCTGGCAACGAATTCCTCGTGTACACAGAGCGTACAACAAAGATCGATCTGGGGAAACCGGGGACAGCAGAGCTTTTGCTCAGAAAGCTTTTGCTAATGCAGGTAATAAAACAAACTCAAAACTTGAGATAAGTTGAAAAACATACACATGTTAATATGTTCATTGGCCCTGAACACAGCTGAAAGGACATGAATTGCAATGAAATTCAAGTACCAATTTCTCGCAGTAGATTTCAGTTCATGAAAATATTGTTACCATGATTGCAAATTATTAACCTATGATGAGATAGATACCTGAAAGTTGAGCATAATTGCAGCTGTTGTCTAATTGTTTTTTGGCAGTTTGATAATAGGTCTAGGTCTATTCAGTCTTCTTGTTTCAGACAATGATATGTGCACAGTCAAACTCTATAAGGCCTACAGAAGCCAAAGGCCTGTAGCATGCCTGGAAGAAACGTAAGGATGTTCCTTCAGGCGCTGCCTGAAAAGAGGACCAAGGACCACGTGTGGTACTCCACCGTTCCGCTTGGGAAAAATTCACTCAGTAAAATGGTGAAGACAATGTTCGCAGAGGCAGGAGTATCCGAGAAGCATACCAATCATTCCATGCGGAGTACCATGATCAGCTCAGCCCTAGACAAGGGAGTCCATGAGACGCACATCATGCAGGTCATCAGTTATTTTAATTGGATCATATTGGACTCAATCATTTTTCTGAGGCAATGTCAGCTCATCACATTTAAATAGGTTCTAACAGGTAATATCTTCTGAAATTTCAGATCAGAGACCACAAAAATGTCCAGTCCCTAAACGAGTATAGGACAATTTCCGTTCCCCAGCAGCACGAAATATCCAATTTATTATCTGACAGTTTGGTTACAGAGATCTTGCAGACAACTACCTCAGCCCCTCAGACCTTTTCAGCTACACAGATCACTTTGGCCCCACAGACCCCTTCAGCTCCACAGATCACTTATGCACCACAGACCCCTTCAGCTCCACAGATTACTTATGCTCCACAGACCCCTTCAGTTCCACAGATCATTTATGCACCACCGACTCCTTCAGCTCCACAGATCACTTATGCTCCACAGACCCCTTCAGTTCAACAGATCACTTATGCTCCACAGACCCCTTCAGTTCCACAGATCACTTATGCACCACAGACCCCTTCAGCTCAACAGATCACTTTGGCCCTACAGGCCCCTACAGCTCCACAGATCACTTATGCTTCACAGACCTCTTCAGTTCCACAGATCACTTTGCCCAAACAGACCCCACAGACTACTTCAGCCCAACAGACCACAACTTTGGCCCCACAGACCATTGCATCAGCTGCAGAGTTTGATGACCTTGCCTTCTCTGACATGGAACTGATGAGTGCCTTTTTCAATCGTCGCAGGCAACCTGCACCTGTCCCGAAGTCTACCCACGTTTTTCAGCCTTCTGGATGAACATTTAATGGTCCAATGTACATAAGATTTTGAGTGACTAAAAAGTGACTTAAATAGCAACACTAACAGCCGGTCATTGTTATGATGTATGGTATTAAAGTACAAATTTTGTAATATATCTATGAAAGCTTTACAATTGTTAAAAGAACAGTCGGCACGCCTTTTTTGCATGAATGCTCATATTATAATACCTAATTTTACTATTTATTAATTATTGTTATTCAAACACAGGCCACTGGAGCTGTAAATTTTTCTTGTTTCGAAAATTAAAATGTTTTTTTCTGATGTCTTCTCTTGTTTTTTCCAAGTTGCAGTTCAGTCCAACCTCATTAGTCATTACATTGCTGTTTGTGGAGGATAAGCTTTTGTCATGCAATATAATATAGAGAAGTTTCTCTGTTTGGGTCTCGGGATGATACAGGGTCTCGGGTGATGATACCAGGGAAATACAGCTCTTGGTCATGTAATAACCTATAAATATGCCTATTTGTATCGCATTTATGAGGATTGACCCACGGCGCGGGCAACAGGGGGCGTTAAAAGTCGCCACCTTAGTCAATTTTAATTGAAATGCAGCACCAGCAAGCATGAAAAACCGACAATGTTCCTTTTTGTATCGATGTCTTAACCTGTAAAAAAACTTATATGTAAGTATACTTAACAGTAAATAGATTCGTCAAGGTTAGGAAATCATTCTGGCGATATTTTTAGCGTGTAAAACGTCATCAAAATGTGTGTAAACACAGTGACTAAGCTTGAACATTTTTCTGAGGATTCACAAAATACAAATTGGGCTACAGACCTTAATACTTGTCCGATTTTCAAAATTTAAAAACCTGCATAATATTATATCAAATAAACTCCTCCGAATCCAATGCACTTGTTCATTTTGCTCTATTTGCAGTATTAACTTCGCAAAAAGCTTACCGGCGCATTACGCTGCAATGATGCAAAGTTCCAGTGACCAAAGCAAACCAGTGGCAGATCCATGATTTTTTTTTGTGGAGGGGGGGGGGATTTTCAGGCCTGATATCACACACTATTAAATAGTACTGAAAACATGTACACTGTGCATGTAGCAATCAACAAACTAATAGGCAAACAAGTGGTTTTACAAAACAGAAGTTTTTTTTTTCACACATCCCTGGCTATGTAATAATTTCATGAAACAAGGGGAGGTGCTTTGGAATTTCTCTAAGGGTATTTATTTCATAGAAATGCCTAAATTAAGATATTAAAACCTTTTATTACATGCCATATACCCTCAGGTTCATGGTAAGATCGATACAGTACCCTTTTTTAAGGGTACTTTTCTTGTTAGGTTACTTGTGGCGACCCCAATTGTGTGTATGAACTATTTAGGGACATAACTTGCATTCATATTGAGGGTGTCTTGGTGGTTTTTGAAAGTGCAAAATCTTCATAAGTCGTATATTAAAAAAATTCCACAGAGAGAATGCTCAAGATTTCCTTCGAGATGCTTATACCACAGTAAACTTGAGGCCCTATATTTCAAAGAGCCCCTAATAATTACCTAGAAGGTATTGAGGTCTAAAAATGCAATTTTCCACTTTTTAGACAGACCCCTTCAGTTCCACAGATCACGTTGCCCCCACACGAAACACGAAAAAAATTAATTATGAACAAAATCTGTGTCGGGTGAGTATCACCCCTAATGGTGAATGGCATGTACCTTTGAGAAACTGTGTTCAGATTCTTATCTTCAAAGAGCCACATACCAAGAAAAAATGTCTTAACAATCGGTAACAAAACAATAAATTTTGACTATGCCTTACTCCTAAATGGCACAAAAATAGAGATAAGAAGGAAAAGCACATTAAATATCGGATAGACAATCTAAAGATTTTAAATTGTTGGGAATCTGCGACAGGTGCCTGAACAATCAGACACACAAATGAAAATAACAGTCTTGTGGTAGGACTAATTTATACAGGATATGCAATAATTGTCTAAGTAAGACCCATATGCAATAAAAACAAGTGCTGATAAATGTTTACTGCAAGATGATGCAACACATAGGAGGAGTTTCAAGAGGATCAAAAATTGGTGTCAAGTATAATCTTAGATATGACAAAATCTGGATGACAAGGAAGTTGTATGGCTAAATTTATTTATCTCTTGTGTGAGACTCTTGATAATAAACGACAATGGTAAAATAGAGGAGCAGTTTGTTCTCAGCAAATTTACATACAATTCCTGTTGGATATTGATTCATTGTTTAATATTAACCAAGTTGGATTGTGCCGGATCAGGAACTATACAGTATACATATTGGACTGGACCAAGACAAAAATGAGCTTTTTTTAATGTATATTTTAGCAGTAAATTTAAAGATATCAGTATTCCGGAGCTCTAAAACCATACTTGTGGAATTGAACCATTTACGAAGTGTTATCAAATCTATCTATCTTCCGTGTGCTCCCCAAACGTTCTGTGTCAACACCAGAAACTTTCGAAGCTAAAAAATGACACAAAGGAAGCATTTCACCACCAAAGATGGCTACTTACATTGTGAGGATGTGAAATTGTCGGATCTGCAGAAAGAGATTGGTTCTACTTTGACACACTCCAGTCCATTCTACTTGTTCAGTGAATCACAAATAAAAGACAATGTCCAGGCCTACATTGGACCATTGGAAAGAGTTGAAATACCATACATGTTGGGATTCGCCATAAAGAGTAACTACAACCCAAATATATTAAAAGTACTTCAGAAGGAGGGCTGCACTGCTGTGACAGTCAGCGGCAATGAGATCCGCATGGCTCTATCCATTGGCATAGATGGTCACAAGATCATATACAATGGAAATGGGAAACTGCCAGCGGATGTCCAGTTGGCCATTCAAAATGACTGCTTAATTAATGTAGACTCAGAATTTGACTTACAATTGATAATAGATACCTGTCGGAAGGTTAGTCAAAAAGCAAGGGTTCTACTACGAATCAATCCCAATATTGAAACGGTAAGTTGAAATAAGTACAATAAATATCACAATTCATCAGTTACAATTACCATTTAAATACAATGCATAATGCAGAACACCACAATTCCACTCAAAATTTTTCATATGTGACTGGGTAAGTTGATTACTTAACCAACATAATAATGATACACATAACTTATTCTATAGTCCATGGCAATCTTTTGCTTCGATTATTAGAAATACGTTACTGTCAACATGTCTTTGCATAAATCCTCTCAGAAGAGATTCACATGCTATCTAAGACAGCATTTTCATATTCATTGATGAATCACATATAGAGTGATGTAGCGATTGTTCATACAACTGCATTCTTGCATCCAATTAGTTACTGGGAAATTCTGTAAAGTCTGATTTACAGATTTGACACTTTAGCAGCTTGTGTAGCCCTACCATTACATCTCAGCTATTTCATAGTAAAACAAGGATGAGGCCAGGTAATAGGGGTATCAGGCAGCTATCAATCAAAGCTCCAAGTGCAACAGGATCTCAGCTATGTCAAAATGTCATGGTGTACGTCCGTCAACATGACATTTTAACTCGTAGCTCGGCTCGTGTTGCACTTGGTCTTGGAGCTTTGGTTGATGGCTTGTCTGATACCCCCATTAGCATTACCTGGCCTCATGCCTGGATAACAATGAAATAGCTAAGGTACAATGGCAGGGCTGCACAAGCTGTTAAGGTGTCAAATCTTCAAATCGGACTTTACGGAATTGCCCAACTGTTCCATGTCACAGAGGCTAAATCCGTTGCAAATTGTACAACCCATTTTATCGAACCAGGATATCCACAAGTACTTAGCAACTGGAAAGGGGAATAGCAAGTTTGGAATTCAGGAGGAGCAATTATGGCGGATTATCTCGGATATCCAACGGAACCATGGCAATTACATCAAGGTTGTTGGTCTCCACTGTCATTTGGGATCAACTATTGATAATGTACACGTTTTCAGGTAATTTTGGTTCCTTACTTCAATCTGGACTTCTTGATATTTGGTCAAGTGAGTGAGTGAGTGAGTTTGTGTTTTACGCCCCATCAGCACCAGTGTGGGCTATTTAGAGGCAACATTGGTTAGATAGATTATCCTGGAACTAATTTCTCATAATTTGTAGAAGTAGTCGTTATCTCTGAGGAACCGTGTTATACTGAACGCTGAATTTTCTAAGAATAAGTGTTTGAGATTACCTGATTGAAAGGGTCGGTGATGTAGATTGTTATTACATTCTATCAAGATATGTTTGATCGAAAGTGGTACTTGGCACCCTTCGCATATTGGTGCTGCATCATTGTTTAATAAGTGTGAGTTGGTTAATCTGCTGTGCCCTATAAGACATCTATGAATTACGATTTGCTCTCTGCGTGAGTTCACATCAATTTTTATATCTTTCATGACGTGCGGTAGTATTGTGCGTAGCTTGTTTCGTTGGCAAGCATTCCATCGTACTTGCCAACTATACTTGGTAAAATCATTGATATGCTTTCTAAAATCCGTATAAGGGACAACATAGTCCGTTAAGTTTTTACTTAAGGCTCTCTTCGCATGAAGATCAGCCATCTCATTTCCTTTGATATCAACATGACTTGGAATCCAACAAAATATAATATCCTTGTTTTCTTTCATTGCTGCTAAGGTAAAAAGAATGTCTAATACAAGAGGGGTTTCCACCTGCTTGTTGGCTATTGCCTGCAATGCAGACTTTGAGTCAGAGCAAATTACAAAATTGTTAGTTTCTGAGTTGACTGCCATTTCTACCGCCTTGTAGATAGCTGTCAGTTCCGCTGTGAATATCGAGCACACATCAGGTATACGTTCATTACAGTAACTTGTCTTTGTGGAAGTGACTGCGTAACCAGTCAGAAGTCCATCTTTGGACCCATCCGTGTAAAGAAACTTGTATGATGGATACCGGGATTTTATTATGAGGAATTTACTCTGGTATTCCAGGGGACTTGTAGAAGATTTTCTAAGACTTGTCAGGTCTAGAATACAAATTGGTGAAGGAAGGGTCCACGGAGATATGGATGGAACCTGCACTTCAGCAACTATGCAGTTGTCTTTGTTTATTATGTCATAGTAGGGTTTCATTCTAAGCCCTAGGGGTTTTATAACATTTTGTTAGTCATAAATTTGTTGGTACTTTGGCTGAAATACCGGGTAAAAAGCCGGATTTGTTGGACATGCTGCCAGTTTTACAAAATATTGCAGCGAAAGTTTTATACGACGTAGTGACAATGGTGGTTCTTTCGCAAGGACATATAGACTCTCTATTGGCGATGTTCTAAATGCCCCAAGACACAGGCGAATGCCCAGATGGTGTACTGTATTTAGACATCGGAGGTAAGACGGTCTTGCTGATCCATATACAATACTCCCATAATCGAGACGTGATCGGGTTATAGCCCTATATAGTCGTAGCAATACAGTGGTGTCTCCACCCCAACTGAGCTGGCTGACTACTTTGAGAAGATTAAGAGATTTTAAACCTTTAGCTTTAAGTTCTTTGATATGTGGAATAAAAGAGAATTTAGAATCCAGTAAAACTCCTAAGAATTTGTACTGGTTCACTACTTTGATTTTAAAATTTTCCAACATTAGGATTGGATCCGGCTGAAAGCTTCTGGGAGGATAGAAGTGCATACATACCGTTTTTTTGGAAAATTTAAAACCATTCTCATATGACCATTTTTGCAACCTGTTTAGGTTAAGTTGCAGTTGTCGTTCGATACTTGTCATTTTGGTTGACTTAAAAGCAACGAGGAAATCGTCAACGTATAAAGAGCATTTGATATTCTCCTTGATATGTCGGACTATGTTGTTAATCTTAATATTAAAACATGTCGGAGAGAGAATACTTCCCTGAGGAACTCCCATTTCTTGGGTAAAATTGTTGGATAGTGTGCTTCCTATTCTGACTTGAAAGTTACGATCTTGAAGGAATGAATTTATAAATTGAGGAAGCCTTCCCCGTAGACCCATTTCATGAATGTCTTTCATAATTCCAAATTTCCAAGTGGTGTCATAAGCTTTTTCTAAGTCGAAAAATACTGCAACTACATGTTCTTTCTTAATGAAGGCATCTCTTATGTAGGTTTCAAATGATACTAAATGGTCCAAGGTACTTCTTTTGGACCTGAAACCACACTGATATTCTGTTATGGCTTCAGTTGATTCCAAATACCATACTAGTCTATTGTTGACCATCCTTTCCATGGTCTTACAAAGACAACTGGTAAGTGCAATCGGACGATAGTTTTTTTGAATTGAATTGAATATTAATTTATTTGTCATTGGCCACATATACACACACAACAAGCAGGTGAATTTAACATTGAATTTTAACATATACATTTAACATCGAATTTTAACATTTAGATATCCTATGATGTGCCAATGAGCAGGAGATCCCTAGAGCTAAAAGCTGTGAGGGGGACCACCCTAGTTAAGCGGATCACTGTGATCTTTGTTAGGTTTTGGGATTGGTATTACTATCGCTTTCTTCCACAGCGTTGGGAATGTACCAAAGTCCCATATTCTATTATAAATCTGAAGCATAATTTTAAGGCTTGTTTCCGGTAGATGCTTTAGTAGTTGATAATGAACTTCATCTGCTCCAGTAGCAGAGTCTTTAGCCTTATTCAATGCCGCTATGAGCTCTTCCATAGAGAAGGGCATGTTATATGCTTCAGAGTTATCAGACTGGAAATTTAAATTTTGTCGCTCGGCCCTCTCTTTAAATTGTTGGAATTCTTGGGTGTAATTGTTCGATGAGGAATTAAATGTGAATTGGTCACCTATTCTATTTGCAATTTCCTCAGTTTTGGTTATCTCCTCTTCGTCGATGACAAGATGTTGAATATGTGTGGATGTATCTCTACCCTGTATCTTCTTTATCATTTTCCATACTTTGGAACTGGGTGTACGGGTATTAAGTTTAGAGACATAGTTTTGCCAGGTAGCCCTTTTCTTTTGTCTTATTATCCTTCTCGCTCTTGCTCTGAAGATTTTAAATTGATTTAGATTTTCTGGTGTTGGGTGAGATTTAAAGGCACGTAATGCTTTTTTGCGGGCTTTGATAGCCCCTTTGACCTCTGTGTCAAACCAAGGTTTAGGGCTATGGTGAGGATTGGCTTGAGATTTCGGTATCGCTTTATTTGCTATGTCTATAATATCTTGTGTGAAATTGTCTACAGGGGAATCGGAATCTGCATATTTCTGTTGGGTAATATTTTTGTTGCAGAGTTCTGAGAAGAGGTTCCAGTCTGCTTTATTGAATTTCCAACTTGATAAACCGGAGTTAGGTCCAACATCTAACGATTTCAATAGAATTGGGAAATGATCACTTCCATGTGTATCCTCTAGTACTTTCCATTCAAAATCTAAAAACAAATTTGGATCACTTACGCTAAGGTCAATAGCAGAGTAAGTTCCATGTCCTGAATGGAGAAAGGTATCTGATCCATCATTGAAGATGCATAGATTATTTTCATTAATAAAGTCTTCAATAAGTTCACCTCGATTATTCAGGTCCGTACTACCCCATAAAGGGCTATGACCATTGAAATCCCCTAGAATCAGGGAAGGGGCAGGTAATTGCTGGTATAAGTTATTCAAATCTTGTAATGTCACCCGCATACTTGGGGACAAGTAGAGGGAGCATAAGGTAATAGTTTTACGCAAAGTAATACGGATGGCAGTTGCCTGCAAAGTTGTGGTTAGATTAAGGCAAGTATGAATTATGCCCTGTCTAACCAGAATGGCAGAACCACCTATTGCCCTATCATGGACAATTTCTCCGTATGAATTGTACATATGATAATTTCTGATATTAATGTTGTCGGAAGGTTTTAAGTAAGTCTCCTGGAGACATAGGATGCTCGCCCTATGCTCAGATGTTAGTATTTTTATTTCATCAAAATTCGCTCTTAAACCTCTACAATTCCATTGAACAATGTTGTCCAAGGAATGGGTTTGTTCAGTCATATATATGTTATCTTCTTAACGGGGCTCTAGGCGTAGTTTTATGGTCGTCACGTTTCAGAATGAGATTGGTGTTAGTAGTTCTTCCCCCCATATTTTTGTTTGGAGGGCCAGGTTTTTTTGTACTTTTTGGATGTGTTTGACTTGTGTTCTTTGAGTCAGGACTTTTATTTTGGTGATGTGTTTGAGTTGTTGGGGTTCTGTGTGGTAGTTTGTCCTGTGTAGGGTTTTTAGTTTTATCTGGTTGGCCTCCCTGATCCGGCTTCCCACCTGATGAAGCGGCGGATGGGGTCTGGGAGGTGTTGTTAGTTGGTTTGTCCTGAATTATCCCAGCCACAGAGGCAGGGGTTTCAGAATCCATATCTTCTTCCTCGGTCTGTTGAGAGTCAACGGTTTCAAATGTATCGTTGAGGTCGGACTCGACCACTTCTGTCGCTGGGATTTTCGCAGGTGCTCTTTCATCAGAACTACTGTTGTCTGACTTCCTCTTTGTTGATGTGGTCTGTGTGTCTTTTGGAAGCATTTTGTTTGTCTGGTCATGTTTGTGTTCAATGTGTTGCACATGGGCTTCCAGGAGTTCATCCATCCTTCCGTGGTCAAACAGTGCACTGAACTTTTCTTTGTGGTTTTGGGAGTCAGATTTGTCAGAATATTTTGAGTAAGTGTGGGTGGCGTCTAGGTCAAGTCTTTTCCTGGGTGTAGTTCTGGGCGAGGACCTGGGTCCAGAAGAGTAATGATTGTCCGATCTCTGTGACCACTGTGATCCTGTATGAGGATTCACACTGCCGCCACCAGTGACCTTGTCGGCATAACTACTGGCCCCGCACTGTGACTGTGCTAACCTTCGTGCTTCAGGAAAGGATACATTGGAAGTTGCCTTGATCTCAAGGACTTTTTTCTCATATGTCCATTTTGGACATGATTTGTCGAATGACGTGTGGTTTCCTTTACAATTTACACACCTTGGTGGATGGCCACACGGAGCATCCTTTGTATGTGTGTGTTCTGAGCTTCCACAGGTGGCACATATGTCCACTCTGTTTTTGCATGTCTTTGTAATATGACCATACTTTTGGCATCGATAACAACGCCGCGGATTTGGAATATAGGGCCGTACTCGACAAAACTCAAATCCGATTTCTACGGCATCTGGCAGTCGGTTACCCTTGAAAGTGAGACTAAGGGTCTCTACTGTTGATCCTTCTTTTGTCTTTCTTTTACTCATCCTATATATAGAAACAACCGGAATTTTACGGAATTCAAACCAGTCAAGTAGCTGGTCATCTGAACTCTCGTGACTATCAAATGAATAAATCACTCCTCTGACAGAGTTTAACCTTTCATGTGGAGTCACTTCGACTTTCGCAATATCCAGTTTTTCTAAATCCAATAGTCGCAGAGCTTGCTGTCTGTCCCGACACTTAATCAAAAGTGAGCTAGGAAGTCGCTTGACATCTTCAGGTTTGCCGATTGCCTGATGGAGAGCTTTCGCACGAACCACCGAGGACAGCTTTTGGTAGGTCTCATCTTTACCTTTCAGTACTATGTACCTTGGCCAAGGGTCATTTTCACAATCAAAAGATCCTGTTTGAGAAAAGTTGCGATATAAAGAATCCATAGAGGTTTCTATGTTTCATCCCTCATGGTCCCCACCCACCACGGAGCCCAACAAGGGGAGACCAACATGGGTAGGGCAGTGCCCAGTACCCTAGTCTCAGGGATACATGAAGGATATACTCTAAAAGGCTAGGCCTGCAATATAGCCTCAAATCATGATAACAGTAATCATGGCAGGCAAATACTCGGGTTCTAACCTTCTTTGATTGACCCATCAGCCATGGCCAAGTAGGACCGAGGTCCTAATGACAACATGACAAGCCGATTGACTGGACCGGGCCAATCCAGCCTCCCGTCTAGGAGAAATCCAGGCCAAAGTAGTGTATTGTATGGGAGGGACCAACGTAGTCCCAACCAACTCAACTACCAGGACCCCTTCATCCTCAGACACGGGTCGCAACCCACGGCAAACAGGTCGCCCCATTTCCGTCGGGGAGACGTGTGCAAGCGCACTGTCTCGTGTTGGCCACTAAGGATAGAGGGCTTCACCTTAGTGTTACCACCCACCGCCACGAGGAGGCCCGAGACCTGCGGGGGGCTGATATTTGGTCAAAATAAAGCCATAAACTGTCTGAATTGCCACCAGATTTTCTAGTTCCAATTAATATCTAAAATTGTGATCAGGTTTTTGCTTCAATTTGGAGCAGGATTTCATAACTTCCTTTTTGAGCTATATATACACGAGTGCCAAAATCCAGCATCTTAGTTTATTTATTGCTGAACAATTAAGTGTGTATAAATGTGCAAGTGTGAGATAATGTCAGCTAAAATTTTAAGATCCTGCAAAAAATACAAATGCATAAATTGCATATGACAAAAGACGGTCAATAAATTTCAGAAAATGCTTCGATGTCATGCTGGACCTTACAGAAAAAGTCAACAGCATCAATGGGATGGACGCGATGAGTTATCTGAACCTTGGAGGAGGACTCGGAATCAATTATGACAATAATGTTTGTGTTCAATGATGCAAATTTGCAAAATGAAAAGCTAAGCAAAATGAAAAGTTAACTGTTCCATTTAGCAGTTGAAACACCCTGCAGTGTCTTTTGTGTCTGATTCCTGCCAGAAAACTGCTCTCCGATTGTCAGGAACCGACAATGATCTAGATTTCGACAAGGTCTAGCACCAAAACGAAAAATTAATAAATCAGAAAAATTTTGAAGCCAGTCATTACAATGACAAATTTCGATAAAATAATCACCCGCATATTCATACTTTCTTTCAGACAAGTATGCCAGGTGCTCAGGACTTGGTTGACGCGATTGCTGAAAAATGGCCATCCAAAAAGATGGCTTTAATTCTAGAACCAGGACGTTCCTTGATTGGCAACACTGCTGTACTGGTTACCAAAGTCCTTGGAACAAAATCCAATGGAGACAAAAAGTAAGAGTCAAAGAATATGTGTCCATACTTTCTTTCACCCAGTGCTTAAAAAGATTCTCAAAAGCCAAAAGTGACCCAGAAAATTATAATGTACACCAAATTGTCTAAGAATGTCAAAACCATGAAATAATGAGTCGATTGGGTAGCAAAGCAATTTTGCAAGACAAAAATGAAAATGAATGGTTCCAATGATTCGTGTAAAGAAAAATTCATTAATTTATTTGATCAGAAACAGAAATGAATTTGATAAACGGGGTCACATGTGCACCTCATGCATATTTAACTCACAAGTGGTACAAAGGCAACTACCCCGTTGCAATATATAATCCATCAATCTTTACAAGACTAATTTGACTAGTGCTTAGCCCTGAACTTTCTAATTTGACTTGTGCTTAGCCCTTAACATTCCAATTTGACTCGTGCTTAGCCCTGAACTTTCTTTTGCAGTTTCATGATCTTGGATGGCAGTATGTGAGTGAGTGAGTGAGTTATTGTTTTACGTCTCATCAGCACCTGATTGGGCTATTTAGAGACATACTTGGTTGGTATCAATGGTTGTGAAAACTTAAAAACTAAGGGTTCTGTCATGATTTGTTTGTGACATGTAGAGGGTGCTTTTTTGTTGGGAGTGCCTGTCTTTTTAGTTTTGTCTGTGCAAAGAATCAAATGGTTTGTTGAGTTTTCTTGATTTGTTGGTTTGGGTGTTTTCTTGTCTTCAGAAGCCAAAGCTTCTTTCTTCTTGACGTGGTTGAGTGATGTCTTTGCCCGTAGGGTTGGAGAGAATGTTTGACCTGTTAGGATTGTTTTCCTGGGTGATGCGCAAGCAACGGGTTCAGCAGAATTCATCGTTTGTTCCTTCTTTGGTTGATCTTGAGCAGGCGATTTCTGCAAGACATCCATGAAGAGGTTCCTCTTCAGTTGAAGCCTTCTCTGTGGGGATGGATGCAAAACTGGTCGAGGGTAATCGGATACTTCATCAATTTCTTCCATGGTTTCTTCATCATCCCAAGTCCTGGGATGGGGAGGGTGATCTTCTTCTACAAGGCGCTTGGCTTTAGTAAAGGATATTCCAGTGTAAATCTGTACTTGTACAATTTCTCTTTGTTTCTTGAAGACTCCACATTCAGGGCTAAACGCAGGGTGATCCCCTCCACAATTAACACAAAGTGGGGGTCTGCAGCACGGTTTATCTCTGGCATGGGCATGATCTCGATCACCACAATTGGCACAAGCTGTTGGTCTTCTACATGTACTGGCGAAATGGCCATATATTTGGCAATTGAAACAACGCTTGGGTCGGGGAATATAGGGCGAACTCTGCACTTTTCAAAAGCGACAGGTACTTTCTCAGGAACTTTGTCATCTTTGAATGTCAGTTGTAGTAATTCGTATCCATTTCGTTGGGACATACGTCTGAATTGTTCAATGCCTTGTTTCTGGAACCACTTCTTTAGCTGAGAGTCAGTGCATGTTTTACTCTCTTTCGAGAAGATAAGGCCTTTGCCTGGTCTTGTGAAAGGTTCTATGAAGACTTTGGTACCGCCTATTTCATTGACTGATGTCAGTTTCTGTTTTTGTTTATCAGTCCGAGGGTAAATAAGAAAGGTTCCGTTGGTTTGACGCTTTATTTTTCCTGCTACTGTGTTGTCGCAAATGTCCGCAATAACTTCATAAACAGCAATTGCTGACAGGTCTTCTAGTGATTTCTTAACACCTTTTATCACGAGGCAATGTTCATCTTTTGTCATGTGTGAGGGGCAGTCAGGGTCAATCAAGTCATCCGGGGATGTCCTTGTCCATTGTAATCTTGGTAGTCCAGTCGCTAACTTTTCGATCTCAGCCTGGTTTCCCGCTGAGGGACGCGCACCTTGGTTACCCGGTTGACGTACGATCCGGTTTGGAATCATGGTAAATGACATATTCATTGATATTCCCCTGTAAGGTAGGGGACACACCGTGCATGCGCACTGTCTCATGTTGGCCACTAAGGATAGAGGTCTTCACCTTAGTGTTACCACCCACCGCCACGAGGAGGCCCGAGACCTGCGGGGGGCTGATATTTGGTCAAAATAAAGCCATAAACTGTCTGAATTGCCACCAGATTTTCTAGTTCCAATTAATATCTAAAATTGTGATCAGGTTTTTGCTTCAATTTGGAGCAGGATTTCATAACTTCCTTTTTGAGCTATATATACACGAGTGCCAAAATCCAGCATCTTAGTTTATTTATTGCTGAACAATTAAGTGTGTATAAATGTGCAAGTGTGAGATAATGTCAGCTAAAATTTTAAGATCCTGCAAAAAATACAAATGCATAAATTGCATATGACAAAAGACGGTCAATAAATTTCAGAAAATGCTTCGATGTCATGCTGGACCTTACAGAAAAAGTCAACAGCATCAATGGGATGGACGCGATGAGTTATCTGAACCTTGGAGGAGGACTCGGAATCAATTATGACAATAATGTTTGTGTTCAATGATGCAAATTTGCAAAATGAAAAGCTAAGCAAAATGAAAAGTTAACTGTTCCATTTAGCAGTTGAAACACCCTGCAGTGTCTTTTGTGTCTGATTCCTGCCAGAAAACTGCTCTCCGATTGTCAGGAACCGACAATGATCTAGATTTCGACAAGGTCTAGCACCAAAACGAAAAATTAATAAATCAGAAAAATTTTGAAGCCAGTCATTACAATGACAAATTTCGATAAAATAATCACCCGCATATTCATACTTTCTTTCAGACAAGTATGCCAGGTGCTCAGGACTTGGTTGACGCGATTGCTGAAAAATGGCCATCCAAAAAGATGGCTTTAATTCTAGAACCAGGACGTTCCTTGATTGGCAACACTGCTGTACTGGTTACCAAAGTCCTTGGAACAAAATCCAATGGAGACAAAAAGTAAGAGTCAAAGAATATGTGTCCATACTTTCTTTCACCCAGTGCTTAAAAAGATTCTCAAAAGCCAAAAGTGACCCAGAAAATTATAATGTACACCAAATTGTCTAAGAATGTCAAAACCATGAAATAATGAGTCGATTGGGTAGCAAAGCAATTTTGCAAGACAAAAATGAAAATGAATGGTTCCAATGATTCGTGTAAAGAAAAATTCATTAATTTATTTGATCAGAAACAGAAATGAATTTGATAAACGGGGTCACATGTGCACCTCATGCATATTTAACTCACAAGTGGTACAAAGGCAACTACCCCGTTGCAATATATAATCCATCAATCTTTACAAGACTAATTTGACTAGTGCTTAGCCCTGAACTTTCTAATTTGACTTGTGCTTAGCCCTTAACATTCCAATTTGACTCGTGCTTAGCCCTGAACTTTCTTTTGCAGTTTCATGATCTTGGATGGCAGTATGACTTAGCCCTGAACTTTCTTTTGCAGTTTCGTGATCTTGGATGGCAGTATGACTGAGGTGATAAGACCTTGCCTGTACGACGCCTACCACCACATTGCCCTAACCGAACCAAGCCAAGCGGCAGAAGCAGAACTCAAGACATATGATGTGGTAGGCCCAGTCTGTGAATGTGGAGACTACTTGGGAAAGGTATAACTTCTTATGTCCCTTCGTAGGAATTAAATCACTGGTGCCGGGTGAATACGTAAAAGCGGCAATTTTTAAGAGGTCCACCTCAAGCTAAATATTCTGGTTGTAGATGCGACTGATTAAATTGTTCTTTTCATGTACAATCAATGTGTACTGTGCATTTTTTTTTTAACTGGGAACTAAATATTATGAAGTATTTTATCACAACAGCAGCGACATCTTTACGAGCCCCACATCGGTTGTGGAGCCGCAGTTTTTGATGTGGGAGCATATTGTGCAAGCATGGGGTCCAACTACAACCTGCGGGTAAGTCTATATTCATTCGTCCTCTCCCGATAAGTGACTGGACACCATTTATCGTATCTTTGTAATGATATTACTGAAACAAAGGAAAAATATTTTTAAAATGGCACCATATGTAACTTGGATATATGAGTGACTCCAAGTAAAGGTTTTGAGGGATGTCACATCCATATCAGCACCCTCACATCCACATGTGTACAGTTGGCAGCAAAATTATTCAACCCCTTCGTGTTTTCCCGTTGAATTCAACAGTTTTGCAAATATGAGGGCAGTGACATGAGCATGTATCAAACCATGAAAAAAAGGATAACATGACATATTACACAACATAATGCCCAACTGCTGTGAAGGAGACCTAGATTTGATAGGTAGTTTGCATATCCGATAGGGGTCAAACATTTGCGAAATTATTCAACCCCCTTCCTTCCATTGGAATAGCATTGGAGCGGGCGGTTGAACAATTTTTCGAAAGTTGTGACCCATAAGTGAGATGGAGCCTGCCACTCATATTTAGTTATACCTCAAACCAGATTTAATATAGTCAAATACTTGACTATATGACAAGGGACTTGTTATATAGTCAGGAAGTTGTTAATTGCAAATAGAGACGAGATTTCTTCTAAAATGTCAAAACAAAAAATTCTAATGCCGCTTACATGAAATTAATTAAATACCTCCACTCCTGGCCCATCAATGCATGTTGTGCAGGTTATTCTCCACAATTTCCGCACATTGTCATTGCTTGGTAAATCAAAATTAAAGAATTACATTCAAATTTCTGGGAGACATTGAATTTTCTTGACCAAAATACCATGTGAACTTGTTTTGACTGCTGATGAACACTGTCTAATCCACATGTTAAGAGGATTGAAAAGTCCAGTGCCTCTTTTTGTGTTGTCGAATGTTTATCATTGTTTTGGGTATTTTAAAATCTCAATGTTGTTCATAGTATGTCATTGCTGTTCACAGTAATTGATAAGTTAATACCTTTTCAGTTTTCAGAAATCCCAGCTCTGTCTCATCTGCTGTGAATCATTTTGTACTTCAATTTCATTGGTAGGCATTCGTGCACAGAAGTAATGCTTTTTTTGAGACTGACTGGGACCACAAATACTCATCCCAGAACGCATTTTCTTAATGTCTGACACTGGGACCAAAGTAATATGCATAATCACTTCATTTGTGGTTACAGAGAGGATGGCTGATTAAAAATAATAAAATAAATAAATAGATGGCTGGACATGTCCTATGACTGAGGCAGTTTTTGAAAATTCTAGAATTATAGACCATTTTTGAGGGTAAAACCAGTGACATCCTAAAAGAATACTCTTAATTTCAACTCACCATAGAGCCACCCTGCCTGCTAAAAACATATAAATGCCAAAAATTGCAGTTATCATGGATGCCTGTCCATCAGAAGAAGCCCCTGGTGCATTAGACCAAAGATAGAAGGAAGCATTCCTTTTACAGCCATGCTTTATTTAATGAGTAACACCAGTGATATGTTTTCTGGTGACGAGGTCATTTTGTTTTCCGCAGTACACACAGAAGAGGAAAAATTCAGTCGGTCTTGGGATACAAGTATGTGGAGTAATTGTCCTGACATTTAGACCCAACACAATCTGTACATTGGTTTGACATGGTTAAAAACGTATGATAATTGACAGAAGAATTTTCTGTGACATCACTTTTTGGCTATATTTCGGATATTGTGAAGGGTGCACAATATAAGCAGCAGCTGATAATTTCCATTTGACAATGAAAATAACTTCTTTAAAAGAGGGGAAAGGCATATGATTAGAAACAAAATCCTAATATTATAATTTTGCAGTAAACAGCTTGGGTGACACAAAAAACTCAGTTACTGTGGAATGACCCAACTGTGTAATTTTAATCAACAAACCACCATTTTAAGAGGACGTTCTATGGACTCACGACCTTAAATTCATGGATTTTGACAGCTTAAGGTGGAAATGAAAGACAGATTTTGTTGGATACAAAGCTAAAGACCATATACAAAAGGTAGTGCATATTTTGACAGCTTAAGGTGGAAATGAAAGACAGATTTTGTTGGATACAAAGCTAAATACCATATACAAAAGGTAGTGCATATTTTCACAGCTTGACAGGCCAATTTTCATAGTTTAAAGAGGCCTAGAATTGCCGACACATATCTGATGCGGAAATTTCGACCTGTAGTTTTTGAATTCTGCTAAACTAGATTTAATATATGTTGTCTAGTATGTGATGCTATCACACTTTTTATGATTTGATACATTCTGATGTCACTACTCATTTTTACAAAACCTGTTTACTATTGGAGTCCATGAGAAAACATCAAAGGGGTTGAATAATTTTGCTGCCAAGTGTATAACGAAGAGTAATATTCCTTTAGCTGAGCCACATCCTCTGCGGCATGCCCCTTAATTGTTACCAAACGTTTTTGAAAAGTAGGACCTGTAGTGAAATTCCTGGTATTATCAAAAGGCAAACAAGGAATTACTCATATTTCTTCGGTTGTAACAGATATTTACAAATTTGTGGTCTCTCTCTTTCAGCTTAGACCAGCAGAAGTACTTGTTTCACAAAAATCATGGCGGATCATAAGGAAACCAGACACACTAAACGACATTCTCAAGCCATTCCAAGTGTAATTGTACATCAGAATTGAATATTTAAAATCAATTGTTTTTTCTCAATCAATATTGGTTGTATGTTAATCACAGCAGTTTTTAATGAATAGAAAAAAACTCATCCTATGTTTTTTTTCACAGGGTACCATTTGTATGGAATTGAAAAAGCACAAGATAAGAGTTAATATCTTGTCTGGTGTTTTGTACAATTTGGAAAGACAAAGAGAGTTCTGTGGGAAAAAGATGATTAAAACTATTGTGTCAGGATTTATAGTATGTGATGTTCAGGAAAATATTGAATCAATTTTGTTTGTGGTCACAAGCCTGTATTTCACTGCAATAAATAAATTTGTGTTTTCCATCTTTGTCTCATGTTTTACTGTTTAGCCATTTGTCTCATGGTATAAGCGGCTATAAGCCAGTTATTCATCATGGGATCAGAAATATGTTTTCATCACACCTGGGGCTATGTAAAAAAGGGCAAATACCCTCGGTTGATAAATCACATATTCCATATTGAATAACCTATACATATATGTCAAGGTTCAAGACTGTAACATGATTTTTGGCGCCACACACCAAAGCAAGATGTCGCATCTATTCGCCTCTCTTATAGTTTGTAAGTATCAGCATATTTCTGAAAGAATTTTTTTTTTTTAAGACTGGAGATATTCTGGCACAACAACCCATATTAATATTATTTTTGTAACTCTGTGGGAGAAGACAATGAGATTCACATAGGGAAATACATTTCATAGAAGTGACTGCAATCTTCACATGCTCTGCAAAGCAAATGGAAACTGAAACATATACACTCCATATGCTGGCCTCTGGAGTATATTACATTATTTAATGATGAGGCAAAGCCAGTTTGCGTCGAACAATTGATTGCTGGTCTGCAGAGGGCAGTAACCTAATAAAAATGTTCATGTACCTTTCACACAACCAGTTCATATTTATTGATAACTGCAGACAATATAGATGTGATTACAGCCTGTCACTTTGATACCGAAAAAGAGTGTACCGTTGCACTGTGAAAATGGCACTTTGTGTGTCGCCATACTGATGATTTGTCATGATCATACCCAATACTTTCAATGTTAATTTGATTTAAGGAGACTTATCCATCTTGTTGGTGACAGCCAAATGAAAAGATTATGCATCTGATTTTCAATCCAAAATCAGTTATGACAAGTCAAATGGCCTTCTCTTGATCATGACAAATCAAACTGCCTCTATGTTTCCCTTGTTGAAAGGAGAGAATATGACACTGCACACTGAAAAAAAGGTTTGTGTGAAACAGACAAAACGAACGTTAGCTGGTGTCCGTCCAAAATTTTGGGTAAATTCAGACAAAAGATATGTGTATTTTTGACATTTCCTTGATCAAATCACACAAAAATTTGATCAAGATTGACAATGCAATGTCAAAAATACACACACATTTTGTGTGAATTTACACAAAATTTTGGACGGACACCAGCTAACGTTCGTTTTGTCTGTTCCACACAAACCTTTTTTTCAGTGCATCAGCTATCATGAGTCACGAAGTGCATTTTTTCATGGTGAACTGATCCTAGATTTTTATTTATCAAAGCGAAATACTGTAAAGAACATGGCATGTCCACGATGTTGTTCACTTCCGAGACCAGTTTGGCAAAAAATACCGCCAGCAACAGTAACCCCAAGGTGTATGGAGGATTAGGGTCCTTAAAACAAACCAGGTAGAGCGGCAACGGCATGACGTAGATCAACCAAAATACAGAAATCTTCCGCTTCTGAAAAGTCAGTCTGCTTTCCCTTCTGGGGAAACCGCACAAACCCATTTCAGTGACTGAAATTTGTCATTCCAAAGAATGACAATACAAATTGTGCATTCTGTGTACCGCCTACTCTAAGAGCTCTTTGCCACTCATTATATTAGCTTAAGTTTTTAATTCACTACATTATATTAAGTCTTGAACTCACTACATCATGTCCACAACCTGGACATGCTCGGCATATCTCGCAGCTGTGCTTTGGAGCCAAATATCCATCACAAATTTATGACATCTCATAGAAATATGAAGTTATTAAGTCCCAATTGTCATTAATTTCAGTCATGTTTGAATTTGCATAAAAACGGTTGTCGTATAAGTGACATTGGCAGTCCTGCTTTGACAAAGAAGCAACTCGACAATTCTTATTGATTTCATAACAGTTCAAGGCACATATTCCGATGCTGCAGGATGGGGTTACTCCAATTTCACCCGGACCCAGATAATGTTGATTTGGTATGTTCTTGAACCAGGTACCCTTTTCTGCAGCTGGACAAAAAAAAGTAATATAAAAAATAATATATTTGCATTTATTGGAAGTTTAAGGATGTATTATAATCATTCATTACCACCATTACGGCTTTATTTTTAATCCGAGGATAGACCATTTTACTATTCATACCGATTGGAGATTTGGATTCACAATGACCATTACAGGTGATTTCATATTTGTAGTCACTGAGACTGAATATGATCTTTTTCTTTGTCATGTTATTCTATTGGGTAAAGTAATATAATAAGTTTTTTTTTTTTAAAGGTTACTTTTCTTTCTTTCTACTTCTGTGTTTTGTGGATCCTCTGTAAATTTTATGCATCTAATTATGTGTCAGGACCTCATTGGAAACCAATGTAAACTGAATGGGCCATCCTGGTGAAATAAAGATATTTGATTTTGACTTCTACCTGTAGAATACATGTCCTAGCAAAAAATTCACAGTCAGTCTGTGTCCACAATTGTGAAATCATTTGCAAAGCACGGACAAGTCATAGAAAACTTACGTCGACATCTCAGAGGTCCAAGAGTTATAGTGCTGTTCTCCTTGCTGGCATCATTGTCTCCGATGGAGAAGTAGGTGATGGGAAACGTCTGTTTGAAATCAATTATTCCTTCTTCGAATCTCCAAGTATGGTCATTTGTGTCACAAATGCAATTGCCTCCTGAAATCAGAAGGATTTTTATTAAAGGATCTTGAAATTCAAAACAATTAGCAAGGTAGCAATGAGAGTTGTCCTTTTCAAGCTCAAATTTGACAACAACTAAATGAGACCAAATAAAACGCACATATGTCCTTCCTACTTTGACCACTGAACAGAACCTGGTCAATATTCTGACAACAATTCATATCTACGTCCACCCATATTGGCAGAAATTCAATTATTAACGGTTCATTAAAACCAAGTGGTATTACTTCATGACAAGGCACTCAATTCACAGTTCGCCGTCACTTGTTCAATGTAGAATTGTAGATGTACATTTATTTTTGTTGAATGTGTAGTTCTCAGGATCTGGGAGGCACCAGAAACATGACTTATATTTAAATGAAAATATTTGGTTGATTCCCTCAATCGATTTTTAAGCTTTAGCATCAGCTAGATGTTTAAACATAAAATAAATATTTAAAAAAAAACAATACCTGAACAGAGACCTCCATATGTTTTCCACCATGACCTGTACACCACACCATCAAATCCTGCCAAGCCCAAGTAGTTTGTCATTACGGTATGATGGCAATCATACCTAAATGCATAAGAGCAATAGGCGGAGTTTTCCACAAGCCATCGGATTTGGCTAACGGTTGCATTACGGTAATCAATGTTGATATGAACAAATCCATAATTGCCATTGGACTTTGGTGAAACTGTTTGTGATTCCCTGAAGTAAAAGAAAACAGACTCCATTATTATCAATATAGAATTTGATTATGACTTTTCCAGCATCTGTGCTGTGAAGTAATCAGATTTTAAGAAAATACATGGCATGAAAGCAATGTCCTGGCTTTAACCCAATTGGTCGAGTTACTCGATTTTACACAACCATGAACAAATTCTGAACAGATAATATTATAATGATGACAGATCTCGATGGAAAAAATAGGTCTATTCAACTGACATAATAAGTCAGAGGGAAATTAAAACATCCCAAACTTCAAACTTCCAAACAAACTTCCACACACAAAGAAATCAAACAAAATACCAGCCTCTACAAGACAATGAGCAGTATCACCATCGGAACCAAAAGTAAATATTGTTACTTTTATATAAATTTGGAATTCCAGGTATGTTATATACTTAAAATAATTAAGAAGAACTGCTTCACAAAAAAGTGATCTTTGCACATGATTGGAACAATCACGTAAAATACCAATCGTTTAGTGAAAATGGGAAATTCCCCATAATTCTCATTCCTGTCAGTATTCTTCTATTGAGATATGGTGGTAACTTCCTATTTAGTTTTAAAATTCTAAGATATTTTTGCACTTGTAGTAATTTATACCTGTTGTGAGATACACTTGTTGTCGCATGAGTAGTTGAAAAGTCGCACCAAACGGTAAAAGGGTGAAGAGGACCCGCTTCATCCGGATCAATTTCAAAATAGCCACTGGTCTCTGCTCCTAACAAACGATGCGTTTCACAGGATGGGATGGCTAGCACATCTTGAAAATTGGACAAAGACAAGATACAGTAACTGTTACGACACTAGTAAGAGAAGGTAGCGTTAGGCTTGTAGCAAGGGAACGTGTAAACTTTCGGTTTGCTTCTAGAGCTTATATGTTTTTGAATATTTATTCTTAATTGTTGCAACTTGCATAAGGTGATAGCTTGTTTTCTCAACAGACAATCTGATATATAGTTTGTAAAGGGTCCCATTGTTCTGTGGATCCCACAAGGCAATTTTAGAGTAAAAAACAAGGAATTTTTAGCTTTTTATAGGGACACGCCATTGAAAGGGGGTCACAGAAGTGAGAGGAAAATAATTCTAAGCAGTAACAGCTACTTGGAAACACAATAAAACAGAAATACATGTCAGTCCACGGGGAAAAGCAATAACGAAGCAGCTGTATATTTGGTTCCAAAATATCTCACTGTTTGTTCTTTCATTGATTACATCAAGGAAATGTTTTTTAAATCACCTGTGATATGCTACCAGATCGAAATAGGTTGCATGTTGGAAAGTTTGCATGTTGTATTAAGATAGCCATGTAATGTAGGGGAGGGCGGGGCATGATGGGCCCCCGGGGCATGATGGGTTTGGGCTTTATCTCCAAAGTTTAACACCGGAGGAAGCTGATGTTTGTTGTTAAGAATACTTTTTGCTAGCCTTTATTGAAGAAAAAATTGCATGGTTCAGATACCAATACTTCGGCAGATATTGCCCTTTCGAGGATTTTTAAGCCCTAACAACTTTTTTTCCTGATTTTCCAAGTGTGTTGTGATTATTCGTATGTTATATTTTATCAGCTGTCTTGTTTTACTTTCACAAAGAGATATCTCAACATTTTGCATGAAAACTCTTTGATTTGACTTTATTCTTGGAAACTGGTGTCTGAGGGTATTTATGAAAACTTAAGTTTGGGGCATGATGGGTCTCTTGATTGGGGCATGATGGGCCCAGGCCCATCACGCCCCATTTGAACTAATCATATGTATTTCTTGCAATATAATAGTTGAAGAGTGGCGAGAATGGACAATACTGCCCATTTCAGTATCTATTGGTCTTATCTTATTTACTACATCAGGTATAGAATTAAGAACATAATTTGTGTTTCAAATCACCTTTTACGATGTTAAATTTAGGTTTCTGGATTGTTACCGGCATTTTTTAGACCAAAAAGTGATTATGGTGGGCTGAGTTGGTTCAATAATTACCATTTATCATGTAATGCAAATTTTTTAATTAAGAATATAGGAATTATTTCAGTTCTACAACTGTAATGCTGTAAGTATTAACCATCATTTGAAGCTGCCCATCATGCCCCAACAAGGTGCCCATCATGCCCCACCCTTGCGGGGCATGATGGGCACCTGTCGAAAAATTAAAAGTGCTAATAACACAAACACTATTTCATTGAGCGAACAAGATTTTCTATGCTTAAAGTAGAACCTAAAGCAAAACCAGTCAGCAACAAATAATAATTTTTGTTGGCATAGTAATGACATGGTGGACCTTCAAAGTTAAGGTGCCCATCATGCCCCGCTCTCCCCTACAGCAAAATTATATCACAAGTACACCTATCTACTCGGGAGATCACTCCATCACCATAGCCTTTATTGATTGCCGCCAAATGTGAAAGAGTACAGTAATTTCATTTATGGCTGAAAACAAGATCCATACAGCTGCTTCATGAAAGTTTTTTTCAATACAGCTTAATCACATATTTCATGATTAAGATGTTTGTGCAACATGGTCAACCTACAGCATCAGGACTTCTAACGGGTGACCATAATGCGGTGTTACAGTGTACGGTACATTCTTGTATTCACAAAACTCGCGACAGCAGAGATATACCAATGATTCAAGGCAGCTGTTTATGGTATGTTAGTAGTTGTACTACCTGGTCATATTTTGAGCCTATGTACTAAAAGGTTCTTTGAATGTATTTAATAAAACGTCCAATAATGATACACAAAAAAATCCGTCACGTTTTTCATACGTCCCGCTCTCTGTCTTTTTCTAATTGACAGAAACAGTTTTGAATCATGTCAAGAGGTAGCGTATACTGTTGTCTGGAACATACAATAAGGCATTACCTTGAAAAGTTCAAGCGTTAGTCAAAGTTTTCAAAAAGCTCTTTCAATGTCTCTATCAAAATACGTCACATTTTTCGTATGTATCACATAGGAGGTATTAAGCTCTGAAATTTCTCTGGATCGTGCCTGGGATGGTCCCCTTTGAAATGGTGTTTAACGTTCAATATTACAGGACGCTCCATTTTCCACCCTGTGGTGGCCAGAATCTGTACGCGTTCCCATGCTACAAGCCTTTATTGTCTTCCAGCAAGAAGTCTTGCCTTACACATCAATCCATGTCAGGACCTCACTTAGGGAAACCACTATTTTCTGCCATTAGAAACATCACAGACATTACTTATGGTACTGCCTGTCATATTATGCGTGGCATCACAGCTGATTTAATTCATTCATTGACATAGAGCTCTGCTTATATTATGTGATAAGTATGAACATAACACAATTCAAATTCAGGGATCTGAGTTATCCGTTTCAAAAGCATGTTGTTGTATCAAAGTAACATAACAGTGCAAAGGCATATGAATATGAACCCTAATTATGCTACGATCTCACGGCAGTTTGCGGAGGTGTTTTGCAACAGTGCTCAGTCATTTTACATCCACAGCAATCGTTTTTACGCCCACTCCGTTCATTTAAATGATGTATGGCTAGGTGAAGTTTCCCAAACATTCTATGTTCTTGCCCCACCGCACTTTGATAACGGCGCCACGCTATCTGCCGCTAATATCTTTTTAATTAATTATGATTCGACCTATCGGGAGAATCATCTTGTTTTCTTTGATTTTATTATTATTATTATTATTATTATTATTTTCTTGGCCAGTAGGTTTTTGTGCTAGAGACTTGAAACTTGGTACATATATAGTCCATGGTTAGTACTTCATTTTGGGAGAAGATGGTTGACCTTGACCTTGAACTCAAGGTCACAGGTCATCTCAAAGTCGAAAATTGGAAAACTTAAAAGTGGAATAACTTTTTTAATATTACAAGAATCAATTTGAAACTTTGGAATATATATATAAACATGTATCCCAACATTTGTAACCCATAATTGTTTTTGTGCAATGAGGGTAAGGGGGTAATTACCCCAATTTGACTAAAACAGGTTTGCACAGGTTTCCAGAAAAACTAAGCAAGCTAGAAACTCAGTTCTTTCACTGATAGGTAGCCTGACTAACCATTCAAGGTAAGTGATATTTTATATTTTGATTATGTGAAGGGGTAACTATGTAATGGGGTGTTGAAAATAGGGTGTTTTGCCCCAAGAGTGAAAACATTGTAAAACTTTGGTTTTAATGAAAGGATTTCAATGATAGTCTGGTAATATATTAATGGTTTCTGTATTATGTAATCCTTGTTGCCCGAAGCTTGGTAATTACCCCCCAAAAAGGGGTAAATGTCTATAACTTGTGATTGACCTGGACGATTTTCTTCAGATTTTGCACACGTTTGGGATATTGACACAGGCACATATTAAACAAATAATTTTAACAGTATTGCCAACATAGGGTATTTACCCTCGTAATCAATGCCAAAAGGGGTGAATATATATTTTGAGGAGTTATGTTGTTCAAAATGAAATATCAGCTGTATGTTTGGTCTACGGGTATCCGGTTGGATTTTACTGGATGAAAAGTTTCTGTTTTGGGTAATTACCCCCAAAAGGGGTAAATGTCTATAACTTGTGATTGACATGGACGATTTACTTCAAATTTTGCACACGTTTGGGATATTGACTCAGGCACATATTAAACAAATAATTTTAACAGTATTGCCAACATAGGGTATTTACCCTCGTAATCAATGCCAAAAGGGGTGAATATATATTTTGAGGAGTTATGTTGTTCAAAATGGAATATCAGCTGTATGTTTGGTCTACTGCTATCCGGTTGGATTTTACTGGATGAAAACTTTCTGTTTTGGGTAATTACCCCCAAAAGGGGTAAATGACTATAACTTGTGATTGACATGGACGATTTACTTCAAATTTTGCACACGTTTGTGACATTGACTCAGACACATGCTAAAAGGAAAAAATTCACAGAATAGGGTGATTTACCCTCGTAATCAAGTTCTAAGGGGGTAAATACATATTTTGAAGAACTTGGTTGTTTAAAATGGAATATTAGTTGCACGTTTGGTCTAGGTTATTCGTATGGATGTTACTGGATGAAAAGTTTCGGTTTTTAATAATTACCCCCAAAAGGGGTAAATGACTATAACTTGTGACTGACATGGACGATTTACTTCAAATTTTGCACACGTATGGGATATTGACTCAGGCACATGTTAAAAGAGAAAACGTTACAGTATAGGATAATTTACCCTCGTAATCAAGGTCAAAGGGGGGTAAATACGTATTTTGAGGAATTTGGTTGTTTAAAATGGAATGTCAAGTTTATGTTGGATCTAGGCTTGTACTTAATGGATGTTACTGGATGAACAGTTTCGGTTTTAGGTATTTACCCCCAAAAGGGGTAAATGGCTATATCTTGTGATTGACATGGACAATTTTCTTCAAATTTTGCATGGGCTAAGTGTGTCTACTTTACGACATAATATAAGTAGAAACTTCAGCTTACAGGGTCTCTACCATAATAGTCCGACATAGTCTCATATAATTTGTTTTACTCATATATTTGAGGTCGAATCATTGCCTAACCTTTTTAAAGGTTGAATACTAGTTATATATATAATCGTTTTCTCTCGCTGTTCGGTGTCAATTTTCCCTAGAAATCATCTAAGGCTGCCTCGCCGATCTAAAAAACCCTTGCCATGAGATCGTAGCATTACTCACCAGTGTTATAGATAATAAAGATAAATGGAATGAGGTTTAAAAATATACTGACCTAAATTAGTGAAGCAGATTAGCAAGCTTACAACAATGTAAGATCCCATATTCTGTCAAAAAAAACTAAAAAAACCTGAGAAAGTACTTTCACTTTGCTCGTTAGGAAGGTACGACAATATACCACCACATAGCCGAAGTCAACTTCCTGTTTCCATACAATAACAAAATGAGCTGTTATTAGATCATTTTGATGAAACCAAATTTTCATTGGTCAACCAGTGTTTGTGGCAGCAACAGGAAATTGGTCAATAGATCCATATGACATTTTCCTCAGTTTTACGGCCATTGACGAAATAAACTAAAGGTCAATTCCCTCTTGAGCGTGAGAAATTAAATTTATAACCTGAGATCAATAAGGAAGTCGAAATGCAGTATCGAAACAATAACAGATCACCTTTTTGCACCTATTTCAATACTATTAGAGAGGTTTTGCCACACGTTCACATGTGATGTATACGTTACAAGTGTTTTCTAACAAATATCTAAGTGCAAGGCAACAGATGTAGGGGATTTGCAACTCCATAAAGTATTTTTTTTACCCCACAAGGAAACCCTCCTAAGTGATTGCATCAAGTGTGGACATTGGTGGTTCCTCACTGATGAAGCCACTGCGTCTAGACGTAAGATTCGGTGAGTAAAACACAAGAAAAAGTGTTTTGTCTTACCCTTCAACTTTAAAATATTAGGAAAAAAAATCATACAAATTCCCTTGCTGTCAATATCATTGTCATTGTGACCAACTTTATATTTAAGACATCATTTCAAAGTCCAGGAGGAGAGGGAGGAGGAGGTGGAGGAGGGGTCCACAACACCTGGGAGGCATGGATTGTCAGAAAGTGTGGTGGAATTGCCCTCTGCTCATGCTAAAGGTAAAGTTCTCTTCTTTATTCCTTTGTGTCAAGGTGAACAGTTACGAACACTTATTTCATAATATGTCTGAAATTTTCATTGACTTATTTGACCACCTTTTTATGTTCAGATAATCTGCAGAAAGGAAAAAATGGAAGGCAGTTGAGAAAGAAAGTGAGACGATCCTGAGACGCGAAAGTAATATAACACAGTTCAACAAAAAGATGATGGAGCTCCGTGAATGCCTAAGCAAGAACGGGAAACTCACAAAATACAGCTTCAAACATCTAAAACTGTGGGCTGAGGGCATTGTGACAGGGGATGAACCCAATTGGGATAACCACCTAGACAAAGTGGAGTGTCTGCCTCGCACTCCCACTGCAGCCAGGAAACCACCCCAGAGCCAACCGCGTCTACCATCCTCTGATCTGATAAACATGATGATCCACGGCCAAGAGGGAAGAAGAAGCTAGGAGAAGAGAAGAGAGCGGGAAGAGCGAAGAAGAGAGGAGAAGCGAGAAGTAGAGCGAAAGAGGGAAGATAAGCAGAGGGAGACAGAGAGGAAGGAGAGAAGAACAAGAAAGCAGAGATGATCAATTCATGATGTTACTACAGCTGATGATGGGGAAGAAGAGCGAAAATTGAGGTTTATGCAATGTGTATGGTCTGTGGTTTGAAAGAACAATAAAGGAATAATAAAGATTATTTTTGTTTTCATTTATTGATGTATCAAGTAAAAAAATCTTCGGAGTAAGGTACAAGGCATCCGAGTCGACAATCAGCACAAAGTAACAACACAATTAATTATTATGAAGCTGTAATTTTAGTAGCCACATGACTGGAAATAGTGTCTTGCATTAAAGTGTAACAGACCTCAGTGCTGACAAGATAGCTTCTTTTGGATAAGCATTCTATTCACCTGTGTGGGTTGTTAATGATTACAAATATCTTGGGCTAATTGTAGACAATAAGCTGAAATGTGCACAATATGTAATGTTGCAAAGAAAGCCAACAAGAGACTGTATTACATCAGAACCATGCCTAAGCTGAAAGTTGGCCCTGAAAACATAACTCTATTTTACAAAATAGCACTGTTCCTAGTGTCCTTATGTATGCAGGAGTTGCATTTTATGGCATGCTGACTGTGGGACTAAGAAAGCAGTTTGATCGACCCCATAAAGTCTGCAGCAGATTGCTTTTAGGATGCATATCAAATGAAGATATTTATACGAAACGGGTATGTGGCTTGGGGCAGGCAATTATCAAGGACAGTTGCCATCCACTGCATGAGGAGTATGTGATGCTACCAAGTGGCAGAAGATTAAGGCTGGCCTATGCTAGGACCAGTAGATTCCCCAGAACTTTCGTACAAATCTCAATCAGACTCATAAATGGGCAGTTTTACAGTATTTGCACTCGGCCGATTTTTCGTCTTCAAACAATTACTATAAGAAAAGTATGACAGGTACACGGAAATTTGTCATGGTGGCATTCTTGTACTACATTGAAGTATATGTGTACCCAATTTTACCTTGTTACATGCTTAGTTTTGAAGGAGCAGGCGATTTATGACCAATTTTTGTGCTTTTTTGTGTCTCACGGGCAGTTTCGCATATTTTGATGGCAACACAGAAAAGCAAATGCCGGCAGTTGTGATTCATGTTAATGATGCCTGTCTGGACCTATGTCTTTGGCATAAAATACAACATATTTCATGTGAATAAGTTATATACGAAAGGAACTGGCTCCCAAAATGTAGAAAATGGCATGTGTCAAAACGTTTGTCTTCGATAGAACATTTATTACTGTATATGCTGTTATGAATCAGTATTAAAGAGTGTGTCTACAATTTGTGTCAATTTTGTAGCTGGAGACATGTCTCAAGGTAAATCAAAAAGATTCATTTCAGAATCTATTCTTGGTTTTCGGAATTGTAGGCTTGAATATGATGTCAAAAAAATGTGTCCTCTCCAGTACCAGGAAAATACACTCAGGATTCTGAAGGAAAAAACAAGCTACGTTTGTTTTCTTTGCTCAATTGTGTGCCTCTACATCAATGTGATGAATGCAAGTTGAAAAAATATCCAGGCAATGCAAAAACATGGAAACTAAAATTCAAAATGTCAAAAAATGTCCTCTCCAGTACATCTGAAGGTTCGCTTTGATTCAAGTCTTTTAACACTGGATTCATTAAGGAAAAGAACACGGCTGAACTAAATAATTTAACCAGGATGCCTAAAAAAGATTTTTATAAATATTGAAAATTGCAATATATGCTTTTAGATCATCAAATTGCATTATTATGAGAAAATCAATATTGAGATTAAAAGGCAATTATTTTATGTAATATATCAATATAACTCTAATTTTTCGCAAATAGCAGAATGGCTAACAGGATAATATGTAAATATCTTGTTTTTGGAGCAATTGAAGCCCATTTTTTCTGAGCCCGTGATTTTGGGTCATTTTCGCCGATTTTTCTTCCTAGAACATTATCTTTGACCAAAAGGAAACACTATGAGTTCGAATCATACAGCAACAAAACTTGACCTTACCAGATGACATAGTCAACGCAGACTCACTCGAGTCGTTTAAAAGTCGTCTGACTAAAAACTGTAAATAATATAAATGCTTTTAGTGAGGTGCAGTTAAACCTCTGTTTTTAAACTCAAGTTTTTAAAATCATTACTTGCACTCACGGATTTTAATCTAATAGCCGCATGCGCACTCACACTCCTCGACACAGCCATCAAGTCTTGATGTTGATTGAGTAACCACTAAGAAGAAGAAGAAGAAGGATACCTAAGCATTATTTATCTTGGCAGTCATGCGTCTATTGAGACTAGAACCTTACTAAACACTCTAAAACAAACTTTCAGAGTAAGGAATGTCTAATTTCTTTACTTTCGTCGTAAAAATTGTTTGGAAAAAAAGTCCTGCCATATTTTATCAAAATTTTAGTTTTGTATTGGTTTTGACTGTTCTATGCAACAAGATGGCTGGATTTCCATTGAAAAAATAGTTAAATTGGTATTCACATGGCCATTTTTTCTGATAGGCCTAATCATTTTTTTAGAAATTCAAACCATGTCTACTTTATGGAGTGGTAATTTGGTAATAAACCAAAAAATCACATGTGTTCTTGGTGATTTACGTATCTTTAATATGTTCATTTCATGATAGCACGGAGGAAATTTTCATTTACAGACCTTTATTTTGACCGCCCATGAGACACTTTGGGTGCAAATACTGTAAAACTGCCCAAATGCCTCTGCATAATTTTGCCACATTTCATATTTTCAGTCTTATATAGCATACAAATTTCACTTGTACATGTGTTACTTGTGACCATTAAAGATATGTTATGTTATCTCAGTGTGATCATAGCATACTATGTGACAGCATATTTTATGGCTCACTTCAGTCCTATCTGTGTAAGAGACTTTGGTACTGGTTACAACACCAGATGACAGCCTAGTCCAGTGCTTAGTTCACTACACAGATTGACAGGGTTTTAATCCCTTTACGAACAATAAGGCAGCACACGATTCACATGCCGAATTTGACCGTCGGTTGTTGCCGATTTCGCCGGTTTTCCCGACCCCAATCGTGTGCATTCGGCAAAATCCTGGTGGATGCACAATTTGTCCATGGCGCCACCTCCCGAAATGCGCGTGAACTGGGGGAATTCCAGGAAATCCCAATACTTTAACATTGCATGACGTCATTTTCGTCATTTCCGGGTCGGCCTTGCCGCTTTCGCCGGGGTTTTCAGATCGGCAGGTCGGCAAGTGCCTTCGGTGCCGAAGGCAAAATCGGCTGCCAATCGAGGACATACGGCTAGCCGGGGCAGATTCGGCAACACCAATCGTGTGCTGCCGAGAACTCCTCAGCAGCTAGTTTCTGGGTCACTCTTATCTAAGCTGTTGGTCAAGCAGCTTAGGGCTGTAAGAAACAGACCAAGTCAACATTTGTAGATCAGGTAGGCCTATGTTACAGCTCTCGCAATTGCTCTGAAGAAATCAATTTTTTTCATAGTGTGGACCTATGATGTCAAAGCTGGAAACTCCACTGGAACCTATACAACTTCGGTGCGAGCTATGATCTCATAGGTCAAACTGGCCAATAGCATTTCACGTAGACAACTTCATCATAGCCTTGCAATTAAGTCATGGCCAGATGAGCGAATGATACCACTGCAAAAACTCAGGTGTTAAGTGGGAGCGGGGATTGTTTATTATTTGGTGATACCAAAAGTGCCTGAAATTCAACCAAGCATGGTTAATAGAATAACTGGAAATTAATCACAGTTGTTCACAAGCATGCTTCTGATCTGAATTGGATTTGATACGGAGCTGTCAAGTCAAGCATTTTGTTTACTGTTTGCAGTTTTGTTGGCCACCCATTTCAGTGTAAAACTACCAAGAATTACTTTAATCCTATATTGTTTTATTGGTTATAGTCAGGCGGCATATGTAATCTACTTTGGAGTGCCTGCCAACTTTGATTTCTCACTGCTATATCTTCATTAATATTCCAAGGAATAAATCTAAGCTTGTTGTCATGTCTACATTGGCTTTATTAATTATTTTTTCACGTTATGAAATTTCGCATCAAAAAAGCTAAAAAATACCTTGGGGGCCGGATGCCAATTTTTTGAACGACCACACTTTAACTGCTGTGAAAGGTTGTAGCATATGGATTGGAAGCTTAGACCCTCAGGAACATCCTTCAGGTCCACAACCTTTAAAATTGGCTGCTCAATCCATGTTATTCAAGATGGCGTCCAAGATGGCCGCCGTAAACTAGTTCTTTGTTAACTCGGTCACTATTTCTCTTATTTGTTCAAGCGATACATCAAATTAGGGGTATTTCAGGTCAAGGAATCCAAAAATGATGGTTTTAGGGGGATTGGAGGTGATTTACGACCCCTCTGTTGAAGAATCATGATAATATGAAAAATAACAAAGCTTGTCATAACAGTTTCGACATCTGACATTATGAATCTGGATTCACTCAATAACAGCTTCCTCTGTTTACCGGTGAGTGGCAACCGGTTGCTGTATCTATAAACTTTACACTGTTTAAAATAAAACAATTGTGTTCAAAAAGTTTGTGTCAAGGTGGTCAAACTGGTGACTGATGTGGGGTTTTACCCCTAATTTGATGTATCACATGAACAGATCATAGAAATAGAGACCAAGTTAATAAAGAACGAGTGTAACATGGACAGAGCACCTGTTTGGAAAGACAGTTGTCCCTGTCAGAGGGTCTAATTAATTAATTAATCCATCCATATTACACAACCTTTTACAGAAGCTCGTGTCTGGTTGAACCCTTTGGCCCCCTAGGTAAATAACTTTTTTTAGATAGTATTTCAAAACTTTAAAGGTCATAAATAAACCTTAGACATCACCTTTGATTAATGTGACACTAAAAAGAAACAAATCTCTAGTTTGGATGTATATATCAGGACTAAAGGTTGCATGTGATGGTCTGTCCTGGGGATTCTTCCAATAACATATATATATATGTTGGCGTACGGGGATGTACCTCCATTCTAAGCTTCTTTTTTTTGCTTAACGATGATCCTGGGCTGTAAAAGCAAGTCTTGTGGCTGTCTGGGGCACCAGACAAGATGCTCTGATGTCACGGTGATGTGCGATTGTGGGTGGGTGGCAGTAAAAGATTCTTTTAAGAACTTGTAAACTAGCAAACCAGTAGTAATCAGCAGATGGTAGAAGATGTGGCCTGTCGCGGACATGTATTCTAGTATGCTGAAAATGTACACGTATGGGGAATCAGTGCACTGTATACCAGGGGCAGTTGTTTTCCCTCCTTTCCTTTTTGGAAAGTGGTTCCCATCTCAACTGTCAAATTTCTGTCTCATTGCTTGTGACTCCAAATTATGGATCATAGATGTTGTGTGTCATCTGCTTGCAGAATGCCTTTTAATAAAATGAGCCAGTATTTTCACATTATTTATTTAAAAAACACAATCATATCATCAGCTCTGTTTTCTCCTTACCAATTCAGGTATCTATAGGTGTCTTGTATGCATAATCACCCAACTTTACTCCTAACCAAGGTTGTCTAATTATAGTGTGTGTGTGTGTGTGTATTTGTGTTTTACGCCTCTGCAGCACCTTATTGGGCTATATCGAGGCTTCCTAGGTTGTTATTTGTCTTTGTTTATTTTCCTCATATTTTGTAGTATGTCTGTGTTTGGTACAAAAATGAGATTATGTTTTCTGGTTTATCTACGAGGAGTTGAAGTGGGTTTGTTGGGAGAAGTGCATTTCTTTGTGTTTGAAAATCTCTACAATCCTTTAGGATATGTTTAATCGTGAGGGGACATTGGCATTTCTCACAAATCGGGGCTGGGTTTGTCTAATTATAGGAATATGTGGTTATACATGAAAAGCTATCAAGAGATTGAAGGCAGTATCCACTGAGAACACACAAAGAGTTGTATCTGGATACTTATGCATGACATCAAATACTTTTAAGATGACCAGTTGGTCACCCTCTTCCGAATTGTTGTGTTCATCTTTCATTTTAGATATGGCCTACTGATCAGACAGGAGTACAACAACTAGCTAATTGTAGCATTCATTCAACTGATACCCATGTCTTGACCAGAAGCTGTGGTGGAAGATGAGGTTCCTGATACATTATAAATTTATAATCAGATATGTCTTTCAAATAGAAGGATAGTCCTGTGCAGGGGGTTAGGTTCTACCTTTGGTTCTGTGGTGGAAGATGAGGTTCCTGGTCTTTTAGGCCATATATAATCAGGCAAACTCTGGTTGACAGTTAGCCACAACAGCTTACCCGGAAGGGAATTGTCTCTCCCACCTGGTGGTTTCCCCTGGGCCATTCACGTGCTTTGTGAATTTTCAAAGTTCAGAGAATTTGACCATTCTCACAGAAATAAATGTTTGCAATATCTGCCAAGTGCAAACCATTCCCAATATCACACTGCACTTGTGACTTGTTACAGCAACTTAGGTCATTGCATTAAATGTATAACATAGGTCTTGTTTGAGGGATTATTCTACTTAGTGAGGATTTAGACAATTTTGGTAACATTCAGGGTCATCTTGCTCCTTCCTTCCATTCCATCACTCATGATGAAGTGAACATGCCTGTCATGGTTCAACTCAAGAATTATCTTTTTATTTCTTGTACAACCCTGGAAAGGCAGAGTGCAATGGAGAAATATACTTTTCAAGAGCATTACCACTGACTGCGAGTCAAAGATAGCCATATTCATCATCTTGTGCTATTGATTAAGATCTGGCTGTAAATGAAATGTCATTTTATGAAATGACAAAACATCATTCTTGCTGTCATCCAAACTTTTCCAGGCTTGAGGATCCATGCTTTGTAGTTGTAACATACAAGCAATGTACAATGTGTTAGAGACAGTTTTCAGCAGCAGACATCAGACTTTGGAGGTAATGTTACTGTTAGCTAAACTTGTCTTTGATGGTAGAGAAAAGCTGGTTGAACTCTTAGAAAATAAGTTAATCACACTAACATGCCATAAAACTTCCATTTCTGAGGACAATCGACCTATTCTCTTCAAAATGCTCCTATTGAGGATACTCATTCACAGTGTCCATGTTTTCCAATTGGACGGAATTTTGACTACTGCAAATTCTGAGATCACCAGTAATTTCGAAAAGCAAATACTAAAAATGCAAATACAATCAGCGAAAAGCATGCTTAATGCTATTCCAAATATCTTTGGAAGGTGGTGCTAAGCAAGATCTGAGTAACTTCACCAGTTCAAGAGTTCAGAAGCACAAAATAAACTTTCCTTTCTTCATTTAAATCTTTAGACAACCAGTCTGAAGATCATGACAACTAATCACAGAAGATTTTCAATCACCAGATGAAGTTTGGTGGTAGGAGACACGGGTACCTAACTTTTTTGTTGCACCTAAGAATGATAAGATTGTTTGTTTGTTTGTTTGTGTTTTACGCCTCTGCAGCACCTTAGTGGGCTATATTGAGGCAGGCGATCGCCGTATGATGAGATGAGAAGACTGGGAGTCTGGGACATACCCTATTAATTCAGGGATGCCCAGGGTCTTTCAGTTGCCCCAGCACAGAACACTGGATACAACCCACCTCCATTTAATGTCCCATGGGCTCGGACCAAATTGAGTTCCAGGAGTGGGAGTCGAACCCACGACCTCAAAGCCAGACTGGTAGCACAAACAAGCACCTTAAACCATTAGGCCACGGAGAACTCTAAGAATGATAAGATAAAATTAGTATTGTTTTTATATGCTTAAGGGAATTCATTTTGCCATCACTATTTACTACCCCTTCTCAATAGATGAAAATGAAGAACAATTTGAAGTCAAACATGAAGCTATCCAATTCATGGTGCACCAACGCGGCAGCACTAGTACTAATTTCATCATGGCCGCTGGTGGAAGAGAGAGTTCACTTTGCATGTTGAAAAATCTAATTTATGGATGAATTAACCAATGTCAACACCTTTTGAAACGGCCTGATTGCAACTGAGGCCAGGATTATCAACCAGGATAGTAATTATGGCCATCACTGGCTTCCCAATTGCAATTAACGGCAATTAAAGGCCTCCGATTGCCGATTTCAATCCACAAACCTTTGATGTTTACCTGACGGACCACAAATTAAGCAATAAATGCAATTGAGAGGTAGGTGTGCTTCTTGTAATTGTTACAATGATTAGTATATGCAATTAGAAACAATTGTGATGAGACAGATGCCGATTTCAATTGCTTGTTTAGACAGAAATGCATAATTTCAACTTGCAAAATTCACTTGTTTGGTCCCAGGCAGCCATGATTACCCATCATACTTCACACAGGATCACAGCCAAGTGCTGCCACGATGGTGCAGCATGCAATTGTGACACTGAGATTGGAATCCCGGCAACTCCTCCCTGGGTATTGGTCATGAGCAATTGAGCATGGAAGCAAATTAAGATAATGTGCATAAACCACTGATGATCCAAATTATCAATTCTTGTAACTATTTGATATTTCATAGTCTGTAGAAGTACCAGAGAAATGCCAGTGCTTGTGGTTTTGATTAACCTCGACACTCAAAACAAATTTGTAATTTATGACACGAAATTGGTCATTATTGTAAAAAATTCACTTATAGTATAATAATTATGATATCTATAGTTATCCACCAGACTGGCACCTTAATGATAAGATCATTTATCAAGAACAATTAATAATATTACATGCATTATGATGCACATATTGACTACAAAGCTGTATCAAATTGCGATTTTATGCTAATTAATTACCGTAATTTGATTTGATTACAAAATAATTAAAAATCAATGTGTGATGTTGACAACAAGTTGGATTACCTTTATTATAGTGTGAACCACAAAGTTCAAGTGAAAAACTAGAGTTGGCAGCTTGTCTAAAGTAGCCTTGCAATTTTAACAAATGCCGCCTGACTATTACCACAGTTCACAGGAGTTAATATGCAGACATAAAGATCAATTGACAGCTTTTGAGCAGAGCGCCCCCTTCCCAGGAGTGGTCAAACCTTGCACCTGAGTTGTTGTGATATTATTGGCCAGTCTGGCAATGATGTAACTGCAAGGCTATGATGAAACTGTCCACAACCGATGCTATTTGCCAGTTTGACCTATGGCATCATAGATTGCACCAATTTTGCATATTCTCCAGTGCTGGGCAATGGAGTATCCACCTATGACATCATAGGTCCAGTGTGGCACTGAGAAAAAAAAACTGATTTCTTCAGATCAATTGCTAGAGCTGTAAATTCATATTCCAGTCATTTCATATTTTAGTTCAGTTAGAATTAATCAATTATTACTCAGCAAATATTTGTATCTTTGCAGTTACATCAGTAAAGTGCCTATAGCTGTAATTTACCATTTGTTAATTTCTACTTAACAACTTTGTTAATTATTTGCCGTTTAGTTAGCAAATTATTTATTGTGGTCCTTTAATGCTTTATAGGTGCTACTGGGTAGTGTGCAGTCCTCAACCACTTGGACTTGCTTATCTTGTGAAGAAACCCCTTTCAGGGTAAGGTGTTCACATTGTTACCTTTGCTACGCATTGTGTTTAATTACAATTAGTTGGTAAATTACTTTGGATAAATATTCATGGTATTCGAGTTTGCTATTTGTACTTCGTTAGTATGTGCAAAATTAACTCTTTGGGACACTTAACGTTATTAATCTTTGCACATTTATTTATTAATAATACAATTAATATTTAATAACTTACATTACATTAATCAAGTTCAAAACATTATTAATTATTACATATTCAGAAGTCTTTGGAGAATTTCAGTCCATGGCCCCGGTAAAGAATGTGGAATGTGTACATGAGAAATCAGGAAAACAGAACAAATAATGTTGAAGAAAGTATGTTCACTGTATAATATAGTCAAAGATGGATGGATGATTGGGGCTTCACGTCCTGTATTTATGCACTTGGTAGGCTAATTAGGACAGGAGGAGGGCACGGCAATGAGGCAAAAGATGATTGAAACAGCCGTCCAACATTGGCCCAGGTGACCCGGCAAGAGTTGGATTCGAACCCTGGACCCAGCGATTGGCAGCCCAGCACGCTACCACTAGACCAACCCTCCACCCTATAGTTAAAGACATCTGTTACGGATCAATATGTACTATTTGTGAATTTTGCAATTTATATTTTCTATGTTTATAAGTTTGATTTATTGAGTCTTTGTGTTGAAGCACAATCAAGAGGCTACTTTCTGCTTGAGCAGGCTTTAGTGGCACTTTTCCCAGAGTTATTAGCATTCAGAACTGCAGACATGTTACTCGGTGACCCCTTGTCACTGATCCTAGCAGTTCTTTTTGGCGTCACTGGTTTGGGACTGGCAGTGGGTGGACTGCCTCTCTTTCGGTTGTTTACAGAACTTTCACTAGGAGGACTTGCGCCGTCACCAAGATTCAGCAAAGACGTCCGTCTGCTCAGGTCATCGGCGGATCTGGATTTCTTTGCCGCTGGTTCGTTAGTGCCTCTGTTCTGTAGCCTTGTTGATACAATCGTGGCCTGTTCTACTGCAGTGACTTGCAGGTCGTTCATTTCCTCACTAGAGTTCAGGTCATCAACGTCATCAGGTGTATTAATTGCCTGAGCAACTGTTTCTTCAGCTTCGTTGCTCACTGGCAAACATATACGCCTCATGTACTCTCTAAACGTCAAAATATCATTCTCAATGATAAGGCCTTTGACCGTGCCTCCGCAATCGTGAATCGTGTCGACTTCAGCATCGCCCTCGTCAAACAACCTCAAGCACTGGATGCAGGCGAAGGTCTTGAGGAAATTGATGAAGACATCCGCAGCAGCTTGGTCAGCTTCAGCTATCAGGATATGACCTCCATGGAGATGGTCTTGGCAGTCATTCTGCCCGACCACCTTCTGACAGGTGACGCACCGCATCGACCAGGGTACTTTGGCACAAGCCTCTTGGAACTTCTCAATAAACCTGACAGGGACCGGCAATGGTTCGCTAGGTCCTTTGTCATCTGCAAACGGGTAGGCGAAGCTAGAGTGTGATTCTGTAACCATGTGCTTTCTACAGATTTTTTTCGATGGAAACACCTACAGACATTGAGGGCATATGTAGCCTCCCAGTCTCAGTGGCTGCATGAAAACATTGTGCAGGTTTCCATCCATGTGAACAAGACATTCAGCATGGCTATTGTATTGATTGCCACAGACAGGGCACAGGAAAGCTAACTGATCACACACCATTCGACCATTTGGCAAGTGCTGACAGGGGTGACATGGAGAATGCTTTCCTCCTTCAACGGGCCAAGTTCCTATCCCCGGTGAACCCTGAAGCACAGTTGACGACAGGACAGTGGCGCGTTACTTTCAGACTCGCTGGCAGTTCTCCGTCAGATTCTGCCGGTCTCGGCCGGTCTCGGCCGCTGCTGAACTCCATCCAGAACTGCCAACCTGTTTCTCCTAGTGAAGTACCTTGCCCCATCTCTTGCTTCTTGGGAGTCCGAGTGCTGCAAAGCAAGACGGCCATGGATGCCCTGCACCTCTCTTCTAGTGTGCAGCTCTTCTATGTTGGTATTTCTGCCTTGTAAATCAAGCGTGGCTTTTTTCCTTTTCCTTCTCTTCCTTTTCCTGTTTCTGAAGTTCTTCCACTGATCCGTTAATGTGTTTTGAATTCTGATTCTCAAATCGACTTTTTGAGAGATGTCCGTTTTTTGTTTTTCCTTTTTCACAATCACCAATCTTTGCTTTTTATCATGCTGCATTTGTTGAATTTTCTTTCTCAGATCGTATTCCTGCTTGCGCATCTTTTTTTTTCTGGCATTTTTGAGCAGTCTACTTCTCTCTGAGTCTCCCGGTCCCTTCTTCGTTGGTCCACTTGAGCCGCTAATCGCTCAAAAATTGCTTCATTCCTGCGATCTCGAGATTCATGAACTACAATCTCAGCGGTTCGCTCCCTTCGTTGCACCCCAGCAACAGTTGTCTCATCTTCAAATTCCTCATCGAGATCATCAATTATCTCTATGCTATCATTGAATGTGTCATCCAAAACAACAATGTCATTACTGCCGGGCGGCCCGTTCCTCTGCCTTGCCATTATGCTCAACCATTACCCTTTCACTTCTCTGTCAAACTTCGAGCCCTTTTTCCAAGCAAGAGCGACGACGTCACCATGGAGATGACGTCATCATGCTGATTCTGTGTGTCTTTGACAAATGATCACATGTTTTTTTCAACAAAGGACTGAAAATGTATTGCCATATCATAATAAAGAAAAAAATGATTTATGATTAATCAAAAATGCACATAAAGACAAATGAAATGAAATTAGGCTTTTGAGCAGACAAAAAAGTGGACAAAAAGGAGGATAAACGGATTTAGAATTGCTACATCTCTACCAGACCGTACTCTGGCTCTAGAATATTGATAGACAAGGAAAACTCCACAAGATACACCAATAACACATCAATGGATGAATCTCCACTGACAAATGATCAGAAAAATGAAAATGGAGTGAAGAAAACAAGAACGGATCTTAATTTTTCCCAATTTTTTTAGGCAGAAGAAATTGACGGGAAAACGTCATTAAAGTACTGTTCAATAGGTTGTCCAGATGAACTGAGAGATTGTAGAAATATTTCAAAAATCTACATGTACATTGTACATTATAACAATACCACAAATTTTATCATAATGTCATTTCATGCATGTGAACCTCAGATGCGCCGAACTACAACGTGGCTAACTTTCGCACATCAATTTGGCCTGAGATCAGTAAAACCACAGGTTGCAATGCTATGCACATGAAAAGTACCTTTATTATATTGCAGAAACTCCAAAATTTGGCTTGTGAATGGGTTTTACACCTCTGCACTCTGCAGTACCTCATTGAACATTGCAATATCTAGGCTGGCTAGCGTTATAATGTCTTTATTTCCATATACATGTACTTCGAAATCCCGAGGTGAAGGCAGCAATAGCATTCATATCGATAGATCATCCTACTTGCAATTCCCCAAATAAATATACTTGGTCAACCAAATGTCATAAAGTGTTCTTTTTATGAATATATGTTTACATACAAAAAATGGTGTTCAGTTTTATCATTAACCCAAATTATAACAATGTATCAGCTGTGTCAGTGTTTGTCAGAGAGATGAGGGCAAATAAGGAAAGAATTGCCAGGGGTTCAGACACTTTCAAGCACATGTGTGCAATTGTATAAAAATTCCCCAACTTTCCCTGATTAGGAGAAATTTCTTTTTTCCCTGACAGTTTGATGCCCTGAATTTCAATGGCATCAAAAATGATCATTGAACTTCTTTCTGCACTAGGCAAACGTTCATTTCAGAATCAATACAGAAATTTGCTTCTTTCATTTTCCAGAGACATCAATGCAGTGATATCGATTTATGGATGGCTTATGCAGCAACTTTACTGGGAGTGAGTGGGTGGGTGATTTTGTGTGTTTTACGTCTCATCAACACCAGTTCGGGCTATTCAGAGACATACTTGGTTTTTACTAGGAGTCTTTATAGTTCTGTTACATCGCTACTTAGTTATATATTTGATTTTGTCCTGTTGCTCATTGGCAGCAACTGGAAGACAAGTCCCACAAAGGAGACATAAGCGATATTGAGAACAGATTGATTGAAACGTATCGTGCACACAGCGACAGTCACAGCTAGAAAAGGTGTGGTTGTAACATAACCAATGAAACATCAGCGCTCGATGCGATGCGGCTGCAGTTGCCTTTGGATTAGGGGTTGATGTTTGACAGTTTCGAATATTTACTTTGTTTTGCACTGGGGCGCATCGAGAGATGTCCTTAGTTACTGGCAGGAGGTCGGAAGATGCGGGAGAGATGGCAGGCCAGGCAAGGCCATTTTGTATAAGGGCCCCGGGGCCTGCAACAGATTGAGAGTGAACGAGGCAATGTGAGTGGTGGTACAAAATGGTGTAGAGCAAACCAAGTGCTGCAGAAAGTCCATTTTGGAGAACATGTTTGTTAAAGGGATGGACACTGTGAACTGGATAAATGTCATCCACTCACAAATTGTTGCTCCGTTTGTGACAACAAACAGAAAAATCCATAAACAAAGCAAGATATGCGTTCATCCCTACTCAATGTGAAACTTACACTCGTAATCTACCTAACAGTACCATTTAGTCCAGTTGCCAAAACATGGACCTTGCAACTGTGAGACGTGTAAGGTTTTATGATGGACTCATCATCATATAGGTAGGGGTGGGCCAATCTGGGTAACCATAATAAGACTTGTGATTTCCTAGGCCAAATATCCTCCTGATCAAGAAATGGGCAGGTAAAGTTGTCTCAGAATAGTCTTTAGGTTGGTTCTTTGCATTTGTTTGTCCCTATCTAAATCTGGGCGAAAAATTGACGTTTTTCATACATTTTGGGTCCTTTTCATCAAGGCAGAAAAACAGGTGGGCATATTTTTTCATTAAAATCACACCAGATGTCAATAAACATGTTTAAGTACAATTTATATTACATATCATGGTCAAATTCTCCCAAAAAGTAGATAAAAAATGGAAGTTTCATGCATTTGAGGAGTCTCAGACTCCCAGCGTGGCTAAAACTGGCTATGAATATGCAAATTTTATTCCAATTGGTAATTGATAGATGCTTAATTGAAAGCAGTGCTTGTTTTAGGATGATGTCCAAACATTTTGAAGCCATAAATTAGTATTGTCATAAATAGTCTCCTGAACTCTGTTTACAGGCAATTAAGTTAACATGTTAACTTAATTGCTTGTAAACAGAGTACAGGAGACTATTTAAAACACACGTTACTCAAAAATTACCCTGGGTCCAATGAAAACAGTGTGGTGTGTGACAGACCAAGTCTCTGAGAAAGGGGAAAAAGATGAAGTATTATTGGTTCTTAAACTTGTAAAGGACTGGACTGAGCACTAAAATATCTACCAAACTATACCTCATGCCTAAAAAGTCTATATGAGAGACATCTACGGAAAATAACCATATTTTAGAAGCAACATGAAATAGAAGACACAAGAATGATCAATGAAAATTAATTAATTACATGAGAGCTTTATCAGGAGAGCCTATGACATCAGGAGGAAGAGCCTGGGTAATCACCAGAAACAGTTGGGTGCTGAATATGATACTATCATGAAAGCAGAAGGCACAACTCTCTATGAAAATAACTGTCACATACATGAAAGCTACCTCTTCACAGACTGTGCTTATGAACTGGACAAAGCAGCACAAAATGAAACAAAACATGTATAGAAGAAAAGTATTCTAGGCACAGAGGGAAAGCTAAAGACAGAGCAAATGGTTTGAAAAGGAGCATACAATATGCATATATGCATGGACATTGTAAAAGATGACTCAGAATTTACCACACCAATGGTTGAACCATGTGAAGTCCCTCATGGCATTCAAGATCAAGGCACACAACCCGAGAAACATTGGTACCAATGCAGAACCATCTTGGGCTCATTTCCCAAAGGCCCAATCAAAACTGCCCATACTAAATCGCTGCAGATATGTTATGTTTTAGGGATTGACCATGCAATTAAAGGCGTTTTCTGATTCAAAAAGGAAGAATTGGCATTCAAGTTTTCATCCAAAACCCAACCGCATACTGGGTTTGTAAGTCCATCTTAAGTATCCATACCATAGTCTCATTGTCATTTCCAAGATGCTGTCTCCCGAGTCTTGCTCAGCATTAGCCTCACTTCATAATGTCCATGTATGAAGCCAGTACTCGCATGAAATGAGAAACCATTTTGTAGATTTTTGATTCTGTCATACATGTCTTGGTAGCTTTCATGCTTGTGCTGTGCTGGTGTACCCCTGAACAGCTGGGTAGCTCAACCCTAATTTACATAGATGGAGCTGCCATTCATTGTTGGTGATCTCCATAATTATGATGATGAGAAGCACACAATTCAAGCAAAGGTCTATTCATTCAGAGCTGTCCTGGGTCTTTCAATTGCCCCAGTATAGGACACTACAGTTTATCTTCCCATTGTTGAAGTTGCTTGGGATCGATGAGAATTAGATTCCTGGGCATGATTGGCCCGATACAAGGTTCTTCAACAAGAAACTTCAACAACTAGACATTCTATGAGATCAGCACAAGTGGTCCAGGAGCACTGCCAGTGCAAATGATGTCATTGACACACTTTTAGTGACTGCTGTCTGAACTTAAACTATTTTAAAGACCTTAATATGCATTGATGAATTTGAGGTTCAGTGCTGTCAAATTCTGACTTTAACCAAATGTATGGCACTCTCATGTTTTGTTCTTAGTATAGGAGCTTAGAGATTACAGATGGAATCATGGTTGTGTTTCAAACCAGGGGACTAGATGAAGACAAATTTAGATTCCTTGCTGAATAATGTGGGTGTGATATGACTATCCTAATTGGCTTATGCATGATGCTTGAATTTAACACGCCAAACAATAATGTCTAGCTTCACAATCTTGTATTTCAGCTTCTCATAATACCTTCAGATAGGCCTAACCCTATCCCTTGTGAGAATGGGGTTTTTGTTTTTGTTGTACTAACACTTTAAATTTACAACATGTATTGTTGGTGTTCACATAAAATTTTAGTCATAAATTATGTGACGTCAACCAAATAGACCAACCTGTTCAAAGTTTATATATGTTGTATAATGCCAAATCACTTTATAGTAACAATTTTCCTTATGACAAGTTTTTAAAAGTATTTGAACTGCAAAGAAGAAGCATTATTTCTGATTGCATATTATGTTTAAGTGTTTAAATTATGCAATATGTCTGTTTATTGGTGAAATTGCTCAATTTCCGCCATTAACATGTTAATAAAATTAGTTATTTTTCTGGAATTAGCAAGTGATTTTACTATTTGATGAAAAAAAATGGTTCAACCAATATTACTTACACCTAAAATCTACAATAGAAACCTAATTTATGTGTAAATATGGAATTATGAGCTGTATATTAAGAAAAACATGTCCGAAAATAGGCGATTTTTCAACTTCATAGACCTTTTTCAGAAAAATCAAAAGAACCAACCTAAATATGCCTTTTAGCTGAAAAAACCAACCAAATTTGAGATCTCCAGAATATTTGGCCTATGCAACCACAAGTCCCCAGTGAGAATTTCGAAAATAATGTAGATTGGCCCACCCCTAATATAGGTCCATAGATAAAATTTAGTCTTGTTGCCACTCCGGCAACTTTGGGCAACACCGGTAATTAGCATAACTCCAAAATGGCCGCCGTACTCCCATCCGCAACGACAACTTTAGAACTAATTGTCCTAGAATCAAATGCAATACCACTTTTTCAGATAATTTTGACCCAAGAAGCATGAATCTGTCTTCAAAATTTCATTATCTGGTCATTTTGCATGTAAAATATCAATATTACACCAATTCAACACAAATTTCCATCAATCAAAAATCGACAACCCTATCACTTTCCCATTTTTACTGATTTACAACAAAATTTTCTAACAATATCCAATTTTCATTCCTTTACTATATAATGAATTAAATTCTACAGTATTGAATGTTTAACAGTACAATGGACATTTCAATGAGAGCCGTAATATTATTTGTATATAATCAAATTGATGAGAGACCATCTGTACACAGAGAAAGCCAGAAAGCTCCTGAAGCTGAAGTCTCTTCCACCAATGGAACAGAACCTATTTCTGCACTGCAACATCAAGCGTGCCCATCTGCAGACCATATGCATGACAGCAGCTGACCAGTTGGTTCCTCCAGAACTGGATATCACAGAATATGGATGGGTGATAAAAGATGCAGGCCAGTGCCAGAAACAGTTAGTCAGCCTCCAGGCTCAAATGATCTTATGCATGCATCAAGATGTAGCTGTAAAGCCTAAGGCAAAGCATGCAAGACCTCCACTTGGAGCTCCCACAGCAACAAAATCTCTTGTACTACAATGTATTTACTGTGCTTGTGAAAGCAGTATTCAAGAATTCAACAAAGAAAATAATGAAAAATTGAGAAGAGGTTTTGGCAGAAAGCACTAATGCAAGAGAACACCACGAGTGGTTGTCTGATGAATGACAAGTGGGAGTAGTTTGGTCAAGCCCGGACTTAAACTCTCGGTGAATTTGATAATATAAATACTATTACACAAACATTAAACACTGTGGAATTTCATTCGTTACTTTGTAAATGAATGAAAACTGTGTTTAGTAGGAAAATTCTATTGATATTCAGGAAAAAATGGAAAATGCTGCGGACGTCAATTTGATTGATATTTGTGTTGATTGATGTAATCTTGATATTTTATATGCAAAATGACCAGATAATGAAATTTTGATGCCAGAATCATGATTACCTATCCAGCAGGGAATTTGATGATAATTTGTCATATAAACTTTAATCCTTAGAAAAAATTGTTTTCCTTTTTTATTTTGATTGTTGAAGCTGAATAAAACCCTATAAATCTTGTTCAAACCTTCCTATAGAGTCCCTGAACATTTTGTAGTGGCTACCGGGTCCGGGCGGCTCACTTGATTAAATGATTTAATGTAAATGTATTAGAAACTTACAATCTTAAATGTATATTCTTTATGTCCTGTATTTTTTGCACTTGGTGGGCTAATTAGGACAGGAGGAGGACATGGTAATGAGGTGAAGGATGATTGAAACAGCCGGCCAACATAGGCCCAGCTGACCCGGCAAGAGCTTGATTCGAACCCTGGACCCAGCGATTGGCAGCCCAGCACGCTACCGCTAAACCAACCCTCCCCCCAAATGACATACAGGATGAGACGCTTAATTGGATTAGATCTTGGTTTGTAGCAGATAACCATAAACTGCATTCTAATTGTAAATATTAATAGCAACTTACATGATTGGCTTGATTGTGAATTTTTTATGGCAGCGGCTAGAAGAACTGAGGGTATGGACTTCTCTTGTGTGACCAGGAGACTTCTGTGCAGTGACTGCAGTCTGCAGAAGCATAAATTATTAGCCAATGAAATGGTTTGTGGGCACTCAGGTTGCAATGAGCAGTGTAGACCGAACTGCAGGACATCAAGGATTGATGGGATTGAGTGGAGGGGCTCAGCAAGACATACCACAACCATCAGGAAATTTTCAATTTTTTAACGGTCCTACTTACATGTGTAGGCTTTTCTTTGACAACAAAATGTCACCAAAATACATTTTCCAAATACATACTTTTTTTTACTGAGTATCATATGTGGACCCAAGACGAAGATGAAGGCCTGGTTTTGATTATGCATGAAGTGAATGGGAGGAGACCTTCCAAAGATCGAAGGTCCACAAAAGCCTTTTGGGCAGATATAGCAGTATGCATGCGGTCGGCAAATTTCCATGTCATAGCCACAAACTGTGACAAGAAATGGAAGGCAGTGAAGAGGGAATGGCGGAAATGCATTGACAGCAAAAGTAAGAATTGCCACCTGTACCACGAGTTCTCGGAACTCTATGACCTGAAGGCCTCTCCTCGCTACAAATTCACCGTCAGCAGCTTCTTCTTCTTCTGTAACGCTCTTCTGTCCGTTAGGACATGGCGCGGCTCAGGAGAACCATGACTTTTTTGATTATTTAATCAGGGAGAATGAGAGGAGTCACCCTACGCTGCCAGCTTCAATATTTTTCAGCTGGTTTGTCTACTGTAGGGCTGTTTGAAAGTGGATGACTTGTGAAAAATTGTTGCCTGGGCTTTCAAGTTTCAAAATGGCATTCATTGCTACGTGCGAGAAAAAGGCCTCCGCCAATTCTTTAAATTTCTGTATTTTCAATGCCTCCAATTGTGACAATTTATGGCAGAAGAAGATCAGAGTCTAAACTGCTTTAGGCAATACACTTTGATGTTACAAGACCCGAAATAATTCATTAAGTCAGAAGAAACACTTCTGCTGAATTTGTTGACAAGTCGTCATGCTGAACATCTACAACAAGCAGCGACCTATCAATTGACAAAGCCAATGACGATCTGCCAGTGTTGGCCCGTCAAGCCACAAGAGCCAGATCCCTGTCGGAGCAGCAGCTGGAGCACCTCAACCTGCAGAGATGGAGGACCAGGATGATGAGGAGCATGCTCCAGACAGACATCAAGGTAACAAGGAACACAGACCCCAGCACGTTGCTGCAGAGGATGCTCCCCCAGCGCCTGGCCCTCAACACACCGGAAAAAAAAAGCCACCAAAAATGCTCCAATGGAGTGGCTTGAGGGCTAACAGGTCAGGCGCAGTGAGCAGGACAGGGAGCGCAAAAACGAGAATGGCACCTTCACTTTTCCTCTGAATGGGCAGGTCATATTTCTGTTGTAGCTGGTTTTGTTGGCTGTGATGTGACTATTATGGATCATTTTGAGGCCAGAAAAAAATGCATGTGATATGCTATGCAAGAGTAACTAGGTCTAAATCACTAAGTTCCCTCAATATTGAGACCATACAGAAACTAGTTATTGAAAACTAGTCCACAAAACCCTGATTTGCCATGTGGTATTTCTACACCATGCCATGGTATACTTAGTGCACACCAGAACGGTGACACTCGTAGGAATCTTACCGTGGCCAGTGACTACAATCCTGGGACCAGAGTTCTGACTCCTGGCCAGTCTGCTTGCTTGTGTCGAATTTGTGTTGTTACTAAGTCAAATGGTTTTTCAGCTCTCCAGAGAAAGAGAGAATCTTCTTCCGAGGTACCCAACAAGAAAATTAAACTATGTCCAAATTGTTTTGGCACACTTTACCAGGAGTGAATCCACAGCGACACACAGTGTGAGAGCAAGACACAAAATTTGCTTAATATTTCTTCAAACATGCTTTCTGATGAACTGATTGGGCTAAGTCAGTTCAGCTGAGTACACCTGGCAAACCTTTGCAGGTGTCATTAGAACCTCCGAAAAATGACATTCCTCCAAAGTTGACACTGGATGATGTGATATCCATACAACTAAAGTCAAATTTGAGAGACGGTTGTCTCAAGTTCTCAGAGACATCAGGCTAAACTTTGGACGCCAAACTGTCAAAGGCAATGTGAGGCAATTTCTGATTGAGAGAAAGTCACTTTTCTCAGATTTGTTCTCAAAGGAACAGGTAACTATCATAGATTCTCTTGAACAACCTTTAGTAAGACCACTAGCATTTTGCCATGACAGACAAGAATTCAATGACCGTATCTTACTGTTGAGAGAGGACAGGGACATCCAACACGAGGATTCAACGATGGTAAGCAAATGTTGAAATTAACTCAATATTTGATCCTGACAAAATATTGCCATTTCCAAATTCCTTACCAACTCGGTCAACCAGGTCTGATGGCATTGGTGCAGGAGCTAGCTTTTCAAACTTGGGTGTCAATAAAGGGCAATTCCATAAACTCTGATTTACAGATTTGACACTTTAGCGGCTTGTATAGCCCTACCACCATACCTTAGCTATTTCATTGCTATCCAGGCATGAGGCCAGGTAATAGGGGTATCAGACAAGCCATCAACCAAAGCTCCAAGTGCAACAGGAGCTGACCAACGTCAAAATATCAGTGTTTCGGACGTACATTGTGTGATGTACGTCCGAAACGCTGATATTTTTGATGTAGCTCAGCTTCTGTTGCACTTATAGCTTTGGTTGGTGGCTTATCTGATACCCCTATTACCTGGCCTCATCCCTATTTAACAATGAAATAGCTGGGATAATATGTAAATGGCACAGCCATGAAATTCGTGCAGCACTTAAAAAGTTTTTTTTAGGATTTATGGTTTTACCATAACTTTCATTACATTTATTTAATATTCAATGTATCAAAGGCAGTTATGTTACTTTTTCAAAGAAATTGAAAGACGGAAATACAGAAAAAAGGGAGAAATTTATACTAGAAACTATTAGAAAGATAAAATAGATCAAAAATAGACAGATATATAGATAGATATATAGATAGATAGATAGCAAATAAATAGGATTAAGGATAAATAGAATTGATAGATAATCAGCTAAATAGTAAGACAACACTGAAAGTTGCCAAATTTAAGTCTATGCTAGATTGTTGATATTACATAATAGTGATAACAAAAACAATATGATATGCATGTAGATTAATTGCTCAGTGTTACATAATCATCAGTTGACAAAGATTATGTAACTTTAATTTTGTTATGTTTTCTTGAATTACATGTTAATAGTTTAATTTGGCTTGTCAAGGCTTATAATTAACTATTCGATAAAAATTATAGATACAGGGAATATTAATGGAATATATTGAATTTTTAAGACACTTTTAAATATGAATATGTCATGTTTTGTTAAATTCTAAACTAAATCATTGATAAGAAGCTGGACCCACTTGACCTAATTTCCTGCTGTCGACCATTGATGTTGAGACCATCACTGCACAGATTTTTGAAACCTTTCTTGTGCTAAGTTTCGCCTTTGGCCGTTTCGCTGGGTGAATAATATTATGTAAATGGCAATGCCATGAAATTTGCGCAATACTTTAAAGTTTTAGGACTCAGTGTGTTACCATAACTTTATTTTTTATTTCATATCCAATGTATAAAGGCAGTTATGTAACTCTTTTAAAAAAATTAGGAAGACATATGTCGAAATACAGATAAACTTAGAATAATAGAGAGATAAAATATATAATAGATACAATGTAGATAAATAGAAAGATAAATAGATAGATAGATAGATAGATAGATAGATAGATTATATAGATAAATAGGCCTAATATTGATAGATTCATCAATAATCTTTTCAATGGTAAGAGGCAGACAATACTGAAGGCTGCCAAATTAAGTCTAGGTTAGATTTTGACATTACATAATAGCATAATAGTAATATAAAACAATAATATGGTTTGCATGTAGATTAATTGCTCACTGTTACATAATCATCAGTTTATAATAATTATGTAACTTTGATTTTGTTATGTTTTCTTGTTGTCTGTTTTGAAATTAAATGTTTATAATAATTATGTAACTTTGATTTTGTTATGTTTTCTTGTTGTCTGTTTTGAAAATGAATCACTCAATTGTTAATAATTTAATTTAGCTTGTCAAGGCTAATAATTAACTATTCCATAAAAATTATAAATAGGCCTACAGGGAATATTACTGGAGAAAATTGAATTTTTAAAACACTTTTGAAGATGAATATGTTATTGTTTTTAAATACGAAACTAAATCATTGATAAGCTGGGCCCACTTGACCTAATTTCCAACTGTGGACTGTTGATGTTGAGACCATCACAGCACACATTTTTTAGTCTTCTCCTGTGCTCAATTTCGCTTTGCGAAACGGCCTGCGGCCGTTTCGCTGCGCGAATATAATGGTAGGGCTACACAAGCTGCTAAAGTTTCAAATCTGTAAATCGGAGTTTACGGAATTGCCCTAAAGTATTCCTTTCGGCTGCTGCACTAAAAACGCCTGAAAATTACATTAAATGTAAAGTATTTCTGGAGAAACATTGATAAAGAATGTCAAGTTTCATTTCGCTGCTGACCTGATAATGACAAACAATATCTCGGCATCAGAATTTATTGCAGTGGCTGCTGGGAGGCCCACTTGATTAAATGCTGTCATGCAAATGTATTACCAACTGACAATTCTAAATGTATATTGTTGCATGGCATAGAGGTATATTTTGTAATTTTGCAGTTGCTGCAGGACTTCAACAGGCTTATCCTGTCTCAGTCGGCAATCTGACTCGGCATCAACAAAAGTTCGACTTAATGTATAAGCCAACTCAATTAGGAAGGGTACTATGCCGAGCAGCTGGTGCATTAACTGACTGCAGGAAAGTTTGGCTATTTTCTGGGGGACAAAATAGACCTTACCATCAAACCGAACAACCGGGGCCAACGTCTGGACCAGGGCAACACGAGTTGCCACTGGCACAACACAGACTTCGTTATGCAGGGGATCAACACGGAAACCGCTGACCCGTGTAGGAGACCTTCTCATGTCGCATCTCAAGAGTTTCTTGCTGGATCAAGAGTTTCTTGCTGGATGGTGGAGAACTGATCATCTTGTGAAGAACTACGCCTACATCATTGCCAAGGAGGCAGCAGCGTACATCCCTGCCCTGCGCCCTTTGAAGAAGGTCATCCCAGACCACCTCCAGCACAGATACTCTGATGCAACAGAAGTCAGAAGTGTTTATGTTACCTATGCTATTCAAAGATGAGAAGAAGGAGAGCCACTATATTGACATACTGGATGAGACGCTCAATTTGATTAGCGAGTGGATTGAAGCAGGTAGCCATAAAATGCATTCTAATTGTAAATGTAAATTTTATTTAAAATTAGAATACATTTTATGGTTACCTGCTACTAACCACTGTCTTATTCAATTGAGCGTCAAGGATTGAGTGGAAGTGCCCAGCAGTATCGTGCACACATCCGACAGTCATAGCCATGAAAGGTGTCGTCATAACATAACCAATGAAACATTAGTGCTCTGATGTGTTGTGGCTTCAGTTGCCTTTGGATTGGGGGGTTGGTGTTTCGAACATTGATCAAGTGCTACACTGGGGCGCATCGAGAGATGTGCTCAGTTATTGGCAGGAAGAAGCCTCAGAGATGGGAGGCCAGGCAAGGCCATTTTGTATAAGGGCCCAAGGGCCTGCAACAGGTTGAGGGATGATGAGGCCATGCGAGTTGCAGTGCAAAATGGAGCAGAATACACCAAGTGCTTGAGATAATCCATTTTGGAAAATCTGTTTGTCAAAAGGATGGACCACACTGAACTGGATAAATGTTATCTTATCACAAATTGTTGCTCCGTTTGTGACAACAAACATTAAAGATCACTGAACAAAACAAGACACGTGTTCATTCCAACTCAATGGGTGTTTTTGGAGAGGTTACACAAGTAACTAGTTGGTCACGTGGTAACATACTCGAGACCCCAGTACTCCCCACTTTTGCGAGAGTATCCGGAAACGGAATTAGCAAAATCATCAGTTGGCACACTCATAATGCACTCCGTTTTCCCTGCTGACTGTTGATACTCGGTTATCGACCAATTCTTGTTTGACTTCAGCCTGACTATATCGTCACACGTCAGCCAGTTCAAAGTTGCGTCAAATTATTATTACGGAAGGCTTGGAAGTGTTGAAAAAGTAAGTACTACAACCATAGAACTTTACTCTATCAATATACAACAATATTATGTTAGCCGAGTACCAGGGTAGTATACTGTTCTTACAGCTAGCTTAATTACAGCTATACATATATCAGTGATGGGATTGAGTGGAGGTGCCCAGCAAGACACACCACAACCATCAGGAAATTTTCGTTTTTTGAACGGTCCTACTTACATGTGTAGGCTTTTCTTTGACAAATTATCACCAAGATACATTTTCCATATTTTGTTATAATTTACAGAGTATCATATGCGGACCCAAGACGAAATGCAGGCATTGTTTCAATCACAAAGTGAACAGGAGGGGACCTTCCAAAGGTCGAAGGTCCACAAAAACCTTTTGGGCAGTTACAGCAGTATGCATGCAGTCGGCAAATTTCCATGTCATAGCCACAAACTGTGACAATAAATGGAAGGCCCTTTACACCGAGTGCCAATTTATTAGGCAGCGATCGTTTTTTGCCATATCTCCAAAAGTATTTGGAATATTTTTATTTCCTTCACCAGCAAGGGTGGGTTAGGGTAGAACATTATTCTGAGCAACTTTTGTCCCATTCCGTTAACACAGTCAGAAGTGATGGCATTTATTAGAGGTTTTGGGTGTGCCAAGTTATTAGGTACATTAGCACGTTGCATTCAAATATAGACAAAAAATTTAAAATCTCGTATAATAATGGCCTGAATATATTCTTAGTATTAATTTCTATAAAGTTACAACATATTTAGAAGCTTTCAGGACTGCACTTGGAAGCATTCCACTTTATTTTCAGCCAATTTTGGCCTTTGTACATGAACACAGAGTAACTCAAAAACTTGTCAAATGTCTCATTACGAACTCCCATTGAAATAACATTGCAAATAGGATGTGATAAATCATAATTTTTTTGATTTGCTGTTGACTTGGTTGATGAGCTACAATCTGGGTGAATTTCCTGCAGCATGAAGTCAATAGCTAAAAGTAACCTACAAAACAATCTTTTTAGAGATATGACTGACTTTTGGTCCAAGAGAGGCCTTTGTTTGTCAAAATTCGGGTAAATTCAATGGTATTCCAATGGGGCAGAATAAAGCGGTGTGCTTCCAAGTGCAGGCATGAAAGCTTGCGAATATGGCATAACTTTATGGAAATTAATACTGGGAATATATCCAGGTCATTTTCATTTGAGATTTCATAGGTTTTGTCCATGTTTTCATGCGACATGCAAATGTACCTAATAACTTGGCACACCCGAAACCTGTAATAAATGCTATAACTTCCGACTGCGAGAACGGAATGGGACAAAATTTGCTCAGAATAATCTTCTACCCTATCCAAAACTTATGGGTGAAGGACATAAAAATATACCAAATACTTTTGGAGATATGGCAAAAAGCCATCGCTGCCTAATAACTTGGCACTCGGTGTAGAGGGAATGACGGAAATGCAATGACAGCAAAAGTAAGAATTGCCACCTGTACCACAAGTTCTCAGACCTCCATGACTTGAAGGCCTCTACTCGCCTCAAAATCACCGTCAGCAGCGACCCTCCAATTGACAAAGACAATGATGATGCAGTGTCACAGAACCACCCTTTTTAGGACCCCACCTTACGACATGCGACCAGAGACATCAGACTAAAATTTGGACGCCATAGTGTCCAAAGCAATGTGAGGCAATTTCTGATTGAGAGAAAGCCACAATGCAGTGTAGACTGAACTGCAGCGCATCAAGGATTGAGTGGAGTTGCCCAGCATGACACACCACAACCATCAGTGGGACTGTTCAAAAAATGAAAATTTCCTAACTACTTCCAGTTCCAGACCTATTCAACTTTTTATTGAATTATGTTCAGGGCTCCATGTCCTAAGGTAGCACTGCCATTGACTGAGGAAATTTCTGTTAGGACATCTTTATTGAATAGTTCTTCCGAGTTATAACAACAACCAAATTTCAAGGTATCATCGAGGTTGACGCTAGAGAGCCTCTTTGGTAGGAAAATCAAACATTACGGGGGAACCCAACAGGGCAAGTGTGTGGGTGTGTGTTTGGGTTTAACGCCTCTGCAGCACCTTATTGGGCTATATCGAGGCTCACCAAACAGGGCAAAAAACATGGATCCTTGGCCTTGTGGAAAGATCCACGATCAGGATTAAACTCTTTCCTGTTGATAGTTGGGATGAGGATACCTGGATCCCTCTCATCCAATGTACACTCTAAAAATTTCAGACAAAATTGGTTTTTTTAGATTCAAAATGGTTTTTTGAAAAACCAAATTTCAATGCAAAAAACCAACAAAATCCATGTTGGTTTTGCATTGAAATTTGGTTTTTAAAAAAACCATTTTGAATCTAAAGAACCAATTTTGTCCCGACATTTTTTAGAGTGTAACACGTGCACACTGCTGATATACCTTAAATTAAAAGGGGCTTTTAAAAACCTCCATAACTTTTTTGGTGCCCAGTGTGGAAATATCGCTATCAGACCAATGCACAGCCCTATATATTGTGACTGATTAAAACGTTTTAATAAAGGCTTTCTACATGTACTTGTGTTGTCTTGAATGCTTCAAGATACAGTCAAGAGTCCTTGGTTGCAGGAGCTAAGGGAGCAGGAGTTAAGGGTATCCCGCAAAATTATCGACACTTACATCACGCCGCGTCTGCTGTATGGTCTGGACGCAGTAGTTCTTACTAAAAGTGAGATAGACGAGTTACCCAGCTATCACAGACTGCTCTTAAGGCACATTCAAGGCCTACCAAAAAATGCTCCAGTGGAGTCAATTTACCTGCTACTTGGCATTCTGCTGCTGGAAGCGGGACTTCACATCAGAGTACTTAGCCTCTATTAGTCCATGAGCCAGGCAGCCAAATTTGATCATCCAGGCTCACTCAGAGGGAGGAATTCTCATAGTGATTTTATGTTAGCCCTATTTCTCTAGTTTCAGAAAATGGTTGATAGCAATCTCTATCTCTTAGCCTTCACCATGCTATCACCCTGTTTTTAAACATATGTTGAAGCCTCGGAAATTTCCGTTTTTTGAGTTCCGGTTACACTTATAGTCATAAAAAATGTTGTAACTTTATCAATATTGCACTAAACTGCATGAAATTTGATATGTGACATCTTCACAATATACAGAAGACATATGCGCCACAATCAGAGCCATTTTTATCATTCATTGAACACAACACGGGGGTTACAGAAAACCAAACACTCTGGAATTAAGGTTGGACACAGTGCCGTTTTAATTGGCTAAACAAAGACACACAAAACATTCACACACATAAAGACAGAGACGAACAGACAGAGAAAGACAAACATTGGCTGCTCGCAGGCAGACCATAAATCAATGAAATGTGACCAGTACATGTTCAAATAAGGTACATTTACAAACGTTATATAATTCTCTATAAATAATGGATATGAGAATAACACACACAAAGTAATTGAGACTAACACCTAAACCCAAGGTATAAATAGTACCGGGTGAAGCTACTAAAGTAGAATTATCGACATAATAGAGAGGTTTTGCTACATGTTCACGTGTGACGTATACGTATACAAGTGCTATCTAATTACATTGTTGTCATGGCAACTCCCACGTACACGTCACACGGAAACGTGTGGCAAAACCTCTCTATTAACAGGAAATTTGAAATATATGAAATATAGAAAAAAAATTTAAATCACAAAATAGCAAGAAGGATGGTGCAATTTTGGGCCCATAACAGGGAATTGTAAGATATGAGAAGAAAATAGTAAGAAAAAAAATAATTTTTTTTTAATAAAATAAAGTAAAAAAAGAAAATTTTTGATTTTACAGCGCATAAACTGAAACCCTCATCACAGGAGTGGGTGGGTGGGAAAAGAAGAGTGCGATGATGAGTGACCCAGCAGAGAGTTTATATATGCTCAGAATGTGTTTCACAGCTAGAATAGCTGGGAAGCTATTGGACAAGGCAAACTAGAAACACAGGATTAAGCTGAGAAAACAACAAACAGAATTAAAAACCGCGGGAAGGAACACCTGTGAAATTCTAACACAGAACACACACAGCCAATGAAAAACAACCGGCCCCAAGTAGGGGCAACTTGGACCAAACACCCCCCTCCGTTCAATGCACCCTAGTGATAAACACTAAGCTACCAATGTTTGCAAATGAAGGAGTATTTTTATCTCAAGTGGCACGCCAAAATTAAAATATAATTAAAACTGAATCTTACTGTAAATTTGGTATATCACTAAGAAATATTTTATAAAAAATCCAAAATTGTGTCATTTTAGTGGCAGGATGTCCTCTCAATCATATGGTATAGTCTCAGCCAATTTGTAGAGACATTAAGGTGATATTAAGATGTTTATCTTTAGAACTTCATATCGGAAAATTGCTCAATTTTCACTTTTCAGAACAGTTTGATGATTTATGTTTGGTAAAAGTCTTCATTAAAGCTAAAAGCAGACCAATGAGACCACCTGGCAGCTCTATGATTTTGTCAAGCAATGCAACGCAACTTCATGTTATGTCATGTTATGAGGTTCGCAACATTAAACTATAATAGGTCCTTTCTATGTTTTTATCTCCTTTCAGCCATACAGGCATGCTAAGATAGGATTTATGTTTGGTAAAGAGTTTCTGGTGGATTTTGGAAGTATTTGAGTGGCAATGTAATAAGTTTAATGTTGTGAACCTCACACCCAAGTTATAGGAAGAAAATTATGCAAGCAAGCTCACAAACTAACTTAACTGTCCATTTTGGATCTTCAACATGCATTTATCATGCAATTCATCTATTCTGAACTAATCATTCATTAGGAGATACCTGTGTGGTGCCAACTTTTTGTATTAAATTTCGTCAAAATTTAAATTTATGTATTCAAAATGCGACTAAAAAAAATATATCAGGTATGAGCCAACAAAGCTTTCCTAAACCCCCCTTCATCAATGGATTACTTGTTCACTTCAGATATGAGCCATGCTTTCCTAAACCCCTCTTCATCAATGGATTACTTGTTTACATCAGCTATGAGCCAACAAAGCTTTCCTAAACCCCTCTTCATCAATGGATTACTTGTTTACATCAGCTATGAGCCAACAAAGCTTTCCTAAACCCCCCTTCATCAATGGATTACTTGTTTACATCAGCTATGAGCCAACAAAGCTTTCCTAAACCCCCCTTCATCAATGGATTACTTGTTTACATCAGCTATGAGCCAACAAAGCTTTCCTAAACCCCCCTTCATCAATGGATTACTTGTTTACATCAGCTATGAGCCAACAAAGCTTTCCTAAACCCCCCTTCATCAATGGATTACTTGTTTACATCAGCTATGAGCCAACAAAGCTTTCCTAAACCCCCCTTCATCAATGGATTACTTGTTTACATCAGCTATGAGCCAACAAAGCTTTCCTAAACCCCCCTTCATCAATGGATTACTTGTTTACATCAGCTATGAGCCAACAAAGCTTTCCTAAACCCCTCTTCATCAATGGATTACTTGTTTACATCAGCTATGAGCCAACAAAGCTTTCCTAAACCCCCCTTCATCAATGGATTACTTGTTTACATCAGCTATAAGCCAACAAAGCTTTCCTAAACCCCTCTTCATCAATGGATTACTTGTTTACATCAGCTATGAGCCAACAAAGCTTTCCTAAACCCCCCTTCATCAATGGATTACTTGTTTACATCAGCTATGAGCCAACAAAGCTTTCCTAAACCCCTCTTCATCAATGGATTACTTGTTTACATCAGCTATGAGCCAACAAAGCTTTCCTAAACCCCTCTTCATCAACGACAGTGTCACATAATTTCCCCACACTGAAGACAGGGTTGTGCAAAAAGTCGTAATTCCTTCGATCTGCGTAAATTTCTCGACTTTGTTGTTCGGTGAAGTTGGTTACTATCTTAAACAAGTCTCTGGTGTAAAGATTTGTAGCTTTCAGATTGTAAATACATTTGGCTTTGAGTTGAGCAAATTTTAGAGGCCGCACGACCCCCACCTCTCCAGTCATGAAGGCTGAAAAAGAGAAAAATATGATATCACAAATTCAAAATTTACAGTCCCGCTCGTAAATATGGAATAATTTTTTGGAAAAAAAAGTGTCAAATAAAATTAAATTTCAGAGTGTGAATGTAAGCAAGGCCCACTGTTAAGGTCAATTATGCAGGGAGGTCATGATTTTTATTGTAAATTTACTCTCCTAGTCAAATTAGGAGTTTCTTACATACATGTATACTTTTTGACTTTTAATGTGAACATTAGTGCCCTTTTCTTTCTGCTGAAATGGATATAAAACTCAGCTCAATGCTTAGTTATATAACCGACCATTTTGAAGCATGGAAATTGTGAAATGCCCTTAGAAAAATGACTGTATGACTAAGATGGCCTTGTTCCCATTTCTGAGCTTTACTCTCATTTTCATCTGGTACTGAATGTGCTAACAAAGTTACAATGAAGTTGTACGACAGAAAGACAGACAGAAATGTTTATTTGACATGAATCCAAATACAGTTACAAAGAACAAAAAACATGGTTTTATTATCTCAATGTCAGGAGACATTCACTTTGCCATGAAGCAGTCAGAAGTGTAGATCTGCTTTGATTTGTTCATGAAATTATATTTATGGATTGTCCATTTCTCATTGTTTCTTGACTTCCAGTCTGCTTTTAACAGGAGTATTTATAATTTTACATTGATATATAATATACTAGCATTCACCCGTGATAAAGGATATACTTTGGCAGTGTGGAGAATGGGTGAATGAATGAAGCAATCAACCAGTGTGGGTATAGATCTATGTATCTACGTATCTATGTATCCATCTATCTATCAATCTATGTGGATTTATCGACATTTTCCTGATCCATACCCACAGGCCAATAACTTTACCTAATTTCATAACCCACAGTGAAATAGCAAGGTCACAATGGGCAGTTCAAGGATGTCAGCCATTCTGAAGTGGCCATGTGGTGGTCAGCTTGGATGTCTCAACATGTTCCCGATTCATACCCACAGGCCAATATCTGTATGAAATTTCATAACTCTAAGCGAAATATTTAGATGACAATGGGCAGTTCAAGAAATGAAGAAAGATGGCGGCCATTTTTTCTCAACATTTTCCCGATCGATACCCACAGGTCAATACCTGTACCAAATTTTATAACTCTAAGTGAACTATTAAGGTCACATTGGGCAGTTCAAGGAATGACGAAAGATAGCTTCCAAAATGGCCGCCATCTTGGATTTCTCAACATGTTCCTGGTCCATACCCACAGGCCAATACCTGAGGCAAATGTCATAACCGTAAGTGAAATGTTAAGGTCACAATGGGCAGCTCAAGAAATGAGGAGAGATTGCTGCCAAAATGGCCACCACATAATGGCTACCAGCTTGGATTTCTCAACATGTTCCTGATCGATACCCACAGGCCAATACCTGTACCAAATTTCATAACTGTAAGTGAAATATTGAGATCACAATGGGCAGTTCAAGAATGAAGAAAGATGGCTGCCAAAAGGGCTGCCACAAAATGGCCGCCATCTAGGCCACCATCTTGGATTTCTCAACATGTTCCTGATCGCTACCCACAGGCCAATTCCTGTGCCAAATGTCATAAGTGTAAGTGAAATATTAAGGTCAAAATGGGCAGTTCAAGAAATGAAGAAATATGGCTGCCAAAATGGCCACCACAAAATGGCTGCCATCTTGGATTTCTCAACATGTTCCAGATGAATACCCACAGGCCAATACCAGTCACAAATTTCATAACTGTAAGCGAAATATTAAGATCAGAATGGGCAGTTAAAAAAATGAAGAAAGATGGATGCCAAAATGGCTGCCATCTTGGATTTCTCAACATTTTCCTGATCCATACCCACACGCCAATACCTGTGCCTAATGTCATAAGTGTAAGTGAAATGTTAAGGTCACAATGGGCAGTTGAACCATGAAGAAAGATGGCTACCAAAAGGGACGCCATCTTGGATTTCCAAAATGGCCGCCATCTTGGATTTCTCAACATGTTCCTGATGGATACCCACAGGCCAATGTCTGTACCAAATTTTGTAACTGTAAGTGAAATATTAAGGTCACAATGGGCAGTTCAAGAATGAAGAAAGATGGCTGCCAAAATGGCTGCCAGAAAACGGCCGCCATCTTGGATTTCTCGACAACTGCTCAAATCATACCCATAGCCCTATACCTGTACCAAATTTCATAACTCTAAGTGGAAAAATGAGAAAGCCTTATGGGTGAGTGTAAAATGAGCACACAAGATGGCCACCGAGAATATTATTATAGGATAATATATTATGCTTGAACACGTATACCCAGACCAAAGAGAGGCACATTTGAGGCAAGACGATGTGTGCCCATCGATACGATCCCAAATAGATGGCCTTGGAGGAACTGAAAATGTACTACATAAAAGAAAAGGTACACGTGCCCACAACAGCAAGTACTAAGTTCCAAAAACCTGATGAGGTCTTGATTAGGCTGGAGTCACGTGGGTGCAGGAACAAATTGCTGAGATAAGGGGTAATCAAATGAGAATTGAATTCCATAAATTTACAAGTTAGGAATTCAAGGGGGAATAAATGACCAGGGTTCGATTTCACATACACCCCCCACCCTCAACAGCCCTCCTATTTGCCCCAATGTCGCCATGTTTCTTCTTCTTCTTTAAATGTTCCGCCTATTAAACGAAAGACCACTCCATCAGAGAGAAATTATGCAAGCACCGCTTACAGAGCTTGCATATTATTTTTTTATACTAAAGTACTTCTTATCTTGCTGTTTCTATAGTGACGGAGACTAAAATTATACAAAATCAATAATTTTTACCTAAAAATCATGCCCTGTAATTTATCAAACAGTTTCATAAATTATAATTGACAGCACTGACTTCTTCTTGCAAGTAAACTGAGTACAACAGCATCAAACTGTTCTGAAAATTGAAAATTGAGCAATTTTCCGATATGAAGTTCTAAAGATAAACATCTTAATATCATCTTAATGTCTGTAAAAATCGGCTGAGACTATACCATATGATTGACAGGACATCCTGCCACTAAAATGACACAATTTTTGGATTTTTTATAAAATATTTCTTAGTGATATACCAAAGTTACAGTAAGATTTCAGTTTTAATTATATTCTAATTTTGGCGTGCCACTTGAGATAAAAATACTCCTTCATTTGCAAACATTGAATGATGAAAATGGCTCTGATTGTGGCACATATGTCTTCTGTATATGGTGAAGATGGCACATATCAAATTTCATGCAGTTTAGTGCAATATTGATGAAGTTACAAAATTTTTTATTGATATAAGTGTAACTGGAACCCAGAAAACGGAAATTTCCGAGGCTTCAACAATTGTTTAAAAACAGGGTGATAGCATGGTGAAGGCTAAGAGATACAGATTGCTATCACCCATTTTCTGAAAGTAGAGAAATAGGGCTAACATAAAATGACTATGAGAATTCCTCCCTCTGAGTGAGCCTGACCAACCCTCTGGCTCATGGACTATATGGAGCCATTTGCCGGAGTGAAAACTCAACAATGAACAACTCGCAAGTCGGCAGACTAGCATAGGTAGCCATCATAGCTGGTTTACATATGTCTTACACTTATGCCAGAGGTATGACATTTCAACAGAAGCATCACTGGTGGCCCCATGAAGAAAACCAGCCTGGAAAAGGTTCATCGAACACGCTGTGAAGGGAAAAGACTTTTTTCAGGCACTTTACCAGACAATGAAGCAAAATGCGAAAATGGATAAAACCCCGGGAAAAGAGATCTGCGCACTCTGCAATGTGGAAGTCGAGGAGACCTCTTGCATTTAACTTTCAAAATTGTTTCCCTCAATGACGATTGCGGAAGATCACAATCACAAGGATCTATCGCTTGATGGAAACTATTACAGGTTTTCCCACTGAAACAAGGCACCTCTAAAACTAAATGCAGCTATACATGCCAGGATATTAAATTGAAAGAGAAGGATGAAGCCGTTCCCAGGCATTTCTGATACGTCTGCAGAGTCGCCTTCTGTGTCTGTAGTTGGACCTCATGTACCTGAGGTAGTAGTTGAGATAGCACCTGTAATACACCTGAAATACACCCTGTATGTGCGCATACATCTGCTTCTCCTACTGTATCCTCTGAGACGGTTGCATCTCCTCCTGGTGAATCTCATTGTTCTGTAGAGACGTCCCATGTACCTCAGCCTTTTCTCCTCAGAGTCTCTTGTTTTTTTTCTGGCCTTGATTAGCAGTTGACATCAGTCGCCTCATGCATTCTTATGGCCAATAATCAACCAGATTCAAGGTTGCAGTCAGCCTCTCAGATAACCTGCCTAATACCATCTGCAAGGAAATCAGTGGCTTTGTAGTTGGGTGTTGATTCAATGTAGATTCACAGTGATTTGATTGGCGAAATGCGCAACACTTTCAATCAGAAGTATTTTAAAACCACCTACTGTTTCTTTTCTTTTCATTTTCCTGCTAAAAATAGTGACAGCCCTGCCCTTCTTCCAATAATGTTATCCTATATTCAATTTGTCACGAAATACCAGAATTTGTAATTTATTTTCTGTTTATGTCTGGGTTAGCACTGACCGTAAGGAGGAGATCATTGAAGACTGGTCATCGGATGAGGTGAAGGAGCGCATTCCTTCAGACAGTCTAGAATCATTCTGAGGCGAGCAGGAATTTTCAGATGGGCCAAAATCTTCATGAAAAGACTGACCCTGCTGATCTCCTCTATGGCCACCCTCCCTCTCCGATGGCCGACATCTATGAAAACGGCAGCTGGCTGGCCCAGCTAAAAGGGCTTTGCCCCTCCATAGTCCTGGAGCCACCCGGATGAACACCCTACGGGCCTTCGCCCTGCCTAGTTAAATGTACTATTGTTGCTGACTGCTAATAACGGTCCCTTCCAGGAATCGAATTAGCCTATAATATTACGACGTTTCTTCGAATTAGCCTATAATATTATGACATGTTTCTTCAAAATTTTATGTTGCCACTGGTGGCCCTTAGAAGTTCTGTCCGGAGGTTAAGGCGCTAGGAGCTAAGGAGATAGGCAACTGTAAGAATTAAGAAGTCGATAGGAAGTGATTAAGAAAAGATGCCCAGCAAAGAGAGAAGAGTGTCCCCTGCAAGGATGACCGCCCCCTGGTGGATTGATGACCGCCCCCTGGTGGATGGATGACCCACCCCCGATGGAAGTCACCACCCGATGGAGTGGAGGGCCGGAAGATTTGGAGGAGTGTGTGGCATACGTGCGCCGTTCGCCGTGTTGTGGGGGGGCCTTCCGGTCAACCTGATGCGCGGCGCACTAGGATGTGTCAATTTTTTATTTTTATGCAAATTCAAAAAGCACTAGTGCCTTAAATGTGCGTTTTGACCAGGAGAATCCAAATCTGTTCTCAAAATGGCGATACAATTCTTACCTACTTCAATTTTGGTTCAAAGTTTTTTACGTTTTCGACTATTTTCGCCAATCCGCGGTTCTCTATAACTTTGTCAGTACATGGCAGGTACAAGGGAAGGAGTGAAATCATTGGTTTTTATCTTGTTCCATGTACGTCTCGCTCCTGTTGCAGGGAGGTGTGAATTACCCCCTAATAGCCTCTAATGAAGTCCCAAAAATGACAGTGAGGGGGTGTCTTTTTCAAAGGGGTACAGCAGAGATGCCCTCTAATTGGTCCAAAATGGTCATGTCATCAAGGAATTCCCAGGATTTCTCAACTGTATATTTACTTACTCTGTTTATACTCAGCTTCTTACAGTAATAGCTGACTGGGAAATTATGAATTCCAATAATACTAATATTATTGACATTTATCAATGAGCACAAGAAATTTTGATATATATACACGGTAGATAGACAGGTTTTGATTTATTTTTCTACCAAAAGATGGATATATAGTTGGACAGATAGTTGGATAGATAGTTTGATAGATAGTTGGATAGATAGTTGGATAGATTGGATAGATAGTTGGGCAGATAGTTGGATAAATAGCTGGATAGTTGGATATATAGTTGACAGATAGTTCGATATATAATTGGATAGGTTTGATAGATAGTTGGATAGATAGGAAAGGTAGATAGAAAGGTAGAAATTAAAATAGATAGTCAGATAGCTGTCATAGCCAGTCAGAGAACTAGATTGATAGCTAGATAGATAGATGGATAGATAGCTACCTAGATAGATAGCTACCTAGATAGATAGCTATATAGATAGAGATAGATAGATATCTGTTCAGTAGACAGAGCCATGTCAATCAACTATACATTGTCTGGGTGTATATATATCTAATAAGAACATTTTTAGATTTTTCTATTTACATCAAATTTATTGAATGATAATTATATATATAATTAATAATTAAATTATCAAATTATTTAGTCCTAAATAGGTTTCATGTTCTTTATAGGTATGCATTACAAAATTAGTACATAAATATTGCTTATTACAAGTAAAATTGGGCCCTAAAAGAACATTTTGTTTAAAATGTTTCAATGGATTGTTTACTTAAAACTACTGAACCCTGCCCTCTTTACACTAGCACTGACGAAATCGACAACAATCGACAACTACAAGAACCATACTGTCAGGGGGCACATGTTCTCCTCATTCATCATTCCAATCCACAAAGACCCACTATATAGCACTTTGAAGTTATTGAGAGATATATACAAGTATCTTTGCCATCTGTTTAGACTTAAAATGGGCCATTTTCGCACCCTTTATTGCCTTAAAATCCTTAATTTTGGAGATATTTGGACCAGAAAAAGACTCCCAGTATCACAATTAGGTGAGAAAAACTGCTATCACTGCCCTCCTTGTCCCAGATCGAGATCTTGGTCAGATCTCCAGGTGAGATCCACAGTGAGGCTTTGATTCACATTGAGGCAGCTAGCGGGAATTTTAAAAACCCCTCTAAAAGAGGTCAAGGGGTAGCGAGACGTACATGGGGCATCAAAGGACTTCACACGTGATTACAAGAAACATTAACTAAATGGGGTCTGAGCCAGTTTTGCCCAGGCTTAATATGCCTGAAAAATAATGGAGATGTGAAAAACATTTAGATTTTGTGATAAATTCAATGACTCCACTCCTTCCCTTGTACCTGCCATGGTCAGTATTTGTCATGCAACTTTCTAATTGACATGGTTGGAAAGCCCACAAAAAGAGCTTCATTTTGCATACCAACATCAATGGTATAGGACGATATCTTGACTCCTATTGTTCTTTGGTCTCCATTTTTTCGAAATTAAAATGTTGCAGACAGTCTAATCCTGTCAAAAAAATGCTTTTGAATTTTTTTCACTGATAATTGCAATGATGCACTTCCTCTAAGTTCCAGAATAAGCAAAAAAATATTTTTGAAATTTTTGAACACGGAAAATCCTCCTTTATGAGCTTGGAAGTTTTAATGCTACATTTTGTCGGAAATATAGAAACAAATCAGGGAGGTACTGTAATATTTCATGTTGTAACTTCATAAGAATTAATAATAGGACAACATCACAGGTACCACGAGAATGCTAAGAATATTTTCTTTCATGTGGTACCACTCATATTGCCCTGCAATAAATACTGATGAAGATATGACATGAAATGAAACAGACCCCATCTCACATTTTACGAGTTTTCAACTAACTTTACCAATACAACTTCATCGCTCACAAGCCAGGCACTCCCATGGTAAAAAATCAAATAAGTTTTTATATTTTGTCATTCTGGAACTTGGAGAAAATGTATCACTGCAATTATCAGTAAAGAAAATTCAAAAGCCTTTTTTAAATGGGATTATACTGTCTGCAACATTTTCATTTCTAAAAAATGGAGGCCAAAGAGCAACATGATTCAAGACATCGTCCTAGACCATTGATGTTGGTATGCAAAATGAAGCTCTTTTTATGAGCTTTCCAACCATGTCAATTAGAAAGTTGTATGACCAATACAAAGTTATAGAGAACCGCGGATTGGCGAAAATAGTCGAAAACGAAAAAAACATTGAAACTTTGAACCAAAATTGAAGTAGGTAAGAATTGTTGTATTGCCATTTCGAGAACAGATTTGGATTCTCCAGGTCTAAATGCATATTTTAGGCACTAGTGCTTTTTGAATTTGCATAAAAATTACAAATTGACACACCCTAGCGGCGCACCTTGCCCGCTCTCTCCCATTCGAGCAGAGAACAGAGCGCAGGTAACAGCAGTTTCTATATTTGCTCCTTGCTTTAGTCGATAATCCTTCTCAAGTGAATGGGTTGTAAAGCGGATGTCTCTACTTATGAACCCATAACCTTGACGAAGCCCGGTGACAGTTCCTTCAAATTCTCTTTCCCTGGCTGGAGCAAAAGCTAAGCGCCTTACAGTCACCCGAGCGTAAGTCTCTTTCAAATTCTATTTTCACCCAATCGCCATGCAAGCTCAAATTTCAAGTCAACTCAGATTAATCTACTTCAGTCATCCCATTCAAGACGCATTTACGGCTGTGACGGTAGAAATCTGAAATGACAGCAACTAGACTCTTTTATGGAGGTTTCTTCTCCATTGACATTGTTGTCTCCACTGCCATTGGCAGACACAGGGGTTGACAGGTCAATGAGGTCATCCCAATCAGATGAGGGCTGAACCTCCACAGCACACCAACCAGCCGAATCAAGTTTATGGGTTGCCTTGACTGTCACTTTATCACCAACAATATACGGCCTGCGTGAGCCGTTCGCCGTGTTGTGGGGGGCCTTCCGGTCAACCTGATGCGCGGCGCACCTTGCCAGCTCTCTCCCATTCGAACAGAGCGCAGGTAACAGCAGTTTCTATAGTGCCATCTCAATCCAAGAACTGACCAACACTCTTCAAGAAGCATGAAACATCTCACCGGTCCCTGACCACAGTATCCCTTATCAGATACTAAGAAAGCCTCCACCAAAATGCCAGAATGTGCTGCTGAGTCTGTTCAACAGAACAATACCTTCTAGATTCGTGGAGAAAGGCTATCGTCACACCCACACCCGGGAAAGACTGTTCTGTTCCATCAAACCACCATCCAATTGCGTTGACCAGCTGTCTCTGCAAGACCATGGAAAGAATCATTAACAAGCGTCTGGTCAACTTCCTGGAGGAACAACCTACTTATATCTTATAACATTTAGGAAACAACAAAAAAAGGAAAATTACATTACTGGGAGACATATTTGGACCAGCACGCATATCATTTACATTGTAATTAAGATGAGGACTACATAGAATTTAGAGGAAACCCCCAACAGCCAGTGCGCGAAAGGAAACCAGTGGGTAGCAAAAGGGCAAAATTCGAAATTGGAAAGCAGGTTTTTTTTTCGTAATCAAACAAAATTATGCAATCTATCGAAATTTTGGAAGAGAAATCCAGTGGTCTGCTCTCTCCAGTCACCACCAGTAATTATCAATTCTGACGAGAGGGATTATCTTGCGGAGAGAGAAATAAGGATACAAGCCAACATTTTACCAACTGAACTCCGTAATAAATTTTACAATGAAACACAAAGACAGCATCCGAACCAATATTCAGTGTTTGACGAAATTCAGATTTTCAACATTTTAAAAACAGATTCAATACTGTTGCACTTTTAATATGGAGAAGAAGAAAAACAGACCACTAAAACAGACATACTATTTGATGAAATTCACATGCTTTTGAACCAACATTTTACTAACGGCGTGTGTAATCGACTCAAGTGTGCACTTAAAAGAATTATACCCACAATTCGTCAATAACTGCATTGACAAGACCAGTCTGCCTTGGTTACGCAATGGGTGGAGGGGGTAATCTCAACATGAACAGTCAGCTGGAGCCGCAGGTGTGACAAATAGCCAGCATCAAAACAATAGGTTTAAGGGAAATGCCAGTGAAATGCTGTAAACTGCTTCCTGCAGGACCAGCGCAGATCCACATGACTAGGCTACCTGAAGCCGCAAGAGATTTCACAAGGAGGAATACATTTTCACACAAGAACCCAGGGGTTCAAAATGGAGGTGGCGGAATTTGTTAAGAATAGGCAATTTCTTGACCTATCAGAGCCAAGTAGGTTGGCCTGTAGGGTAATGCAGGGGAAGGACAATCATCTACTAATTTATTGCACTTAGCCAATAATTCTTTAGTCTTTGCATGAAAGTAACTCCCTATATTGCTAAGACCTGCTTAGTTCCCTACTATCATGTCAATAAAGATCTTACTTAACAATATGCTGCTCTATACACCTGTCAATTGACATATAATACCACAACCAGCTAACCTGTAGAGTCACTTGTATTCTCCAGTTGATAAAATTTGACGAAAAGTGGTATAAAAGAGTAAAATTCAGACATGTTTGTGGAAAATTTGATACACCAGGCCAAAAATTGACTTGTGTACGATTATCTGAAAATCCATGATATTCATTTACCTGTGATTAGAATAAGAAAATTAATATTGCTGAAAATTAGCATGATTCTGATGTATACACTGTCATGTTTATTTTGCTAAATATTCCAAAGCCTGGTATTAAGCATAAATGAAAATGGGGAGGAAATAAAACATTTTTAACCTTTTTTTTTGCACTTTTAAATCTTAAATTTGCAATAACTCATGCAACGGCCTTGATTATTCCTTCATAGTATGTTTAAGTATGATATGCTTTAATTCTAACAACTTAACCATTATTATTTTGGCATTTCACATAGAAATGTCAGAAAATTGGCAAAAATCATTATTTTTTTTATAGTTTTTTGATTTTCATAAAAAAATCATGTAGGGTTAACATTCCAACTAGAGATGTTAAAAGAAAGCTAACTAGAAAATTTCATAGATGTAACTGCAAGATTGACGGAATCACATAGTAATAAAAAAAAATTTTTGTTCACATTTTTTGTGTATTTTCATCAGTCCCTGTTTCTCAGAACATTTAGACTGTCAAAAGGCACATCTCGGGTATTAAATACATACTATATATTGAAATTTCAATGACATAAGCACAGCAGCTTTTGAGTTTAGTTCCGGAAAAATTTTTTTTTCACATTTTTCAATAATTTTGAGAAAAAAAATAACACGAATAATGTCATGTGGACTGGACCCAAAAAAGGCATAACTAGGATAAAATATAAGGTAATGTGCCAAAAATATAAAACATACAAGCAATAGTTCTGGCATAACTGCCCAATACACAAACAGGACACACATTATATATGCATTCTAGCTAAAGTCACGTCCAAATTACAACATGCCTGCTCTTCATTCCTATACCAGAAGCAAGCTCTATTATCAAGTTAGATAGCTCGCTTGACCCAAAACAATTCCAAACAAAATGACCAAGTTATGGTCAAAAGACATTCTGAAAATGCCCAAATTTTGAATTTCCCGCCAAAACTTCCATTCTCTCAACTGCATGAATGGAGGTGTGTTCACACCTCCATTAAAAATGCAATCTGCAACTCCCTAATACCCAACATCGGGACACCAAGGACGACCAGGTAAGAGCACCAAAACTAAGGTTTCATTTGATGAAATTCACATGCTTTTAAACAAACATTTTGAAAACAGACGATCCACAAAAATCTGAAGTACGATAAAATTAAATACAACTGAACACATTATCACCCCAATTATGAGGGAATTAATCAATTCAACAATAAGGCTTCAATTTCGCAATTCACAAGAACACAACAGGACTACCAGCTGCCTGATCAGGGCTTTTCAACACAACTGCCTGATCGGGGCTTTTCAACACAAACAGCAAGATGGGGCCAAAGACACGTCCAAAACGAATAACCAGAACAAAAACAACACACCGAGTCAAACTTTGATGAAATTCACATGCTGTGACAGAACGACAGCACTTTAATATCCAAATTCCACACCAAACAATTTCGCAAGTGTATTTCAATATAAATTTATTTCATTCGCATGATCTCTAGTTAGAATGTGTTACATTATTACAAGAAACGGTATATTTTACTGTTTAAAAGAAAGTACATAATCAATTATAAACACCACAAAAATGTACCGGATTTGGCTACAGTACTTACAATAAGCTACAACAGTCCTGAGTAAATGGTTCTACTAAACTTCTACATAACATCAAACAGTAATTAGAACAATGACAAGTTATTTCACCAGGAAAACATGAAAGCTTCGAAGAAATAAGTTGTTTTTTTTACATTAGAAACCATGTCAGTCATTTGTAAATAAGAAGCACTCAAACAATACTGAAGTATGAAAAAACAAGGAAAGCACCAATGGAAATTTCATACACTCTCTGGTAGCACATCAAAATTTTGATATCTTTCAAGTTATTGCAGTTCTCTTTCAAGTAAAAAGAAAACACATCTAACATGACATACAACAGTCATTTTTCACTAGCATAATTACCCATATAACAGCACCTTCTTTTTTTTGATCTTATAAAGACACCACCTCCCAGTGATGAACACATTATCAAATCATTTGAAATCAATAGAACTAACAAAAATACCTATTATCTAAACATGTAAAATGGTAACAAGAGTACTCCCTCTAATATGCAAACCCTGGATATAATGAGATTATTCTGATCACAATCCTAAAGCATTTCTACTTCTAAATCAATGTTCAAATTATTAGTATTTCAAATAGTTGAATGAACAATTGTACAACATACATCCGTTACAGTTGACAAAATACAAGTGATTACTTTCAACGGTTTAGGAGCATCAGTGACGTCACTGTAGCTCCTATCTTTTATACCAAAATTGTTGGTCAATAAATCACAGTGAGAGACATGCGATTGTGACAGACCTCCCAACCTCAGGAACGCGAATTCCAGGGTTCCGCATTATTTTTTCAGGGTTTTCGACAATAAATCGGGGTCCATCTTACAAAATTTCTGTATTGAGAAATCGCAATTATATTCAAAACTTCCTGTGGATATGGTTGTATGATGCACTTCCTGTGTTTTTTTAATTCAAGGCTAAATTACAGCGTATGCTGAATTACAGCTTATGCTGAATTACAGCTTATGCTGAATTACAGCGTATGATGAATTACAGCGTATGATGAATAACAGCAGCTGAGCATCCTCATCAAGCTTTATTCTAGGCAGTGTTGACTGGATAGCCCTACTAGCCCAACAATAGTGGAGGACAGAAAGCAGTTCTCTCCAGGGTTTTTAGGTTATCAAAAAAACAGGGTTTTGCACCAAAATTATAGTAACAGGGTTTTAGGGTTGGTTGAGAGGTCTATGGCGATAATACTCATTCACTGGCATGTGCTTTAATGTCATGTGTATAGGGGTTGAAAGGTACAGTGGGGCAAAGGCTTTACATCCTGTATTTATGCACTGACGAGGCTTAATACTAAGTTATAAGACAAGCATGGACCAAGTAATGAGGTGTAAGTACAGAATATGACTCACAGGATACAAATCATCAAATAAATATTCGTTGGAATAGAGAGATTGGTAAAAGGTTTGAGGTAATCATTTCCTTCGAATTTTTAAGTCTACTTGTTTCAAAAAGCCCAGACAGCTGCACACATTTGACAAAAAAAACATATATATATACTCATATAATTTGGCATTCAATGGATCTATAATACTGGCTGATAAAATGACTAAAGTAGCTAGAGCAATAAAGGTCACTGAAGTGACGGAGGTAATACAACACATCTTGAGCAAAAATGGTAAGTTTTGACATTCATGTAAAAGGCATTTTAAGTACAAGCAACCATAGTGGAAAATATGAACTAGTCATATTGTAATACTGTGTCACAAAAAAGAAACTCACAAAACACTCACTTGACATAGCCACATACATATGATATTTTAGACAATACTACATCTTTTAGGCGACACAAGAACATCTGGGATACACACACTTAATTCTACATCTACTTTCTTCTTGCCGAGTAATATTATTTACCTTCCTTTGACTAAATAATCTCCTAGGCACTACAGCATTAAAAAGTAAAACTTCTTTAGGAAATTAGACGGAACATGTGAAAAATACGGAATGCCAATGTTACTAACAATATACTGAAGCAATAATACTCATTTTTTAAAGTGTTTCATGAAGATTGACAAATTTACGTACTTGTAATTAATGGGGAATGATCAAATCAAGTAAACTACATGAAGTAAATACTTCAAACACAATAATCAAAGAATCAAGTGACTTGGAAAGACAGCAAGTGAGATCTTAATTCTAACAAACTACTAACAAACACAATGCCTTCGCAGAAGGTAAATCAGGAACAGTGATGACAAACAATTAACTCAAATCATCAAAACAAGAAGTCATCATCAGATAGAGCCAGCAACAGGTTACAAATACAATTTCGTATAATCGCAGAGGCCATACAGAACTCAGTTCACTGGTCATAACATTGTAAGAACATAGAAATGAACAAACATATCTGACTAAATATAGTACATGCTGAGATTCAACTTTCAAAATACTACTAAACATCTGTGTCAAAGTCTTACAAGTCTTACATACCATAGTTTTGAGCTTCGACGGTCTCGGAAATTTGAGTCGGAATCAGATATTCTGGAAATTCAACGTTCGGAATGATTCCACGAATCAGTGAAAAGAAAATTTCAACAGAACAAGTCAGGGACGATGTAGTCCATTTCCATTGAGTACACAATTTCTAGGATGCTATTGATACCATTTTTTTTTAACACAATAGCCAGACAATGCCATGGAAGTTTACAAAGATTGAGCAAAAGACTTTCGTATCAAAGATCATGAAGAAAACAGTTAAAGGGACTAAGACTAGTTTCTCCTTCATCAGAACCAGGTTGAGTCATGACACTTGGAGTTAGGATGTCATAAAAGAGATCATCAGTCGGAGTGAAACCTTTCCCTACATCCATAACATCATCAAAGCAAAGCACGTCATCAATGGAGTGGCCGTTGAAATCACTAGAAAAAGAGTCGATGCAACTCGAATAATCATAGTCGTCCTGATACACAGTCATAGGGACGTCAGGATTGTCGTAGGACAGAAGGTCCAACTCACGAGACAGCAATGAAGTGTTCGAATCGTGGTTGAATTTCTCTTTCACTGAAGTTGAATCTGCAAGGCCATCAGCAAGAGTCAAACTGCATGCACCATTCGAACACAGCTTATCCACTCGTAACTCATCAGCGCACAGCTCATCACTGTTATCAGCATGCAGCTTATCTGAGCAAAGCTGATCAGACTGCACTTGACCTGAACCACGCAAATAATCGAAGTTTGTGACATCACTCAAGCTAGGCCTGACATCCGAAACAAATTCTACAGCCGGCTTAAATGGTCTATTTGGAGACTGCATCATCAAAGTTCGAGCGCATTTACTCTGCAACTTTCTGTTTGACTTGGAGCAGGTCTTCTCTAGCTGTCCAAAAGGCTTGTTTTTCAAGATGTACTTCTTAGCTTTCTTCGGCGATCGTTTTGGGAAGACATCTTTTCCAAAATATTTTCCATTATCCTTCACAGTGATTACTTTGACCGATGTACGCTGGGAAACCGAGACAGATGAGCTAACAGGCACGCACACTTCATCCGGGGAGACGGACACAATATTCATGACATGGCTTGTGTCCCCCGGCTGGCCTCTTAAATCCTCTACAGCTCCTTTTATTCCAGAATCAGAAAACGCAGAATCATCAAAAATCTCGTCACAATCCAAATCTATGGGATCCTCGAATGCTACAGTGCTGGCGTCGTCTCCGTTAACAAATGCCAATTCATCCGTGTCATTAACATTCTCCAGCGGATAAATTTCCTGTTCTGATGACGCTTCAGTGGATGATGTATTTGAAGATTCACCTTGTGATATCACTGAAGAGGGATATGACGCCACTGAAGAGGGATAAGACGCCAACGATGAGGGACACGATTCCACTGAAGGAGACGACACCGCTGATGAGGGAGGCGACACCACTGATGAGGGATATGATGCCTCTGTTGATGTATATGTCGCTACTGACAGACTTGGATGAGACGACACAGTAATCGATGATGCTACAGATGAGCTGTCACTTGTTTTCAACCCAAAATCAACCTGACCAACAACATCCTGAGAGCGACCTTGATCAAAACTCGCTTGACAAGAGAGATCATCCTCAGAGACAGCACATGTGTCAGAGACAACCGTTTCATGGTTTACCACATTGGAGATAATTGGTTCTACAGAAGAACTAACAACTTCAACAGAAGAAATCTCTTGACCAGTGCTACCATTCTCTTGACCAGTAATACCTGACGGACAAACATCCCTGAGCATGACGGCATCAGTTGAGGTGACGACGTCTTCTTGAAGACTTGGAATGACATCTTCTTGGCGACTTGGAAGAACCTCCGAAGTTTGGTCGTGGGTAATCTTGAGCACACTGCTACCAGGCACGGCCAGATGTACCGGGCACTGCATGTTGATGTGGTGACACCTGTCACAAGTCTGAATCAAGCAACATGAGACAATTTAAAAGCCACTTCCATTACTAAACAGGATATACAATTTGATACAAAATAGCTCATTTGCTTCTCTGACAATAAGTCGAAGGTTAAGTAACTTAACTCCGCATTATGTGTCGCATGAGCCTATCTTCACAAAAACATAAAACGCAACTAAGTATTTACCTCGCAATGGACTTCTTTCTTCCCAGCACAAACTCCACATTGTAAGCAATGATACCTCTTGTCATCCTTGATCAGTGTATCTGAAAATTCATCATCTTCCGTAAATTCTTCATTTCAAAATATAATTTTAGCCTCCCGTGTTTGTCTGTATGAACCATATACTACGCATGCTTCAAATTCAATCAGCCACAAAGTATACTGCTCTCTAAAAGAGTTATATTACTCTCTATAACAGGGCTGAAGCCTGAAGAGCACGAAGACTCCAGTCCACAACTCCCAGTCTCCCATATTTTTGGCATTGGTTGATAAATATTTGACTTGCCATAAATCATTACTTGTAATTCACCTACATACATAGGTTCATAGAAAAGACTGGCACATAAGTACTAAGTGGGGCAAAAAAAATTCAGCTGAATCAATCAATAAACAACCGATAGAACCAAATTTCCAGTCCCCTCCCCCCCCCCCACATTTTTAACAGAAATTTCTCATTTCGGGGCAGTTCCGGCAAAATTCTCCACGAAGAATACTGAGAAAAAACTATTTTCAGTGAACTCGAAAGAAAATTTTCCCACGTTCAAAAGAGATCATGACTTAACAATTAGTAGGTAAAACTCAACTCTAAAGACCTATCAAACACTAACACAATTTTTACTCACTGGCACACCACGAGAACCTGTACTTTTTCTGGCAAGAAGGGTTCACGGGACATTTGACAACTCCAGGCATCAACTTAATTCGCGGTACAACAGCTTGACAGCACTCCACATAGACACCTTGTTGAAAGCTGTTCTCGGACATGTGACTCTGCAAAATAGTGAAATCATAATACTCAAGTAAATGCTCCTAATCATTTGGATGTGCGCGAAAATAAAATTGTTACTCAGCTCTCAAGTTTGAAACAGTTGCCAAAATGTTGCGAACATTTTACAACATTTAGGACACTTAGTGATGCAGGTTATTATTTTGTTGCTCTCATAAAGTTAAAATTTGTCTCCGACAGATTTTGCTATATTTTTAAACCTATGTAAGACTAAACAACCAGAAGCTCCGGAAATGAAATAGTAAACTTCCTTCAACTCACCGAAGACAAGTTTTCCATTAAGCAAGGATCGTTCTGAAAATCCTTGACACCACTATTCTCCAAATAGTTGAGAGGATTGCGACAGTTCCCCATCCTCGAACATCGACAGAGTTTCCCACATTGACGAAGTCCTTTCATGCAGCCACACCGGTTGAATAAACAGCCAGAAGAACAGTTGCAGCGATACCCTGCTTCAACACTAGGGGGACCTTTCTCTCCAGCCCTCTTGTGACCATTTCTTAAACTGTCATTCTTGTTCACTGTAATATAGATGGGAAAGAGCCTTAGTACCAGCAGTGTAGAATAGAATCTATACAGGCATGATTCATTTCATTCTTTGAATTATTTCCACTTGGTGAAATGAATAATCTCTCCCCCAGGAAAATCATTTTAGCTCAGTAAGGATGAGCACCCGAAATAAGGGGCCATATTTCTTTAGGATGAATGGATGATTGGCCTTTACGTCTTGTATTTATAAATTTGGTTGGCTAATTAGGGACAGGAGGATGACACTGCAATGCATATTTTCTAGGAAGCAGGTGATGAAGCCACAACTACACCAATTAAATGAGCTGCTTGAAAGTTGCTCTCAATCCTAACAATAACGTGGTTCATGGAATGGCTTTACTTTTAAGAGAGACTACAGTTATTTCATTACACAAGGCTCTATCAACAAACCAAGCAGGATGACCAGGCCATCAAGCCTACAGGTTTTTTTCGAACAATTGTATTTTTTTTTAACCGACTGCACAGCACTGTATTTACCTCTGTCAAAGAGCGACTTGTCAGCATGAACCAGCATGCTCTTTCTCATCAGTTCTTGCAAACGCCCCTCGTATTTGCTCAGACACCTGAGAAAATCTTGCCCCGAAGTGTCCGCTAAGGTCAGCTGCAAAATAACACAATTACAAAATAACAAATGCCAGAAAGGAGGAAAAGGCAGTGACATGTTATGTCAGAAGTTATGTTTGTCGTGGCGATGGTCTCTTGAGTCCTGACTATCTTCAAATATTGTTTTCATTGTCAAAGCAAAATACCCAATGTAGAGACAATTTTACCATGTCTAGAACTAGAGAAAAACCAAGAATCTCTGGGTTACCTAATGCAGATAACTAGGGACAAAGGAACCAGCGAAGTTGACCAGACGAGTTCAGCGGGGAAAAACAATCGCTAGCTTGAAACTAGAGGAGGCAGCATTTCTCTTTTTTTATTCTCAGGATATTTTTCACCAACTGCTTCGAAGAGGTGGCAAGCAAAGTGATGCAATCAGTAAGAGGCAAAAGTGTGATTTGGCACAATACAAAGTTTTCAAACTGAAAAAATAAATTACTGAAAAAAAATAATTTCCGCAAGACAGAAATCTGATCTTCCTTAATCATTTAATGCAGACTAACACATCAACTTACCCAATGATAAAGACTGGTTCTGACAGACTGCTCCAGTTCCTTCTGGATGGCGGACATGTTCCGTAGCACAACTGAAAGGGAGGCTTGGGCAGTTGTCCGCAACTTGCATGACAGCAGAGGTTGGCTGTTGACCTCCAGGGCAACCAGGCAGTCAGTGGCACTAAGACTGGCAATGGAGGAGAAATCCACCTCAATGGTCACCTGCAACAAACATATCTATTACTTCAACATTATATATACATAGCACTTCGGAATAACAATGACATCAAAAGGCTGAGAGTGAAGCTTCCTATGAAGTAAGCAAGTCCAAAACGTGTACTATATATTATACATAGTATTACATACACATTACACAGGGAGTAACACTACTTGTCAAACATATCACCAATATCTACAGCTTCACAATAACAAAGCTCTGCACAGGTGATTTGAAACCAAATTCCTCATCAACTCTTCCCACTATTTACGCACAATTTCACAACTTTCTGCCATTTTACATTCTATTGAGAAACCTAAATAGCTACATCAACTTATATACCTGCAAGAAAGCGCCATTTTCACTTGTCTCCTCTCCAGTTATGGTCAGGGGTTGATCAAACTCGTAGGTAAGCTTCCTGGAAAATTACATTCCATATTTCATTTAAAATAATAATGAAGTCAAATCTCAATTATCATTGGAAAGAAATATATCAAAACGGTTCGACATCAGCTGTTCTGAATTTAGAGGCCCATTAACTCTCTGCAGTTTACTAATTTTTTTCAAGAAACTATTAAGATTTCACTTTTTTTTTTGTAAGACATATTCATTTGACTGTTTTCATAAGAGCAGGCAATTTATGCGATCGATACAAATAGACAATAAGTTATGAAAAACATTAACGATTTCAAAACACTTTAACAATGGGAAGTTTGCAGGTTTGATGAAATTAACAATTAATTCACAGCGATACCAGTCATTCAATTTGTTGACGGACATAACGTTACCTTTTGCCATAGAGAATCTTTGACTTGGCTCTTGTAAACTTGTGAGATTTATTTCTCCAGTCTATCTGAAAGAAAAGTAATAAATCCTTTCAAAACAACGATTACAATCTCGAATTCTTAATGTGAAAAGCCAGCAGAGTAACACATACTATGATAGCCATATATATGGAACAAGTACCTGATGATTCAAGGCAGGAAACATTGACACAATGAAAAGTTACAAGTTAGTTTGCATCTTTGTAGCCAGAGCTGAAACGGAACCCAGAACCCAGGGATTGGAAGGTCACAGTGCTACCAACTTAGCTAACCCTTCCTCGCCAATCTCTAAAAGCTTACCCTTCCTCAACAAACTTTGAAAGCCAGTAAGTATATAACACTTTCTGTACCACATACAACATGCATAACATTTGAAATTTGTGATACAATAAAGCAGTATCAATTGAGCTTGGAGGAAGAGTCGGTAGACTCTGTACCAGCATACCTTTAGGACGCCAATTTGGAGAGCTCGTAATGCGAAGTGTTGAGGTCTGAATGTGTCCTCCCTAGGTCTCCTCTGAGAATTTCCGGTCACGAAAGAACCTGCAAAAGTTCAAAAGACAAATTGTTGAAACAATATCTGCTTTTTAAATTCTTTTTGTACTTATCCATACTTCAACCATGTTATAAGTGGTGATAAATCTCAAGTGAAGGGTTCTGTTTATCCAATTTCAAAAGATGCCCAGAAAGCATTGAGTATGTCAAGCTGGCCATAAAGTGTTTTTTTTCTTAATATAGCACAAGCCTTCAAGTCACCTTCAAAAGGAAACTTCAACTCATTATGCCATTTTAATCACAATTGCAACAAGAACATCTATCATATGATCATCATATTACATGCGTCTGTATTCTATCTTCAGCTGATCTTAGTACCTGAAAGAGCTGTTGGATGAACTTCTGGAAGGGTGAAAGGTGACTCTCCTGGACATTCTGGAGCATTCGGTGTCTCCAAACTACAAAATAATTAACAGTGATAAAGATCTATAAACATAAATCATTAAAATATTTACAATGATCTTACGCAATGAGCAGATGAGAATCATGAGATAGATGGATATGGTAAGTGCAACCCTCTAAGCCCAGTTCTGGGCGCTCACGATGGTTGATTGATGAGATGGGAGAGAGAGCGGGAGTCCTCAACATGTTACACATTTACCCCACATGAGGGATCTTTTACTTGCCCAGCATAGACACTGAGAGACAAATGAGACTCCGTGGGGAACCAAAGATGCCGGATGCTCCCAATGCCTGCCATACCAGTTTTTCACAGCTGACAGATACCAGTGAATATTATTGACAATATGAATTCTGAAAAGTCACTTATGAAACACCAACCTTTCAGAGACATCCTGGGAGCTGAGAGGGCTTCCTGAGTCACAAGATTGCGGACTTGGTGAATATTCACAAACGGGGTCATTGGATGAACCTTGAGAACTCTCATCAGATTCCGACGTGCCAAACCGTTGATTGGCTGCCAAAGTGAACTCCTCCGTTTCGGGGGAAACCCACGAATCATCAGGATATTTAAACGGAGGGAGCTCTCTGTTTTCCCGTCTTTGGCGAAGAACAGAAACAAACTTCTGGCAGGTCACCTGGACATTCTTGTTGAACTTCTGCCGCGAAGAGACCCTGATAACTCTCTGCGAGCCTCTCGTGGCATTCGTGGCATCTTTCTTGAGGACGTCATGTCTGCTATGGCCAGCAGGGGAATAAATTGTGACCTGGGGAGCTTTAGATTTCTTCATTGTTCATTTATAATGAGGTATGGCCCTTCATAGACCCTTCATAGATGATGACTAGAAGACAAGAGCCAACCAATGTGGTCACTCCTGGCGTCGGATCATGATTGCCTGGGCACGTTTCCATAGCTTGAGAGTTAATACATACATCTATATAGCTGAAAAAGATTTGTTCAAAGGATATCAATTCTCATCATGCTCATAGTGTGAAGCCGTGGCTCATTTTTAGGAAGGACGAGTCAAATGCTCAAATTTCAATGATTCATATTTTGTACTATTTCAAAAGGCCAGTGGTGGGCAAGTCAACAAAATTAACTAAGTTAAGAGCTAATACGTTAATCAATTTCTTAGCAAAGTTAAAGCTAATAAGTTTTTGTCAAGTTAACTGAAGTTAAAATTATAAGTTAAGTTAATGGTTTTTTAACTCCAATAAAACCATGAAATAATATGTGAAAATATTTACTACAAATACCAGAATGAGGCTCATCTGTCTCAAAAAAAGGCACAGGTTGAATTTTCAGACAGAGGCACTCAGACAATGGCTGTCTGGGTTTCACTATTTAGCTATCTTTTGCCTACTCAAGTTCTTTTTCATGCAGCTTCATGCAGAGGCAAGGGGGGGGGCTACGGATTTTATCAAGAGTCCCAGATTCGTTGTCATCTAGATATTTGGCGTCCCTTTTCACATCGAGGGCACCAAGCTTGTAATTTCATTGTAAAATACTGGCAAATCTTGATTGTCCTTCCTAAAATCTGGGCGTCTCGGGCGATAAGACGACTGGGAATCTGGGACCCTGATTTTACCCCTGGCCCAGGCCAAACTTCCCTTTTTATTTGCAACGCAACAATAAACCGTTTCTTTCACGTGCAAAGGAACGACAAACATTTTTTTATCACAAGTTTAACCATAGACATAGGGGGTTGATATTTTTTGGGGGCTACCCAAAAACCTAAAATTCACAAATTTCACTGCAGTTTGAATGTGAAAGTTTCAGTGAAACTCTGTGAAAAATTAATCAGTCAGATCAGCGCCACTTGCTAAAAACATCGAGGTCACAGTTTTCATTGAGCTCGGATGTTTTCATAGAGGTTACCCTAAATTCATCTACCTTAACAATTTTACTATTTTTTGGCCCCTCAAGGAAAGCAATCAAAGTTTAAACATTAAAAAACAAGAACCCAGGGGTTCAAAATGGAGGTGATGTTGTTTGAACTGAGGCATGCAAAGACTATCAGGATTTTGGAATGACAACTCTTGGCCACCCAGCTGTCAAGGAAACTCGCTATATTTATCTCAATACCTACTTACAGTGCTTAGTTCCCTACTATCATGTCAATAACGATCTTACTTACTCACTAACATGCTGCTCTATACACCTGTCAATCCTCCTACCACTGCCAGCTAACTTTAATATAGACTGCCAAATTGACCAACTGGATCAATAAATCTATCAATCCAGACTTGAGGTGAAATCTCATGTCGGATTTGCATGGATACTTTGGAAAGATGGACAGATGATCCTGTATTTGTACATTGTAAGCTAATTAGGACAGGAGAAAGACATAGCAATGAGGCAAAAGACGATTGAAACTGCTGTCCTAGGTGACCCGGCGAGAACGTTAATCAGACCAAGAGAGCAATGTCTTCAGCGCCACATGGCACTCACCTTTGCACTGTCATCACCCTCCCATGACCCTCTCAAAGTGTCAAGCCCAGCCATGACTTTGGCAATGCTCAAAATCATCTTTGACAGGCTATTTGAAAGTATCTGCTGCTTCTATTACTTCCAAACTTGGCATAAAGTCATATCACAGTATCAACTAACTCTATAAATTTTGGCAAACCTACCCATTACATAATTAGGAATAAGAACCACGAAGGCTCCAGAGAAATTAGGGAACTGTCATCAGCTGCTGATGACTTTGCACTACTTCTCAAAATTGGATAGAATAAGTCTAGCTACTGTCATGTTGCTGTGTGATGAGGATAGCTGCACAGAGATCAGACTTGCTTCTGATACCCAGCTGATCAACCCCACACACTCAATCACCCTGTCAGGGCCAGGACTTAGCTGAAATTACAATTGTCCTCATATGACAGTAATTTCCCAGACAGTGAGACTGCAGACCCAGGAGTCCAGGACCCAGCGAGTCAGGCAGCAATTGACGACCCAGTGTGCTACAACTTGCTGACCCTACCAAGAAATTTTTGACCTTGGAATAAATTATTTCAAGTACATGTACCAAATTGCAACCTATTGCGTGGCTTAATAAACCCTTTTGATAAGTCTGCGTAATCTAACTAATCTGTGCATTCTATCTATTTGATCTGTATATATTACTGTGATCTATTGACATAGTTTGTTTATATATGTTGAAGTGTAAATTGTGATATATACAGAATAATTCCATTATCAGTATTTGTAGAGTTAGAATGATGAGCATGTAGCAGTAGTTCCTTTAGTACTAGAGATTTTATTCATTTTTGGGTAGTCGTTCATGAACGACTACCCCTTGCAATGACAAGTGGAAAAAATCCCGCGAAAATCGGAAATTTGAAATACCGTAATGCAGATTTGCCTCTCACATCGTCTACGTCATCAGTAACCATCGGAAAACCGTTTTGCGGAGCAGATATTGTCAAAAGGGATTGTCTGCAAACACAATTACGTCTGGGAATGATGTATTTACGCAGATCCACGTCTGTACACAACGTGCGCGCAACGCTCAGGCAAGTGAGCGCTACCAGCGGTGCTGTTGGGATCCCGTTGGGTGGTTGCTAGTGGGAGTGCCAGGGAGCAGTCAGTGATTTTAACTGAATTAACCAACGCTACTAATGCTTCGAAAACGTCCTTTTCTTTTGAAATATTAGTGAATAACTACCTAATGATTACTTACTGCACTCCTTTAATTTAAAATAAAACAAATTTGAGAAATTGAAAACAATGTATTTATGCATTTTATGTTAATTGAAATAACAACCGCTCCCTCTACAGATAGCGCATTTCTATAGGCCAAACTATTAAATGGCAACAGCTTAATATTTCAATATAAATTTATGACTGTCCAAGCATTTTGTGACAATAATGATAGAGTATAGTCTGGTCTTTTTATGCAGGCATAAAGTGCTCAGCTGGTAAGCCCAACTTTAAACATACATGTATCTCTGACCATGATATACATTCTAGGCTAGTATGAGAAGGTCTGCTTAAAACAAGCACAAGATCACTAGGCCTAGAGGAAATGATAACATTTAAGATAATTTATTAATTTACCTTTTTTCCTTCAGATGTACTTGAGAGCCATTAATGGCATTGTCCTCCTTTTTTTTTCTCATCCTATTTTTATTTTTATTTTTTGTACTCAGATGATGCGTTGTCCATTCCTCTATCCAATTTAATGTCCGATATGGAATGTTTTTCTGAAAGCCTGTCTTGTTGTACACTGACTGACAGATACCAAAGCTGGTCTTTATACATGTACTATTTATTAAGCAGTGGCATATTCACAGAACTTTGGCAGGTGCCAGGTAGTGTTTTATCTTTGCTATTACTCATTGAGCAATATCAACTCAATTGGCTTCAGTTGGCAGGTCATGTCTTGTAATTGCAACTACTCATTGACCTCAGTCAGTGTCAAAGGTAATATCAATTAATGGCAGTTGGCAGTTTGCTTTAAATTAATTGTAATTATTTTATGGTTTATATTGTACACCACAGTGTTAGTGAGCTGGTGAGAGTAAATGATTTAAAAAGTGTTCATGTGTGTGATATCCGATTGAGCTGATCATAGAATAAATGCCACTTCAAGTGGACTTATATGTCTTAGATTTATTCTGTTGTCATGTCAAGTAAAATGATAGGAAAATAGAGCACAAGCATGCAACATGTGCTAAATTTTGTATGATCAAAACATAACTGTAAATATTATTTTTTTTACCGTATTTATCACAGCCATACTTCCCTGTTGGATTTGAAGATATTTTTGGGTTTCATAATTTTTTTTCATGTTCCACTTTCCCACATCACAATAAAAGGTTGTTAATGTTATTTCTGTTTTTCCCCCAAAACAATTTATTAAAATAAACAAACAAATTTCAAATGGTTTCATCAAAATTAATGTTTATGTCTGTCTCTGTTTTGGACTGACAAGTGGCAGCAGAATGCTGTCAGTCCCCGGAAAATCGAATAAATTGGGTCATGTTTTGGACAGGTAACAAGATCAGGTCACATAACAGCTGTCCGCATTACTACGCCAGACTACTTTCACAAAGCATGGTTGCGGTAAAGATCAAGTACTCTGCTTTGAATGATAATGTTTTGAAATCATGAGACAAAAGAAATTTTTGAAACTTTAGCATAAACAGTACATTCCTGAATGCAGATAAGATAATGGTGCGTGATTATGCCAGTAGCATAACCCTATTTTACCCCATGATGCTATTAGCAGAATGCCCCAGGGGTGTGATGCAGATAACAGGACACTTGACAGTTCTCATAAACTTCCCTCATCAATTACAGGCAAACTACAGCACCCATCATGTCCAGTTGTGTCCACAAGATACTTGACTCCCTAAAGTATTCAGTGTATTTTTTCAAGATTTTTCTGTCACAAGCACAAAGAATGGGCAGCTGGTGAAGTTGTTTTGCAAGTCACTGTTATGCCCTTGACAGAACAGACACCCCAAAATTGGTCTGAGTGGTTCTGGGTAGTTTAGTCCAGCCACACCAGAGGTCAGGAGCATCTCCCACTGGGATACATGAGGGGGTGTAAGAAGGCCAGGGGGTCTAGAACCACTCCAAATGATGTTGCTGAGGGTGCAGATTGACCACCCCACCGACTAGCAGCTCAAGACCCACCAGCACTGCCTGTCACACTGGACAGCAGCAGCTGGACCCTTGGGTGGCCTGAATCCAAGATAATCATTTACACATTTCCCCATGAAATTATGATGGAAGTAGTCTAAGCCAATCTCTACTCATGAATGGAATGCCACAAAGACTTATGGCACCATGAAAATACACAGGTCACACATCTTGTTATGCCCTATCCAAAAACATTGTTGAAATTTGAAGGATACCTGCCTACCTAGAACAACAAAAATACCCAGTATTGGCAATTTTAATTCAAGATTAAAAAAAAGATAACTTAATGATTTAAGCTATTAATACAAAAAGATGTGCAATCATATGCAATCTTTTATTATAGTGGCCAATGGACTGTTCGAAGTGTTAAAAAAGGACCATGCTCAATAAATAACTCCACTTACCTATGTTAGATTATGTGTTATTCCAATTCACAGACATTATGTTATGTTATCCCTTTTTACCTTTTGTATGATGTCCTTAAAATCAACTCACTTTTTGCATGAAATTCTGAACATAAAACAGTGTCTATTCCATAGTCATTTTAGAATAAATAAAGCATTATGATCATGCAACTTGCAAGCTTGTAAACAATCCCAGTAAACAGTCTTGCAGCAGCAGTGTTTATCAAATAATACTTTTTTCTGATATCTTCAAAAGTTTACTTCCAACTTGCATATATATATATATCCAGAGCCAGGGCATATCTGTCATGTCTCCTTCATATCTGATAAGCAACTGAGGGAAGAGGGTGTTTATCACCAATCAACACATTGACCAGTACACCCTCTCCTCATGACCCCCCCCCCCTCCTTTCCTAACTACCCCCTCCATCCAATGGGCCCAATTGGCCAATTCCTTCATCCATAAGTGTCCATAAGTGTGTATCTTTATGCTCCTCCCCTATTCTCAACTGAGTTTGTGTACCAATCAACAAATATGAGTACAATATCTTGATTTTTTCTGTGTACAAGTGCAATGGGGTGCAGAAAATCTTACAAATTGCCACTTCTGAGACTGACGAGACCTTCAACTATGTTTGCTATGAATGCATGATTATGTTGGTTGTCATGAAACTAACTTAAATTTCTTTTTTTTCTTTTTTTTTTTTTAAAGAATTGCCAGTTATGCATTGACACTAACTATTTTTTGACAAAAGTAATAGTTTGTGACAGTCTTGGATGAAATGCAGAATATAATGATTTTAACATGTAGGCCTATAAACATGTAGGTCTGTAACAGATAGCCTTTTAAATTTTGATATATTTATCTTGTTATGTAATCCTTTTTTTAGTGCATGTTTGCATGTGCACCTTTATTGCTGGAAGAAGCTTGTCATTACTTCAGAGGTTGCACTGTTTCAGGGAGAAAGTTACACATTGTATAGATAGATTGATAGATAGATAGATAGACAGATAGATCTATAGATAGATAGGTAGACAGCTAGACAGACACACAGACAGATATAGATAGATAGAGAGGTAGCTAGATAGATAGATAGATAGATAGATAGATAGATAGATAGATAGATAGATAGATAGATAGATAGATAGATAGATAGATAGATAAAGTGCTTCCATACTATTTATAACTTAACAATACATATACACGTAGGCCTATACTCTGCAGGTTTTTTCAGGGGTAATATTTCTTTTCATGGAAATTTCCACTAGGCCTATCTCTTGAATATTAATATCTTCACTCATAAAATGTGATTGCTCATCAACTAACATACATGTGAGACATTCCAGTGTCTCAAGTTCAGAGACCCCCTGAGGTGACTTCTGTGAGGTCTTTAAAGAGGGTCAATTGGGGAATAGGCTGATTACAAGGATGTCTTGCTCAGAACTTTGAGACAAAGTGGAGCTTCCTTTGAGTTCAGGAAAGTTAAGCCTCCATATAGATAAAATCCAACATAGTTCAATATAGCCAGAACAGAAGTTAATTAACAAAAGGTGGATGAAGAAGAGCAGATAGAAATATAGAAAGAAAGGAAAATAGAAAATTTGAAAGACCTGAAAAAGATTGATAGAAAGAAAGAAAAAGAGTGTCTTTATAAAGGCAAACGAAAATATGACAGGAAGGAAGGCAAATTTAGAAATATGGAATTTAAAAAAGGGAAATTGAAGTTGGGGAAAGAGAAATAGATTGGAGAAAGAAAAGGAGATTGAAAATGGAGAGAAGGAAAATAGGACAGACCCCTCTCTTCCTTTCTCTCCCCCCCTTCCTTCCTCTTTTTACCCCGTTTGCTATGTAATAGCCTACAAATTACTACAGTCCTCAACAGGGTTGCTGGACGAGGATTTCGTCAAACATTTATAACTCACTTTGTGATGCACATATTTCATTCAAACTTTGCCTGTACATTTTGTCATTCTGTCCGGTATGACAAGTTTCCAGGCATTTCCTGCTATAAGATGTGTCATTCCATGTCAGATTTCTTGAAATTTTCTCGCTTGGCTCACTCAGATTCGACTGAAAAAATTCTCAGACTAGCCTTTAGTAATGTAATGGATGTGTGTAGAGTTTATTCCGCTCAATATCTTGAATAGTTTAGTCTAGACAAATTATCAAAACACAGATAGATAGATAGATAGATAGATAGATAGATAGATAGATAGATAGATAGATAGATAGATAGATAGATAGATAGATAGATAGACAGATAGATAGACAGATAGAATAGGCCTATTGTACAATTTATAACTGAAGGTTCAATGTAATATGCAGTGCTCGTCCTCTTCACAGGGCCTGTGAGGGCCATGCATGCAGCATTGCAGGTCCACTGATATAATGAACATGTCGCTGGGTGGCTGCAGTGCTGATCCCTGGCTCAAGTTGGTCTTGCTGGTGAGTTCCCTGATGCATGGATAGCAAACACACTGATTCACTGATCACTGATCAGGTACAGACCACACAGCACGCATCACTGATAAATGGATAGCCACCTTATGCTGAACTAACAAGCTAACATGTCAATAAAAAAAAATCCAAGATTTAAGAAAAAATAATTTTCCCAACTTTTTTTCCAATTTCAAAAATTTTTCTTTTCCAATACCCCCTTTTTTTATATTTTAATGTCTCTCTGTCCGTCTCTCTATTTATGTATTGCTCTATTTGTCTTTCTATCTGTTTATGTTATTATTATCCATGTGTCACGTTTTTAAGAATATTTTTAAAGGATAGCTTGTCTTTTTTCTTGCTAACTGCAAGTATGATTCATGTCATAAGTGAGTAGCTAACACTAATTGGATAAGCAGCCATTAATTGCATTTGATGATGATTACACTACCCAAAGCCAATCAAGAAGCAATGACAATCAATAGAATTCTGTAATTACTTAGATTCAAGCAAGTTGCATTGCTGAACAGACTGTAGAAATATATGCTTTCTTTTGGGCTGCTAGTGCAAAAATGACGTGTATACTAGAACTACAGTGCATGCAGCGGCAGCAGCCTGATAGAGGCCTAATTTCCAATATCTTTAACGGTAGCCCCCAAAAAAGCTCCAATATTCACCAAAATTTAAGCAGGTATTGTGTGGTACAATTGAACACATCAGGCCAAAGGAAATCTAAATCAATTTAGTATTGTTGGCAGGAGTCGATTATGCAAACACACAAAGCCACAAGCAGAAATCCCAGGAACTGAACTGAATACACTAAACCAAATGACACTAAACCAAATTTATGAACATGATTGCCCCCCCCCCCTACCCCTCACTAAATCATTGACTTTCAGCATGTGAGTACCATATGATATATGCTTTACAAGTCAGGCCAAGAACTAAATTTATGTTAGTCACAAAATGGTCACATAATAGTCATAGGCCTATACAAATCAGATATGACAACCCCTTATTAATTAGCCAGGGTAACTTTGCAGGAAGTGGGGAACCAATGAGGCCCAAAAGTTTCCACAGAAGATAACACTGACCAACCCTTGTCCCACCTGTGCCATTTGTCAACCCACGACACCTCCCTCCCTGGTGAGCTACCCCCCCCCCTCCTTGGTCAGCTGCATTCCCTACATATCTGATATCAAAGGGGTTAACTACACATATATCAAGAATTGCCCACAGTGTGTTTTGGTGTTACCATATTCACGACTCATTCAGCGTGAGCATCAGAACACAACGGGCAGACGGCTGTCAGTGTGAAAGTCAGCTGATACAGTGTAACAGAACTGAGTTGTGATAGGACCAGGACATTTCTTGTTCATTAAATATGCAAACATTTTACAATCTATTTTTGCCTGCCACGGAAATAATTAACCTCTTTTGAAATTCAAAATACATTTTTGTAAAATAATTTTAGCATTGGTCCCAATGAACTCATTTTCACCTACTGCAGGCATTGAGGCCAGCTCTTTTAACCCTATAGATAACAACCCAACAACATTAATAGAACTGTCAATATCATAATTTATAGCACCTTTCTTTTTCTTCTTTTTTTAAAAATAATTTTCTACTGACACAGCTTTTGGATCATTTGCACTCATTGACCCCAAGTGGGCCTGATTGCCTGTTACATAATGGCATATGGCCAGCCCTTTGAATGTGACTCAGCAAAAAGGAAATTAATTAAAGCCATTGGAGAAATAAAGAACTGATATTGTTCACTTCAGTAGATTCTCTGGGTGATATTGTACTGTTTGTTTGTAAATTTATCAATAGATAGATATATAGATAGATAGATCAACGTGTCATCCAGGAGATTACAACATATTGATAGACAGATGGATAGATAGATGGAAGGATGGATATATAGATATATAGATAGATAGACAGATAGATAGATCTATAGATAGATAGATAGATAGATAGATAGATAGATAGATACCTTTACCCCTTAATTTGCTCTACACCTACACTAGCTAGATAGATAGATAGATAGATAGATAGATAGATAGATAGATAGATAGATAGATAGATAGATAGCCAAAGCCTGAATTCTAGTCTTACAGTCTGTCACTTTGATATAGAAAAAATGAGGACCTGTTCACTGTTAAAAATGCACTTTGTGACTCATGATAGCTGATTAAGTGTCATTTCTCTACTTTCAATACGGGAAACATAGAGGCTGTTTGATTAGTCATGATCAAGAGAAGGCCATTTGACTTGTCATAACCGATTTTGGAGTGAAAATCAGATGCATAATCCTTTCTTTTGGCTGCCACCAACAAGCAGAATAAGTCTCATTTAATCAAATTAATATTGAAAGTATTGAGTGTGATCATGACAAATCATCAGCATGATGACATACAAAGTGCCATTTTCAGTATAACAGTCCACTCTTTTTCTATAACAAAGTGACAGACTGTAAAGTTAATTTTCACTTGTAAGTTTTCCAGTGACAAATAAAGACAAGACTATACTCATATATAGGCTGAGATACATGAAGATCAATAGACAGATAGATTAATTCTGTCCATATAATTATATAAAAAAATGATAGAGAGATAGATTCTATCCATGTGTAGCAGTGGGGAGGCAGGTGCACCAAGCAAGTCTGGCTGGGGACTGCAAGCTTGGAGAAGCTTAGTGGGCTGGTCACTGCACTGGTACTGATACTGCCCCCCCCCCCCACAGAGATATGATCGTTCTCCACTGATAAATGCAGTATCTGGACCTATTTCTTAGTTATTTTTGAATGTGAATGCTTACATTTAGCTTCTAAGTGTGTTGTTAGCTGTTTTCATTTCTAGTTTTTTGTCAGCATGGCTATTCAAATCACCAAAGGCTTGTGATGATTATTGTTAAAAGAGGAGTAACCTGGTGATGTGGCCCTATATGAAATCACAATTTCAATTACTCATTACCGGTGATTGGAATGAAATAAATCAATGACAATTATAAGCCATGATATAAAATGGCCATTTTTCAGTTCACATGGGAAGTTTCCAGTGCAGTCTTTAAGTAAACACTTTCTTGAATATAATTATTTCCTACTCTGGTAATGCTTGATATTGGCCAAATAATTGTGAGTAATTGAGCTATTTTGATTATTATAGAATTTGTGACTTTCGCATTTCGATTTTTGTAAACCTTTTTTTTGCTGAGTCAGCACATTCTTCGCTGGACATCAAAGGCTGCTGGCATGTGGATGGGCCTGGTGTTACGTAACAACTATATATATGCAGGGTTACTTAATAGGCAATCAAGCCAAGAGAGGTCACTGGGTACAAAGGATCAAAAAGTTTAATAAATAAATCCAACAGAGCAGCACAGATAATTCCTCTTTCTCTTTCCCTCCATCTATCTGTCAATCTATCTGTCCATCAACCAGTCCATCTATCTATCTATCTATCTATCTATCTATCTATCTATCTATCTATCTATCTATCTATCTATCTATCTGGCTTTGGATCATAATTAGTTTTTCAGAATGAGCCATTTTCACAAAAAGGCTTTTGGCTAATAATAAGCAAAGACACTTTGACCTTGGAGTAAATGGTTCGCTTCAATGTTCAAGGTTTTTCACCATTGCAAAGAGAGTTATCAAATACCAGTATAAATGAACACATCTGTGAGTGAAATCTGAAAAAGTAGAAGAGGGATCTGATCTGTGTTCATTGCTGACTAATTGGAAACAGGGCATCAGCTCTTTAAGAGATACATGTATTCCCTCTTTATTGACAATACTAATAAGGGGAGGCTAAAACTAAGGAAGCAGTCTATGAACACTGCATGGTCAATTAAAACTCTCCAAGGAGTCACTGCCATATCTTCCAGGCTACGGAGCTCCATGGCCAGGCCAACTGATGGGACATTGCAGTGAAGGAGGGGGGTGCAAGCAGGGGAGGAGGAAGCAGGGGAGGAGGAGGCTTGAGCAGGATGTGTTCAGGGGTGTCTTGTGGTCAAGTTGTGGAGGTGGAAAATAGAAAGAAAAATAGCTTTATAAAATCATGGATCTATAACCCTTATAGCTCTATGATAAAATTAATGGAAGGTGGTCGAATATCTGGGAGGGAGTAGCAGGCAAGGAGAAGGGGTGTCGTTTGTTGGGGGGGGGGGGGAATTGCCCATAGCTGAAGACAGACAGCTGGGTAAAGGGGTGAAGTGAGAGAAACAACACCAGCTGTGTAATATCATCAACCCTCCTCTTTGCTGGCTCGCTATGTCCCATGACATCTGATAGGGAGGAGGGGGGAAAGTGGGTCCCATTTCAAAGACCAGTGCTGACACCTGACAGATAGGGGTACAACTAAAGATCATTATGTTATCTACAGGACATCGCTAGCCCGTGATGTTATCTCCAGGACGTCGCTAGGCGTTATCATAGGAACAAGATTGACTGTACTGATAAACTTTTGCCGGAGATAGGGATGATTTTACTCATCAGAAGTTTGATGGTATTCAATCTGCTTATAGGCCTATCATTTATGCATGTTAAATTATTGTCAGAAAAGCGTCCAAAAAGAATGCTCTCTCACTTACTCACATTTCCATATATGATAACCGTGTCTCCAATACAGATGAAATAGAGAGGAATATCGCTGTCACCCACTCCATGTTAATCAATGCACCTTCAATATAATCCCGAAACGACTACCTTTGAATCCATGGATTCTTGTTGTCTGTTTTATTGAATATGTTTTTATTTCGATGTAACTGACTTTTTGGTCAAATGTGACCCCTTATAGTCAATAAAAACCTATATATATATAATCTATTATCCATGAAATCCACCTTATCTATCTATCTATATATAATCTATCTACCTATCAATCTATCTGTCTATCTATCTGTCTATCTATCTATCTGTCTATCTATCTATCTATCTATATATCCATCTATCTATCTGTCTACCTATCAATCTATCTATCTATGAATCAATTTACCCATCCATATATCTGACTGAAATAGCCATAGTTGTAAATTTATATTGACATCTCATCTCAGAAAACTGACCAATACACATCCTAATGTCACCAGGTCAGCTCATTTGCATACACAAAACACAATACACATATTTTTCAAAATGGTGGACAGCTCATTTGCATACTCAAAACACAATACACATTATTTTCAAAATGGTGGAAGGCAAACATGTAAACAGCAAACAAGCAAACACCAAACAAAAAAACTAATAAAAGGAGCACTTAGACTTACTTCAGGTCAACACAAATAAGCTCAAATAACAGCCCTGCATCTCTAGTTTTGGTGAATTTAGCAATTTGGAGAAAATTTAAAACATGCAAAGAGTACTTTCAGATTTTCTTCTCCTATTTCGAATTTCCCGCCTAACGTTTGCCTCTCTCACCCACTCTCTTAGCCCCCTTCCCCACCCAACTGCATAAATGGCGGTGTGTAAACACACCTCCATTAAAAATTAGTACACACATTTCTTTTCCAGCATAAAAAGGAAGGGTTTAGCTCCCTTTTCATCACATAAATAAACCACCCAGAATGCACCTCTTCTGCAGATTTTACAGACTCCAGCTGGAGAACGCCACATGCATAGGAATTTTGATTTCCCGTGATGAAAGTTTCCAAAACATGTATTCTTTGTTTCTGCAAACATATCTAGTGCACACTTGATTTCAATTGTGACAATGGAGGACATACTGCAAGGTAGATGGATTCATTGAGGTTTCCTCTATGAATACACAAGAGGGTCGATAAAAGCAAGTGGTCCTGCTGACCTGCAGACTGGAATGCTCCAAAATTTTGCCATTTAGGGCTGCAATTTGGGGACCCCGTTTTCTTTTTGATAGTGTCAATGGCCACACTTTTTTTTGCACAAAAGTCAAAGCCCCCTCGTGACATCCTTGATAGTCGCTGTTAGGGAGTTAATAGTAGTAGTCCAAGAGCCAGAGCACTTTTATTTGACTTTTTAGTCCCGCGAGAGTTTTCCATTGGCTCTTGTAGCAAATTTTATCTAGTATTTGAAAATTGAATTTTTAGAAAAATTCATTCGGACAATTTTTTATAAAATGGCCATAACCACGGCAACGTCAAAATTCACTTTTCAGCCAATATTACAGAAAAAAACAGATTATGCTGACTTTGAACATGAATCACATACAGTATATGTTTATCTCACTTCAACTATCGATATGAATATTTTGTCTTGCTAAGACACCATATGCTAGATATTACATAATTAAAAAATATGTAAATTTATGTTGCTAATTAGCATAAATCCAAGATGGCCGACAAATTTAATAAAATGGCTCATTATGATTTCCACCTATGCTTTGTGAGAGTTTGAGTAATGCATGAAAATATTGAGCAAGAGAATTGTTATTTCTTGTATTTAAGCTTCAAGGGATGTTAAAAATATTTGAAAAGTTTGAACCACCAAACTTGAATAGAGACAAAGTTATGAACTCATCAATTATAAGATGTCATGTCCGAAATAAGGCAATTTTCGGACCTTTTTGTTATGGTGTTCCTCTCATCTCATTCTCATGATTTCTAATGGTGCTGATTTCATCTAAACAAACAAATTTGGTGTCATTTCATGCAGGGGGCAGAACACTAATCTGAGTGAATTTAAAATTTTCGGTTTAATTTTTAAAAATATGTTTCCATGGCAACCAAGTACACCAATACCACAATGATCAGTATTTCAGGGTTTTAGGGCAAACTGGTCACTGCAGAAGGTGGAAATATTATATTTTAATCAATGAGCAATATAAGTCAAATTTGTAATTGTTATGACCGTTGTTGCCATAGCAACCAACTGTTGTTCAATTAATTAAAAAGTCTCAGAGACCATGATAGGCTGTCACATTGTTGGTGAAGGGAAATACGTTTATGTGAAACTGATTTAGGTAAGGGATGAGTAAGAATGAACAAAATGTAGATCAGATATGATTTGATTGTCAATCATACAGAATATTATGTATGCTTGATATGTTTAGGCCAAAATGTTCTCGCAAAGGCAGTAGGTACAGAGATCAAAATGACTTCGAATGTTGGAAAACAGTGAATTTAAATTTCTAGACTAGAGAGCGTTCTAGTTAAACAATTTTAACATCAAGGAAAAAGGTGGCCATTTTGAATTTCAATCCAAAGCAGATTGCAATGTATCTTCAGAGCCACTTATCCAACTGAGACAAATAAATAACAATTTTTCAGATAATTTTGGGTCGCAATTGGGTGAGGAATCCGTTGTCTTGGAGGTAAAATGTACAAAAATATGCCATATAGAAGGTTTGAAGGGCAACCATTCATGCGAAAGCATATATGCTATTCCCAAATATGTACAGGGTGGGTAAATTTAAATGAAGGCAAATTGAATAATGACAAGCGTAATTCCTATTCTCTGAACAGGCTGATATGTTCAACATTGGCAGTGGAAAGTGTAAATTATGTATTTGTAGTCCAACTCACAGTGATATTGGTGTGGCTACTATCCTTTAGAGTGATTGGGACTAAGAGCCTTAATTGAGCTGTGTAGGCTACTTACAGGTAGGCCAATCATGTGCAAAAGTGCTTTACAAAATGGTGGCATATCATGATGGGCGTTCAGAGAGTTCGAGGCTTTTTTTATAAGGACGCTTAATTTCAATCTAGAACTATGAGTTTTTCACAGGATAAAATCCAGCATATTTGGATTCCCAAAAAGTTGGACAATTTGGAAATTTCTAAGTCATTCTGGGGTTGCCATGGAAAATGAAAGTTCAGCTAGTTGGGGCAGGTTACAGGTAATACTGAAAGCAAGATAGCCAATAAATTTTGGCTGTGAGAGACCTCTCTCTATCACTTGTATTAGTGAGTTTGACCATATTTGACACAAGAAATATAAAATTAGCCTGTAAAAGTACTTCCAAGCTCACCAAAAGCATCAACTCATACACCTGACCCATTGAAGTAAGTAAATGCTCCTCAAAGTCCTCCAAACAAAGTTCCGTGAAAGCATTTTGGTCATCCAAAGCCTTTTCTCCTCCAGTGCCTGAAATTCTGGCCCCCTTGGACTGAAGTAATGAAAAACCAGGACTTATGTAAAGCAGCATGTCACATGAATAGCTGGGATGGGTAATGCTGCCCATTTGGGTTTCTTGTTCATACCAATGAATCCATGCTTTCACAAGTCCTTACGTAGTCAGGGTAAAACACCCCTGCCGCCAGAATTTCCCTTGCTAAATCTGGCATGCAGGAGCGCTTTCCTACATGGGTTCAGTGTAAGAATACACACATTTAGTGTGCTTTAAAGTATATTTAGAAGCTAATATCATATTTCTTGTGTCAAATATTTCCAATCTCACTAATACAAGTGATAGAGAGAAGTCTCTCACAGTCACAATTTGTTGGCTTTCTTGGTTTCAGTATTACCTGCCCCGACTAGCTGAACTTTCAGTTTCCATGGCAACCACAGAATGACTTAGAAAAATCCAAATTATCCAAACTTTTGGGAATCCATTCCAAATATGCTGAAAATCTTTCAAAATCTGTTGTTGTGAGTAGTGACCCTCAACTAATTGTTTCCCAAAACGAAGAAGAAAAATGTATTTATCTATCAAATATTAAAGCATTGATTTAAATTTTGCAAATGACAGTTATTTCCTTGATTGGACCACTTATGTTTCCTCAACTGGACCACCTTAAAGGGGCATTGATATTGATAATACAATGTGAGGATTTGACAATTGAAGCTCTATAACACATATTAAGCCAGACAGACAGACAATAGACGTTTATTTACATAATGAAAATAAATATATACACATTCATTTATAGGACCACACATATATGCAAAAGAAAAGAGACAAAAAAACTTTCATTATGTAGGGAGATTCCTCTAAGGCCAAAAAACTGGCCATACAAATTCGAAATTCTTGTACAGGGTGAAGGGAAAACCCTTATGAAACATTCACTCCCATGTTAACATGCCCCCTACTGGCAGCTTTTGGAATAGTAATGATGAATTTTTAAAAACCCATAACTAGCATAATCGCTACTTTTATGGTGTCAAAAATTAACAAGAATCCAGGGATTCAAAGGTAGTCGTTTCGGTATCATATTGAAGGTGCAGTGATTATTGATTAACATGGAGTGGGTGATAGCGATACTCCTCTATATATTACATCTCTGCTGGAGACATGGTTATCATATTTTTTCAATAACATGAAATTTGCGAAAAAAAAGTCAGGTTTTAGACCATGTAACAAAATTTAATATGAAAGTCAGCAGTAAATGGCCAAGCACCTTGGCTATACCCTTTACTTGAAGGTATTTATCAATAGCAGGTAAAATTGTTCAGTGTGGATATCAGACTGTTGCACAATGCATATATGGATTCTCTAAGATTTCCAGAGTAAATACATACTAATTAAAGACAAACTGTAAAAATTATGTATTGAAATTTGAAAATCATACTTTCAAAAGAGTAAGTAAACGTGCAGTATCTTTGTCAAGAAAATGTCAATGCTACTTGACATGCATAACTGTCGATTGTGAAATACTCCCAATTTGTGAAAGGGCCTGAGCAAATGCTAATACAACAATTCTTAATCAAGAAATATCAAGAAGCTGTCTATTCAAAATATACTAAAATTCAACCTGAAAATTCAAAGCATAAATTTGAAATGTTAATCAATATCTACAAATTAGGACCTATCTCTTTGAACCTTTAGTTTTGTAAACTTGAAAAATTGTTTTTTTGTGAAAATATTAAGATAAAACTTTAGAAAAGGTAAGTGAGGATTTAGAGAAATTAAACTGAGCCAAATAAAAAACGCAAAACTATTTACAGGGCTCCATTTTTCTGGAAATATTTCAGAGGAGCAATTGGGTTTATGCATATGTGTGATCAAGTGTCAAGGGACTCAGATGCATAAAATTACTCATGTGTGACCATTGGTCACACATCTGAGTTTATCACATTGGGGTATTACCACTGTATGGGGGCACTGGGCACCCATGGAGAAAATCTTATGATTTCATGTGAAAGCTTGAAGAAAATGATGAAGACGGCCACACAATTCACCAAAGTGAGAGCCACCTGAATTGTTAAAATTTTGTTGTTTGGAGAGTCAGGTTGGAGTTTTTCACACACTATGGCATTCCAGTGCAATGATGTGACTATGAAACCAGGTCCTAAAACAGCCTTTACAAAAGCTAGAGTAAAAATGGTTTAAGGTCATCAAAAGGACCTCACACAATCTGTATAGCGACCACAGAGGTAAACATCAGTATCATGTGTGCCCTCCTTGTGCCATTCTCGCAACTGCGCATCTACCCCTCTAAGAAATGCATGAGGAGGGCACGCACATTACTGTTGTTTATCAAACAGCTGCCAAAAAAGTTGTCTGAGGTCTTTTTAATAGACCTCAAGCCTTTATCATACTGCATCATTTGTACAGGCTCTTTGAAGACCTGTTTCCACAGTGACATTATTGCATTGGAATACCATTGTGTGTGACAAACTCTGACCCGACATCTCAAAAAACCTAAATTTTTACAGGTAAGGTGGCACCAATTATGGTGAATTGTGTGGCCTTTTTCATCATTTTCTTCAAGCTTTCAAATGAAATCATTAAATTTGCTCTATGAGGTGCCTAGTGCCACGGTCCAGTAGCCATACCCCAATGAGATAAACTTGCCTACAGATGGGTGAAAAACTGTCACAGGGGAGTGGTTTCATGCAGCTGAGTTTCTTAGTAGCTGAGTACACAAAGACACATGCTTAACTGCCAATGACAAGCATTTCCACAAAAATAAAGCCTTGGAAATAGTTTTGCGTTTTTTATTTGGTTCAGTTTACTATAAACTAGCATAACACCCATGAAAGCATGCATGTAGGGGAAAGGGGATACATAAAGGTTGTTTTTGTAATGATATATGGGAAAACATCACCTCAGTTTCTGTGACAGTAATTTGAACATCATGTTGATTGACAGTTGACTGACATCTTTTGACTGACATCATTGCTTGACATCATTGACTGATATCATTCATTGACATCATTCATTGACATTGACTGGAATCATAGACTGGAAAGTCTGGAATCATTGATTGAAATCATTGATTGAAATCATCGAATGCAATTTTATAACTCAAAGCAGCCACAGACTGCACTCAATGACAGACACAGACTGGTTGTAGTTCTCACTAATCTCAGCTGCCATTACATCAGGACAGTCATCTGACATGGTTGCCTAATTATCGCCCATGCTATGCTATGCATAGGGCGATTATGCTTTAGTGCTGAAATCTACTGAAGGGGTGAAATTACCAATGCTGTGGCCTCAACCAGCCCACTCTGGAAGTTCTTATCATATGCATAACACATTGATACCATTGTAGATGTGCACAACGGTTGGTATTTTCAGTTTAATTCAATATTAGAAAATTTACTATTATCAGTTTTAGAGGCTATCAAGGTCCAGAAAGCCTGCATTGTGGTGGCCATTTTCCCTTCCACAGGGTGAGTTTTAGTACACAGAATGGCCACTGCAAGCAGCTCATCAGATACATTACACAAGAGGGCAGCACCTGCAAGTCCTTTGCCACTTCCCCCTTTGCACCACATTCTATTTCTGGGAAACTCAGCAATTCCTGGATCTCAGTAAAGTTCATGCATCTGTCCAACTAATTATACAGGTAGCACGGGCTTATATTGTATCTATTTCATATTATTCTATTCTCTTCCCTCCAATCTACGGGCAACTTACTATATATTATATAAATCTGTTTTATATTTATGTAAATAAAATACTGGTTATAATATACACTCATGTAAACAAAAGATAGACTCATAGAGAGATAGATAGATAGATAGATAGATAGACAGATAGATAGATAGATAGATAGATGCAGGGATAGACGGATTGGCAGACAGATAGGATAGATGGATAGGATATACAGTAGGATAGGATAGATGGATAGTATAAACGGATAGGATACACAGACAGGATAGATAGATAGATAGATGGAGGAATGGATTGACAGATGGATTGATGGATATATGGGACAGACGGACAGGATAGACGGATGGGATAAACAGATAGGATAAAAGGATAGGATAAACAGATGGGATAAACAGGTAGAATAAACGGCATAAACGGATAGGATATACGGACGGGATAAACGGATGGGATAAACGAACGGGATAAACGGATAGGATAAACGGATAGGATAAATAGAAACGTAGATAGATAGATGAATGAATGGATTGACGGATGGATTGAATGATAGATAGACGGATGGATAGACAGATTGACAGACGGATAGGATAGATGGATAAGATAGATGGCTGGGATAAACAGATAGGATAGATGGATAGTATAAACGGATAGGATAAACAGACAGGATAGATAGATAGATAGATGGAGGAATGGATTGACGGATGGCTTAATGGATAGATGGGTTGACAGACGGATAGGATAGACGGATAGAATAAACGGATAGGACAAACAGATAGGATAAACAGATAGGATAAACAGATAGGATAAACAGATAGGATAAACAGGTAGGATAAACGGGATAAACGGATAGGATAAACGGATGGGATAAACAAATGGGATAAACAAATGGGATAAACGGATAGGATAAATGGATAGGATACATGGATAGGATAAACGGATAGGATAAATGGGATAAATGGGATAACGGATAGGATAAATGGATAGGATAAACGGATAGGATAACGGGTAGGATAAACGGGTAGGATAAACGGCTAGGATAAACAGATATGCTAAACGGATAGGATAACAGATAGGATAAACGGATAGGATAAACAGATAGGATAAACGGATAGGATAAACAGATAGGATAAACAGGATAACTGGGATGAACCAATGCTTATGGGGTACTGGATAAACGGATAGGATAAACGGATAGGATAAACGGATAGAATAACGGATAGGATTAATGGAATAAACAGGATAAAGGGTAGGATAAACCGATAGGATAAACGGATGGGATAAATGGATAGGATAAACGGATGGGCTAAAGGGACAGGATAAACAGATAGGATAAACGGATAGGATAAACGGATAGGATAAATGGATAGGATAAACGGAATAAATGGGATAAACAGGATAACGGATAGGATAAATGGATATGTTAAACGGATAGGGTCAACAGATAGGGTAATGGATAGGATAAATGGATAGGATAAACGGATAGGATAAACTGATAGGCTAAACGGATAGGATAAACAGATAGGATAAACAAATAGGATAAATAGATAAGATAAACAGGATAAATCGGATGAACCAGTGCTTATGGGGTACTGGATAAACGGATAGGATAAACGGATAGGGTAAACAGATAGGATAAATAGATAGGATAAAAGGATAGGATAAACGGGATAAACAGGATAACGGGTAGGATACACGGATAGGATAAACGGATAGGATAAACAGATATGATAAACGGAGAGGATAAATGGATAGGATAAATGGATAGGATAAAAGAACGGGATAAAAGAACGGGATAAACTGGCTAACGGATAGGATAAACATAGGATAAAACATGCGGGGCATGGGCGATGCTGTGCCATTATATGTGCTTGTTCAACATGTATAAGAAATATTTAAAAACCTTTATGTTTACTCTTGACAGTGTGTAGATATGAATATTCCACTTGACATTGAAAAGTATCAGCCAGGTCAATGGACATCAAAGCTGCACTGCAAAGTGCAATCAGCTTTGACACTTGTCAGATTCACAGATTGACTCTCAAGTGCAGTTCCACAATGGCAATTTATGAGGGTGACAGCAAACTTCAAAAAGAAATTCCAAAGTGCAATTAGCATTGTTACACTGTTTCTGTAATTAGATACACAGTAAAAGGCAAGCTTACTGCTTTATTGAGCTTTCTTGACACGCATGGACGATCGTCAAGTGGGCGATATTTGAATGGTTTTACATATTCTCTGTCATGTTCATTAGAGGACAGACGTTTGGCCAGATATCTCAGCAACCAGAAGGGCTACAGTAGAAATACACATACCTACGTGTAGCTTGGCTCTGTCTTAATATGAATATCACATTTTCGTGGTGTTTTGGGGCCAATTTTCGCCGATTTTTGTGCAATTTCGGCCACGGCAGGCTACTTTCACTTGTTTACTTTCGTCACGCACCCTGGCGCCCCAAGCGGAATATGTAGGAAACATTGCTACGCACTTGTCATTAATAAAAACGAAAAGACTGCATGGAATAAAGTTCCTCGATCGTAATTGTGATTGTAACGTATTCATTTCAGGTATATAACGTCCTCAAGAGGCTTTTTCGATGGTTGCTGGCTCTGCATTCAATTTCTGAGGCACATCTGCATTACAGTATTTCGAATTTCCGATTTTCGCGGGCTTTTTTCCACTTGTCTATTGCCTGATTACAAAAGGTAGACGTTCATACGAACGACTACCTAATAATTTGACACCGGGACTGCTGTTTTAGAGTAATTTGGTATGATATCTAGGGTTTGAATTGCATAAAATATGATTTTTGTCTTGGACTGATCGAGGATACCAAGTCAGTGATCTGAGTATTTCAAGACCTTTTTTTGACAATGGCCTAGTGTCCATATAAATTAAGTTTTATCCGCAATATTGCAACTCCATGTATTTCAACCTTTGTGGCTGGTTTTTAACATTTTGCCACTAATGCATGCCTTTTGAACCCCGAGCCACTGAAGTAAGTCGGTCCGATCTTGGGGACTGTCTCCTACAGGAAAATTGCCCAAGGTCTCCATGCCGTAGCACCCTCAAGTGTTGGTGATCGCCATATTATCATGATTGATGAGAAGACTGTGAGTCTGGCTCACATCCTATTCATTCAGCGATGGCCATGGTCGTTTGTTGCCCCAGCATAGTACGCTGGATACAACCCGCCTCCATTTCATCTGCGTGGGTTCAGACTAAATTGAGTGCCGGGATTGGATTCGAACCCAGGCCCTGCGAGCCAATGGTTGCAAAAACAATCACTCTTAAACACTAGACCGTGGAGGAACTATAGAATGCTATGGACTTGTGTAAGTGCAATTTGAGAGAATGATCAGAAAGGCAAGGCCTCTGTAGGTTATTTGGGAACATTAATGCGGATCAAAGTAGGAAGAGTTGTTATGGAGCTCAAATTAAGCATAAGATTCATCTGATTTTAATCAATTACTTGTTTTAAATTATCATTTGAAATATTTGCTCTTTGGCGTAGGAGATCAATTAAGTTTGTGGGGGGGGGGGGTTGCCCAAAAATGTTGCCAAAATTGCCAAAAAAATAAATACTATCCGAAACTGCATGAGAAAATCAACTTCCCAGCCTTCCCCCAAACCCCCTGCCTCTTATGCCTGCCAGGTATTGTATTTGACGTACTTTTTTAAATCATGAATCCACTGCTGAGGTATACTGGACAATTTGTTGGTCTAGTAGTTTCACCAAATTTCTTTTGGATTGTGGACATATGGGAGACATCATCTTCATCCTGGTTCAGTTCAAAGTTTTGAAAAAAGATCCAACATAATTTTTGACCAAGTGCTTCTAGAAACAGTGACACTGTTATGCCCATTCTCTCAATAGCAATTTCGACAAAATGAGACAATGAGTTGCCTGGAAGCGGTATAGTGCTTCCAAATTTTTTAGGTTTATACATTTGGTAGCAATAAATTCAAATTTGTAATTCAAATATTGTAAGATATTGTAAAAGCCATTGCAATAATCAGTAAATCTATACAATATGTAAATTTATGAGTTTTTTGCGGGTTGTCATTTCAGTGGGCGAATGAATGCTAAACATGCTGCTCCCAGCTGGAGGGTCCTGCAGTGCCTTGAGTGTCAATGAAGGACACTAAGAGGTCATGAATAAAAAATCAGCAGCCCCTTATTTCAATCTCTCTTTTTGGCAAGTTAAAGATTCCTCACATGTGGTAAATGTATTACATGTTGAGGACATCTCATCCCTCTCCCCAATTTCATTAATCAACCCTCATGAGCACCCAGAACTGGGCTTGTCATATCTATCTATCTGACCTCGCAGACCTTGGAGAAGGACAACGATTCCTCTGGGAGAGACCCTGGGTCCCGGGTACCTTGGCTTGCCTGAGGTACTGGAAGGCCCCTATTTTGTCAAAAAGTGCTTGGTCAATTTTGAACATGTTTGAGATGACAAGAAGTTGATCAGGTTCTTCAGTTGGAATTGACTTGTTTAATCTTTTACTTAGCAGTTTGGCTGCTACAGCTTGATTAAGGTTTAGGTCAATATAGGTGGCATATAGATATAGATATATGTATACCACTAGATGAGATCCCCATGCATAATACATTTTGTTGTTGACTCTCTCTAGTTTAGCAATTTAAATTCGCTGTTTTCCAACATTCCAAGTCATTTTGATCTCTGTACCTACTGCCTTGCTGAGAACATTTTGGCCTTAGACATATCAAGCATACATGATATTCTGTATGATTGACAATTAAATCATATCTGATCTACACTTTGTTCATTCTAACTCATCCCTCACCTAAACCGGTTTTACATAGACGTATTTCCCTACACCAACAATGAATTGTCATTGAGACTATTTAATTAATTAAACAACAGTTGGTTGCTATGGCAACAAGTCATAACAATTACAAATTTGACTTTTATTGCTCATTGATTAAAATATAATATTTCCACCCTTCTGCAGTGACCAGTTTGCCCTAAAACCCTGAAATACTGATTGTTGTGGTATTGGTGTACTTGGTTGCCATGGAAACATATTTTTTAAAATTAAACCGAAAATTTTAAATTCACTCAGATTAGTGTTCTGCCCCATGCATGAAATGACACCAAATTTGTTTGTTTAGATGAAATCAGCACCATTTGAAATCATGAGAATGAGATGAGAGGAACACCATAACAAAAAGGTCCGAAAATTGCCTTATTTTGGACATGACATCTTATAATTGATGAGTTCATAACTTTGTCTCTATTCAAGTTTGGTGGTTCAAACTTTTCAAATATTTTTAACATCCCTTGAAGCTTAAATACAAGAAATAACAATTCTCTTGCTCAATATTTTCATGCATCACTCAAACTCTCACAAAGCATAGGTGGAAATCATAATGAGCCATTTTATTAAATTTGTCGGCCATCTTGGATTTATGCTAATTAGCAACATAAATTTACATATTTTTTAATTATGTAATATCTAGCATATATAGTCTTAGCAAGACAAAATATTCATATCGATAGTTGAAGTGAGATAAACATATACTGTATGTGATTCATGTTCAAAGTCAGCATAACCTGGTTTTTTCTGTAATATTGGCTGAAAAGTGAATTTTGACGTTGCCGTGGTTATGGCCATTTTATAAAAAATTGTCCGAATGAATTTTTCTAAAAATTCAATTTTCAAATACTAGATAAAATTTGCTACAAGAGCCAATGGAAAACTCTCGCGGGACTAAAAAGTCAAATAAAAGTGCTCTGGCTCCTGGACTATAGCTGTTAGGGAGTTAAACAGGGCGCACCGACTCGCCCAGGACTAGACATTTCCGATTTCTCAGTGCGCCGAGTTTCAAGACCGGTACCACCAACCACGAGGTCACCTTCTGCCACGGAAAAAACCTACCTAAATCGCAATGACACCACATTAAAGCTTGCCCTTAAAGTGCACAGAACATTCGTTTATCTTTCCTATCGGTTTACTATACCTTTAAACCCTTATTTCAAGCTACTTAATCGAAATAATGTTCACCAACTCACCAATCCTCTCTTCAAACATGGCGCAGTAAAAATTGTCAGGAGACGGCAGGTGGCGCTAAAAGACGTCCAAGAAAGTGGCGCCACCACCATCAGCAAGTGATGAGCAAGTTTCCAAGATCAGCAGCTTTGATATGTGATCAGCAGCTTTGATATGTGATCAGCAGTTGCTGCAGCACAAACTGCCCTAAAAATTTCATGAAGTGCACAATAGCAATTTCATTAAAAAAATATATATATAGGCCTACTATATCTTTAAGATATAAAAAAACAAAATAAAATAAAAACTCCTTCATCTTCAGTGTCCTTAAAAATGACATTCATCAACTTGTCTTCAGAAGCCTTTTTAAAACATTAAAAAAATCATTGTCATTTTCATTAGATTAGTAAATCAATTAGATAGTTTATGTGGGCATTTTTCCTTTCTTCTGCATTAACAGGCAGGCTACCAGGTATTGCAGTTATAACTTAAAAGGCATTTTCTACTAACATATTTCTGGCAAATTTTATCACCAGCAAATTATATCTCCTAAATTTTGTTCAAAAATGCATTCTCTTAATAATTTTCTTTCAAAAATTTACATTTGTCAGCATTACCCACTACCCAGGGATGGCAGAAAATTTAGACGTCATTTTCTCAAATTGAGTTTTATAACATGTAACCAACCTATTCAAGAGCTTTCGAGGTGCTTTAAGATCTTCAGTTACATACTTTTTACCCTCGGCATTGTATATTGCCATTGGGTATTGCAGTTACTATGGGAAATTTTTCTTTCAATCTTAGAATCTATGGCTGTCTCTCTTATTTTGTATCAAAATTACTCTCTGAGATTCGAAGAAAGAAAGTCAAGACAAATTTCGGATTGCACAATTTCACAAGTCATTTATTTCCTCCAGATTTACAATATTCATAATCAGAGTATAAAATACATTTCTTACCAACCACAACAGTGCACTAGCTATTTGCAAACATCAATTTATTATACAAATAAAATGCAGCACTATTGTATTGTATTTCTTCCTCCTCCTCTGTAACTTTCAATATATATATTGTAAATTATTCACTCTCAATAACAATAAACAATAAATTTCAATAAATAACAGACCAGACAACGAGAATAAGTAAAATCAGTTAATAATTCATCTCAGGACTGTGCAACAGTCTGCATACTTAATATATATAATATTATATAAATATATCATACACATTCTTCACATCTCTGTCAACCAAAAACTGATTCAGGTCTATTGTTTCCCAATTCTCCTCCACTCAAAATAAAGATGCGAAAATATTGAAAGATTGATCACATACTAACTAAACTTTTAAAGGTCCCTGATATGGCTGGAGCAGGAAATCACCATTTTCTTGAAATTGACAGACTTAAATAGACTTGAATATCACACTCGGCTTTTGGCATCGGGTGCCAAACCATGTTCGTGGGAGAGAGGATCCAGATACTTTTCCTAAATCCTTTTAACTATTACAAATATATAATAATTATGTTATATGTATATATTGCACATTGAGCTGTAAATTACATTTCTTAATTAAATTTCATTTCACTGAAACGCAGTCTCTCCGTTCCAGCTTGAATGTACGCAACCTGTTGCTCATTCGAATAACAAAGCACGGGTGAAGTTGATTAGGCACTCATTGCATATTCCAGCCTGCATGGGCTAGCATTCTCTACTGCTAGAATAAATAGCAACTACAATTCAATTCATCATTTTCTGCAGTCATTTTCTGCTGAAAATTAAGAGATCACCTGACCTGCTTAGAAAAATACTCTGGTCACATTCCACCCACTAACAACGCACGTCGCACGCCAAGGTAATTGTTATTACTAATAATAATATAGCACTTTCCAACAGTTCAAGAGATGCATGTTAAAGTTCATTGTAATTATATTCCAGAAACCTTGGCTATCCCATTCTCTTCAATTCTCTTTATGCAGTATCACAATAACATAGGAGGTAAGACTAGATGGGTCCACGTACAACTAATGATCATATCAAACTGACCACTCTTTTAACTTAAGTTCTCTCTTGGCGTAAAGCCGCACATTTTCACATTAAAAAGAGTCAAGCATGACCTCATGGAATGACTGACAAAAGAAACGTCATCTAAAAGTTACATAGAATCCAATTCAACAGCATCAACAACGGTGAAATCAACTACCAGACTGAGTTTACTCGGTTAAATAACTTGCATGCCATGCAGTCCACACACGGAATCATTCTCAACAACCAAATAAATAGAATCATCAATCGTCACGTCACTCCGCAATGGCCACCGACATTTGTCTTAGAGCTATTAATTCATTTTCTCCATACATTAGCAAATACCTCAACCAAATTTCACGCAGTTCTGATAATTCAGCTTTCAACAGCCATTCACACAAAAGCAATCGACCGATATCCTGCACAAAGGAGCCACAAGCCCATTCCCAAAAAGAAACATAGTCATCAGGCTACCAGTTCACTAACCATCTAATCAACCAAAAGCATTTACTCATTTTCACCCTCCAAAGTAAGCAATTACTCATTTTCAATGGCCAAAGAAACCCATTCATTCATTTTCAATGGCCAAAAGAAAGCATTTAGTCATTTTCTACGGCCAAGAGAAAGCATTAACTAATTTCCAACAGCCAAAAGAAAGAATTTACTCATTCAATAGCCAAATATAATGCATTTTCTCATTTCCAATGGCCAAAGACCTCAATTAATATCATAAGCCACTTTGTATACATTCGGCAAAAACAAAACAATAGAACATACGTGTACATCATTCGCTCATTCAGTTGAAACATAGATCTCAAATTCAGTTTTAGACAGGTTTTGAAAAGTGGTTAAATAATTCATTAAAGGCCTCATCTCTTCGGCAACTTAGCCATATTCAACAACATATTTTTTCCAACATTGAAAGATCTTCTACGTAAAGAGGCTTTGATTAAAATTGTTTAATCCATGTTTCACATTTTGATTGTAGATTAATGCAGAATTGATCACTATTTGGTGAAAGACCAAACATTTGCATATATGCAGGAAGAGGAAATAGTTCTCAATTATAGGGTAAGGTATTTAAGAGATCCATTTCTCAGTCAAAATATCAAATAAGTTATTTCTCAATCTTTCAAGCATAACCAGCCAATCCTGTCACACATTGTACATCAAAACCCGTGTTAAATCACGTGACAAAATTACAATTATATATTCTATATATTCATCAAAAACAATGGCATACATCCTTCTAGTTAGTGGTGTGCTTTTAAATAGTAGAAAATAGATAAATAATTTTATGCAACTGTCTTTTCAATGGCTATCTTGCAGCCAAGTCAAAATCACATCCTTTTTTCTAACTCTCACGTACACACGTTTTCTTACTGCCATCGTTTAATTCTTATCACAAGGAGCTGTATTCTCATTAGCGGAATGCTGCATGCTTCATTCACAGATTATTTCATTCACAGAACGCTCTGTCATTTGTTGTTGGCGGACGACACCTTGGGCGACACCTTGGGCGAGTGGACCATTCAGATTCTCGGATTATAGAACACTGAGTAACAGAATGGAGAGGAGAACAGTCCACGGAGTGTCGAGTCAAATAAGAGGAAACAAGGCCGCCCAGTTCCTCCTCCCCCACACGGATATATGTATGATTATCACTCAAGAGTCTCCTTCGAATCATGAACGAGAGCAAAAGTCAGCGCAAGGCAGTGAGGGAAGGAGGGAGGCAAGGCAGATTAGAAGTACTGCTAATCTGTATTTTGTAGTCTACAGTTACAGTCTGTAGTTTATGAGAACCTGGAAGAACATCACAGCTGCTTGTCCGTACATCTAGGGCCCTCCCCTCACTCGATTACAATTGTGTCCTCCCTGGTGCGTGCTCTCTTGGCATTGTTATTGAGGGCGTCGCTGTGTGAGGTCGAGGTTACAGAGGAGGTCGTGGTTGGGATAGGGGGCGGTAGAGTCTCCCCGATTATAATACAATCGTCGTCGTCTTCCAATTCCAGTAACTTTCTTTTCGTACCTCTCGTTTCCTCGGCACCAACGTGGGATTTTTCACCACCCTTCGAGTAGCTGGCGAGAGGAAGGGGAACTGTTGTGGTGAGGGCTGCTATTCGAGACTCCTTGAAACTGAAGTAGCCCGAACTCTCAAGGGGTTGTGCAGCACCCGCTTGACTGGCAACTGCTTGGGCCAGGGTGACTGTTAAGGGGGCGCCACCAGCAGCCAGAGGGGTGAAGCCAGTGCTCACGTTTGAGCCCTGGGAATTGTTCGACAAGTTTCTCTGAGTGGGAGAATTGTTTCTCAGCGGGGAGTTCCTCATGGGGCTACCCTGGGCGGCGCACGGCCGAATGTTACTTTTCGTCGGGGTGTTGTGTTGGGAGTTGGAGCTGTCGCTGGAACTGCTACGGGCGTCTTCTGAGCTTTTCTTGGCCTTGCGGCGCTGGGCAAGAGGAGCTTTGGTCACGTCCTGCAGGCGGAAGCCCTGGCGATGGGCTTTGTGGAAGGCATCGAAGGTCAGGTTGAGCATGTTCTGGATGGAGGTGACTGACGACTCCTTCAGACTGAGAACACCAGGGGTCACCAGGGGAGTGACAAGCCGCTTGGGTCGATTGGCCCCCTGCAGCCAGTCCATGCTCTTCAAGTTCTCCAGGTTCAGTCTTTGTTTAGGGTCCACTGTCAGAAGACCTGAAACACAAATTATAAACATTAATAATTGATCCAAAACACTGACTAATTGACACATTGTACAAGACCAGTACATTACAATAAACTGTGGAGCAAAGGTGATATTTTGGCACATTGACATTGGAAATATGCCGGACAGTTTCACCTTTTTAAGTAAGACCAGAATATATTTAATGTCACATGGCCTGACAATCATCAAGCATGATTTTCAAACAGGATTAAAAGTAAGAAAAATACCATTAAGTAGTCTAATTTATGACATACAGTAATGCCCTGATGCATTGCAAAGTTCTACAGAGGGTAGACATGGTGTATGAAAGAGATTTCACTTGCGGAGGATAAATAAAGTAACAGACTATTAATTACCTTTGATGATGTTCTTAGCGTCATCAGAGACCATGCTCCACTCAGGCCCATCAACTTTAAACTCTCCTCCCTGGATTTTTTCCATCACAGCCGCTGCACTACAGTTTCTACTGCTCGTCTGGAATGGAGCCTTCCCAGACAACATTGTATACTGAAAAACAAACAGAGGGTCATAAGAACATTTAATTTGTGACTGAAAAGATCACATATATGATAATCTACCCTGCAAAAGCAGAATGTACCATCTGCACTCAGTGACTCAGTGCACTTTGCCTGGGAAAGAATCTCAGTACAGCCTTGAAAATTAACCCAAGAAAGTTTATTCTGTATTTTAAAATTTTACAAGAGCTAATTAACAGTATTAGTTTACTTTATCTGCAGCCTCCTAAGCCTGAGGGGTCATATAGAGCTATCCCTAAACCAATTTTATAATAGCCAGTGTGTCGCTGAGAATCAAATTCACTAAATTTGAATAATTTCTTCAACTCACCAAAATAACACCTAAGCTCCAGAGATCACAGGATTCATCGTATTCGCCCTCCTTGTCCACGGCCCGCTTCAGCACTTCTGGGGCCGCGTAATGGAGGGTGAAACAGGGCGTCGTCAGTCCTTCCTTCTCAGGTTTTAACCGAGCGAACCCAAAGTCTACTATTTTTATATCGGCATCATCTGATTCGTTTTCAAACAGAAGGTTCTGAAATAGTAAAAGGTGTCAAAAATTAGTATAAGTCACTGATATAGTAGTAATGTAGGGTGATAGGGCTGCGCATCCTGTTTTTTGTTTTGATAAGGCCTATTAGGATATGCAGAGATAGCAGAAATGGCACCAATCAGGTGAGGAACTTCAAAACTCAGGTGTAGATAAATTAATCTTTAAGACACCATATTCAGCTGGGAAGGTGTAATTACTGGTGCTCGATCAGGCCTTATCCATTTTACCAAGGTATAAGTTCTGGAAATGCCGATCAGAAACAGGACAACAAACCCACAATTCATATCCTTCAACTAAAGATTGACTGCTCATTTTTGACGCACTACGCAATAACAAGACATCCAAGGTTCTTAATCATTCATTGACATCATTAGAGAAAGACCGGACACAACTAATAAATAATAAAATGTCTTCTGCCAACATACCTCAGGTTTGAGGTCCCTGTGAACGACGCCATGGGTGTGCATGAAGTGAATGGCCGATGCAAGTTTACGCATAATATCACTAGCTTCTATTTCCGTGAAGTTCTTTTTCTTCCTGATTCGTTGTAGCAGTTCTCCTCCTTTTAACAGGTCTAGGACTATGTATGTGTGTAACTGAAAAAGAATAAAAGTTGGTCAGCCATGATTGTCACTGGAGCGAAAAAGAAATCACTGTACATGTATCTCAAATCTATTTTGTTAATGTTTCATTTCATATTAAATGGTCCATTGCTCAACAAAAAGACCCAAGCACCTTTTTTTTTCTTTTTTTTTTAAAGTATTTATAAGAGATAATGCTAAATTATACATAAACCGACAGTTATTTCCTAATCTTAACTTGTTCAAGAAATAAGGTAAGTAGGTCGCATTTGCCATGTGTGTCCCAAAAATATTCAAATCCTGAGCTCGAAGCTATTCCAATGTCAGCAATACTAAGCAGGGGAGCATAGAATATTTTGCTACCAACTACAGACTCAAGACTCAAGATATTTTATTTCTTTCTGAAAAGTTATGTTACAGTAAAGGGAGGACATCTCTAAGACAAGTACTTATCGCTGGCGAGATGCCCCCCACAACAATATTTCACCCCGGGGAGGGTACTTCGCGGACTTTAGCATAGGGATGCGCCACGGCGATTTTGAGAACCAAAACCATTTTAATCCGAAACCAACGCCAAAACTACAAACCATTTTAATCTTTCAATAAGAATAACCAAAACCAATTTAATCTTTATGATTTTATACCATTTTAATTGTCTTTTCAAGTTGATTCTAACGGTACGAAACATGTTGGGGGAGCAAAAAGGGCAACCAAATTAATCTTAATTCATAAAAAACCAAGACCATTTTATTCCTAGAAGGCCAAAAAACCTAAACCATCCAGCGGAGCCTCTATGTACACCCTTTCATAGTGAGTACCCCCACCCCCTGGTATTTCACACACTACACACCTCATCTTGAAAGACATCTCGTAGACGGACGATGTTGGGGTGGCCCTGGCACAACCTCAGCAGTTGGATCTCGCGGGTGCAGTTGAGTCTTCTGCTGACAATCTTCACAGCGTACTCTTTACCCGTTTGCTTGTGACGACATTTGCGGCAAATACTGAATGTCCCATCTCCGAGGATCTCGTCCCGAATGTTGATGGTGTAGTTTTGGAAAAATGGCGAGTTCTGTAAGCAAAGATGAAGAAGTTAGCTTTTCAAAATGTAGGTCAAAACTACTGCCACAAAAAAAAAAGTACTTTAAATGAGGCGAAGCAGTTTCTTCGAATCACAAAATTTCTAGGAAGTCCAAATAATTTGCTCAAGATTGTTAACGAGAGTCCGAATGATTCATAAATGACAATGCTCATACAGCTGGACAAAGTAGGGAACTGACAAAGTCATTGCCTAGAACTTTGTTATATCTTATTGGAAATTTTAGAAATTCGGAAATTTTAGAAAATAGGAGATGTCCCTACTAGGAACAACAGATCTATTCATAACTTAAATTGCAGATTTAGAAAATAGCTTAAATTTCACATTTCTTCTCAAACTCTGAACCATACTTTTATTCACAAAACTAACACAGAATCAAAGTCATCCACTTGACCTACCTTGAACTGAGAGGCCATGCACACTTGCACATCTTCAGGCCGGTGCTCAAGGGAAGGCTTCAAGAAGTCCATCATGATTTCGTTTTCACTGAACAATATTGATGGTGCAATGTAGGAGTATCCCTGTGAACAAAATAGCAAAATTTAGACGTCTAACATGAGTAATTATTTACCTTCACTTAAAAACATCTAATACTGTTTGAAAACAACCTTTACACAAACAAGTTGCAATACCTTCATAATAAAAATAACACACAAAAACAAAACATGGCTTATCAGACAACTGATTAAGATAACTCAGATAAGCACTACATGACAAATTGACAATAAATTCCAGATTTTCATTTTCGAGATTTTCATTTCTTCGAAACTCTTTAGGAGGAACACGGAATGCACTGATAAGGGGAAATGCCCAGGCACACAATAGTTTGCGAAAGTAGTTATCTCTTAATGTGTTTATACACTGATGTTTCAATCATTTTTAAAATTGTTGTTTTTGTTGCAGAATGATTCATCCTATCTCTCGTACAATTCATAACACAAACAAATCATGTTTTTTAGTTTTTGTCAATTGACATAATGACCTTCTATAAGAAACACCCTTTTGCTGAAGTTATAAATTCCACACTTACTTTGAAAATTTTCTCCCCGTGTAGAGGAACAACTGCAGGTGAATCGGCGGCAGCCATACTCGTAAATTCTTCACTGAAGTTACTTGTGTCTAGTTCATTGTGGATCTGAGGTTTGAAGGGGGCGGGGGTCTTCTTGGCAGCTAGTCGACCCCAATTGATCTTCTGTAACAAAGGAAATAAAACACTAAATGAGGATATCCTACGAAAAGGAAACAACTCTTCACAGTACTGTATAACAAAGAATATTTTACTAGAGGTAATTCAGCCATCATAACTATCATCAATTAATCAATCCCTATCGGCACAACAATACATTGAATATATATAACACTAACAGCCTCATAGTTTTACACATTAACACTAGGGGGCAATACCGTCTTGACAAACAGTCTGATGGTCTGATCAGGAGTTTTTCCCGACGCAGTCACCGCATTGACATTAAATTAATGTACTGGATGACCCCTAACTCAAGTGCTCACAATCTAAACACATGACAAGTTGGCAAGAAATCGACTATAGACTACGTAGCAGCAAATCGTGTGCATTGTCGCTCATTTACATTTATTAGCAAACATAAGAGCACGGAAAAGTGAACATGTTGAGGTTAATAAAGATTAATTTATCCTTAATTGTTCCAAATGAATCATCTCATGTAAAATTTGTCAATCCACAATTTGTTATTAAGGATGACAGACTTCTAACTTGTGACTGATTACATAATAAAATCTTTTAACTATTTCCACAACAAAACAACATTTGAGAATTTCGTAGGGTTGGTAAAGTCAACTTAGCTCTCAAATAACTCTTATTCTTATGAGTTCGAGAGCCACCAACTATTACTGTTTCAATTTGAACATTGCTTTTTGTGAAGAAAAAAAGACCATGTCATTCAGAAAAAAAAAACTTACACTGAAGAAGGGATGCTTCTTGACGTCCATGCCGCCTTTCGCTCCGAGTCTCTTCTTCGGGTCTTTCGTTAAAAGTCTCAAGATGAAGTCTCGCACTTCCGGAGTGAAGCTTTTTGGCATTGGAGGGTTTTCTTTCAATATTCTCCTGTAATGAAAATAAGTTAATATACAAAATTAGGCAATATGATTAAGATTGGCAAGCTTGCTAAACAGTTAAATTATTTTGAAGAGTTAAGTCGCTGAAGAACAAATACTTGAATAAACAAATGTGTACTAAGTCAAAGAATGGAAAATCTTGCAGCAAGCTTCGAAAATATTTACTACGAATACAATTCTCACATAGCAATTTGGATGAAAGTTTATTATTACAGTCAAACTTGCTAACAACAAACCAATCTAAATGGGTTAAGCTTTGCAACATTTCTCAAAACGTTCGAAATTAAACACTGTTATTAAGTGCGATGTTTAATATAATAGAATGTCAAGCACTAAATGACCTCAAGTCAAGAATCAAGCTACTCTACAACATTGAAGAGAATCTAAAATAAATCTAATAGAACTTGAAAATTAATTTCTGGCCACATATGGTTTCAAAAGTGAAAACAGGATATTTATCTCAGTGCGTCAGAACGTTCATATTTTCAGTTGAGGAAATTAAATTGGACTGGAGTTCCGCAAAGGTCGACACATTTGTCTGCATCTTGACAGACGCAAATAATGGGATTGAATTATGATTGTTTCACATTATTTGAGTTAATGTTACAGAAGTCGAACTGATGTTAAGTTCAGGTTAACTTTTTCAAAGTCAAATAAAGGTGATAAAATTCAAAATAGCAATTGTGAAATCTTTCCTTATACTGACATTTCTGACAGGGAGATGGAGATTAAGAATAACCTGCACTTAAACTGAGAATAATTTCAACTTATTTTGATTCATGATATATATATATAGTCCTGATATTTGACTGACTGGGAGACCGAAAATATCACTTGACTTCACCTTACACTTTTTACTACAATCTCAGAGATTAATTGAACAACTTTGCCAACATTTAGTTTAAAATAAACTCTGAGATTCAAATAAATCATGTCTAATTGTTTAAATGATTTTCCTTACCTAGATATTTCTGATTGTGAGTTCTTTTCCCCATCGACTGTGAAGGGAGAGGCGCCCGTTAATAATTCGTAAGTCAGGACGCCCAGTGACCACCAGTCGACAGCCTGTAAATAAACAGAAAAATACTGATAAACTACATAATTTCAGTGCACATACATCTTACAGAAATGGTTTAAAATCATCTGAGAATTTGTATTGTATTACATTACAAGTAAACTGTTTGTATTCTTGACTTTTAAAAAATAAATGCATGAACACTTAATTATCATTTAATGCAAAGCCAAATTAATAGCAATAGCTGCTGCAATATATATTCATTTTTGACCAAATTTTTTAATAAAAATTTACCAATCACACATGCACTACTTTTCTATTAACTTTATTGGTCAGATGACCACGTCCACGTAATTAAACTATGGTTGTGACAGATATTAAATCATTTAATTAATAACTAAAATCATTTTCCATTTTGTGTATTACCATTGAGTGACATTTAAACATTTATAATCATTAAATGATGAGGGATGGATGATTGGGGTTTTACGTCCTGTATTTATGCACTTGGATGACCAATTAGGCAATGAGGAAAATGATAAGGGAATAACACTTACAAAATCGTGACCACTTTTATCCCCCTGGACGACTTCGGGCGCCATGTATTCTATTGTTCCACAAAAGGAGTAGGCTCGGTGATTCTGCAAGACAAATTAAGGACTATTAGATTCATCACGAAACCAAAACATATAAAAAACAATCTATCACAATTAGTTGGTCATTGATAATTAGCTAGGATGATAATTAATGATAATTTGTTATTGATGAAAATGCATTGGTTATTATCACTATTACGCCTAATTTATGGTCATAATACAGTTAATGGCGTGTGGAGATCTGCAAATTAATCTTTACCGTGTTCTGTGTTTCAAGTAAACAAGTAAAGTGGACAATGAGAAAATTTTAATTAATCTAGAGAAACAAAATCAGTCTCAAGTTTGGTTTATTTGTGATGTTTAACATGTTAAACTTATTTCCTCAAAAATAAACCTCAAACATTTCCTCAAAACACATTTTGAAGGATGCAGTAATCAGGCCATTGTTGCCAAGCCATAAAATAATGGCACGGATTCATTAATTCTATTAGCTATAAAGTAACACAATACTAAACAAATGATTTGACAAATTAAAAATCAAAGTTCGACATGCATTGAAGATGACGAAAAAGAACTCATTAACAAATAAAGAGCAATTGAAACCTGAACATATATAGACAAGATCAGAACCTATTACTTTCAACAACAAATCAGTTCATAATCATAAGACAAGATTTTTTTAATAAATAGCCAGATTCTATTCTTTTAGTGTGACTGAAACATGTAGCAGGGAAATTTATATGAATCATGTAAATATATTATTATTTGATCCGTATAAGTGTATGACATTGTACACAATTACAAATCAAGATAAGTTTGCTAATAAAAATGCACCCAGCCAACTCTCCACTGCACTCAAGGGAGTCGTGCAGATGTGAGCTGCACAATGATTGACAGCTGACATCTATATCTATTATTTCTTTAGTTATTTTCTTTACGCTTGGGGACTGAGCTGTGGGTGTACTCGATGCTGAGTCGGACTGCGGGAGGCATTCACAGAAATTGGGCTAATGCTACAAGTGGGTTGAAGAAATTATTTCTATTTATCAGGAATATGCAGAAACAAACGCAGATTTGCACTGATCTTGCTGAAAGACAATATTAGCAGCTTTAACAGAAAGATCACTGAAGATAGGACTCAGAAATCATGACTTTTTTTAAGGACCCAAAAATCAAGACTCTTTTTAAAAGTACAAGTTGTTGGTGGGAGATATATATGTATCAGTAATGTTGTTTAAGTTAAAAGTTATATTAATAATTTGACAAGTGATAGATTATTTAATAATGAAGCCTCATAAATGTGCCTTAGTTGAACCCCAATATCAAATTTAACATGTTTAAGTTAATTTTGGAATGCGATGGAAAATAAGACCTGTACTTTTTAATCAAATCTTCTGAAGAAGTTGAGAGAAATAGATGAGAAAGTCATAATCTTTTGGGTCACAAAAGTGAATGATCGCAAAACAATTATTTGGGAAATTGCTCCGTTATGTGGTCTTGATAGACAAGAATAGATACCATCCTGTCGGGTCTAAATATAGCACAATTCTCGGTTGGATCTTCCCACAGAACAACTAGAGAGAGGTATTGAAAAAAGTTGCAATAACAAAAGAAATGAGATCTACAATTTGGGATCACATTAGGGATTAGGACTATTATCAGATTCAATAGAAGTCTCTTTTGGGACATTTTCAGAGCAAAGTCTTTATTTCAACAGTTATAGATAATTTTCCGAATTATGTTCATGTCGCAGAATGGTGTTTTTGATAAAGATGAAAATAAAACTCCTGAGTTTATTGACTAAACTTATAATAGCGCACTTGCATGGACCTGCCAACCAATATAACGCACATAAACTGATTAAAAAATCTATTACATAACATCATGAATATTGTCAATACTTGTTCTTGTTGTTTAGTTGACTACTTTCCAAATTTTAAAAACAAAAATCCTCTAGCCTTGGGAATACTCCCATGTCAATGTCATGATTTGTTTTTCAGTTTCTTTTTCAGTCAATATTTGAAAATAGAAAATGCTTATAATTAGGTTGTTGCTTACTCAAGCATGAATATAGTCAATGTAATCATATCAGAGAACGCTGAATGTCATGAGAAAGAAACGCCATTTTTGATACAGATGTACACAAAACATAGGTGTACACAAATCATTGCTAGCCTAGTATTAGTAGATTGACCAAGTTCTTATATGAATTGAGTAATTTAGTCTTCATTCCTCCATCTTTCTTCTCACAACATTGCTCGACATTTAACTGTTCTCCATAAAAGCAAGCAGTTATATACTTGACTCTAAATCTCCTGTTTCACCTAAAGGCATTTTAAGAGTACATTGCTAGTAAGTCGACCACCCTCATCATGCTCATGCTATAGTTCTCTTCAGTCATTCCGGTGCACAGCAATGCCAATTGTCTCATCTTTCGTGGCAGATTAAATAGACTTTAACATTGAAATCTGACATTAGAGAAATTGTCACAAATCTAATATGGATAGCATGTCTAAAATTTAAATCATACACATTCTCTGATGACGCTGCAATTACTCAAGAGAGAATATAGTTTAGAAAAGGAAAAGCAACAGAATTGTGATTGTGAGTTCGTCCCTGTCACATCGGTGCACCTGGGCCAAATCTGAACGCTGAAGGCAAAACTGCTGAAGCAGCTTGGGGCTACTTGACTTTGGCTGAAAGCTGCATCTGCCACCGATCTGGCTGCTGAGACTGCATCTGTGTTTACTGCATCCTTTATTTATTTCCTTGCTATTGTTCTATCAATTCTCACTGAATTATTCCACAAGTAACTGTTGTTTGTTATCTAAATTTGCAATCAGTAAGAGCAACAGTTGCATGTTGCTTGCTCATGCAGTATGTTCCATAAAAGCCATATAGTGGTTGACTGTTTGTCACACAGCCGCAAGAGCAACAGTTTTCTAGTAAAAGTGAACTTACTAAACCGACGTCAGCAGGTCAGGTTGTTTACAAATCGACTAGTTACAACAACTGCATTTGTCGCTAAGCAAATAACTTACAACAGTTGAAACATTGCTTTTCCTAACACGTTTCAAACAGCAAAAGGCAAAAAATACTGTTGTCTGTTGCATAACCCCTAATTGCAACTGTTGTATGTTGCAAAACCCAAAATAGCAACTGTTGTCTGTTGCATAGTCAGTAATAGCAACTGTTGTCTGTTGCATAACCCCTAATTGCAAATGTTGTATGTTGCAAAACTCCAAATAGCAACTGTTGTCTGTTCCATAACCCCAAATAGCAACTGTTGTCTGTTGCATAGTCAGTTGTCTGTTGCATAATCAATCATACCAACTGTTGTTTATCGCATATCGAGTATGAGCAACTGTTGTCTGTCGTGAAAGCACCATTAGCAAGTGTGACATTGCATTGCTGCAGATTAACCAATAATAGCAACATTGCTACATACTGCATGCGTTGCATAACCAGTGATAGTAATTGTTATACATGTTGCAGAACCAGTAATAGCCCAGCAACAGCATAATTCACTTCAATAGAGCAACTGGTGAGAGTGTTCTGACCTCAACAGCATGCATGTTATTGAAGCAGTGCATTGAGGCAGTCTATTGATTTATCTAACTGGAGCTGAACCAGCTGAAGGACTTGTGGATTAAGCTGCCGCTAACTTGCCGTTGTTTGTCTGTTTTGCCAAGAAAAATTACAAGTTATTGCTTATTATGTTATTGCAACTTGATTCGTAGCCTTATTGAGCAGGCAACGACCTCCATCGCAGTTTATTTTTAGAAATATTTCGTTAAATTACGTGATTTAATAAGAAAAAGCAGGAAATTCTGTTTACTCTTCAGTTCGGAAATTTTGTTTACAATCTGATCTCCCAAAGCGTATTGCGTCATTGTCCAGCGCAACTGTTCAACCATTGTCTGAATTTCTGTGAACTAGGAGCTTGGCTGAGAAAAATGCTCAGAAATCTACACTGCTTAACTAACAAAATGTTATTCAACAAAATCCAAAATTGTTTTTCAACAAAAATCTCAAATTGCAAATATGAATCAAGACTCGTATGTTGCAAAAAAATGCAATCTTTTAAAGAAAATTTTAATACATTTATGCTTTGTCTTTTCATCGCTTCATTTCTCATCTTGTGTGTATCATGTTACTATGTTGGTCAAAAGGGTCATAGGGTTTATATGTAGCCTTGGATACAAAAATTTTTAATCAGTTTTATTTCATCTTATTCTATATCATTCCATATCAATCTTATTCTTTTTCGACAATCTGTAGGTTTTTAATTGATTCTTTCCACATATAATCAAGATATTGAATACATAAATACTTTTCCTGCAGCCTGAAGTCATAATAAACAAGCCAAGACAATAGCTAAAATCATTTAGAGTTATTAAGACACTAATACCACATCTACATGTACAAAACGTCACACACTACATACATATTCAGACAACAATAGAAAAGGCATCCATAAAATACAATTACAATAGACCATAGAGATTTTATATCTCCGTGAATAGACATACCTTTTCATGAGGTAGAAATTCTTTGCTGAGACCGAAGTCAGTGAGAACAATATGGCCTTCTGCGTCAAGGAGAATATTTTCTAGTTTGATGTCTCTGTAGATGATTCCAAGCTGAAAATAAAGAAAGTCAAATCTATAATCTTGAAATAAAGAGGTAGCATATTATCAAGGACAAATAGTTCACATTACATTACCAGACTACAATTCCTGTGGAATATGTCATTTATATCTATTTATAACTACTATAAAAAGATATATATAAAATTTCATAATATATATCATCACAAATTTCTATTTTTTACGACAGACATAAAAAGCTCATCATGAAACCAGTTTTACCAATTATTAATTCAAATGTTTTTGACAAATTGTCCCAATAAATCTGTGGCACTATTCATCAAAGGAAAACGGGAATTTCCAAAATTAAATTATCATTGAAAGGTGGATGATTGGGGCTCTACATCATTTGTTTATGCACTCTGGTAGGCAAATGAAGACAGGAGTATGGAAAGCAGGTAAACTCACTACTGAAACTGTGTTAAACAGCCATTGTTTAGACCTAAATCCAGCACATCAAAGCTCAACATTTAATACACTACAAACGAAGATCCCAATTCTTTGAAATCCAGTATCAAACAGATCGAGATTTCCTTGAAAGTCCAATATGTCAAAGTTAAAAGTAAGTCACCCAGCCAGGGCCAGCCTTAACACACCTGCCTCACCTTTGTGATATGTAAGTGTAGCACACGTGACTAAAATAATGAACATACTATTTTGGTATCACTATTACAATTAGCAGGCCAAACTACAAGAAGCAACTATTCTCAATTCACAGCTGAAACATGACATTTAACGCAGCATATCGTATGGATGCAGAAATGCTTTTAAAACAACAAAGTAATACTCATTTCAATTACCTTTTTTTTATAAGACAAGCAATATACATTGTATATTCATTATTCAACCATCAATACATGTAGATTATGATCTATTTACGGAGCACACTGTACGAATACTATATGACCAAATAAGAACTTAAGATAGTAGGATAATATCTATAAAAGACATCACATCGCATTGTCTTAAATATGAGGTTTATGTCAAGAAAGCATATATGATTGGCTTATTTTGTGTTTAACAAATGTCTGCAAGTCACCAGTTAAGCCGCTAATACTCCTCAACATCCAGGTTTCTTAGCATTATTTCACTGCGTACAGTCGACGTAAGCTCATCACATCAATCCAATCTCTTTTCGTGGAATCATATAAGACGACACATTTCTACTGCGCACAATTTTCCTACAGCATTACAAAACCACAATTATCGGGTTTGCTTTGTTTCATTAAATAACCAATTAAGCGCAATTAATTATACGTTAATTAATACTGGATATAGCACGGAATATAAAAACACCTATTCAAAATCTCAATTGGAGTATTAATTTGTGTTCTACGCCTCTGCAGCACCTTAATGGGCTATATCGACAATTAAAGTATTAAATCTCCATATTCTATATTAAGATACCTACAAAAATAGCGCTTAATTGGCACCTCAAAAATTATTCATCACCTTGTAACAGATTAGTTAAAATCAAATGCACATTGTAAAATGATACTCGATATCTGTTATTTGCACAAATTTGTTTCTTATAAAACCCAAGGACAATGTTAAGAGCTGTTAAGGTAATATTCAGTAATATTTGACAAATATGAACTATTTACCTAATTATTCAGAAGGTACAGAAAAATATAGCCAATGGCATTCGGTTTTTATCAGGCTAAAATAACATGCTGCAAAATGCTTCAATTGTTATAATTTAATATTATCAAATATTTCTCAATGAATAATAGTTTTTCATTGGCAAATTTAGTTTTAAGCTATGTGTTCCATAACAACTGCAGATCTGCCCCTGGAATGGTTTCCCTAACTAATAAAATACAGATATGGTATGAAAAAAGCTGCATCTTTTCGACAACATGGCCATGAATACTGACATCAATAGAGAATATGAACGACATAATATGAACTGCACAATATCATGCATATGAAGTGCAAGTGCAGCTGGACTGGCTTGTGTAACTGGTTGTGTATCTGGATGTGTGTGCTGAACATAGTCAATACAAGCCGACATGGGCCTTGCTACCTTGGTAGCACTTCACCACAAGGTTTTGCTACAAGGTTGTGAAACAAGGTTGTGAAACAAGGCTGTTGGAGCCATTCTACCTTGATCATGTTGATGTGAATTCACCAAACACATAAGAGTGGAACTGCACAACAACTCACTCCATGCAGTTGATGGATGGATGATTGGGCTTTACGTCCTGTATTTATGCACTTGGTAGGCTAATTAGGACAGGAGGAGAACATGGCAATGAGGCAAAGGATGATTGAAACAGCCGTCCAACATAGGCCCAGGTGACCCGGCAAGACCTGGATTCGAACCCTGGTCCCAGCGATTGGCAGCCCAGCACGCTACCACTAGACCAAGTTCTGACCAACCCTCCCCCCCCCACTCAATGCAGTAGTTACTCGATTAGAAGCAATACTTGAATTTGTAAGACGATTGGAGAAAAGGCTTTACGTCCTCTATTTTTGCACTGATGGTAATGAGACAAGGAGCACCTTTGGCGCAGGATGAAGCATCCATCCAAGTTGATCTAACATGGGTTGCCGAGACCAGGAATCGAACCATGGTCCGACAAGTTACCAACCAAGTGTGCTGCCACTGAGCTAGGCCGCACTCGTACTTGCAACAAAATATTTGGAAGAATATGTTCGAACAATAGTACCAAATGACAGAAGGATGAAGAACGTTTTACATTCAAAATTTCTCCAGAATTCTTCGCATTTGTTTTGAATATCGCAAAGAAATTATTCCTCTTAGGAATAATTAAGTTATTTTTCTTTCAAGCTAAAAGCATCAGAATAACAAGTCAACAACACATTCACCTTCGAGATTACACAATAAACTTGACATTGCTGCTGCCGCAAGGCATTGAAGGCAACATTACAAGGCAATGGATCACCGCCCAATAAAAAGGCCACTCTGCGATTAAGGTATCACAACAGAATGTCAATGACATGGGCACAACAGTTATCCGGGCGGGGCAAGAGGCATCGTAATCATATATCTGGGACATATATCTATTCCTGAGAGATGATCCATTACAGATATGGCAACCGATCCTGCTGATGATGTCTAAAGGGATGAATGTTCATAATGGTCATACCAGACACATGACTGACAATGTGACAGTGTGAAATACTTATACATATACATGCTTAGATGCAGCATAAATGTATATTGATGGATGGATGGATGGATGTTTGTGGCTTTATGTCCTGTGTTTATGCAACTTGGTAGGCTAATTGGGACAGGAGGAGGACACGGCAATGAGGCGAAGGATGATTGAAACAGCCATCCAACATAGGCCCAGGTGACCCAGCAAGAGCTGGATTCGAACCCTGGACCCAGCAATTGGCAGTCCAGTACGCTATCACTAGACCAACCCGCCTCCCATAAATGTATATTGAAAATTTATTTTATCAAAGCAAGAATAACCCTTCTGAAGGGTACACCTTCATCAAGCGAGACAATTATCGTTCAAAACAAGAAACTGAAAGTACTATTTCCCTGGTATTCATCCCATTGCACTTATTTGACTTTAATTCATTCTCCTGAATCAAATGTACAGGTCCGGTATCAATTACACACATATAGCTTTTTGAAAACTCTGATGCAGTCACCAACACAGAAATCAATGAACTGACATGTTCTTCTGAATTCGACTGCAATAAAAATGAGATCAGAGAACTTTTCAAAGAATTTCAACATTGTTGCACTCAAACTTAAAAATATTTCATTTAGCAAAGTTAAGGTCACAGAAGAGAATTATTTAGATGACAAAGATTCTCAAGTTTTGTCAACACAAGAGCAAGAATGAAATTCTTTTACAAGGAAGTCATAATGTCAAGTCTTGGAAATGAGGCTCCCCAAGAAATGCATCCAATGACAATCTTCAGATTCTTCTTATGTGGGAAGTATAAACTGACTGAATTTAAAGGTCAGCAGTATAGATATTTGTAATATTTCCAAAAAGTGACCAAAAGCTCTCCAAAAAGCCTAAAAAAAAACAAGATGCTGCAGAGAAAAGTGTGATGTGTTTTCTTTGCATTCTTTGTGCATAAGGCTCACATACTGAAGTTAACTGTACAATTAAAAGTAAAAGCAGGAAACACCCGAATCAATATTTCCCTTTAAAAGATCCATCAAACAACCCAAAGGAGAACCTTATTTGAATTCTGAATATCTCCTTCTGTGGGAATTAAGGCAATGCATTCAGCGAAGACATCCAATGCCAGCGTAGCACACAATCTGGGAGAATATTAAAGGAAATTCAATGGCTTAAGTGATATTTTGCACTATTTACGACAAATCAATATTTGACACAGCGCACTGCGTAAACCTTGAATACAGCGCTGCACAGATATATGTTGTCTGCACTAAACGGCGAATTTGGTTGAGACAGAATTCAGATGATAACATATAATCTAGTGATTTTATGATCTGTTAATAATGACTTTGGTGACACATTGTCATAAATGAATCCAAGGAATTTAAAACACAAATAGTATGAATTAAATTGTGGCTTTATAATGTCTACTTTTGGTAACAGTTTCTCAAGAAAAGATGATATGAGTCAACAGAAGGAGGATGTTTGAATTCCAGGAGGGTGAAAATTTGCTTCCTGAATCCAAAATTTGCTTCCTGAATCTCCAAGACTCATTTCTTCATCCGCCAAACCTTTCAGACAAAATTCACAAAAATCAACATTTCACTATTTTGATGTTTCTTCTATACAAAACTAATTTCATGGGTCATACGCTGTGCCAATACAATGGTTCACTTCTGCTCAAATTTGCCATCATTTGCATTGTTTAAGGTACAATGTACTCCATCAATAATTCACATATCTGCTTATAAGAATGCTGCAGGAAACAGCAGGAAGAGCAGCATAGCATGATAATAGCTGAAAGAGCATTAAGGTCAACCGAAAGAGCATCAGAACAGAGAGAGCAAAGAAATGAAACGGAGACACGAGTAAAACTGGAAGAGATATTCCCAGACAGATTAATAGAAGGGTTCAGACTCAATGAGTCCGCGGCAAACTAATATATTAGCAATTCTCTTTGTGTGTACCTTCTAGTCGCACAATGAGTTAATGAGCAAATGCAAGAAAATAAAGAGCAAATAAAAGAGCAACATAAACAGCACAAATTGAGATGTATGAGAGAAGAAGGTAGGTGCCACTAGACGCAGAAATCTAATATAAGTGATCAAATAAAGCTCTTCAAATATGATATAGTTCTCATGAAGTTCATACAATAGGAAGCAATGGGTTATGGCAGATCTACATTAAATATATTCTCAAAGAAGAGCAACAAGAGTACATTTATCTACATAATTCATTGTCAAAGAAGAGCAACAGTTGGTAGTACATCATTGAACGATTATCAATTATATCCAAGGGCCTCATGATTCATGAACATTAAGCTGTGAACACTAAGCCATGGAGACTAAGCCATGCTAGCAGCCAATAGATAATGCTGTAGTGATGGCAGTGACTGCATTTCTCAATGAAGTTGGCAACAGAGAGAATGACCTTGTTCGCATTAGAATCAATATGGAGCAGGAATAAGCACCATTACAAGGATCCCCTACCACCCTTGATTTATTCGATCGGGGAATATCTCCGCTCCGACATCCTCAATATCAATACTGCTCCAGTTCACATCTTGTTACTGCGGTATTTACGGTATTGGAGAATGGGAGAAGTAGATAAGATATATATACCTAAATTCAATATATATGTAGTTTTATTACATATGAGAAAAAGAGGAAAGTTACATTTGCTCAACATGACACAGAACGGTGGAAAGAATCCTTCCAATTTCAGAATGACGTATTTGTCTTTTTGCATCATGCATAGTTACTATTAGTTAGTTGCACACTCTTTTCATTGCATTTGAGTAAAACAGATGGATAGACGGACGGATGATTGGGACTTTGCGTCCTGTACTTGTGCACATGGTAGGCTGATTAGGACAGGAGGAGGACACGGCAATGAGATGAAGCATAATTGAAACTGCCGTCCAACATTTTCAGTATATTAAGTAACCATATGGTTGTAAGGTTAAAGAGGTTTTACATTAAATGCAGAACCTGGAGGATGGATGGATGATTGGGGCTTTATAGCCTGTATTTATGCACTTGGTAGGCTAATTAGGACAGGAGGAGGACACGGAAATGAGGTGAAGGATGATTTAAACAGCCGTCCAACATGCAGAACCTGATACAGTGCTCTGTATTCGTGCACTGATGAGGCTTCATAGGCAGGCAGGGACTACAGTAATGAGGCAACAGTGTAATCAAGGCACAGGATGAAACATCTGACTGACATGGGTTGAGCAGGATGGAAATCCAACCCTGGTCCCAGAGGTCAGCAACCTAGTGTGCCAGACCCCAGGCCCTCTTCATGGTCTCACAACATGTGGTTCTCTGCACAGAATATAAAACCGGATTTCTCTGCAGTCTTCAGACTCTTCAGTACATTTCTTCAGCGTAATATGTGTATGTATATCTACCTGGATTAAATATATTCTTAGCAAGAGCATTAGGGATGCAGCTGGCTTGCCGTTGAGCCAAAATATTACAGCTCATCTGCAAGATCTGCAAGTCAGTCTCTGATTGGATGACAAAGAGATCCCATAATTCCATTAGAGTAGAATTGTCTTCCTTCCTCGTCTCACTTCCGGTTTTGCAAAAAACAGATCAATGAAGAGATGGATCATAAGAGGGTGAGTGCTAAGGCTTTACGTCCTGTATTTTTGAGATGACTATTTTACATAATTAGACAGGCAGGGATCACATGTACAGCAATGAGGCAAGGCGCACTTGGCACAGGATGAACCATCCACCCTTCATCACGGGTTGCTTGGGTCAAGATTCGAACTCTGGTCACAGCCGTTATAGCCGCCCAATGCGTTACCACTCAGCTAGGCCCTCAAGCCCTCGGCCCACAACATGATGAAGTTAGCATTTAATATTACACGAAGACCAGCTTGTAAGATAGCGTAGTCCAGCGATAACTAACTCCTGGGAGACCTTTTGCAGACACATCTTTATCTTGAGGGGCAATATCCAAAGTGTAGCTGTATTGCATTATTCAAGGATTAAGAACAAGGTCTCCATGGCGTAAGACCCTGGAAGGCGCTCTATGAAGTTTATTACACATTTGAGCTGCCAAAGAAATAGCAACTTTCAACACACTACAGCGCAGTAACAAATATTTCGCAGACAGTCTTTTCAAATTAAACTTTCATGAACTTGAAAAAGAGAGTGGGTGTGCAACTTTCTTGGCATTGCCATTATAAGAATACAGTCGTGAAGGACATCAACCCAGCAAAGTGCACTGCCACAATATCAACTTTCTGTTCTGAACTACATGATGGAATATTAACTTTTTTTACAACAATGTACAAATCTAAAATAAAGTGTCTGAACGTGATGAACTATATGATCATACAAAATTTATTCTCCGAGTCATTCATATAGATACTACGATAGATAGATAGATAGACAGATAGATAGACAGATAGACAGATAGACAGATAGATGTATAGATAGATAGATAGATAGATAGATAGATAGCACATGACTAGAAACACAAGACTCACTTTTCATTTTTCAATTGCTAATCCATAGCATCACAGTCTGGGATAAAATAAGGCAACAGATTAATTTCTTTGCAAAATGTGCATCAATATTGCTAAAAAAAGTCACAAAAATGTCCAACAGGAAACACTGAGAAAGAGTGAAGCCCCAGTGATGCCCCTTGTGGACCACCTGGAGTGGAGCAACTGGTGGAGATCAGGTTCAGTCACTCACAGAAATACTCTTAGTAACTGAGCAGGTGAGCCAGTAAGGACTAATTGATCCAGAAATATCTCAACTAAACAGTTATATGGCATAGTATACGCAGAACCTATCACGATCACACTGTGATGCCAAAGGTAAACATGTTTTGTACCACTCTCTCCCAATTTATAAGAAGCTCCCAATAAATAAGGACTATCAGAGACAGGTAGATAGATAAAACCTCACAGATGGATCTTGGATGGAATAGAGACATGGACTGACTGACTGATTGACTGAATAACTAGTTGACTGACTGACTGACTGACTGACTGACTCATTCATTCACTCATTGATTTATTGATTGATTGATTTATTCATTGTTTCTATCTATCTATCTATCTATCTATCTATCTATCTATCTATCTATCTATCTATCTATCTATCTATCCATTTTGGTTTATCTATGTGACATATCTGTCTATCTATCTTAATTGCTATCTGCCACCAACAGGAGTCAATACAAATAACTATTTAACTATAACAGATCATTCACCTACATATATACAGTTCATAATACAGTTCTGACAACCATCAATATCAATTACTGCATTCATCATTTATCTTTATCTCAAGTAGATCAATTATGCTTAGGCCATATCTACTTAGTAACACATATCAGATGGAAATAGCATGGCAAAAGCAGATATTTCTAATTCTAAGCAGACCTTCAGTAATTCTTCACTTATGACAGTCACAAGTTATCTCCAAGGTCACAATCATTATGCCTAGAGCAACAATCTGCAACACCTTGTAGATGAGTTGGCATCATTGCATTATATTCATATAGGCTACATCATTATATTAATCTATTTATCTTTATATTTATTAACAATATCTTTTTATGTAATTTACACTAAAACCAACAACTTTGTTCACCAAAACCACTGTCACAATGTTACACATAAACCTTTTCTCTTTTCTGGAATCTTCAAACTTTAGCAGAACCACATTTTTTGGCTTTAATTTTTTTTTTTAACTTTTTAAATAGATAATTGTTATTATTGGAAAATTTGTCCTAAGAAATCTTTCAGGCCTTTTCTTTCCCAAAAAATATCATAAGACACGCATATAATGTCTCTAAAGTACATTAAAGATAGGAGATTTTAATAATGATATTATACAGACAGCAACGCCCCATTTTTAAAAGTCTCGGTTCACATGTAGTGGCAGTGGCCTATAGGTCACACCCTCACAGGTCACACCCTCCCAGTTCACACTAAGTTCAGCAATCCCCACTAGCTCCTACTGCAGAGCTCCATTGGCAACATTGGCCATCCAGGGTCATGCAGAAGTTGAATGACCTTGGCTGTGGTCACATGAGTTCCCGTGGCATTGATGGCAATGGTCTTCGCCAATTCACATAACCCTATGGTATAACTCACTATGTAAGTGGGTCGATGTAAGCTGCTTAATAAGATACAATATGCCTGGATGATGCTGCGATGCTATTTGTGTATAATTATCAAGTCTGTAGACTGTGATACTTCAAAAATACAATGAGCTACTTTGGATTTGGGATGGTGCAGTCTCCAATGGAGACTCCCCGTGCAAATCTAAGACCATTAAATGAGAGACTTCCAAAATCCCTAGAAAAAATACATTAGGTTCCACTAATAGCCATTTTCTGAGACACTTTTCCTGACCAAATTTAAGGCAATATTCTAGGTGCATGACACCAACAAACTGCGAAATTCCAGATCATTGATGCCTTTATTTTTCAAAATTCCCACATATCTAAATCTGGAAAAACCAAGTCTCATTGACCCAATTTTTCTTTATTTACAGAGACGCATCAAACTAGAAACATTTTTAAACTTTCACCCTTAATATTGTTATTGTAAGACATTATGAAGTGGAACCAAGCCGTAAGACTAAAACAGCTCATACACTAGTTGAATGACCTTGGTCATCACATGACCAGTCATGTGACCAGAGGGACCGCCCATCACAGATATTCTCTCCGAAGCCCACAGGAGGGCGTTAGTAGTTTACGACACCCCATCAGCGCCCCCTGTCCTTGAACCTGACACAATCTAGATGAGTATTGATATCTCAAGGTCTCCAAATACATCCACTCCAGCAGAAAGAGGAAAAAGAAAAATTAAAAAGGAAAGGCTCTCCGAGGACTAAGCCAAGGACAAATGCAGCCCAATACAGCCCAGTATCGAGAAATAGTTGGCAAACAGAGCTGCCCACTTGTAGGCCTACTATAGATGACAAGTCAGAACAATATTGTGTCAGATCAGGTAAAAAATTTTACTGCGACGATATCTAATGATCACCAAGTAGTTTTCAAATTATGAAATTAACAAAGACTCTTCATTATCTTACAAGAGAAAACTTTGAAAACCTCTTTTTTAATATTTAAGCAAGATTTCAATAAGCAAAGCACCATAATAGCAAACAGCCCTCAAAATTCCATGTTAATGCCTCGCGGTGTCAGAGTAAGACCTCAATTTCGAACTGCATGCAAAGGTGACAAACTTGGTTTTGAACGCGGAGAATTTTATCAATCAACCCAAAAGTTATAGAAAGGCTGTAAATGAGACTGCTGCCAACTAAGCTGTGCTAATTCCTGACCCACTCAAGAAATTGAGACCCAGATGACTTATCAACTTCCTTATGTCACAAATTGTTACGAGACAAAATGACTCTATTTCAACTTGAGAGCGAAGAATACTGATGCATATTACAACACTGCCTTGGACACAACTCATGCACTGTAATGCCCTAGCATATGGAATGCTTGAAGAGGCACAATTAATTTATTTGAATCATACTTCTTGAGGTTCAACTTCTGTGACACATGAATTAAAATTGTGTCATGACTTGGAATTCTTAACGTAATGATAAGGTCAACAACTCAAGATATGCTCTTGACTCTCTGTGACATTTTTTTTTTTAGCTTTCACACCTGACGCATTTGTGACATCAGTCGGAGTTGAGATGGTTTTTTCTTCTGAATATCATTAACCTACATTTAATTTAAAACATCATCAGCAAATAGAACATTCTACCAGTAAATTTCAACCTGACTTAAATGACTTCAAACTTGGACTCAAGTCCAAAATGTTAAGTCCAAAAGTTCCAATTAGTTATCATATAATTGTTTAACAGATGTGGTACCTTACTAGTTACCACCGATACACTCATAATATGACAGTAAGAAATTCTGATAACCAAATTAACCAATTGGTGTAAATTAACAGTTAAGGGCATAGTTAATGAGATAACTCCTAGAAGCAGAATCCCTTGCATATGATGCTACGAGTGGGTCTTTAGTCAAGTTTTTTAATGGCCAATACAGTTAACACATTTTAAATCCAATCTTCGACTGTTCTGGGGGGTCTTTTAATGGTCTCAAAGAGAGTTTGTTTATACATTGTCAAGGACAGAATCCCATATCATTAAGTTATTCCATGGAATATGTTGTTGAAGGAAAATGCATTGATTCCGTATTTCAAGTTCGACGAAAGCTTTCTTGGGATATAAACAAACTCACGTTTAGTTTTCACAACGTGGGTGGCAATAAAAGTATTATTTTACAATAAAATAAGCGAATAAAAGAGCAAAGATCACATTAAGAGCAAAGTTTACCTTAAATTTAACATTCTGACCTTCAACTGAAGTTTAAGTGACAGGCCAAGCTGAGCAACATGGCATTATAGAACAGTATTAGTTTCTGGGGACGGTTAAGTTTATTGTTCAAGGTTCCTGTTTCCGAATGACCTGACTATTCAGGCTTCTCATCATTTACTGGGATTTCCTTGGAAAGTCTTTCGCCTCCAAATTTCCCAAGGTTCTTTGCAGCCAATACATAACGCTTAGCATAGCTTACGGCCGAAAGCTGTTTAGAGAGAATGGCCCACAGCTCCCACAGCGCCACTCACTCACTTCATCACTCACTAAAAATCACACCGAAAAACCCTGAAAATCTCGGGATTTTTTGTGGAAGATTGGATTTATCCAATGATTTATCTAATGTTGTGAATAAGTTATGACATAAATATCATGAAATAATATTTCAAATGTTTACGGAAGGCTCAAAGAGATACATATATCAATTCCACTTCTAAAGGAAACAGATATCATCAACCTTACAAGAAACATTTCTTAGAAAATAATTAAATTCTGATGAAAAAATTAAAATGGACATTCTAAAATTTTCTGATTTTTGCTCCTGAAATCTAGTTTCAACTGCCCGAAGTTAACTGAAGTAGGGCATCATCACAGCGTGTTTAAAAAATCTATCATGGGGAAAAAAGTAAAGTTCCAGTAATCGGGTCATTCCACAACTGCACCAAATCAGCTCAATCTACATCATTCCAGAAATAAATTTCGCAAAAAAATTGGTTACTTTGTCAAGAACAATGGACATTTCATTACATTACATATCATTTAATACATGCAATGGTACAAAATGACACTGTCGTATAAAGTTATAAGTTATCACAGAGTTCATTACTTTCTTTAGTTGTGGTTAAGATAACGTATGAAACATCTAGGTTATCTAGAAGTGCGCAATTGAAGATCAATTATTAAAAGCTTAATGATATCAAGAAACAAAGTGTGATATATAAATAGATAAGTCAAAATGGGAAGTAACTATTTCACCATGTGAACTTCTATGTCATCACATGTCATGACAAATCAAGTTGCCAGCTAAAAATAGGGACATGTACAAATTTCAAAGTATTGTAACAGAGATTTATTCGCAAGGCCGAAATCTGTTGTGCAATAAAGTCATCATAGTTCATTGACAGATGAACATATGGCTATTACATGTTTCATGAATGTAAAGTTACTTTTCCTTTGTTTCCAAGAATGAAATTTAGCACAAATATTCGAACTATAAATATTCTGAGATTGAATTTGACGAGTCTCAACTGACACAATTTCGGAAAATGATTAAATCTAAAACACTATCGTTAACAGAAGCTATTTGGTAGATCTCCAAAATAAGTATAGATGTCATTGAATTTCAATTTATACTTTGGAGTTCATATATCCTTCCATATCCGATTGCTAATATCTTCTTCTTTTCTTTTGCAAATTAATTTTTCTTTGTACAAAACCTTTCCATTTCATAAGGAAATGAAAGAAAAACAAGAAAACATGCAAAGAAAACATGAAAAGAAAACATAAAAGTCATGAAGCGGGTCAAGGCTTTGAGAACAACCGCAAGGCGAACAATTCACCAAACTTAATTGGCAGGCGAATGATCCTAAATAGATAGCGGGCCCAATGTCCCTGGGTTTATTTCTCATTCAAGTCATCACAATCCAATGAATGCAGTCAATTCACTTACTTTGTGTAATGTTTCCAAGGCCAGGACAATTTCTCCAATGTAGGTGCGGACATCGTCTTCACTAAAATGTTCCCTTTGGTAAAGATGTGTGAAGAGTTCCCCTCCGTTTACATAATCTGAAAATACATACAATTCAAAATTGATTATCTAAAGGAACAGCTGGATGATTGGGACTTTTCGTCCTGCATTTAAACACCTTAGCACTCTTAATTGGTACAGGAGGAGGAAAAGGCAATTTGATGAGAAGAAGGATGATTGAACATTATGATATGTCCAACCATAGTCCAATTGACCTTGTGGCAGCCGGAGCTGGAATCGAATCCAGGACAAAGCAAAATGAACCCCAAATCACTACCAACTGGTCAAGCCCCTCCATGATCAGCTTCTCCTGAAGGTGAAATTGGTGTACAATGCAAAAAAAAAACAACATATTTTCAGTACAAAACAAAACAGGTTAAACCTTCTAAGTTTGAACAAGCCATGACACATTTGTTCTTCATTCCAAGGCGCTCCACCCTCCATATTCAAGGCTTCTTGCAAAAACTAATACAGTTAGGAATTGCCAATGCATTCTCTTGAATAGGGATAGCTACTTTCACGAGGGAATTTCAAAAACATGTCAATAAAAATTCTCGCAATTTTGAATTTCCCAACATTTATCAATTCATTACACAATATTCATTACACATTATTCTTCACATTTCTTGACAAGCCTATTCTTTGAATAAACATGATAATATTTTCACTAAATAAAACCTGACAGCATACCTTCCTCTACCTTTAAGAACTACCTTCATATATTGCATAAAATATAACTCTCTTCTCAATATTGCATAAAATATTACTCTCTTCTCAATATTACATAACATATTACTCCCGTCTCAATATAGCATAAAATATTACTAAGTTAAACATGTTAAACATCACATTACGAAAACATGAGGAAAGTGATATTGTGTTGGCAACTGGCATAAGAAACAATTAGGAGCAGCTAATGATGACAGTGTCATTACTCCAGCCCACTAAATGCCACACAGCTCAGGTGCTGGGAACACACACATATCGGAGCTAATGAGGAGATGAGCAAAAGATCTTGGCACATAATAACACTCCTAGTTGCTCTCTTATTAAGCTGCTCTATATTATAGAAGATAGATAGATGGATGATTGGGGCTTTATGTACTGTATTTATGCACTTGGTATGGGCTTATTAGGATAGGAGGAGAACATATCAATGAGACGAAGGATGATTTGATGTAGATCGAAATATCCTATCACTCGAAGTGCGCTTATGCTGTTGTTGGTCAGGTTTTATCAGACCATCCAACACATATCAGGTCCAGGTGATAAGGCCCCAGGAGTCTAGGACCCAGCAATTGGAGGCCCAAAGCACCAAATATAGAATGCAGATCTATATTTATATTTAGAAAAGAAGTCCTGAATAACCAGTAATTATAGAATGCCAGCCAAGTGCAAGTGCCAAGAATGTGATCTATATTCTGGAGTCTCCAGGGAGTTGAGAAAGGCTCTAGTTTGACCAGACTGATGATAGAAATAAGCATATGTCTGAGTGCAGTCAGAAATAGCCATACCATCCAGCATGCTAGAGCATCCAAGTGCATAGTGCATACCCCCCAAGGAGCCCTTGAGTTGAGAAAGGCTCAAGCTTGATAAGGTCTGCCAGAATCTACCAAGGGCAGCACAATGTATAAATTAGTATAGAAAATGTACACACTACACAGGCATTATCACCAAAACATAATTCAACAATGTTCAACACTCTGTTCTAGAAGTCTTCGTGAGATGCGCAACAATAATGAATGAGAATAAAGATTTCAAAATTCAAATCAGCCAAAATCATCCGTGAAAGGTGCAGAATCATACAGAAGAGTTTGTCAATTAAATTAATTAGCTAATTGAAGATATCAATGGGCAGATATTCACTTAATGAAACAATTCAAACAGGAAACCAGGAAAGCCAAGGAATTTCAAAAATCATTCCACAAAAAGATTTCCAAAAAGATTTCTAAAAGGATTTCTAAAAAGATGTTAAACAGAATTCTAAAGAGATTTCAAGAGCTCTTCTGATGACCTAATTCACAAACGTTGGCGAAAGCAGCACATTATGGTTAATGCAATTCCTAGAGGCTCAGCCAGAGCAAAGGACCCAATATATTCAACAACGCAAGCATGATAAGCAAGGCAAGCTAAACCGGAGCATTTCAGATGAATTCTGATATAATTCTGATGTAATGTCATCCTTGCTACTTTTCAATTCTATTCACATTTATTCATCTATGTTTTAATGCATATGTCCATCTATATATTTCTATAGATAGATGGAAGATTGTCTCTCAGCGTATCATTCTATCTGTCCATCTAGCTATTAAGACTAGACGTATCTAAAAACTACATATATATATCTGTCTACCAGCCAATCAAGAGTTGCTGAATCTTATGTTTCTTAAATTCTATATACTGACAACATCTCTGAATACATACTGCTTCAAAATTATCACGCAGTTTTTAAATCAGGCAATGCTATTCTTAAACAACAATTGAACAAACATCTTAGATGCGTAGTCCGTAAGCCTTCTTTCACAGATATTCTTTTTTTATTTTGGCATTGGGAATTCGCTTCAAGGGACACTGGTGTCACAGCGCAGTATGAGATCTCTTCGGAGTACGCAGAGCTCTTCGCAGGATGCTAAGGAAGCAATATTTAAGGAGTTATGGTAAGCAAAGCGCAAAGCCAGCAAGAAAGTTGTCTCCTAAGTTGGAATATAAGTTGGATATGGAAACTTAAGTCCTATTGAGTTACATAAAATACAAAGTCTATGTACAATTACATATTAATAACAGAAGCTAGCAATTTCCCGATGAGAGACATCTGAAATAGTACGTCAGCAGTTCTGGTCAGTAAGAGTATTTCAAATCACTTTTTTTTTTTTCAAGTAAAAGGCTAATGAATTACCTAAATGAGGACTCACTGGGGAGTTATTGAAAAAAATGTTAATAGATACTACAATGACTACACATTGAACAGCTAAAGTCACTGAAATCAATGGCAGTTGTGAAGTACCACAAGAATAAGATAATTCAAAGTATAAGCAAAAGTACTCAGCAAAAATACTCAAAAAAGTATTCAGCAAAAATCAGGTGATGATATGGCCATGGTCAGTTTTGCCATACATTTAAAATACATTAGGCCTGCAAACTATTACAAAAAATGTAACTTTCAATGGGAACAATAGCGTTCAAGAATCAGAAGAAGATGCCTAGTGATCCAGCAGTGAATACTACTTTGTTCTACTTTGCAACAGCAGTCTGCAGTAGACAGCTTGACACACTAACTACCATTGGCTGAGTCCACAACTGCTTTTACAGCTAATGATCATGCTGCTGCAGCTGACACAGCTACTGACACAGATACTGATGCAGTTGTTTGATGGCAGGAGTAATGCTCTGCTATGAGCAGCCACCAAATCAGCAGCATCAAACACTAAAGCATCACTTAAATGAAGCATATAGACAATAAGCATCAACTCAACACAAATATTGGCATTATCACAAATCATCAACAAGCTAAGAAATTGATGGAGCAATGAATTGTACATGCATTACAACTGCCATAACATTGTGACTATGTTCATAGATCTATTTAGTACTATAAATGAACATTTATAACTCAGCATCAGTTCCAGTGTACCCTCAACCCATTAAGATCACAAAAAAAGTTCCAATCAAATTGACACCAACAGACAATAAGTGAGATTTTTTTTTACTAGAACATTATATAGTACACTGACTACATTATACATGTATACGTACAACGTACATACTCATGGAGTCCCAGTAAGAGCAATGTTCTCAATTCTGTTTGGAATATTGAATCATTACTTTTTTATTCAATTCAACTGTCATAATTTCATGACATAATTTCACAAAAACCTTCGACATCATTGCAAAATCCATATTTTTTCTAATTTCATTGTGCAGAACTTGCTGCTAATGTATTCTCCAACATTACAGCATGTCAAATCTAACTTGGACCATTTTAAAATGGAATAATTTAAAGAGTTCTTTCATACCAAAAACAAACAAGAAGCTGGTTTCCTAGAAATTGTTAAATATGCAGCTGCAGCTCTGCTGAAGGAACAAAATCTTAATTGTCATTTGTGCAAGTTTAAATCCAGCTAATTCTAAAAAATTTACGAACCATTTATGCATAATTCCCACCAAATTCTATTTTATTGGAATGAAAAGGTGACATCTTCACTTAAATCTACTTCAATTTACTTAGCCAGGAACCTACTCTCTAATAGAATATTTTAAAGAGCCCTGGAAATTAGTATTTCTAAGGTTAGCAAGCATCAACTTTTGTTATTCCAGGTATATCTCCTCTGGCTTAAACGTACTGTCACTCTAGTTATTTTATATGTTATGTGTTACATATTGTTACTTCGGATGAAAATCTTCAATTTTGAGCCGGGTGACATTTCAAATTTGGTATTCTAAATAGGCCTACTAGAAGAACATATTTTCCACAGAACTGCCACTTCTATATATATATATATATACGCAGTTCTATTGTTTCACCAAATAAACGACAAGTTCTGAATAAGAAACCACAAAATTACTTGGTGACAATTCAGCTTCTTTTAAACAAGTTGTGAAATCACTTACAAGATGACAGTTCAACTTATCTCAATTTTAAGTACGACGTAGACTCATATACCATCTCCTCAGAGTTCAGATTCTTCTCAAAAGTAAGGCAAAACAAAAAACGCTGGATTTCCAGCTACTTTTAAAACTACGAAATCAAATTAAAGATGAAATTCACTTCCAAAACAAGTTATGATTGCCATTTAAAGCAGTGACCTTAAAAGATCATTCTCCATGCAGTGACTGCTGTCATTCTACTAGAAATGAACCACCGCTGAACTTTTCTATTTAGAAATTTGTTATAGAAACCGGGCAATAAAAACTCAACAGCTTTTGTGTTACGTAATGCGTAAGAAAAAATCAGTAATTTGCATTATAATTAAGAATCTAATTCAGTTAATTTGGAGACGAAATTTGGTTTTGACTTGTGACATCAGCAGACGAATTCTGCGTCAGGCAAATGACGTCACAAGGGATCACCTGCAGGGTAGTCCAATTTCCTAGGAACACGACTGCTCCGCTATTTCCGTCTGCTGCCTTTGAAATTGGAACATTCCACTTCCATTGTGTTCTAAAACATTTGAACAAGCCAAAGTAATTGTGAAATCATTCAAATGCAAGAAATAATTTCAGATGACAAAAGTTTTTGTTGAAATGACCATAGATTCAAATTAAACCAAGATGAAAGACAATATAATGCATATTGAAAATGGTATTTTCCAAATTAAGAGTGGAAAATATGAGAGTGATTTTATGCAGATTTCAAAGACCAAGAAAATTTCAATACAATTTTCTCAGTAATCTGCCGGCCAATACATAAGCTAAAATTACTGACAATAAACCAGTCAAGTCTAGACATTTTAGCAAAGTTTAGATCCTCCAAAATGTCTCAACAACAAGGAAGCCATGTGAATTCTGGTGTTTGCCAATTGCATTGAATTGACAGATGAAATTCTTTCAACTAATTAATTGTTAGGTAACGGGGCATGCTGATGAGGTTACCTGTTACGTTTAATTACTACGTTACCTGTTACGTCAAATTACTATGTTATCTAACTGCAAAGTTTGAAGGAGACCTTAACATGCTAAGAGATCAAGAATTCAGTGAATGAATATGCTGCTATACCTATGCCTCATATTGTAATTTGCATATGACTCTTATCTCTATACAATGTATTTGCCATGTTCTAATAGTTCACAAATGCATCTGATGACTCAGTGACACTGAATGAGTCATAATCTTTGGTCATATCACTCACCAGTGATGTCATATGTCTCTCAGTGACAAAATGACATCACAGATATTCCTAAACAGCCAAAATGAATCATTCGTACTTCCACAGATGTAACTTTTTAATTATTTTTTGTTTTATATACCAATTTTTGTTTATTCCCAAGTCAATACGGCTAGCCTTGGCAAAGGCTACCTTGTGTAAGACAGTAAGAGACTAATAATAGAACCTTATGGTTGAACGTATCTGGTGCAATGTTGTAAAAGCCAAAAATCAATAGTTTACAAAAAAAGACTGATCAACTAGTTATCCAGACCTGCCTGCATGTCTGCAGTATAACAATCTTTGCAAAGAGAAATGTTGTTTTTTTTTTAAATACAAAATGTAGCATAGTATATCAGTATTTGTATCTCAAATTGAAGCATGACAACACATTTTTTACCCCTGACAGTTTTTACTTTAAACTTGTACGTTTTAATCTACTTGTCTATAAATAGCTAATATTTATGTTTCCGAGAAGCTGAAAATCTATTTTTAGACCTCTACTTTTATTCCCAAAAACTGTAAATCATAGTTTTTACTACACAATTCCATTTGTATGAATGAAATTCATTATAGTTTTCCGACTTAAAATTTGTCTGTCACCAACTTATTAGATTTTTTGAAAAATTGCGAAAATAGTCTTTTTCAGAAATTGCATAGTCATTCATTTTAATTTCAACACACTCCCAGTGAAACTAATTGAGGTGTTACTACAAATATTAACATTTTTCATAAAATTTATGATTTCCTCCTTTTTGTTGACCTATTTCCACACACTATGAAATGTAAAACCTTGGACAATACGAGGCAACTGATAATGTCTATAGATGGCAATATTAAAACTTTAGAAAAACTTGACAATTACTACATTTGGCAAGGTTGTTATCAAATTAGTAATGTAATGATAAAAATTTTTACCATAACTTTCAAACAATGTCAAAATCAAAATTGAAAATTCTTATACATAATATGTACAATGAGAAAGCCACATAAATCATATTAAAATTTCAATTACATCTATGCATGTAATTAAATTAAATGTGATTATTTTGTGACATTCGGTGACTAGCACTGATTAAAATTGAGTCATTCTTACTATCATGAATGTACTATACATAGATGTATTACAAATTGAGTACAAAAAATTTTCAGTTCATGAAAGTCATGTACTTAGGGAGTGAACTTGTAAAAATCAATTTCCGAGTACTCACAACTACTAGTAGTGTTCTAAGCTCACTGCATGGATACAGTCGTTTGCAAAACTAAATTGTGATCAATTTTCCCAATCAATTGTAGTTGTAGACTATAAAATGTAGAGCTCATGCAATATTTTGATAATTTAAAGCCACATTGGTTTGAAGTATAGTTCTAGCAAGTTAAGAGTACTTCGAAATGTTCTGTAGCCAAGTACAGTGCTTGCCATCAGATCCATGCTGTAGTCCTCAACAAGACTGCTTGTGCATGTTGGGAGTCAAAAATTTACAGATTGCTTGTAACATTAACTTTCAACCCCAGGTCATCATTGATGGAAGTTCAGAACACAAGTCTTCTTACCTAACAGCTATGGCAAGTCTTTCATTGTATTAAGACAAATTCTGTGCTATAAAGAATCTTGAATCACTGGAGACATTGCTGTTAAGCAGTTGAAACATACTTATAGATGGAGCCACATGTATTATGACATCAGAAAGTTTGAAAAAAATTTGTAAATGCTTGACAAACTCTGTTTACAGACATATTTCCAACGAAACAAGAAGTACTGGAAAGTATATATGAAACATTCCAAAAAAATGATGAAATTTTTTAACACATTTTATGCAATTTTACCACTTACCTAGAATGAGGTGAAGCTTGGCGTCAGTTTGGAATGCATAATGGAGTGTGACTAAAAAGGGGGACATTCTGATGGCTTCTAGGACTTGTCTCTCTGTCATGGTGTGTTCTGTCGTCTTCTTCTTTTGCACTATACTCGCTTTCTTGAGAACTTTCATGGCGTACAACTTGTTGTGGTCTTGGCCTCCTAATTTCCGGACTAGGAACACTTTGCCGTAAGCTGAAATTAAAGAAAGATATACATTAGGATAGAGTTGAATACCTGCATATATTACACTATTCAGTTTTTTAACATTTCAGTTGATATTGATAACAACATGGTTATAAAATTGAATATTACCTACTTAGTAGCTATCTTTCAACTGAGCATCTGTTAATCACATTTGCATGGACATTTTATTTTAAACAAGTCTCAATTTAAAAATTAATCCATATATTTTGCATACAATTAACAGGGTTCACCAGAATGTTGACAAATAACAGCATAGATATTATGTACTTGTTGGCAGTTGTTGCTTGAGCTATAAATATAAATCCATGACTTGTTGAGTGTAAAATATACCTACGCATTTGTACTTGAAAGCTACATCGCATAAGTCCATCAAAACAAATTATCAAATTAATTCCTAAGGCAATTTTTACTTAACCACTACACAGGGCACTACATGTACTGAAGGACAGCAACCAGAACTGGCTATTCCATTGAAATACCACACAGTTCCATGAAAGGCTATATTTGGAAGCTAGCTATGATTTTCTGCAGCTTCTCATTTGACACGTGAGATGTTCCTAGAAAGCATTTGAGTTCCATTCTAAGCAAACATAAAGAACAGTTTCTGCACTGAAATGTTTCATAAGAAACTTAATTACAAAACAATTGTAGGTGGGCATACTGAGAGACAAAAATATAGATGGAGGTTGAATTCCTGTATTTATGCACTTAGGAGGTTACATCAAGACATATGCAGCAATGAGAAGAACTATAATTGAAACCACTGACCCAGCAAGTGGTCTTCCAATAGATATAGATACCGGTATCAGATAGATAGATAGATAGATAGATAGATAGATAGATAGATAGATAGATAGATAGATAGATAGATAGATAGATAGATAGATAGCTTTGTTAAAGTAAATGTATCAATATTGCTGTTGGGAAAATGAAATTTTAAAGTAAAATAGAGCAATTAATTTTTTTTTTTTTAATCAATATGGAAAGTCAAAGAAAGTTTTCCACTACAATAAATTGTTCTGAACCAAAAACAGCTTCTTAAACAAAACTAACATAATATGAGCTAATATGGGATCAAAAACCACATGTCTACGTCTCAATGCCTGTCAGCGATCAGGAATATTTCCAGGAAATCCAGGAAATCCAAAACTGGCAGATAAGAACCGGAAGTTCGCAATTTAACGTCTGAACATCCCAGACTATGGCAAATCAAGAACATTTTTCACATAATACCAATTGAGTATCAATGGAAGGAAGAAAGCAAGAAAGAAAAAAAGGAAGAAAGCAAGAGATGAAGGAAGAAAGAAAGGAAGAAAGGAAGGAAGAAAGACAGGAAGGAAAGAAGAAAGGAAGCAGGAGATGAAGCAAGGAATCTGACTGCAGCATTGAGTTAGATCTAAAAAAAAAGCTTGTATTGCAAACTTAAAATTGATGAAATTATTAAAATACTTCAACATGTTTTATTAACCATCATGTCAGTATGAATATCAGTATATCGGTTGACCATAAAATGTCAAAGGCAGAGAACTTGCCAGCAGTTTCCTGTGATTTATCAGAAAATATATTTGACAAAGTGTTTGTTATTAACCTGTCCAATATCTTCTGGTCAAAAAGGCTTATCTCTGACACGTTTTGTTATCTAAGATATGAGAAACGGATATAATTTACTTCCTGAACAAGCTGAATAAGCAATTAGTGTTGCATAAGGACTAATAGCAACATAATTGGTATGAACAGGAAAATGATAGTCCAAGAATAAGTCAGATATGTTGCACCAATAAATAATGGCTAAATGCAGTTGCTAATTTCTATGTCAAGAATTGTTCACACAAACTCTGACATGGTATTGTGCCTGCAGCAAGTTTGGATCAAATTATACTCCATCATAGCTGCCAATCCCACACAGACAGGTAGATGGCTAGCAAGCTGGGAATCCATGGGAACAAAGCTGTATGATATTTAGATGTTGTAAATGCCTGTATCATTCATTATAATACACAAAATATGTATTCAACTAAGGAACATCATGAATCGTAATAAATTCAATAGTGTTTCATTGTTTGCTGACTATATTTGAACAGTTTGAACTGCAGGCTTTCTAGTTGGAATATTTTGAAAATAAATATTCAAACTCATCATTTAAAAAACTTAAATTCAAATTCTTATTATTAAGTCACTTTGTTCAACTGTAATATAATAGATATTAAGCAGCAAGTTGAAGCTGTTATTAAAGCTAAACTCATATTTTGTCAAGTTGCATATTTATCAGAGTGAATGATCAATATTTAATGATTAAATTTAAACAGTTAGAAAGCTTATAAAAATTTGAAAATTATAATTAGGAATTAAACAGGATTTTGACACCATGGTTTGAGAACTCACATTTCAGCAAAAGGCATGAATTCCAATAAAACGTGGCAGCAAAGCAGTAAATTCAAAATCAGCTTAATATAAAATCACGTGCACCTAAATTGTTTCTCAAATGAGGTTTTTACTAATTCACTCATTTTGAATGAGTTACAAGTGGGACATTATTACGTAGGCCTAACACATAACTCATCTGCATGCTGCACATGTACACTTTGGATCATCATATTCATATGGATGGATGATTAGGGCTTTACGTTCTGCATTTATGTACAAGTAGGCTAATTAACTCAGCAGGAGCACACCAATGAAGCTGCTCCTAAGGATGATTGAAACTGATGTACAACTTTGGGCTAGGAGACCCGGCCAGAGCTGGATTCGAACCCAGGACCAACTGAGCTCACCCCCTTTGGATCATTGAAACTTTATATCTAAATGAATGGATGGGTGGGCGATTGGGGCTTTAAGTCCTTTAGTTTTGCACTAGGTAGACTAATAAGGACAGGAGGAGGACACGGCAATGAGGCGAAGGATGATTGAAACAGCCGTCCAACATAGGCCCAGGTGACCCGGTAGGAGCTGGATTCGAACCCTGGACCCAGCGATTGGCAGTTCAGCATGCTACTGCTTGACCAACCCTCCCTCCTGACAAATTATTTATAAAATTTGCTTTTCTGCAGTAGCCTACTTTATTTTATACAAAGGCAAAAAATATCACCATGCCAGTTTTGGTAAAGTACTCGCTGAAACAGAGCAACCTTGAACTCAGGCCAAGGACAAAATACTTGTTTCAAATGACCTTCACTTTCTAGGACAAAAAGAAACTGCATATCGTTAAACATGCTCATTTTTGTCATCTTCAGAGAAAATTGCACCAAAAAGGGGCAAAAAAAAATTGTCCGTATATTACGTAACAGTGCAATACTTTAAAGCACAAATACATGTACATGCATGTACAATTTTATCATGCCATTCTGAACTTGCCTAGTTTAAATGATTATAAGAGTAAAATGTTTTGCTTTTATTGACTAGATAGTCCAAATAGATCATGTCTATAAGCCAGACAACATACACATAACAGTATCTATATTAGATTTAAAGGTGAAACATGACAGTCAATTGACATTCACAAAACCTAACATAAATCCATTTAATGTCATGAAATATAGATTCGAGACATGTTGAAAAAAAAAAAGATCCAGGCCAGAGAACAATGGGATTAGTGCACCATATATCAGTACATTGCACTGAATTGTATCTTTTTAATAATAATTGTCAGCAAACAAAACAATACCTAATGAATGGGGATTAACATAAGCTTCTGATCAGCTGCCAAGCTAATTTCAAAAGATAGATAAGAGAGATGGATGACAGGGGCTTCACGTCCTGTACTTATGCATCAAATATAGGCAGCCTACAGTTACTTCTAAGGTCAGGAGCAGGACACAGCAATGATATGAAGGATGATTGAAACTGTGTCCAACAGAAGGTCCATGCAACTGAAATTGAACCCGGGATCTGGTGATTGATCTAAGATCGTTAGATAGATAGATAGATATAGATAGATTGATAGATCGATAGATAGACAGATAGATAGACAGATAGATAGATCGATAGATAGATAGAACGACAGAAAGACAGACAGCAATAGATAGATAGATGACGGATAGATAGATAGATAGATAGGTAGATAGGTAGATAGATAGATAGATAGATAGATAGATAGATAGATAGATAGATAGATAGATAGATAGATAGATAAATAGATAGATAGATAGATATTGCTGGTGTAAAAGACGGATAGCACTTGAAACAACAATTATTATAGGAAAGCCGATGGACGGACTGAACTCTTTTTGTGGAGGCAAAAGAAAGCGAAAAGAAGATCCAAGTGCAAAGAATTAAGTGGCTCGTGCCAAGTGTACTCATTCACCCAGGAAAATGTGTCAACTATAGACTCTCTGAGCATGCACTTGTATTTTTTTAATCAATGTTTTCTCTGACTGATTTTTCCGAACACAACTATTTGACAAACCTTGCAGGAAAACTGCAATATTATTCAGTTGCATCAGTTCTGATAAGACTTGCTATTTCATCAGTACTGATTCATCACAGGCAATATTTCTTCTTGCACCACAATCACAAACAAAAGTACATAACATAGTAATAGAAAACAGCAAAAAAATCAATCTATATATAGCTCATCTCATCAATCAACCCCCGCGAGTGCCTAGAACTGTGTTTCGAGGACTCCATATTGTCTATCTATCTATCTATCTATCTATCTGTCTATCTGTCTATCTATCTATCTATCTATCTATCCATCCATCCATCCATCTATATATCTATATGATCCACCTGTATCTTTATCTATAACAGCCACCAAAAGTGCACTGGTAATAACCTGGGATAAATCTAGTGTTTGGGAATTTGGTGGGAAAATACAGAGAGATAAAACTGACAGGTCCAGTGTGGAGAAGTGCTGATATCGTTTGTATGGCAATATGATCAAGGCTGGAATGGGAGTATTAATAAATTAAAGATGCATTAGATGTTCCATAAAGAACTAATCAATCATTGAATCATTAATTATCAAGTGAAGTTGTTTTATAAAATTATCATAAGATAGATAGTTATCTAAATAGAAAAAGTTACCTGGCTAGTGGTTGAGATTAATATATACACTGCACAGATATAGCCCTATTATTAAATTTGAACTTTATAAGTGACTTTTTTGTTTCAAGTGTGTAGAAAACTATTTAGCTCTAAAGGTTGAGATGGTTAACAATTTTGCTCCTGACTGTAAAATTTTACAGCACACGGTAGACCATTTATAACCATGTACATATTCCTTTGGGTGCTGTACTGTATTGAAAAGTACTCCAGTCTATTACTGGTTATTCCAGACGGAACATGCAGTAAATGGGGGAATTCCAGTAAGTGGGATTTTCTGCTAAACTCTCTTTCAGTAGCAAAGCAGTAATACTACATCCGGGAAATGAAACCAGCTGGTTATATTGCTCAGAGTGTAGTACAATAGTTCACCATTGCACTTTGAAAGTATGAAGAAATAATCATGACCTCAAAATATTGACCTGACATCTTAGAAATAATTAAGACTTAGTATAATTTCAAACTTTAACAGATCTTATTTTATGAGTAGGAATTTCAGAAAATGTACCTTTACTTTTTTTTTTTGGAGGGGGTTACAAACTAAGTCACCAACTTGGACAAAAAACATATACAAGCATAGCTTCCTTGAGTCACGCTATTCATAGAATTCCCTGAGTCAAGCTATTTATAGTTTCCTATAAATAGCAAGAACACACTTCTGTCAAAGTGGCATCGTGCCCCTCCCCCACACCCTCCCACTTGTTGAAGAATGAAGATCTATGTGTCAATCTATGTATCTATCTATAATCTATCTATGTATCTATCAGATTCTATCTATATATGTATCTATGCATATATCTATGTATCTATCTATGTATCTATCTGTCTATCTATCTATCTATACACTATCTATCTATCTGTCCATCTATCTTTTTGTCCTGTCTGTCCAGCATCAACATCTACATGTCCATCTTTGTTTTGTTTTCTGTGTTTTTTCTCAATACATCTTGGCCTATTTATTAGGAAACTGCACCAATCATTCAACTATATATATATATGAACACTTATAATACAACGCTTTCATTGGTGACCTAATTTTGCGAGAGTGATATAAACAGCTTTGTTTCCATGGCAACGATTTTGACAGGAAGGTAATTTCATCTAATCAACTGAAGCAGGTCAATGTAGGTATTGTGCTCCACGAAAAACAACAAAATATTTTTTGTAGAATACCTTGGACGATCACTCACAACAAAAATAAACACAATAAATATATATTTATTAATAAATCTGAAGGTAATTATAATATATGACTAACTTGATCTTGCAATATATTTAACAATCATACTTTTTCCAAATAAAGTAATTTTAGAATATGTAAACAATTTTTAAATAAAGAGAAATGTGTTTATATCATACATGTAGCTGAAAGAGGAAGATTCCAATATACTTATTCCAGTTAAACTTAGGAAGTATGTAAGAAAGTACACAAGATGGTGCAAGAAATAAACATGGATTAGGAAGTGATATACAATGTACATATCATAAAGTTAAAACTTAAGCACAACAGAAGTTGTGTGTGTCGTTGTGTGTGTCAGTAGTTAATGCAAGACCCAGCTCAAGTATCTGTGCTTATTACATTTACATGAAACACACTTGGAAGAGACGTCTATATGTTAGGAAAAATACCACTATCATATTCATAAGATGGGTTTCATCAAATATGCAACAAAGATTATGAAATCAATTATGGGATATACATATGCCTAGGATCATCTATTCATATGAAGTTACATAACAAATATAAACGTGAACAGAAAATAGGCCATTGATTTTTTTGCCCTCACTGTATTTCATTTTCATAGTCTGTCGTTAATCAATCACACCTTGTAGGCGACCTGTTGCATCATTAAATTTTGAAGATAGATAGATAGATAGATAGATAGATAGATAGATAGATAGATAGATAGATAGATAGATAGATAGATAGATAGATAGATCTTATTGAAACTTTAGCAAAAGAAACACATATTCAAAATATATAAGGCAGACATCTGCAATAAAATAGAGAAAAAAGAGAGAAGAAAATAATATAATAGAAATACATAGAAATATATAGAACAGACTAGTGATGTCATTTGCGTAATACACTGAACTTTACTGCATCAGCATCCAGACATTTTACCCAGATGACGTTTGTTGAGTATATAACGTAGGATGGTAGTGCTGGCCATATTTGGTAGCCCCATAAAATAAACGCTGCTCACAGCAGAACTGGGCTGACATAGCAAAACTGCAGAGCTCTATCATCCTAAGTAGTTTTGTTTATAGAACGTTGACATAGTATTCAACACGTTTGACGCAATCAGGAGTTTTACTCTGATCATACATTTCACGTCTATGTCTGAGCAATCTTGATTTTTAAAATGAGTACACATATGATAAGCTGCCATCTTTATCCAGTTGGCTATATGGTTTACTATCTATCTATCTATCTATCTATCTATCTATCTATCTATCTATCTATCTATCTATCTATCTATCTATCTATCTATCCATCTATCCATCTATCTATCCAAGTCCATACTAGAACTGTTTCTTCAAATCAAGACATCAATTAATTTTCGAATTAAACGAATCCATCTAAGTGAAATTATTAAAACATGTGAAGCAAAGAGATTTTTTAATCTTAGCCTACATAGTACATACAGATTTTTGAGGACACATGTTACTTCCCATGAATATATCAGACATAAAACATTACATAAGCAATGGCACATGGATGTTATGTACGTCCGCCCATAAAGGCAACGTTCGGTGTTTTATTTTACTCTTTTCTTTCTGATATAGTTTTGCTTTTTGTCAGCGTTTAATAGGAAGTTGTACACAATGTACAGTAACAAACTGCATGGACGTAATTATTTGAAGGTCGCCAGAAAGTTTCATTGCGAGAAAATCTATCTATCTATCTATCTATCTATCTATCTATCTATCTATCTATCTATCTATCTATCTATCTATCTATCTATCTATATCTATCTATCTATCTATCTATCTATATCTATTTATATTCTGTCTATATATATATATTGATTTATCCTTTATTATAATTATCTGGGGTGTAATAACAGTGTCTACCTGTATTTTCCATCCTTTATTCCAACTTCGTCAAACCCATCTTCTGAATTAATTTAATATCTCATATATATATATTCCATGTCCAATGAGCTTCAGTAATTCCATGTTACAACAAAACACAATATTTGATTCTAATAGTAGTATTCATGTCTATAATATGTGTACTATGCCCAGAGAGAGGAGAGAAAAGATAAAAGGGAATTAAGTCCAAGGACTATCAACCTCTCTCATCGGAGGCCAGGGCTACCTCGAGGCTAATGGAGTTCAGCTGCGAAACACTGATCTGCCTGTACAGTGCTATACCATTGAATTCTGCTCTACATCGCTTTATACTGTTCTACAATGTTGCATTTTGTTCGACAATATTGCACACTGTTCTACAGAGTTCATTTTGCACTGTTCTACAATGTTGCAAACTGTTCTGCAAAGTTGCACACTGTTCTACAATGGTGCACACTGTTCTACAATGTTATGGTGCACACTGTTCTACAATGTTATGTTGCACACTGTTCTACAATGTTATGTTGCACACTGTTTTACAATGTTGCACACTGTTCTTGTTTGCTGCTGCACAACTCTTCATAGTACAACTCTATAGTTACTCTTCAACTACAAATGGTGTATAACAGTTCTGAGCCTTTTGTAAACTTCTTAACTATACTCTATACTATTGAGTCTATAGTCACCAAAATACACCTTACACTGATATCAAGACAAGACATTTGACTATCAAGCATGAGACTGCTATCATCAAGCTCTGAGTTGAACCATTTTGTTGAAAAAGAAAACAATTGATTGGTTGGGCCTTGTCCTTCAAGCTGTTCGCAGCAGATTCAGTGATTCGCCATGATTTCATTTTGCAACACAAAAACCACAATATCAAAATCATAGCTTATTCAAAGAGATTTTGCGACACAGAAAATAAAAGAATAACAGTATCTGTTGGATAGATAGATAGATAGATAGATAGATAGATAGATAGATAGATAGACAGGTAGCTGGATATAGAGATAGATAGATATATGAGACAGACAGATCGGACATTTTTTCTTCGCAAGTAAAACCTTGTTAATTGATGGCCTTGCTAAGTTGTTATTCATTGACTGCAACGTAGAAGTGTACCTGTAATACCTGTATACCATAAAGGTGAATGCCTTCCATAAGACCATAACAGGTAATATGTTGCTGGTTGCCTGTTATGTTAAACAAGCCACACAAGTTCAATGTATTGCTTTCTGTTGCTCAGGCAATGACAACAAATAGAAATTTAAATATTCAAAATAAAAGAAATACATCCGCAATGTTCTTTAATCTTTCTGAAATATCTATTGTTCTTGTCATGCCTATCATGACTTGAAATCACTTCCTGTATGCTAATCTATCTATCTATCTATCTATCTATCTATCTATCTATCTATCTATCTATCTATCCATCAATCTATCTAAATATCTATCTATCTTTAAAATATATATTTATCTTACTTAGTGGTTTGTATTGATCACAATACAACATTGCACTTATTTAGATGAGAAGTTTGAGCACACTTTTGAAACAAAGTAGGTTTTTTTTATATTTTTCATATATAGGCCTGTAACTGAGCGAAAGCTTACAACTACCCATTTAATATTCTATGTAAATACCCACATAGCCTCCCCAGTTAACTAAACTTTGATGTCGCAAGCTTTGAAACTTCAAGTTTCCAATTAGGAAATGAAACCTGGTTTCAGCAGATGAGCTGGGCAAACTGCCTTGTTCAAGGTGACAATATTCTGTGTCAATTCAGCATTTATTCACCTTTCTGTGAAGCTGGAAGCCTTCAAATAACTTTTTCTTACAGATAAGGATGAAATAATTTAAACACACACATTGTAATTTCAAAATATTAAAGCAGGCTTAAAGCATTTATTTTAGCCTTAGATAGATAGATAGATAGACAGATAGACAGATAGACAGATAGATAGATAGATAGATAGATAGATAGATAGATAGATAGAGATATAGATCATATTACAATACTGCAAAAACATAGCTGAAACTTTTTTACCAGTGCCTTGTTTCATCATATATGTCATTATGTCCCTACATACAACAATAATGATGGTAACCTTGGATTTTTCCCTGAATGAACTAAACCAGCTTCTCGACCTTGACTCAATTACTATGACTCCCACTACTGCTAGTATCTGACTCACACTAGTGACTCAAGTGCAGTGATGCACCAGCCCCACCAGAGAACAGTGTAGTTGCTATTACATTGTCAAGCATTGCACGATTCATATTGCATGTTCATATTGCATGTTTCTTTGTATTACAAACATCATGTATGGTAATGAACATATGCAATATTATGCATGTATCTGATCAGCATGTGCATTGCACTCAGAGGCTGTGTATTGTTATAGTGATGTTATCATGAGTTGACAAATGGCAATTGCATCAAATAAAATCTGATAATGATGTTATGAATGTATTACTGTTTTACAGAGAATCAATCAATCCTTTTACTAGTCAATCAATTATGTTGCTGTCCGTTCAATCTACCAATCTATCAGTCAATCAAATATCAAAACAATTGATCTATATATCTCTACCAAGTACCAATAGATCTACCCATCTATCTGTCTATCCTACCTATATCTAAAAATCAATACTCACTTAAATCTATCCATCTATCTATCTATCTATCTATCTATCTATCTGTCTATCTATCGATATATCTATCTGTCTATCTATCTATCTAGTCTACCTACGTGCTTGCTACCACTACCACCTCCAGGCCACATCTACCTTCCTAGTTATCCTTCCTAACTACAACATTCAAGCAACACGTAGTAGCCATTATTTCAAAATTCAACCTTGAAGGAATAAATGAGCAAGGTTGCTCAGACATCTGAAAGTGTCCTTGGATATAACATAATGCTCTGGCCTTCCAGCATTCAACACAACCAGCTACAACAGTTACAGTTGAGTGTAAAACAGCCAGGACCCAAATGCCACACATATATAACACATATATCATAGATATATATCTACACATAGTATTACAGGATCAATGATCGTGCAGTTCCAATAAAAAAGCTAAGAAGCTACAGAATTTACAATAGCAATCTGATAACATATCAAAAATATGCAGTTAATATAAAATCAAAAATATGCTTAAGCCTTAGTGCTTTTATGCATGTTATCATTCTATCTATCTAATATCTATCTATCTATCTATCTATCTATCTATCTATCTATCTATATATATATATATATCCATCTATCTATCTATCTATCTATCTATCTATCTATCTATCTAACTATCTATCTATCTACCTATCTATATATCTATCTTACACACAATTTAAGTGATATCACACATTTGTATGTATTGCAACTGAATATATTCATGATGTGTGCAACAGATGACAGAGCGATTAAAGATTAAATTTCAATGTTTCATATAAAATACTTTTTTCTTGTGGATGAAACACTTCAATGATGAAAATATAATACTACAGAGTGTCAGCGGGACAATTAAAAGCATAATCTACTCCTAGCGTGTCTTTACTCTAAATCTTACATATGTCGGTATCTATATGTAATTATCCATCTATCTATCTATCTATCTATATCTACATATCTACTATCGATCCATCGATCTATCTATATCTATCTATCAATCCATCGATCTATATATATTTATCTCTATCTATATCTATCTATCTATCTATCTATCTATCTATCTGTCTATCTATCTATCTATCTATCTATCTAATAATCTATCTATCTATCCATCTATCCATCCTTGGATCCAACACTACTATATACTGCATCAGGATCAATGACTATCCATTAGTTCCACATGCTCATCATTATACAGACATGCTCAACACACTATTATGTAATCAATGAGCAGCCTTCACATGCAGACCATGTCAGCCATATAAATGGTAAAACTCCCCTTTCTGTTCACTGGCCCTATTGACAGCCCACCGACTTCCTGTTTAGTACAGTTGCAATTTAAAATTGACATTGATATAACAAAACTACATAGTCGGCAAATAAGCATGAAAACTTCTCACAGAATTTTATGTGTAGGCCTAGAACATGGTGGAAAAATTCATGAAAAATTTGACCAAATAGATAGACATATGGATAGATATTGGTAAAGCAGAAACAGAACTGTGGACAATGATTCATAATAATGTTTCCTTAACAGTGTGGTAAGACCAGTTCTGACCACAAAACCTAAAAAAAAAGCTGAGAATATTTATATCCATCTACTATGCTTATGTAACCTATTTACGTGTATTTTATATATCTATCTGCCTATTTGCCCATCTATCTGTCTGTCTATCTACCATCTATCCATCTATCTATCTATCTATCTATCTATCTATCTATCTATCTATCTATATATCTATCTATCTATCTATCTATCTAGCTATCTATCTATCATTGAATCTACCGGACAGAGGACAAACACAGGAGTTTAAATAATATTGGCCGCAGCGCCTTTTATTTTAGGCAAAACACACAAGGACACACAATCATACACACCACAGTCATACAACACATAGAAGAGATAGGACACACATAGACAGGAAACTACTGCTCCCAGACCAGCTCAACATAGCCAGTCTGGGGCAGATCTAGTATATGACAGTTATAACTAACTAGAATTACAAAAATTATAAGTAAGTAGAATTACGAGTAAACATGACATACAATGAGAAGGCTATTATGGAAATAACATAGAAAATGATAACACGTAATATACAGACGGAAGTCATCGATACATCAAAAAACACTCGAACATATACATTGTGTAAGAGTAAGGTAATGAATATATACAGTGAACATGACAGAAAAGTTTTGACTAAAATAAAACTTACACTTGAATAGGTAAAAATAAAAATAGGAAATAATTATAATATAGAGAATGGGGCTGGAGACCCAGGTGGGACAAAGGGGCAAAATTAGCCCAATTTTGATTTTTTGGAAAAAAAAAAAAGGGAAAATAAAAATAACAAAATTTTGGTAAAATTTTGACGATAAATTTTGACGGCAGGCTAAATCCCAGAAATAAGAGGGAGAGGAGGGTGGGAGCTCAAGAGTGGAACGCGACAATGAAATAGTAGGACGCAGGTGGAAGACCCAGGGAAGAAACAATGGCCTTGATAGCCGAATTGTAGACTCGATAGGAAAGCGGATGACCAGAGTCGAGCAGGAAGAGAGGATGAGAAGGAGGGGCGGGGAAACGATTAATGAGAAAATACAAGATACAGGGGGCACAGATCGAAGAGCCTGAGCACCCTATGGAGACCGAAAACCCTTGAGGGGCAGTCTTGGAGGAAGGGGCTCGATACCGAATGAGGGGGGGGTCCTGAGACCGATCGAAGGTAAGGGCGGACCTAAGAGGAAAAATATTAAAATCAGCATCCGAACAGAACTCCGACGCACATGAGGGGGAGGTCGAAGGCCGACGCCAAGCGGGTCGAGTCGCCCTCACTGGTGGTAAAAGGGGTAAAGCTGCAGGCACCGGACGAATGGCCCATACTGGAGACGAAAGTGACGTTCGCTCCGGATGACATCGAGAACGTGTCGACCAGCGAGGTTGTAGTCCTGGTCGACATGCTAGTACGAGCGACGGGACTAGCCTGTGGAGATGGGTCAACGTGACCTGCGGACGTGTCTGGTCGAGTCGGGGACGAAGCTGGTGACTGCTGTTCTGGGGACGAAGCAAATTCGAAGGACTCGTCCAACTCGTCGACTTCTTCGTAGCTGATGGGCTGACGTTCTCGCAACTCGATCGGAGGGGTGTATGTTGCCAGGTCCCGAAGATACAAAGTAGGGCAGCGCTTGCCAGTCGGTCCCTCGTGCTTCTTACAGGGGCGCTTGCAGGCTGAGCACTTTCGCCTCATCGAGTGTCTGGAATGGGAAATCAAAGTGAGTAACGTGTCCACAATAGGGGCCTATAAGCCCTGGTCATAGAATAGCACAGCAACTTAACAACTGGGGGACAATAAAGGCCCGCGAAATACGTGGAAGAAATTTGTGAAGGCAAATTTGGCGATATGCAATACACATACGTAGTAGAGGCTTAACCAGTTAGTTACTCATGCTTAAAATTCGCCTCGATGGATATAAAACCAGAAACGTGCTCACCGGGCTATTAGAGGAGTGTAGACGAGTCCGGTTGGGTCCTAGCTCGGCGGAGACCAGCAGGAGTGTAAGTGAACTTCCATGCAGCAGACGGTATGTCTGTCCGGGCGAACGTCAATCTCTCGATGGGATGCAGAACAGAAGCCCCAGGCGAGTCTGGAATCCAGGAGAACACGTAGACCCAGGTAGACCCGAAGAGTAGATACACGCAGGGAGCCTGTAGACTCAGGCGATGCCCCACGGCCTCCGCTATAAAGCAACTCCAAAGCTGTATAGCTGACCACTCACTACAATGGCAGGATAAATTAGATGAGGTAGTGAGAAATCGTCGCGTCCGAAGAGAAGAGCTGATTTGTGAAGAATCACGAAGAGTAATGAAGAATCATGAAGAAGTGCATATGAAGTATTCTGTGATGTGCTGCCTGGCCTCTGTGCAGTGCGACCGTGACAGAGCTCAAGAGTGGAACGCGACAATGAAATAGATAGAGAGGAGTTTATATACCCACCCAGAGGAATTCACAGCTTCTCCAAGCTGTGAAGAAATCCAGGATATCAAGAAACAGCGGGAAAAAAGGTGACACCGAAATAACTGAGAAATATGACAAACATCATAGTACAGAAAGTTGAGAATAAAATGCCAGAAAACAAAAGGTGTGCGGCAGCAAACCCTCCGGCCCTCTGCCCGGCTTCAATATACCTTAGCATTGCACACTAAGCAACCATAGCATTACACTTTGATTAATAGACATTTGAGTTGGCAGACTATTAGTAGATGATAGCATTGTTTGACCTCAACCATTCCTGGCATTCCAAAAATATCAGAGTGAGTTTGAGGGCACTCTTTCATCCTGACTATAAGGCACAGGGTCCAACTGCCACTAACTGGCCTTCCAAATGTCATGGAACAATGAGAGTTTCAAATTGATAACCGCACAGGGAATTTAACCCAGGCCATGATCATAATGATACTATGTGGGCCATGCTTTTGAATGTTAAAGGGTGTATAATGTATATACATGTTCTTTATATTGTTTCATTGGCCAAGTCACTGGTCATCATAATATGTGCTGACAAAATATATATGATATCACCAAGCTGCAATATTGCCATTATTGCATGAAGGGGCCAGCCACATCTTGAAAGCGCATGTATTACCAAATTGATCAAAATATAAATTGTAGAATATAGATAGCAAGTTACTGTGAGATAGATCAGTAACATCAGTTTGTTACATGCACTGGATCAACAAATCAGTACCAGATCGATCAATCATCAATTACCAATCAATCAAACCTATCTATCTATCTATCTATCTATCTATCTATCTATCTATCCATCCATCCATCCATCCATCCATCCATCTATCTATCCAATCTGCTTATATGATTTTAAATGAGCCGGCCAATATTACCACAAATATCCGATATTTTCAATAATTTTCTTTGAATGTAAAATTGAAAGTTTGACTAATTTTCATTTGATCAAAAAGTACCAAATATGAATTTTATCAATCTGATACAGAGGTCATGTAGGGTCGTAGTTTTGCCTGGGTCACTCAACTTTCTGTATGCTGCTCTGCGCTCTGTAGCCCTAGAAGTGAATAATTTTCCAAAAAATCAATGTGCCAAATAAACATATTTTATTGACATCAGTAGTTATGTGCAGTATATATGATGTATAATACTTCATAGCAAAGGCAGGTTGGTAAGTATTTGGGATAGTGGTCCTCAAAAGTAAATTATTTCCACTCGATCATAAGTGTATATTATTTTGTAGGTTAAACTTGGTATAACTGTATGTATGTAATAAATGTGATTTGAAATTATAGTAAGATGTAATTCAGTACACACTATTTCTACATAATGATTAAATAAAGAATTTATTTGCAGGACGTCATTTTATGGATTTGTTTTTCTTATAAATTAATTTTGCACAAGAAATAACACAATGACATAATGCAAAAAAAATAAGTTTTGTTGCAATAAAAATATCATTATGTCAGCTTAATTGCCAACTGTCATATTCATGTCATATTTTGTGTCAATATATACCTTACAAGGTTAATATCCTACTCTTAAAACTCAATCTCTTCAACTTTGGTGTGACTTCTACTCCTCCATCCCTGTTCTGACCACAACAAGTGCATTTTGCGTGAGGCTTCCTACTGACATTGCCTTTGAGTGTGGCTCATCAAATGCTTGCAAAGAATCCTGTATTTCTTACTAATCATCTTTTTCTACAGCCCTTCTCACGAAATTCGTTCGTGCACCTCCACTACGCCATTACTTTCACCCTCACTTTACTTGCACCAACTCCCCCTGCTCTTCTCAATGACCCTATGTATTTCGGAGGGAGGCACAGCCACTAAATCAACAGCCTCGGCTGGCCTGTGCTGTGTGTCAAGCATTTTCCCGGGCTTTGGCTCATGCACTTCATGTGGATTGTCCAGCATTGAACTTTATTTAACTTAGCACAGCACAACGAAAAGTTCTACATACAGGCCTGCCAGATTAAAAGATAATTAACTATTTAACCACAGAATACCATACATTAACACGAAGAAATTACCTGTCAAATGACCCGTCGTATTTGTCCATAACCTGTCCCAATACACACACGTTTAACAAACACCTCTATCGCCAATTATTGCAACACTCCACCCTCATCAAGTCTCACTCACCTTGCCTATACATATAGACCTAAATATCTTTCCCGAAAAATACACCTTTTTTTTACCTTATCAACACTTATGCATAACACATTCATGTCGTTCACGCGGTTTAACTACACGAACTACTTGCACATATCATAGATAGCTACAGCATGATGGATGCATAGTTAGATAGTTAGATAGTTAGATAGATAGATAGATAGATAGATAGATAGATAGATAGATAGATAGATAGATAGATAGATAGCTAGATACATAGATAGATAGATACACAAACATAGACACCTAATTAATTAGTCTGTCTCACCAATTAACATTGTAAATCCCATCCTTACTACATACAACTCAAGCCTCCATCTCATATTCACGCGGCAAATTGAGCCCAAGAGAGGACTAACTAATCTGTGCAGTAATGGTCTCAACATCAACAGTCCACAGCAGGGAATTACGTCAAGTACCTCCACCTTCTTATCAATGATTTACTTTCTTTAGTAACAAAACATGACAAATTCATCTTCAAAAGTGCCTTCATAATTAAATTTTCTTCACTAATATTCTCTCTACTTATCTTTCTTTATGGAATAGGTCATTAAATATCAAATTCAAATCAAAGTTATGATAACACAATAAGTCCTACAAAAACGTTTCAGTACATCACGCATTCCATGGCCATGCCATTTACAAACTCAATGCATACACCAAACTCTTAATATGTCACAACTCTTAATATGTCACAAATCTATTTCCAGCGGGTATTCTAGTTATGATTTTAGTTATATCCATCTCTTAAGTATCTTAGCACATTCTTACTTCCTGGCAATAATTTTCTATACTTACACTATGTCACATAACTAGTAAATATTAATAAAGTTAGGAAAATATTATTATGGTAGTAATATTATAAGACAGATTATTTGGATTATGGGCATTTGCACATCCTAATACTTTAAGACAAAGATTATTGGTAATCCTAATAAGTTATTAGACTAGGCAGATATTTATATGCTAAGCTACAAGCTAATAATAAATTTGCACTTCTGGGTGTTCTAAGCAAATAATGTAATAATCTTGATGGACAGTTATGAGAATAAGCAGAAAATACTATGTATTACATATATTCAACGAAATATATACAAATTATGATGTACAAAATATTTTGTAACAGTACCATCTATCTATATTTATAATGTGTCTATTATAATACAATGTCCAACATCTATATTGACAATGCATTTTGCATAATTACCATAATTGTTAAATTCACGCTTGAGTGCAAATGCATTTCTAGTATTTAAATGGACAATATTGTCACTCAAGCATGAAATTTATAATATGCCCTCCCATTAAAATTGATCATATGAATTACCACTGAATTCATTTTGATTTTTACTTATTAACACATTCAGTTCAATGAAATTCATGTTAATATCTGCTAATTAAATTCACCAGAATATAAATCTGTTCATTATTGCCTGCAGACAGGAAGCCTTGCTAAAACATGTTAGCTTCACTACTAACAGAGATTCTAATATATTGGACTAAACGAAGTACTAGAAAAATATTTCTTGTTACATGCATCACTCAATCTCAGTAAAATTTAAATGATTTCAATAGTAGGCGTAATAAAAATAACCAAACAATAAATAATCCAATGCATAGTAGGGGCGACCATTTAATAATCTGGGGTGCTTGGAGTTAAAAAAATTATTTATTTCAAGCGCGCCAAGTCCCCGAACATTCATTCCTAAATTAAGCAACACCTTGTTAAGAAAAATCCCCACTGGAAATTTTCTATTCAAGGCTGCCCACTGACCAGAAAGAATTTATTCATTTCACCAAAGCTGAGCAAGAAATTGCTTATTTTAAAAAAATCCAAGCGCCCCCCCCCTCCTGGATATTAAATGGTCTCCCCCTTACTGCTCCTCGTGCCTTCTTCCGGAATGTGATCTCCAATAATATAACACATAAGTGACATAACCATACTTTGAAAATGTCATTAAAATCTTTAAAAACATAAATATTCAAAATAGACTCACCTCCAGTTCCTAGAACTTTCAGCAGTTCAAAGTCCTCCATTGTGACTTTTCCCTTCCCGCCAAGATTGACTGAAAAGAAAACAAAGGAATTAGGTCATGCTCAAAATCCACACATAATCCACTCAAAGTTAGTGGAACTTCAAAAAATCTTTCTGCGACAGGAGATTAAAATCTTTCTAGTAACTTCCGTAAGTCATATATCCACTTGAAGTACAACTTTTTTGAAAAAGTCAAATTTCAAGAAATTCATTGAAGAAACAAACAAATTGAAACAATCCACACTCTTGGACTTGTACATAAACTGAGTTTGATATCTATCTATCTATCTATCTATCTATCCATCTAACTAAACATCCATCTATCTGTTTATGTAAGATCAGCATTTTGTGTGAAAGGAATAATAATTTTTAGTATATAATACTATATATTCCAAGAAATATTAGAAAATAATTTGGCGGAAAAGTTCGTCTGCAATAATTCGAGACAATTGTTTAGACGGAATTGTCTAGTCTGCTAATGTTTACAGTTGCAACCTACTTGATTATTGACAGGCAGATAATTACATGCTAGAAGCTATCTTTACAACAATGCCATGTTAGACAATCCAGTGATTGAATCGAATGTCTTGGAAGATATCAGTATTCACAAATTGCACATTGTTGCATAAGATCTGGTAAGAAAGAGATCCAATTTCATAACTATTATGCAACAGCCAATCAAAGGAATTATCTGCCAAGAAAATTAATTTATCAGAATGAAGAAACTGAAAAGCACTAAGCCACGTTCTGATGTTGTGGCATCAACGCAGGCAAAAATGCCAAAATTATAAAACAAATGATCAAAATTGAAGTGTACCAATTAAACTAAATATGCTGAGCTTCAAAACTGAAGTATGTCACAATACATAAATTTAGAGTGACGGAATATATAAGAGTTTAAACTTCCTACAAGCCATGCAAGCAAAGGTTAAGATCCAAGGACAAATTAGTTAAAATGCTGGCAAGGATTTTGTTTGCCATCGTTTGCACTTGAGTTCGCACAGTGCCAAATATTTCTGATAATTTAATTTTTCTTAAATCATTTAGTACAACTAATAAATCTATCAGTCCATCAGCTAACTTATAATTTCTCTTTATGCATCTTATAGGTCATCTACCTATCTATCCATGTTGGTACCGAAATAATATGGATTAAAAAAATATTTGTCACTATTCATTTAACTCTTTGTTTGTGATATTGATTACAAGAATAAAACTCTATTGATATTTATTGACACTCACAGTTGATACTCATGACAATTTCTGATTAAATTTATTGATCACACATATTCACGAAGAAAGAATTTTTTCTATAAAACGTTTTGCTAGTGTGGAACATATCAGTTGGTTGATTGAATGATATTAAAATGTTCAATATTTTTAATTTGTAGCAAATTAACCACATCATGTAACGAAAACATTTTTGATGTTTTTTTGGAGAAAACTTATCTATATTTAAAATCATGATTATATTGGAATACAATTTAAAATTTTGAATAATAATATTGGAAAGTAGACTGCACTTTTTACAAGATCCACAAACAATATGTGAAGCAAATGATGACATCATAGTATTACAGACACTAAATTGAAAGACAAATATATCCTGCAGATCAGCTTTTACAGTGACAAGTAAAAACAGATAAGGATGCCAATTATTACGTAAGAGTTAGCCAGGACAAAGCGTTTACAGGATTTTATTGTTTATACCAATGAATTACATACATATGGGGGCGGAGTGATGCTAACATACATATATTTATTTTTTTTTTCAATAACAATATCAAAACACGTCCTATGAATATGATGTCAGAAGTGTCATGGTCTGACATGACAGCTACTAGTTATTTTTGTAAAAGATAATTTTATGACACAAGTATGAAGTAACTCGTGACTTAAGCAGAATACTATGAAGATATGTATGTATATACACATACAGAAAGTTAGAAATAACTTCTCTTAAATTACACATCAAAATAAAGGTGGAGATATGGGGAGGGAGGGAAGAGGGAGGGAGGTGGTTTGAGGAAAGCAGAGGATTCCATAACTTCCTACACATTCACCCAAGTGAGGGATCTTTTACGTTTGTAGCAAACATCATCACAGATAGACATAATATAATGCCTTTTACATGACTGATAAGAAACACGTCTATAAATGATTGATGATAGGTTAACAACTTCACTTGATAGCAATGATACTATGATAGATGAAATCACTGAAATGTGGAGTCATTTTTTAGACCAAATCATGAGACACATGTATAGCCATGCAGCATACAGCTGACTAATGGAGAAGCGTGTACTTTAGGTCAGAAAAGGACTTTCCAGAAAATAAGAAAAATATCAACTGTATACGATAGCTTGACTTTGGGAAATGGTTCAAGGCTGACAAAAGATGTTAGCTACACAGCGTGATTTTGGAAATCGCACTTTTCAAGAAATGAGCGCAGGACAAGCAAGGGTCATACCCATTTTCTTAAAAAAACAGTATTTTTGTGAATTGTGATAAACAAAATCTAGATCTTCCTTCTTGTTTCATTTCTTTTGAATGGTTATTAGGGATTTAAATGACCCCAGTACATTATAAAATGTCATCATTTGAGTGGGTAAGGGATTAGGTGGGCTGGTTTTACAAATAGTATAATCCTTTAATTGACACAAGAGCAAATTCCAATTTTGCAGCAGCACATAGCTGAAAAATATCACACATGACCATGACATGGGACTATTCGAGAAACAACTTCATACAAACAACAACATGACATAACATAATTTCTCTCTGTACACAAATAGGCAACAACCTGGCCATGGATTTATAATATGATTTATCTGTGCCTTCACAAATAAATTGATATGCATGTAGGATTGATAGTAGGCTGCCCCCCCCCCTCCAACAAGGCAGAAATCCGCCCTTGACACACATAGTGCACAGCATAGTGAAAACCACGTGAGCTGTCAAACTTTGCCACAACATAAATACACCCATCACATGGCAATAAAATCACATGATCACCATGTGACAAGACTGCCAATTGAAAACCCATAATGTTCGTATCCATCTGAAGCAATCTTTCTAGTTCTTAAGTGCTTAATAATTAGTAGTCAGACATTAATGCCAACTTTTAAAGCTTTAGACAATAATTATGAAAAGTTATGGCAAAACAATAGAAGTGGACTCATCTTAACTAGGAGTACTTAAATATATGGCCAAGTAATAGACAATTCGTGACCTGTTTTCAAAACTTAACTTAGGTCATGTTCTATGAATTTCTAAATGCCCCTTCAACTTTTCACTTTGCTTACTTAAGATTTCATTTTATCACGTTTTCATGACCATAGGGCCATTTAAAAAAGGTAACCGGCCTGAAAACAAAGAAATTTATAAAGGGATTTAAATATATTGACCATAGATAGATAGATAGATAGATAGATAGACAGATAGATAGATAGATAGATAGATAGATAGATAGATACAAATTAGTTTCATTGCCTGGACTTAGTATCGACCTGTCTTGCCACCTTTACCTTTGATTTAAATAAATAAATAACAATGACAATGGCCCATTGTAATGTCTTTATAATAATGTCTATAAATATATTTGCCCTTAAACAGTTAAGTATATTTAAAGGTCATTTGGCAAAAATGTAATTCAACAAGTTCGGCTACTTAACAATGCTTAAAGCAGTTCCACGACATTTGTGAGTTGACCTTGTTGGTTGATAGCTTGATATGCTCCAGTCTTTTTGAATTTGAGCAGCAAGAAAAACCTGATCTTCTGTTTGGCAACGACTATATATTTTCCCATAGATCTGTCTGTCTTTCTATATCTATCGTTCTTCCATTCTTTCTTCTTCCCTGTTCTTGTCTCCAATCTTTTTTTCTAAAATTGTCTGTCTTTCTTTTGTCAATCCTTCTCTCTATCTTAAATATATTGATCTTTCTTTTTTTCCATTCTTTTTCTTCCTTTCCTTCTTTATCCATTCTTTCTTTCTCTCTTTCCTTCTGTCTTTCTCCCCTTCTTTATCTTTCTTTCCTTAATCTGATCAATATTTTCATTTTTGTCTATATTTTTCATATTCATCTTCCTCTTCTATAAGGTATCATTTTTTCCTATCATTCTTTCCCAAGTTTCTATCTTTCTCGAACACCATTGTCATATGCACATTATTCTTTTGTACTTTCTCTTCTATATTTCTCCAGGCACATGTACCTTTGTGTATTAGTATGACAAAGAGCATTGTCCAGAAAGGCCATGCAAACCTTATACAGTACACAGGGACTTGTGAGACGAAAAAAAGTACCTATTTAATATGAATCTTATAAAATAATTTGATAAAATCATTTGTGATAATAATACTGCATATATATTGATAAATATTACATCTGGCCTATCATAATCATAATAGCTAAGTATTTGATAATTTGATAATGTGTATTGTAGGCCTACAACCTATCAATTAATGGCCTATGGCTATATAACACATGTATTCAATGTACTATATACCTAGGCTAGTATAGATACATTTTGTAACAGTACATGGAGTTAGATCATTGACCTGCCAGTGAACTCACGAAAGGTTCAAGAACTGAGCGGTTAAGGGCTTTATATAGGCCTACAACTTAGGCTACAAGAGGTATATCATTTATATCAAGCTTAGTTGGATAGGTATGTGCAGATGGGTAAGGATACATAGTGCAGCCCTCTGGCTAGATCTTGCTGGTAGAGGAGTCCACAACAAGTTACACATTGACCCATGTGAGGGACCTTTTAGCATAGAACATGGAGAAATAAGACACCCGTCTAACTTTATGTCACATGCCATTTACAGTATAGAATAGAATAGAATAGAATAGAATAGAATAGAATAGAATATAATAGAAACAATGTTATTTGAGCTATTTGATCCATATATTATAGGCAGGCCTACATATTGATTATGATATAACATAGCATTACCAGTAATAACATTTTACTAGCTGCTACCGGTGTAAATTAGCATTACATATTGCTAATTTGCATTACACATACAGCTGAACTGCTGAAGCTATTTAATTTAATCTCTCAATTTAGTTAATAAGCCAATACCAGACTAACGAGACTATACTAGCTGGTAATCAGTAAGTAAGACTGTAGTATTTATTGTCCCTGCAGCAATGTACTGCAGCTCCTGAACTTCCTGCAAGTAAACAGTTCATAGTGGCCATCTAGTCCATAGGAGATCAGTGCACCTATCCAAGTGCTTACCTGTCAAATGCAGGTGCACCAAAAACACAGCTGACTTCATTACACTTCACTATCAGCTCACACCTGCACAGTTGGAGATGCCTACAACTGTTTGGGTAGATAAATAGCCTTTGTGTACAAAATGGCATTGGTGTAAAATAAGAAGTTGTAGGCCTACCTGTCTCTACAATCTAGATATATCCAATTGTCAGAGAAATCATATCATCAATTTGACTGAAAAATGTTTTGTGTTCTTCAATTAAATGCATTGGCCTACCAAAGTCATCATTTGGCAATTATACATCTTGGCCATTGTCTATCCATGTCTATGTATCTGTGTGTCTATATTTGTCAGGACATGCATGACATAGAAGAATAGAAAAGAAAAGACAAATTCGTGCTGTAACCAGGAACTAGGATTCTAGGTCTGCTCTATTGCATAACTTATGGTAAACAAAATTGCTCAGTGCTCACACATAACTCAGAAGTAAGCAATGCTATGTACATGATGTTGCCTACATGATTTTGTTCATACAACTTGAAATCATGTCATGAACTTGAACTACTAATTATATTTTCATAGAAAGAAACATTTCTTTCAATTTGTAGGCGTCCCTGAATCACGACTGTCAGATATTTCATTACATTTTCATGGCAATGATCATAGATGATTGTCGACAATTTATGAAGTGGCCTAATTAATGCACTGAAAAATAAAGCTAATGGATGTCATGCCTATCTCATCCTTTTTAATTATCCTTGACCTATATTCCAGGAAAAGGCTTGTGTAAACATTTCAACGAAGTTCCATTTTCATTGAACTTGCAGACGATCACTGGAAATTGCGAAGTTGCAATGTACACGCTTATCAAGAATAAGAATTTCACATTTTTCTTTGTTTTCAATGAATATATAACCCACAATCTGGAAATTTCTAGTAAACAACAACAATTTTGCTTTCACTTCTAACAAACAAGTGAGATCAGATGAAACCAGCCCAGCAGTTGTTGTATCCAGGGAGGGTTTCCCCGAAAGAACATCCTGCTTGCATGGTTGGGTGACGTCATTCTGTAGCTCTCTAGAAAATGACGGAACTTCCCCAGAAAACACGTCTGAGTTATTACACGATAATTCCATTTTCCAAATAAAATTTTCCCATGCTATATTTCACTGATAAAGAGAAGACAGCAAAATAACACAACGAAATTATAACCCGGAATTTAATTGAACCAGTGTCACTTTAATCATTCCAATTATGCAATAAAATGAGCATAGTAAATTTGACCATTTATCAGTGACACCTTTAGCAGTAGTAAATTAATGATCAATTGTGGTTCATAAGTTCACTAATTATATATAGGCCAACATATACATATTTTATATCAGCATAGCCTAATCCTCTAAATTAGCATTGATCATATGCTGATTAGCAGATTAGCCATACAGATTAGATATACATAGTACTACACCATGCATTCATTAACCGAGGATTTGTAATTGGAGCACTCAGCAGGAGGGGTCACTTTGTTCATTATCTTTTGGGCTGTAGGCAATGTTTTTGTTTATTTAGTTTGGCATATTCTATTAGGCCTACATTGATGAACGATCAAAAGCAGTAATTCAATTGTTAACATTTTGCATGATCTAAAAGTTGTCTGATAAAAAGCAACTTTGTTTGAATTAAATCTGTCATTTCACATGAACTCTTTAATCAGTCACATGTAACTGTATACCTATCTATCACTGTGCACGCTACAATGTAACAGGTTTTGAAGATTATTGAAATATATACTTTAGTGTGTAACCCAGGCAGGTGGTCAACTACAAGCTTTGAAACAGTCAATGATGTAAAAAGGCAAGGCCTCAGACAGCTGTTCCTTGACTGAGAAATTATTGTGCAAGGAGACAGCAGGCTTTTGAAAATATATATATACCCAAGACCCATACACAGGTGGGGCAGGGGAAGGGGGGGGTTAAAGACAATAGGTACAAGTTTAAAGGGCCATCTGCTGCCAGCAACCTATTTGAAGCACCATAACATGGAGAGCATGCTTCGACATGTGCACAATTGCACATGTCAACTGGTTTGAATAAAACAACACTACCGTATCACTTGAATAAGGGTTTCCATGCCAATATAAGGTGTTTCTTTTGTCCTATTTTATTCCTTGTTATAAATTTATCAATAGCTTTTATATATGAAATTTGACAGGAAAAACTTTTATAATGGTTTAACCTTATGCTTTTTTATATTAAACATGCTTTTAACCAAAAGATTACTAATGGGTTAAATCATTTAATTTCCAAAAGTTAATTATATCTTATCAAGAAACTCAAAGTGTTTAGGTAACTAAATAAGACCCAATTATTTCAAGCACACCAGCTTGCACAAATTAAATGAAGTCACGTATTTAAAGGATGCTGCTACTTTAATGTACCCCTATGTAATTAAAAGGCCAGCTATGGTGACTATTCCAAAGCTATGCTGGCCACCCATATATGAATATTTAAAATCACACAGATACGGTAGATTAAGCCACGTGCCAGATGATGACAAAATCATGAAAATACTGACAGCCTTGGCTCTTAACAAACCATCATGCTGCACATGAATATCACACAACCTGCCAACTGGCCTACCAAGTCAGCATTGGTCATCTTTGGTCACTGTGTGGCTAATGACCTGAGTATGACCCCAGACTATGGACTACCAGTAGCCAGTGAGCTCGTCAGAACATTGACAAGTTCACCATCACATCCCCAGGGGCGGAGACATGGTTTAATAAGGGGGGGGGGGGTAATTTTTGCATTTTTAATTTGCATTCATGCTGAAATTATTCATTTGGTGGTTATAATCATATTCATACAACCATACTCAAATACAACCATATTGCATCCAAACATAGTCATACACAACCATAATTATATGACAATATAGGAAAGGGTGCATATGATTGTATGGTTCGATGATTTCAATTAAGACATGTATTATAATTTGGGATTATAATTAGGGTTGACAGCACAATAATAAGGACCCGAATAAATAATTATTATTGTTTATCATGTATATTATTATGGATACTCATTAATTGTAATAAATAGACCGAGGCCAAACTAGTGTAACATTTCAAATATATTAGCAAAACCTTGAATACCCAAAACAAAAAATCAATCAATACACATGATATTATCTGAACACCTCTTAATCCCCCCTCCAATGACCTTAATACCAGAATCCGCCACTGCCCTAATCCCACCTGTCCAAGGTAAACTAAACTGCATCACCACCACACCTAGGACAACCACTTGTTTTCACATAACCTGCGGCTCAATTAATGATCCAGTGTGTAAGGCAGGCTACTATAACTACATACGCTTAACTTTCAATCAGTAAGATTAAGATTTCATTCAGATATTTATATGGTTCTACACAGAGCCTGCTATTGCGCTGTATTTCAAATGAAAACATTTAAATGCCTTGAAATCAACAAATGGTGCTTTCTAAAGTAGAAAGAAAGCAGATAACTATGCATGTTCTAAAACCACCTCTTTTAAAACTATAGTTTCTCAATATGCAACTTCCTTTAAATGCCTAGATGTGATGCTTCATACATATATTCAACAGCATCTTTAAATGCCTGTGAGGCATATGGAGTTTTCTTTCTTTTTTTTTGCAAGATCAAATAATTTTAAAACACTCACCTGGGAAATTGGGAGTCTGGGGACTATTAGCCAAAACATGCAGAATGCAACTGCACAAACTGTCAGAGAGACACATTGTTATCATATCTTCATGTACAGCAACCATGTGAACTGTTGATATTGGATGTGATCTGTGCGATCAACCTTGTATCAATAACATACTGGTGAATTTATCCAAAGTGTTGTTGTCAATGAATGGAAAGTATATTTTCCAGCAGATGCAAATATCCTCTTTTGCTATTCTGCTCTGATATCAAATCATTGACATATTATAATTGAACAAAGTAAGCCATTCTTATAGACACAAAGGATCTAATGGCATAACAATCATATGTATGTAACAAAGGGTTTGTTGCAGCAAAAATATTGATCCTCAATGAAAATTCTACAACTTGCTCCAAATAACTACAGGTACGTATCATGTAGTCTTGTAGTATCCTCTACAGCCTAATTAGAGCTGTATCAAACAAGTATTAAAATCCTATGGCCTCCCAGCTGCAGAGAAATAACAGTAGTGGCAGCTGACAGCAGAGGAGTCCATGTGCCAGCTTTGTGTGTTGTGTACATGCGCAGCTTTGACTCAGCTTTGTTGCAACCAGCCTACCCAGGACCGCCCCTCGACTAGCCTGCACAGGAACTGTATGGGCAAATGGCCTTGAGCGCTGAAATACTAAATAGCCTGTAACCTGTGCTGTTGCCAGCTTGATTCAGCTTGATTCAGTTCACTCAGTGTTCAGCTGAGGTGGTTGTTGAGGCCCTGCCCTGGTGTCCAAGGTTGAACAGCCTCGATCTGCGATTTGTGTTGTTGAAAAATAGCACCAAGGCCATCCTACCCAAACAAGGCCATTCAACTCCAAAAAAAAGCTAATACATTATTAACAGCAAAATACCCTACAAGAAAAACAACATACAAAGAAATGGACTTGTTTGATTCCTATCCATCTATCCATCTATCTATCTATCTATCTATCTATCTATCTATCTATCTATCTATCTATCTATCTATCTATCTATCTGTCTATCTGTCTGCATATCAATCAATCAATCAATCAATCAATCAATCAATCTATCTATCTATCTATCTATCTATCTATCTATCTATCTATCTATCTATCTATCTATCTGTCTGTCTGTCTATATATCCATCTGTGTAAGACTGTAAGTATGTCAATCAATTTACAATGTCATCAATTTGTTGCACCACAAAGTGACATTATATGCACTCATCTGCAGTATGCAAAGTTCATAACTTTTCAGTTTGAGGCCCCAATATTACATGTCCAGTCCAAGCCAATGATGAGTAACCAGGTGATATCATGATTCAAAACACTTCCAAATCAAACATTGCATAAGCAAAACTGCACCTTGCACAGGCCCATGTCATACAATATTGAGTATATATGTACATCATGATATATGTTCATGAACAACTTGATGCAAAACTGAAATTTACCAAATTTGCAAATTCCTCCTTTTTCTGAAACTTCGTGTCTACCTTTTCGAAGATAGGACAATTTCCTCAATGCTATAGTCCACATATCAATCATGTATAGTAGCCGGAACTATACTTTTTACAATTTAATTAGAAAAGAAAATAACAAAGGTGTGTTGTTAAAACCATTTCACAAGTCGTGACATATTTTAGTCACTTTTAAATATGAGAATTCTGTATTTACATTATGATAAAACTTCACATAAGCCCAGCCTACATTGTACATTGTTTGATGGTTATCATGTGAACATCTTATCAATTTTGCATAGCCAAAAGTTATAAATGTCCACCTTGTCGATTTTTCCCCTTTAAATCTAAATATGAAAATTTGTTTTAGGTGTGTAAAATAAGCTCATTACATATTTTTGTAATGTTTCAAATCAACTTTATAATATGTGCAGCAAACATGAAAATATTATTAAACAGTATTTTCAAGAGTGCACGATAACATCAACAGCCTTCAGAACAACATTTTTGCTCTCATTCTAGAATATAACCTTGTTTTCTTGTTGTTGTTGTTGACTAGTGGGACTAGTTTTTGGGAGGTTACTAACACATTATTTGTTACTCAGCAACTCTGTGCCTGCTCGGTGCAGATTTTGAGTCAGCGGTATTGCAGTAAACGTGGGGGAAATGGAGAAAAAAAGAAAAAGAAAAGAAAAAGAAAGGAGGAGGAATAAGATAATTATTATCGCCCATGCTATGCTATGCATAGGGCGATTATGCTTTAGTGCTGAAATCTACTGAAGGGGTGAAACAACCAATGCTGTGGCCTCAACCAGCCCACTCTGGAAGTTCTTATCATATGCATAACACATTGATACCATTGTAGATGTGCACAACAGTTGGTATTTTCAGTTTAATTCAATATTAGAAAATTTACTATTATCAGTTTTAGAGGCTATCAAGGTCCAGAAAGCCTGCATTGTGGTGGCCATTTTCCCTTCCACAGGGTGAGTTTTAGTACACAGAATGGCCACTGCAAGCAGCAACTCATTCACATACATTACACAAGAGGGCAGCACCTGCAAGTCCTTTGCCAGTTCCTCCCTTTGCACCACATTCTATTTCTGGGAAACTCAGCAATTCCTGCATCTCAGTATAGTTCATGCATCTTTCCAACTAATTATACAGGTAGCACGGGCTTATATTGTATCTATTTCATATTATTCTATTCTCTTCCCAACTTACTATATATTATATAAATCTGTTTTATATTTATGTAAATAAAATACTGGTTATAATATACACTCATGTAAACAAAAGATAGACATATAGATAGATAGATAGATAGATAGATAGATACATAGATACATAGACAGATAGATAGATAGATGCATGGATAGACGGATTGGCAGACAGATAGGATAGATGGATGGGATATACAGTAGGATAGGATAGATGGATAGTATAAACGGATAGGATAAACAGACAGGATAGATAGATAGATAGATGGAGGAATGGATTGACAGATGGATTGATGGATAGATGGGTTGACAGACGGATAGGATAGATGGATAGGATAAACGGGTAGGATAAACAGATAGGATAGATGGATAGTATATACGGATAGGATAAGCAGACAGGATAGATAGATAGATAGATGGAGGAATGGATTGACGGATGGCTTAATGGATAGATGGGTTGACAGACAGATAGGATAGACGGATAGGATAAACGGGTAGGATAAACAGATAGGATAAACAGGTAGGATAAACAGGTAGGATAAATGGGATAAACGGATAGGATAAACGGATTTGATAAACGGCTGGGATAAACAATTGGATAAACGGATAGGATAAATGGATAGGATACACGGATAGGATAAACGGATAGGATAAATGGATAGGATAAACGGGATAAATGGGATAATGGATAGGATAAACGGATAGGATAACGGGTAGGATAAACAGATAGGATAAACGGATATGTTAAACGGATAGGATAAACGGATAGGATAAACGGATAGGATAAACAGATAGGATAAACAGATAGGATAAACAGGATAAATGGGATGAACCAATGCTTATGGGGTACTGGATAAACGGATAGGATAAACGGATAGAATAACGGATAGGATTAATGGATAGGATAAACGGAATAAACAAGAAAACGGATAGGATAAACCGATAGGATTAACGGATGGGATAAATGGATAGGATAAACAGATGGGATAAACGGATAGGATAAACGCATAGGATGAATGGATAGGATAATTAGATAGGATAAACGGATAGGATATATGGGTAGGATAAACGGATAGGATAAACGGGATAAATGGGATAAACGGGATAACGGATAGGATAAATGGATATGTTAAAAGGATAGGGTCAACGGATAGGGTAATGGATAGGATAAACGGATAGGATAAATGGATAGGATAAACTGATAGGATAAACTGATAGGATAAACAGATAGGATAAATAAATGGGATAAATAGATAAGATAAACAGGATAAATGGGATGAACCAGTGCTTATGGGGTACTGGATAAACGGATAGGATAAACAGCTAGGATAAACAGATAGGATAAATAGATAGGATAAATGGATAGGATAAACGGGATAAACAGGATAACAGGTAGGAAACACGGATAGGATAAATGGGTAGGATAAACAGATATGATAAACGGAGAGGATAAATGGATAGGATAAATGGATAGGATAAACAAACGGGATAAACTGGCTAACGGATAGGATAAACATAGGATAAAACATGCGGGGCATGGGCGATGCTGTGCCATTATATGTGCTTGTTATATATAACGGGGAATTCCTGATCTATAAATAGCTGAGAGAGCCACACTTAAACGAGAAGATGGAGGAAGGCACTGTAAAAATATATTTCCCTGATTGGAGAAAGTTGACTTTACGTCACTTATTTATAGGCCTATTAATATGCAAAGAGCCAGTACTTGAGATTGTTGAGGGCTTAATTGGTGGCATTATACCGGCATACACCAATAAAGATATGTTATTCATAAAATTAAGGTTTTCAAAACCTGATATATAACATTATGTTATGAACTAAGATCATAGTGCTATGTGTTTAAGATCTTTCCTAAATCCGTGAATATGGCTTTAATTAAATACGTCTCTATCTTTTTTTTTTCACCAGTGATTAAATATAGCAGGTAACTTTAATTGGACAGCAGGCACAACTAGCACAACAGCCAGGACCCTATGCAACAGAATCCCTAGCAGGATTCGAACCCGGAACATGGGACTTTTTTTTTGCAGAGGATAATAAATCAACAACAAATTGGAAAGAACGGATCTCCTGAATTATATAAGTTTCTGTTAAACATCACGATACAATTTCTTCAGCCTGTGCAATGACTGCAATCTTGGTTTCTGGCTGGTGTAATTCTTCGATTCATTGAACCATTGCCATGAAATAGTGTGGGCTAAAAATAGATCATGATTACCAGGGGCGTACCTATTTCTGGATCATTCCAGGTTGAGTCATGATACACTTCTTGTGTTTATATTGGTATTACTCATGTTATTGGTATTACTCATGTGGGCAAGGAGTGAAATTACTAAGACCAAAAGTCCAATACCATGAGACTATGACAGGACTATTTCATCATTATGACATTCTAACAGACTCGTTGATCTTAAGAAAATATTACATTTCAAAATACAGCGAGTATCATTTTTAAAATAAGTAAACACAATAAAATGATAAATCTCACATTCTTGCCTTCAAGAAGTGGGGGGGGGGGGCAGAATTGATCTCATCTCAATTACATATTTTTGCCGAAATCTTAGTTCTGGCCTCTTTGTCCGCATTTCTACTTCAATAAACTAAAGTTCAGCAAAAATTTGAGAGGGGGAGCGGTTCCCTGATACGTATACACTTTAAAGCCAAGACAGTATCCTCACAACCCCTATTCAAGCTGATCAGGGATTCCAACCCCCCCCCCCCCCTCAATACAGAACCCACCTAAGTTCAATTTTACGCCCATATCATGTTCCATTGGGAGCAGTCATTACAAAATGTTATGCAATGCAGGTGTGACAGAAACTCAAGGCAGCTATTATAGTTTATTGCCAAGTTCACTCGATTTACACTAGGGGGCATCTAAATGCAACAATTACATTGATCTGAGAAGACTTTAGCTGATTTTACAGATCCACAACTTTGACAGATAAATTGTTTTAATTGTACTTTGGCGATATCATGCTAACCAAAACATGCGATTAAACTTTTAATCCATTTAACACAGAGAAATCGCCTTTTTATGAGGTTTTTTAAATCAAACATTTAGCCCAAAGCAGTCTGCTCAAAACAGATTTAATTAAGCAGAGTTAGGAAAAATATGGTCCTTGTAATCAGAGCCCATGCTGAGCAATCAATTGATAATTTTAGATCCACCTCTAGGGTCGTTGTTTATCACATTGTTTGTGTCGTTTTTTTTTTAGCTTTTCTATTTACAGTACTTCATTTCAATATTTTACTATTAGGAAAGAGAAAATTAAAAAAAAACAAAAAAACAATAAAATTTGACATTTCTTATTTCCCAAAACAGTTCCAGACAGAAATTTGCAATCTTAAATACACACGGTTGATCATTGATCAATATATTATACACTTAAATCTAGTCAGTGAATATAAATTCAATGCAATTACAAATAAAGTTATTCCAGTAAGTTTATGTTAAATGTTAAACATTTAACATAAACTTTCATATCAACTATCACCAAAGTACAGAATCTTAAAGTGGAATTCAAATGTGTAATATATAAATTTGCTAATTAACAGAAGTGATATTGCTAAAATTATAAATCCTCAAGATTGAGAAACAAAGTAACACCAACACAAGGCTAATTGCAATTTCAAATAGTGTTATTAAAACATTCCTAGCTATTCCTTAACCCAACAAGTAATCTACAAAGTGCATATTTCTTGGATCTTCTGATCTTAGCCTTAATTGTGAGTTCTGAAGGAGTAAGGGGTTATTTAGAAGTAGACTTAAGCTGATTTTAAGAATAGATGTTACTAAAGGTTTAAAGGTAAAGTATAGAGCCTTTTGCTTTTCAAAAGAAAACATATGTATGTCTTAACATCTATAGTTTGTACAGAAGTATTTGATGCACAATTTAACATATAAGACTACTTAAATGTAGCAATTTTAATTTATTAATTAGCTGTTTAGGAAAGCTTCCTAAAAAAATTCAATAGGCCGAAATATTGCAAGTCTTCGAAGCCTTAATCATTTTGTGACATAAAATTGACAATTTCACATCAAAAACCAAATTGTGCCAGCCTGCATAATCATTAGAATTGTCATCATTTATAATGAGCAGTCTCAGTCTGATCCAGAGAGTTCGAGAGGTATGAGGGCTAATCATTAGATTTTTTCATGGGGGTAAAAACATCTGGGTATCTAAAATAACCCTCAGGAATAATAAGCAACATTATTCAATTAGGGGCCGACCAGATAATAGTTGGGGGGGGCTATGGACTTTACCCCCGGGACAAACTTTATTTTTCGTTCGCGACGCGCCGACGAACAATTTTTTCGCGTGCGCACTCGCGACAAACTTTTTTATCGGAATTTTAACATTACCGTACCCTAGCTACAGGTAGAAACAAACTTTTTTTTTATTTCCAAGTGCTGAACTAACTTTTTTTTCAGAGTCAAGTGGGAAACAATCTTTTTTTTTCACGAAATATCCATAGCCCCCCCCCCCAAAGATCATCTGGTCGGCCCCTTATCTTTGCAAAACTATAAAGGTTGATGTTAGTAGGGGGCTAGCTGACCATGGAATAAAAGACTGGCAATATTACTGTAACAATAGAACCGATACAAGAACAATAGATGGAACAATAGACTTCACTAATTAGGTATCTGGTGTCATTAATTACCGCAAGGGGGCGCATTACTATAGTTCCCTGCTGGCACACATCAGCTGTAAAATAGCTATGTTTGGGGCTTGGGCTATAACACATAGTCGGGCATAATGTTATGCAAATTTACATGACCATTTCCTAGAAATGGGTTATTGGCCAGCTATCACATATTTCCCCAATACAGTGAACTGCATAGAACACAATTTCCGAAACATTTGATGAACCTGTTATTTTCCTCTTGCAAAGAAGAAAAGAAGAAAGCCTGACATGCCAAAATCATATAAGCATTTTAATTTTTAAAAGATTCTTAAAAAATCAGAGAAACCGGTCAATTAGGATAATTTCGAAACATGCACATGCACACTTTTCATTGCCTGATTCTTTAAAATGTATATATATATGTTATTCATTCATATAAATATGTGTTTTTATAAATAGTTCATCAATCATCATTTTAATATATTTAGAACTATATATTATAAAATTATATTGCCATCCAAAGCCAACCATTCACAAAACATTTTATATGGAACATTTTTGCATAGCATAGGCCTACATTTTATGAATAAGTATGAATCCAGGAAAAACAGAGAATGTGCAAGATTTTTCGGGCCCAGAATAATTATGCCCTATATCAAATTTCCCGACGTCTCCCTGAACAGAATTTCTTCACCATTTTTACCAGATTTCTTCCACAGGATCCTATCATTAAAAAACTTCCACACCAACTTCTATTGCTCTGTATTTAATCATATCTTTATTCACTGTATATACAGTACACACATATGTATATACAGAAAAACAAATATATATGGATTATATAGTAGGTTTCAGCCTTTATTTGTAGCATCTATCTTCAGTGCTTTACAGTACATGTATCATGTAGGACATTGCATGTGTTCAATGTGTTGATTTTGTAATTTTATTCCACAAAATTTTGCTAAACTTTCAAGTTCCTGTACATGGTTTTTCAGACTTGTAAAGTTTATAATAATTCACTGATACAGTGACACGGATGTAAACATGCTGTCATCACAATGTGTACACTGCATTTTTTATTTGCAAGGACTATACTGCTGGCATTTCAATAAATTTGCTCTCTGTGGGAGAGGTTTCTGGAGAACACACTCAAGAAATCCTATGGAATATATAACTAAAATTGCCCAGATAATGATAACCATTCTGTAAGCTTTCTTCTGACAGAAAAACTAGAACCCATGGGTTGCAAAATTAGTGAATGCAGATTGCAGAACTTCAAACTGGGCCCATGTGTCAATGATGTATTTATATAAGTCCATGTAGCTGTCCGAAGATGTATCTATCTGTCTACCTATCCATCAATCCATCTACGAATCTACCTATCATTCTGCAGAGTCAGAATCCATTATCAGGGTGCCCACCGAACATCGCACAAAATATTATAGGAATATAGGAATTTTTAACCATAAAATATAGGAAAATATAGGAGGTTTTCGCCTATTTTAATGAGACAATTTAAGAAATATTTGACAGCGAAACCGTCGGCAAATCACAGGATTGCTTCCATCATAAGCCGCAAACTTCATGCCGCGGACAAAAACGCGTCTAAAAATTCATGTATCTGTGGGGAAAAGACTCTTAAGCTTTTTATCGCGAACAAAAACGTGCATATACGCGCAAAATATCTTGAAAACTATAGGAATTTATAGGAATTTTTCCAAAAATATAGGAAATTATAGGAGGCCTTAAAAAATATAGGAATTATAGGAAATATAGGAGGAGTGGGCACCCTGCATTATATAAGCTTATATACGCTGCATCAAAAATTTAAGGCCAATCATGTACCAGGAGATCAGTCACATGACAAGCCAATAAATAATGATATTGGTGTCTTGAAAGTGTTATTGGTGTGTGGAGAGTGATATTGGCGTGCCCCTATGCTCTTAGCAGCAGCAATGCACTTAATTGCCTATTACTTAAGGGAAGGCCTGGGTAGGAGGAAATCTAACTTCTTGAAATGTCAATCTATCATTTTATAAATATGCCTATTGTAAATAATGGGAAAAATTAGGTATATGACATATAAAAAAAGTAGGTATCTTCAGAAAAACCAGCGTTTTACAAATATGTATAAGTCTGAAAATTGTGGTGCAAAATATAACAAATAGTGGATGCTGAGTCGACCAATATTGAGTTTTATTGGCCTTAGCAGGTAATATTGGTCTCGGCCTACGGCCTCGACCAATATTACTGCTTCGGCCAATAAAACTCAATATTGGTCTCCTCACCATCCACTATCTATATAATATTTTCATTAGTGTTTTTAAGCTGACCAATAAATCTGTAAACACTCGCTCCAAAGCCAGTGCAACATGGTGGAGGACTGGAGGTCTGTATAAATTTATTAAATCACCAAATACTCAATGAAGTCACGGATCTTCATAATTGAAAAGAGCTTTTAGTTGTCACGAGAGAGCATATCCATACAGAGCATATAGTTTTAACAGGATTTGGTGCACATAGCTGCTGGTCTATGGTGCACAGTCCTGATAATCTGGAGCATCACCATATACATGTAGGCCTGCTCAGCCTTGCTGGCAGACCTAATTTTAAAAAATCCAACAGTGTTGTCTGCCTACAGCTCTATCCAGCATTGGCAGATTACATATCAAGTACAATAAGACAGAGCTGAATCTTTTCATTAAGGCTGAGGAACTTCAGCAAACAAACTGAAATGACTCATTTCTCTATCTGATAAAAATTCACAGCAGCATACTATTTTATCAAATAACTAAAAATACTTCAATCAAACAAATAACTTAGATTCCATGTACCTGAAAATATGTTCATAATTTCGTAAATTTGTCCAGTATCAGAAAGCCAACTAGTAGAACACTCCTTTGGCTGCCCGGAGTGAAGTAAATATTTTTGAAAGATACTCAGATATTTACGAAAGAAACACAATTATCTTTTATCACATGTGTATCAAAACCTGACAACATATTTAAGTAGTAAATATTATGAATGAAAGTGAAAAAAAAAAATGAAACAACATTACATGTTTGTAAACAAAGGGTGACCTAAATTGTACAGCCTTGTTTTTCCATTAACAAGCAATAAGGTCACAGAACATTGAATGTAGCCTATCTAGGACAGTAACTTCAACAACTTTCTTTCTGTTAGATTTCTTTTCAACGTCTGACTTAAATGTACTTTGTACGATAAAATGTAGGCTGTTTCATAGCATACCAACTTGTACTAGAAAAGCTAAAAACTTAAAAGGTAAATATCTGACCTCAAAAAATTGTTTTCTTTCCACGTGAATATCATGTTTATCATCAGAAGACTTTTGGGCAAATAATACATCTCTTTGAGGGTGGAATTATATTTACATCTACAGATCAACTCAGGAAATCATTGGCATGGAAGATCAATACATTTGAAGGGGGGAGGCCTGGCCGCCTGCCTATAAAAATTATTTAAATTCACAAAATTTCCTGAAAACCCCTAAAAAATTGGTTTTTCATTTTTTTTGGGGGGGGGGGGGGAGGGTTTGAGGGCGATCACTCGAACTCACTCCACTCCATGCCTTTATAGGCTAGAATAAGAGTGATTGACATTCCAAAAGCAACATCGCTGGTCATATTGCATTCAACATGTTTTTGCTACTTTTCTGCAAAAATTATAAAATTTTCAGTAACAATATTAATGATTTACAAAAAAAATTACGCCCTTGCAAACATTTGGCAGTCCGGGACTCCCTCTAATTTTCAGCCCAAGAGGATATATTATATAACATACATTCAAATTTGTGCAAAATCCTACACACAGAAAACCAGGTAGTAAATATCACAAGTACACACATTCTGGTTCCTAAAAGCTCTTACACTGCAATGTCTGGGCTCAATATGCGGAAAAAGGAAGTACTTCTGAAAAATATGCTTTACTGTTTTCAGTCAAAATGTCAGTCCAGTAAGAAGATCTCAATTTAATTTTTAGCCTTATAAGAATACACGTACAGATGCTTTTCCTCAATTCTTGGGCAGGGGTGTCATGCTTAGCTTTTGTGCACACTACTCCATCTCGGCACAATATTTGAGGGAGGTGTTTATTTGAAGAATTATTTACCACTGAGCCTATTTTTTGACACCCTGGTAGAGAGGGCACTTATTTGAGGTAGGTCCTAATTCAGGAGTAGGTGTTTTAAAACAGTACTCCCTAAATATGGCCATTTTAAAAATTCAACCAATTTCAAGGTCGGTGCTGTGGAGGCAAATCGCCAAACAAAGGTTAAATAAGCATTGTGTAACATGTTGAGGATTAGTCTCCCATCATAGCGATCAACAGCCGGCAAGTTGACCGCCAATAAAATATTTATTACAAGTCAAATAATTTAAAGAGATTTGAGGTATAGTAGAAGTTCTTCCTGTAGTCTGCAGTTCTCAAGGCATAGATATTTCCGCAGAGTTTATGTACTTCTGCAGAGGTCCTGCAGAGGTGCAGGAATTCTGCACGAAGTTCTGTGAGAAACTTGCAATCAGGCAAAGCTCCAGCAAAACTGGGTTGCAACCCTGCAAACAATTCTTTACTTCTGAATTCTGCACATCTGCAGCAATTATGTCTTTTGCAAGCATTTCCGTTCCTTTGGCATGAACTTTGCAGAAAAGGTTCAAATGGAGGAGTTCTACACTTCTATAGAGCTCCTGCTTAAGTCTGTACTCTGCAAGAAATTCTTTACTTCTGTAGGTATTAGACTGCACATTTGCATTCCGCAGGAAATGTGTACTTTTGCAAGGAATTCTGTACTTCTGCAGGAAGTCTGTACTTCAGCCATAATTCAAAACTTCACAGGAATTTTATTCTAAAACAAGAACTCCACAGAAGTGGAGGAATGCAGTGCACTGCTGGGAGCTTTGCAGAAAAGCAACTTCATTTTGCAGGATATTCAGTACATAAGCGGGAATAGCATCCTTCTACAAGGAACTCTGTACTTCTGCAGGAATTCTGTACTATTGCAAGGAATTCTGCACTTTTGCAAGAAATTCTGTACCATTGATAAGAATTCTGTGTTTCGGCAGGATTTTGTACTTCTGCAAGGAATTCTGCACTTCTGCAAAGTATTCTGTAGTACTTCTGCACTTTAGTATGGAATTCGGTACTTGTGCAAGGAATTCTGTACTTGTGCAAGGAATTCTGTACTTCTGCGAAGAATTCTGTGCTTTTGCATGGAAATCTACACTTCAGCAGGAATCGTGTGCTTGGAACCGCAAGGAATTCTGTACTTCGGCGAAGAATTCTGCACTACTGCACTTTAGCTTGGAATTTTGTACTTCTGCAAGGAATTCTGTACTTCTGCAAGGAAATCTGTACTTCTGCAGGAATTCTGTGCTTTTGCAAAGAATTCTATACTTCTGCAGGAATCATGTGCTTCTGAAAGGAATTTGGTACTTCTGCAAAGTATTCTGTAGTTCTGTACTTTTGCATGGAATTCGGTACTTGTGCAAGGAATTTTGTACTTGTGCAAGGAATTCTGTACTTGTGCAAGGAATTCTGGGCTTTTGCAAGGAATTCTACACTTTGGCAAAAATCATGTGCTGCTGCAAGGAATTCTGCACTTCTGCAAAGTATTCTGTACTTCTGCACTTAAGCATGTAATTTGGTACCTCTGCTAGAATTTTGTACTTCTGCAAGGAATTCCGTACTTCTACTGGAATTCTGGCTTTTGCAAGGAATTCTAACTTTGGCAGGAATCATGTACTTCTGCAAAGAATTCTATACTTCCGCAAAAATTCCTTCTGCACTTTAGCATGGAATTCGGTACTTGTGCAAGAACTCTGTAATTCTGCAGGAATTCTGTGCTTTTGCAGGAATCATGTGCTTCTGCAAGGAATTCTGCACTTCAGCACAGTATTTTGTACTTCTGCACTATAGCATGGAATTTGGTACTTGTGCAAGGAATTTTGTACTTCTGCAGGGAATTCTGTACTTCTGATGGAATTCTGTGCTTTTGCACACTTTGGCAGGAATCATGTGCTTCTGCAAGGAATTCTGTACTTCTGTAAAGTATTCTGTACTTCTGCACTTTAGCATGGAATTTGGTATTTGTGCAAGAATTTTGTACTTCTGCAAGGAATTCTGTACTTCTGCAGGAATTGTGTGCCTTTGCAAGGAATTCTACACTTCGGCAGAAATCATGTGCTTCTGCAAGGAATAATGTACTCCTGCAAATAATTCTCTACTTCTGCACTTTTGGGCTGAAACTTTTTCCCGGGTGCCCGAGCACGGGTAGGGTAATGCATTTACCCGGGGCCAACTTGTCTTCCCGGGCTATCGTTCTTTTTTTAAAAGGGCCTGTATTTCAACATGCCAGCTGTTTTTAATCCAGTTGAGTGATGCTGGGTTTCTCAAACATACTCCAGATAACCTCAAGTGACCTTAAAAGTGTGGATTTACCCCTTATCCAGACGACTCTTGATGACAGATCCTGTAACTTTGCAATGAATAAACTTTTATCCCACCCTCTTCCACAAGATAATCAAGATTACATGACAAATTGTATGTTCTTATTTAACAACGAGTGCGGCACGGGTCGGGTAGAGGGTGTCAAGCACCCGGAGAGAAAAATCTCTACTCGTTTCAGCCCTACTGCACTTAAGCATGGAATTCGGTACTTGTGCATGGAATTCTGTACTTGTGCAAGGAATTCTGTACTTGTGCAAAAATTCTGTACTTCTGCACTTTAGCATGGAATTCGGTACTTGTGCAAGAACTCTGTAATTCTGCAGGAATTATGTGCTTTTGCAGGAATCATGTGATTCTGCAAGGAATTCTGCACTTCAGCACAGTATTCTGTACTTCTGCACTTTAGCATGGAATTTAGTACTTGTGCAAGGAATTTTGTACTTCTGCAGAGAATTCTGTACTTCTGTAGGAATTCTGTGCTTTTGCAAGGAATTCTACACTTTGGCAGGAATCATGTGCTTCTGCAAGGAATTCTGTACTTCTGCAAAGTATTCTGTACTTCTGCACTTTAGCATGGAATTTGGTATTTTTGCAAGAAATTAGTAATTCTGCAAGGAATTATGTACTTCTGCAGGAATTGTGTGCCTTTGCAAGGAATTCTACACTCCGGCACGAATTATGTGCTTCTGCAAGGAATAATGTACTCCTGCAAATAATTCTCTACTTCTGCACTTAAGCATGGAATTCGGTACTTGTGCATGGAATTCTGTACTTGTGCAAGGAATTCTGTACTTGTGCCAGGAATTCTGTAGCTCAGCATGGCCTTCTGCAGTTCTGCAGTAATTCTGAATTTTGCAGGAATTATATTGTTAGGCAGAAACTCTGCAGAGGTGGAGGAATTCAACACTTCTGTTGGAATTTCACAGAAGAGAAGATATTAAGTACTTCTGTTAAAAATGTTGACTCCTGCAAAGCTCCTGCAGAATTCTGATCATGATGACTACATCTGCAGGACTTCCACATATTCAGGATAATAAACTTAGCATGAAATTGCAAGAGCGTAGAATCCCTGCAGAAGTACATGAATATGAAGGAAGAATTTTATTTAGGTAGGCCTCACTGATGGCTTCGCAAAAGTGTGAGAAATAGTCATATATCTGCATGGTAATGTAAACACTAATCATGCTAATTAATTGGAGAATTGTAAGTAGAGCACTGCAACAGCTTTAACATAAACTCACAATATGGCAATACATTGAAGAACATTCTGGTGCCATAAAATAATTATCATCATGATGCACACAGTTTATTTTTGCTCCGACTGACAAAAATATAAGAAATAGGACAATATTTACTGTTTGCTATGGTCGACATAGATTCTATCTTTTTTCATGCAAGGCAAAAGTCAACCGAGCAACGCTACGTCATGTTGAATTCTCAATTATCTGTACATACCAAATGAACTAACGCTCAGTACTCAAACACAATTTTATAGGACAGTGCCTTAATTATTATTTATTTGCATTTTCCAGGAGTGGGGTAGGGATTCATATATATATATTTGGTAGCCTACTTTTGGAGTGGAACATAATGTAAGACCTGCTAAACATATACATACAGAAGGGGGATTTTAATCTTGTAAATTCGGTACATGGTAGCCTTTTTGGGAAAAACTAACGCAACCTGCCCCCCCCCCTTCCCCAGAAAAACTCGAACTCTAAATGGTATAGATCTGATAATAACAGTACCTGGTATTATAATTTATTTAAAATGGCCTGATACAAATACATGTATACAACCTGACAACACAATATCTAAGCTGGCCTGAGCATAAATCCAATAGGAAAATCAAGCCAACAAATAAAATTAATTTATTCACAATGTCAATGGCATGTTACACAATTTAAAATATGGGAGAATTAAATTAGGCCTACTAGATTTTTATACCTTTACAAGAGGGCAAGTGGCAATGTTTGAATACAAATCTATACTTTAAGCCAAAACAAACACTTTGAAACAGGAAACTGTTTGAAGATTCCCTGAATCATGATATTGACACTTGTCAAACCGGAGCTGTCAAAAACAGATTACATTAATGCCACGGCCAGCACAGGAATTAGCCTCTGCAAGCTCAGGATGAAACAAGATGCACATTGCAGCCAATTAATCAGCTGATAATGCGTCCTAGAAATGAAATCCTTGACACCTGAGTGTTATAAAATAACAGTAATGTTTTTTTTATGATCACGAATGATCCAGTTTTCCACTGACACAAACGTCAACTGACAGCTTGTTGACAGCTCTAAATTTATGCAAATTGCATGCAAAAAAATGACACTCACCATCTATGAGTTCGTGCGTGACCATCTGCGGATTGTTCTTGGTCGTTTGGTCGCTCGTTTCCCCTTCATCATCCATTTTATGTTGCATTGACATCGTGTAAATGTCGCCCCTTTCTGTCAGTCTTCTGTAAGATCTCTTCTGGGTCAGCCAATCCTTCCCAGCAGCCACTGCGTATGCCGGAAGTTTTGTTTCTCCAGGGCATAAACAGGAACCACGTGGGTGGGGTGAAGCACGTGGGTGGGCGTGGCACCTGCCCCCGGGTCAGTGTAAAATGCGGACCATGCGGGCCATGCAGACCATGCGGACCAGACATAGAACAAACACAGGAGGGTGCACAGGGGCATAGCTTGTTTAATTAAGCTGATAATACACAGTTAATCAAGCGGAAAATGCGGACCATATGCGGACCAAAGAGCTAGATGCTGACCACACAGACTGAGGCTGTAAATATGGGCTTATATGCCTAGTTGGTGAGAAATATAATTAAAGAAAAATTTCACTACAAAGGGAAATTAATTGGCATCAGACTGTCTCTTAAAATAGCACTTCAAAGAGTCACAAACCAAGACTATCTTTGGAATATTTCCATATATATTTTCATTAAAAAAAAAAACAACAACAAAACTTTGGTCTGCATGATAGAAATTCTGGTCTGCATTTGGTCTGCATGATAGGAATTATACAATACAAAAATAAAATAAAGTGGAACAATAACAAAAAGTATCATATAAAGAATAATATGCATTATGTAAATTTTGGTCTGCATGATAGGAATTTTGGTCTGCATTTGGTCTGCATGATAGGAATGTTGGTCTGCATCCCATAAATTTTGGTCTGCATTTGGTCTGCATTCTATAAATTTTGGTCTGCATTCTATAAATTTTGGTCTGCATTTGGTCTGCATTCTATAAATTTTGGTCTGCATTATAAAAAATTTGGTCTGCACTATAAATTTTGGTCTGCATGCTATTTATAAATTTGGTAAATTTAGAACAAATTAAATAAATACTAACATTCACCAACCTGGCAGTAGTCCGAAAGGGAATTGGTTTAAATCCAATAATTATCCAAAGCTTTTGGTAAATCCAAATGCAGCTAGTTGTGTATATTCCAGAGACAATGTATAGAATGACCTTTTTGATAAAAATTCTTACTATTTATCCTAATTACCTTTTTTTTTTAACTGCCACTTAAGAGACTGTGCAATTAAATTTTTAAAAAAGTGTTTATAATTAGCAATTGTGAGGCAGGGTCTTGTAATCCACTGTGGATTACAGAGAGTGGGAATCATTGATGATGGCTTAAATGCAATTAATAGAAACGACATCAATTGGATGACATTCTAGATTATACAGCTTGCACTTACAATGCATAGCCTTCTTAAAATAAATTTTGTCTATAGCAGGTTTTAAATGGTGGCTAGGTTCACTTTGGATCAGCAAGACCTTGCAGAGCAAAGTGCAGACCAGATGCAGACCAAATGCAGACCAGCGTGCAGACCAGAGTGCAGACCAGAGTGTACTGACCAAATCATGCAGACCAAATCATGCAGACCATATGCAGACCAAATACTAAATTATCAATATTTTATGGAAAAAAAAATACAAATTTCTTTTTTTTTTATAAATCATTAAATCCATTTCAAATCATATATATCCTGTTGTTATCCAGTTGGTCCGCATGGTCTGCACTGTCTGGTCATGATTTAACCCTTTCCAGTGTTTGTTCAAGACTTGAGCCAACAGACTGGCTGCCAGTATGTCTGGTCCGCATGGTCCGCATGGTCCGTTTGGTCCGCATTTTACACTGACCCCCTGCCCCCAGTCCAAAACATTGAGCTGCAGACCTGTGTACACAATACTTGCACTGCAGAGTGGTGACTTGAGCTAGACCTGCACCAAAAATCACTTCAATCATGAATGTGTATTGTTAAATAGACCTAGGCCTATATATAATTCGTCTATCTCATGGAAGACTCAGTCATAGCAAATTTTGCAATTTTCAGCACACCTGAAATTGTGAAAACTAAACAAATCAGCAGATAACTTATGTTTCCCTCCACTGATTTCATTGAGAGTTGTTTGGCTTGGTGCTGTGATCGTGCAGAAACATAAATGATGTTTAAAAAATGTATAATTTATTTAATAAAGTAATTTTGACTGATTATTCCAGGAAGCTGCAAGACAGCTTTTTCATTATTTTAATTTCCATACTAGGTCAAAGTGGTTTGACTGAAGCCGACTCTGTAAATCTGCCAATATCTAGGGGAAGACTCAGTCAAGAGCTATGTTATGACTGAGTCTTCCACTAGAAAATGGAGGATGACTCAGCCAAAACATAGCTTTGAATGAGTCTTCCACTAGACTTGTGTAAATTCATAGAGTCGGCTTCAGTCAAACCAATTTAACCTTTTTAGGTTGAACAACAAACAACCTTTTCGATGGAATAATTCAACGGAAGACTCAGTCAAAGCAGGTTTAACTGTTTATTACCTCATAAGTTCCCATTGTGCAACTCAGATCCTGTTGTGGAAGACTAAGTCAAACCACTGAAACCTAGTTTTGCATTAGACTAACCTTTCTATTTTTTTAAATGATGCATAAGCATAAAAGGCTAAACCAGTTTGTATGTTGACATGACTGATTGTCCTCTTGCATTGTATCATGGAAGACTAGACCAAAACAATTGGGTTCTTGAGTTATTTTGCGGAATGCCAGGTCAAATCAATTGAGTTGAGTGAGATGGGCCATGAAAGATGTAAGTTTTCCATGGAAAGTGCAGTAAAACAGGTAAAAAATGTCCCAAAATACCGAGAGTTCGAAGGAGTGGTGTGTGGTAATAAATAGACCCTTTGGGCTTATTTCTTGTGCCATTTGGTAATAGAGATCCTTTAGTTTATTTTTCCGAAATATTTCAAAATTCAGTCAAACTGATTTGACTGAGTCTTCCTTGAGATAGACGAATACATTGTATAGACAGATATATAGACCTAATCTATAGACAGATAGACCTATACAAGTCACAACCAGCCTGACAATTCACGTGATAAACACGGGGGGAAGCTGGTGAACATGACATAACTGAGAGTTATCACATGTTTTTTTTTTCACCCGAAAAAACTCCCCAACATTTTCATGGGATGACCACAGCTAACCACGTGATGAATGTCACCATGCAGATTAACGCTTGACCATCTTCATATGACAAAACTGAGAGTTATCACATGTATTTCTTTACGTGAAAAAACTCCCCAGCATTTTCGCGGGATAACCACGTGATGAATGTCATCAGATTACTTGACCATCTTCATGACATGACAAACAGTTATCACGTGTTTTTCCTCAGGTGAAAAAACCCCCCTACATTTACACAGGATAACCACGTGATGAACTTCACCAGATTATTACTTGACTATCTTCATGACATAACTGAGAGTTATCACATGTTTTTCTTCATGTGAAAAAAATCACGTGGTTAACTGGTGAAGATTGCCCCCCAGAAATATAGATGGAGCCACCTGTACTAGAAACACAGCTGTTTATCGAGTTCCGCACTAAGTTTACTTTAACTGAGTTTAAACTAATTAACCAAATGATTATGATTTCTTAATCTGAATTAATGCTCAGTAAATGGTGTAATGATGCTTATTAGCTCAAAAAGGGGCTCATATTGGATATCGTTACAAAAGACTGGTTATCCAAAATGTGAATCATGTAAGACTACAGTCCTTGATTCTGGTAACCCTTAAGAAGACTGAAAAGAGCCTCACTGCATCACACTGGTTGTGACAAATTTTCAGCAAGTTCTTGTGGCTTGTACTTCAGCCCCACAGCGATTAAAGCCAAGATATTGCTTGAAACAGTCTAAGTTGACTTGCTTGATGAAGAGCCAAGTTAACCGGTGGGAGATTTTGCCTCTTCTCAAATAATTTTAACTGGTGAAGATTGCCCCCCAGAAAATCACATGGTTAACTGGTGAAGATTGCCCCCAGGAAATCACGTGTTAACTGGTGACAAAATCATGTGGTTAGCGTTTGCACCTATCAGTTTTCCACGTTATAACTGAGTGGCAATTTCACGTGATAACTCTCAGTTCATAGGCGTAGGAGGTCAATACATTTTGAGGGGGCTGCCCAAAAACTATTGCCCAAAATGCCCCCAAAAACTTAAAATTACAAAATTGTCTGCCCGAAACTCCCTAAAAAATTAAGCCCCCCTGGCTCCTACGCCTATGTCTCAGTTAACCATCAGTTCTTGTCAGCTGGGAACTTACAAGATGAAAAGTGGGTCTTTTTACCTTCGGCGAACGAAGTTCGAAGAAGGTATTGTAATCACTTGGGTAAAAATGCTGTCCGTCCGCCGGGCGGGCGGGCGGGCGGGTGGGCGGGCGGTCGGTCGGGCGGCGGGCGGATAGGTCGTTTCCGGCCCGTCACTCGGCCTCTATTGAATGTATGTGGATGAAATTTGGTACACATCTAGCCTGTATGGTCTAGTTGTGCCTTTTGATGGTCTGATGAATAGATCTTAAATACTTTTTGAAATAATTAACAAAATATAAAAATTTTTTTTTTTTCGTTTCCGGGCCAAGGCTCGGTCACTATTGCATGTGCATGGATGAAATTTGGTACACACGTGGCCTATATGGTCTAGTTGTGCCTTTTGATGGTCTTATTGACAGATATTCTATACTTTCTGAAAAAATGAGAAAAAATATAAAAACATATTTTTTTTGTTTTTTGGGCTAAGACTCGCTCACTATTGCATGTACATGGATGAACTTTGGTACAAATATGGTCAATATGGTCTAGTTGTGCCTTTTGAAACGTCTGATGGAAATATTATATACTTTTTCAAATATTGAAAAAAACATAAAAATTATTATTTTTGTTTCTGGCCCACTATTCCATATACATGGATGAAGTTTGGTACACATATGGCTTGTATGGTCTAGTTGTGCCTTTTCATGGTCTGACAGATGGCTATTCTATAGTTTTTGTAAATGTAATATTGAGAAAAAATATTCAAAATAATTTTTTTCATATCGGAGCCAAAACTTCCCCACTATTGCATATACAGTAATGCATTTTTCTAAACAAATCACCTATGCAATTTAGCAGTGCTTTTTGATGCGTATAACACTTTATGAATCATTGGAAAAATTGAGATAATGGAAGGCCACTACTCGACGGCTATTGCATACCTATAGACCTAAGCAGTTTCGTAAACGCACCAATTTTATGATATTATTGTAATCTTCTAAAGGTGTTATTCGCTGAAGGTTTGCTGCTGCGCAGCCTATGTTTTTACTGATTGTTCAGAATTTACGCCCAAGGGGCAGTGCCCGATTTAGGAATGTGCTTAATGTGCTGCAGCAAAGGACCCCCACATTTGAGGGGGCCTCCACATTTCAAAATAAACTACTCACGCGCGAATATTGTTCGAAATCATTTTTGAATTTTGCGTGAATGACGCTGACAGCGATAACCTACATATAAGACAACTGATGCAATGCAGATGGTGGATATGTGGAAGCCCTCAAGGTTATAGTATTGTGAAATCAGGTTATCTTTTTACGAAAAAAAATGTACTGCTCTGAAAAGATAACCTGGTAATCCCACAGTGAATGAACGAATCATGGATTTATATGTCAGGGCCACTTTCTGTGAATAGAGCCCCCTTTAACAATAAGGGCCCCCTTCTCCCAATTAGGAGCCTTTCTCCCTATTAGGACCCCTGTCTCAATAAAGGAGCCCCCTGTCCTAATAAGGGCCCCCCTTCGCCAATAAGAGGTCCCATCTCCCCTCTCCTGTTTAGGGAAACGCTCTCCTGATTAGGACCCCCTCTCTCAATAAGGACCCCCCGTCTACCAAGTAGGGGCCACATTTCTGCATGGGGGGCCCCTCTCCAATTAGGGCCCCCTCTCCTATTAGGTCCATCCCTCTCGCAATTATGAGCCATTTAGGGGCCCGGCCCCTGTTCCAATCAGGGGCCCCTGTTCCAATCAGGGGCCCCTCTTTCAATCCAGGACCCCTCTCGCAATCAGGGGCCCCTCTCCCAAACAGGGGGGCCCCCCTGTGACAGCGCCCCTTCCCTTCGGGGCCTCCTCCTGTCTTATTATAAAATCTTGACCACTTTAGTGATCTCAGATTTTTGACATATTGCAGAATCTTTGAATAATTGAAGTGTGTAAAATGTTGCGAATAATCTTCAGGAATTCTGAGAAGTAGCCCAGGTGACAATTAATGCGCATGAAGTTCACATGATAAACACAGGGTGAAACTGGTGAACATGACATAACTGAGAGTTATCACATGTTTTTGTTCATGTGAGAAAAACTCCCACATTTTCACGGGATAACCACATGATGAATGTCACCAGATTATCACTTGACCATCTGCACGACATAACTGGGAGTTATCACGTGTTTTTCTTCACGTGAAAGAATCCCCAACATTTTCATGGGATAACCAAGTGATGAACTTCACCAGATTATCATGTGGCTATCTTCATGACATAACTGAGAGTTATCACATGTTTTTCCTCATGAGAAAAGACTCCCCAACATATTCATGGAATGACCATCACCAGATTATCACTTGATGATTTTCCCCAGATAAACACATGCATTTGTAGCTATGTATCGGATGTTTACACCAGGAAATCACATGGTTAAGTGGTCATGATAACCCCCAGAAAATCACGTGGGTAACTGGTGAAGATACCCCCCCCCAGAAAATCACATGGATAAATGGTGAAAAATGTCATGGTTTACTGGTGAAGATACCCTCCCCCCATATGGTTAAGTGGTCATGATAACCCCCAGAAAATCACGTGGTTAACTGGTGAAGATTGCCCCCAGAAAATCACATGGTTAACTAGTGAAGATATTCACCAGAAAAAAATCACATGGTTAACTGTTGAAGATACCCCCTCAATCTATATTTCTGGGGGGGGGGGTAGGGTGGGACTTAGGGTGGTCCAAAAACACTTTCTTCAGAATTTCTCTGATTTGAATCTTGCATTCTAATCTTATATGGATAGAAGGCATTGTGTAAAAATTTCAGCAAGATCAATTAATATTTAGAGGTGGCACAAAGCCATTGAAGTTTAACATGTGATTGCCCAATTGCAGACCTCAAAATCATGGGCATTTGCAAAATTTGCTGTAACGGCATATTATTTTGATCAAGTGACCTTTTTTTTATTATGTCCAGGATGCCCAATCCAGTCCTGATATTATTTCTGACTTACAATGTTTCGCAGCAGATCAGCATAGATATTACATAGGTTAATTATCAGGCCTCTTTTCATAAAAACAGGCAAATATTTCACCTACTATGAATAATAAATGAAAGATAAACCCCAGATATTACTTTGCCATGCCAATTTTATCAAACACTAAAAATGCAGGAAAAAATATTGACTTCCAAGAAAGATCTGGGAAACTGACCAATTTTTCAGTTGCGGGAATGAGGAATTACATTATAAACTTCGAGGGCTTTGTGCCACCTCTAAATATTAACCGATTTGGCTGAAATTTTGCGTGTGTTCGTTTTACTTATGTGGTCATCAATTTCCACTTTCAAATTGGGGGTTTTAGGAGATTTGGTTTTTCCCATTGAAATGTGGACCACCCTAGTGGGACTGGTGCCCCAATGTTTGCGGATCAAACCTGACTTTTTTTTGCAGGTGCGGTTGGTATATGAGAGTATGTGTGTAAAATTTCAGCTCATTCTATTAATATTTAGAGGTGGCACATTTCACTTGAAGTTTATAACGTAAATCCCCATTGGCGAGCCCTGAAAAAAGCATGATTTTCCAAAAATGAGACTTAAAATCAATATTTTTCGACCATTCGAAAACCATGGGGGAGGATTTTGGGAGGGCAGTTTAAATCTGGCATAATTTTTCATTTTCCACTTCACATCTCTGCACAATTTAGTGCCCAATATGACGAAAATGACTCAAAAACGCCTAAATTTAGAGATTTTCCCGCCTGATAGTGGCCTACCAATATATATTATAGCAAAATGGATGTCAGTTCTGAACTGCCCTCCCAAAACCCTCCCCCATGGTTTTTGAATGGTTGAAAAATATTGATTTTAAGTCTCATTTTTGGGAAATCATGCTTTTTTCTCTGTCTCTGTTCGGGACTGTCAAGTGGCAGCAGAATGCTGACAGTCCCTGGAAAATCGAATTGGGTCAAAAATAATTTGATCTGTTTGGGAAAGATCACCAGATCAGGTCGCACAACAGCTATCCATATTACTACGCCAAACTACTTTCACAAAGCATGGTTGCTGGCAAATATCCAGTCCACTGCTCTGAATGAAAATGTTTGGAAATCATGAGACAAAAAGAAAATTTTGAAACTTTAGCATACACTTTGCCTGTGAAAGGGATGATTTTACTCATCAGAAGTTTGATGATATTCAATCTATTATGCCATTTACTGCATGTTAAATTGTGGTCAGAAAAGGGTCCAAAAAGAATGCATTCTCACTTATTCACGTGTCCATGCAAAGCCAATGTTTTTGCTTTGTGATATCAAAAATGCTCAATTGTATTTATTCTGTTACTTTATGGAGATTTATTACAGATGATTTCATATTTGTAGACATTTCTCAAAAAACAAAATATTTTGCAAAATTTCTGGTCTGACATCAGAAAATCCTGCCAGGGGATTGGTCAAGTTGCCCACTGCGTGTCACTTTTTTTCAGCTTGCTTCATGCAAGTGATGTTTGCTGGAAAAATGATGTCGTAATTTTGACCAATAGTATACCTCAAAGGCCAGCTTGGTATTATGGCAGTTGTTCACACATGTCAAACCGCAATCCGCATGAACTCTTTCACTTCTTCATGAATTGTTGTATTTCACACTCCTGTGTACTGTTGATTGTTTCAATTGATATTAAATCAGTTTCAAGCTGACTCTGAATAGCTTCACATCTATTTACACTAAATTATCATGCCTTGACCAAAACCATGGCTATGACATCAGCAAGGGACTATTCAGAATTTATGACTGGGTTGAGGGGGCGATGGGAGTTTTACCTGAGCGGGTGTTACATGCTTCAAGGGACACAGCACTAATTTGCCTTACAGGCTAAATAGAAATTATGAGTTGAGCGGAATTGGGAGTTTTGCCCGACGCAGCACCAATTTTTCACACATGTTTCAAGGGGGGTACTTATTACTCGCAACATGCTTAAGGGGGGTATGAAATTTTAGTAAAAGAAAAGGGGTATACTAAAAATCCACATGGAATGAATGAGAGGTACAAATAAGCATGAAACCAAAGGGAGTATACATCTTTGACAGAAAGTTCCAACGAAACTCCCAACCCTCCCCCCCCCCCAAGAATCATAAATTTTGAATGGTCCCTCAGGACAGGATGGTGGCCCAGTGATGTGGCCAACATTCATAAGAAAATCACAGAGGGAATCAGATCAAGGACCCCGCAATAGGTAGCCCATTGTCCTGCTGCCTCAGCTGAGCCCCTCTTCTGAGAAAATGTTACATTCACAATTATACATGTTTATTTTCTGTATAAACAGTCATTGCATTGGATCACCTGACTCCAATCATCTGAATGCACAGTATTGGACTTGCAGACTGTGAGTGCTAAAAATGTGTGAAACACTAACTGAAACTCTCACTTGAAACTGCTAAAGTCAGTCCCTGTTAGGAGATCAATGGCTTAAAATGCCATGGTCACTCATGTAAAACGCTATGTCACTTTTCAGGAGAGAGTGGTGTCATACCTTCTCTCGACCAATGAAAATTGCAAGAAAAATGATGTATTTTCTACCTCAAATGTCTACAAATATGAAATCATCTGTAACTGGGACAACAATATAATTCACAATTTCATAAAAGCTGTGTTACACTCAGCAAAATGTCTTGTCCATGCCACAAGTGGCCTCCTCTATACTGGCAATTTAATGTGAACTACAATGTATGTATACATCCTCCATGATAAAAAATAGTTCCAACTTATTTTGGTATTTACAAACTGTCTGCTTAAAATTGAAGCCAACCAAAGTCAGATTAGACACTTGCAGAGTTTTTGGAAATAAACTAGACCATCACTAAATGATGAAACTGTCCTGGTTTCTTCCACACTGTCCTGGTTTCTTCCAGAGATCGAAATTCTGTTGACCGCTCACAGGAGCTCGCGAATTTTGCACCCTAGGTGGCAGCAAATAGCGGTCAACTTGTAGACAGGCTGTCAGCTTTTTTCTCCTTTTTTCAGGGCTCGCCAATGGGGATTTACGTTATAAACTTCAAGTGAAATGTGCCACCTCTAAATATTAATAGAATGAGCTGAAATTTTACACACATACTCTCATATACCAACCTCACCTGCAAAAAGAGGTCAGGTTTGATCCGCCAAAGATTTCCAAAATGTGGGGCGCCAGTCCCACCCTAGGGGGGGGGGGGTATCTTCAACAGTTAACCACATGATTTTTTCTGGTGAATATATTCACCAGTAACTACGTGATTTTCTTGGGGTAATATTCACCAATTAACCATGTGATTTCCTAGTGTAGCTACAATTGCATGTGTTTATCTAGGGAAAACCATCATGTGATTATCTGGTAATAGCTGGTAATGGCCCTCATGTGTTTCTCCAATGGAAATTGTTGAGAAATTTCCCCATGTGAACTTACATGTGATAACACCCAGTTATGTCATGACAATAGCAATGTGATAATCTGGTGAAGTTCATCATGTGGTTATCCCATGAAATAATATTGGGGAGTTTTTTCACGCGAAGAAAAACACATGATAACTCTCATGTCATGAAGATGGTCAAGTGATAATCTAGTGACATTCATCATTGTGGTTATCCCGTGAAAATGTGGGAGTTTTTATCACTTGAACAATAACAAGTGATAGCTATCAGTAATGTCATGTTCACCAGTTTTCCCCGTGTTTATCACATGAACTTCACATGCATTGTCAGCTGGGGTAGATGCAGTAATGACTCGGTTCACATCTCAGAAAATTACTCATAAGTAGTGAAGAAGAAGCTGAGAAGTGGCTGTGACTTTTGGTTGGTTGAAAGTGGCCGAGAATAGCGAACACTAGTAGTTAACCAAGCTCAGGCCTGGATTAACCATTAAGCTGAGTAGGCTATAGCCTAGGGCCTCACACCTCATGGGGGCCTCACATTGGGTGAAAAAAAATTAGATTTGACTAAATTTGTACAAAGTCAATAATAAATTGAGAAAAATCAAGAGGGCAAGTTCGGCCAAATTGCATATTAGGGGCCCCAAATTTCCCCCAATTCATAATCAGAGATTGTGTAGCCTGGAAAATACCTGTTTGAAGAGCATAATATTATGCAAGGTATCTCATACGAAGTTCCTATGGTATTAATCATACAAATATAGTATAGCAGCAATTTGGCAGAAATAATCGAGATGTTCTTTGATAATCTGAGAAATTCCATGATTTTCGCAAATTTACTACCATTATCACAGAAATATGTAGGCTACAATAATTATTAACCAAAGCAATTTCTGCATAATCATAAATATTTCTGTAATAGTCATAGAATTTTTTATTAATAACTTTAGAAATTCTTTAATAAACATGTGCAAATTAATATGACTATCTTAGAAATTTATGGCATAATTAGAATTAACAATTAATGTACAATTTTCTCCCATTAATTACAGTTACTGTAAACATTTCCATGACCATTGCAGAAATTTATATGACTAGTAGTAGTACTCTGACTAGAAATGTTTGTGCGATAATTGGATGGAAATGTGCTATTATCTTGGAAGAAATGTTAAATTTCCATACTTTCCTCAGATTTGTGTACATATTTTAGCTATTTTCGGACACTTTTCATAACTATTGCAGATATTTTCATGATTATTGCAAATATTTTCATGGTTTTTGTAGACATTTACATGATTATTGGCATTGCAGAAAAGGCATTCTTTTCGCTCATGCAATTGGACTATGTCTATAGGGAAATATATCAAATCAAGTAGAACAGGGTCAACTGCAGTATAAGTAGAGACTGATTTCTTACTGGTTGGCTGATAGCCTGATACGCATGTAAATGTGTATAGAAGACTTAAAATCAAGCAAAAAACGATTCATTCATTGGTTTTATGACAATTTTAAAATACAAATTTGCTTGGAAGACATTGCTAAAGTCACACACAAAAAATGGGAATCACATGGAAAATTCTTGGGTGATGGGCGGTCTCAGGTCAGGTGAAGCAAGGGGCCAAGCTGAGTAATTTTGGTCAATCATAAACAGAGGCGTAGCCAGGATTTTTCCCAGGGGGCAAACCATCACAACATTTCCCCAAATTTTTTTTCGCGGCTTTGTCGCATGCATCGCATGGGGGCGTCTGTAATCGACGGAACGGAACGGAATCTGTAAAATGCGGAACGGAATTGTAAAATGCGGAATCTGTAAAATGCGGAACGGAATCTGTAAAATGCGGAACGGAATCTGTAAAATGCGGAATCGGCGTCACAGAATCTGCAAAATGCGGAATCTGTGTGTTAACTCTCCTGGAGCCTATAGGCTATTGTTGCACTGGATTGGTTCCCTTCTAATTGTATCAGTGTCTAATTGACATTGAAGTCCCCTTGTCCAATTGGTATTGGAAGTGTCAGAAATTGTCTAATTGGTATTGAAGTGCCAAGATATGATAATCTGGTTGAAGTGTCAGTCTGATGAACATTATTGAAGTGCAATTTATCTAAGTGCAGACTGCAGAGGTAGAATTGCTTTGAATAACTTCTATCAAAATTATGCTTTATCTCAGTCAAAATTTTAAATTTATATAAATAAGCTGTACTACCTGTAGCAGGGCTGTTAACAAGTACTTGAGTACTTAAGTACTTCTGTACTTAAGTACAATTTCTTGAGTACTTGGAATGTACTGGGTACTGGAAGTACTGAACCCAAAAGTACTGTACTGGTACCCAGTACTTTGCAAAAAGTACTTGAAATTTTAAGTACTTTTTAAGTACATTTAAGTACTTTCAGTGAAAAAAAGCCAACATGACAGCTTACAAGACATGTTGAGTGAAGCATGTGAAGTGTCAATATTTTCCAAGACAATTTGTGAATAAATAACATTTCTTAAAATCATAAATTTCATATAGTCTGTTATAAATGTTACTTTATAAAAATAAAACTTTTCAATAATTGAATTCATATAATAAATAATCAAAAAATAATTATTTATTTTGGATCTTGGAAGAGATATATATGGAATACAGTTTCATTGGATTATGCAGAAATATGGCAATTGGATTGTGCAGACCTATAGCTATTAGTCAATTTCAATTTATGCTATTGAAGAACTCATACTTAAACCAGTCAAAGAAAATTAGAAGTGTGATTGCAATTAGACAGGACATGACAGAGTCACTATCTGAGTAATCCAACTTGCTGAACTAGCATCTCAGTTTTGCAGTAAATATGTAAACAACATTTATATAATTTTCATTTAATATAGGTAAAGTTACTTTGATTATCAAGAAATAATTTATCCGTAATGTATTAATTCTGTTTCACTCACTGAATTTGTTTGGTTAACCTTTCAAAAGTTATGAAAATGAATATGGTTAAGATAATTATTTGAGAAATAACTGTTATTTCATGATGCATCATGTTGAAAGTATGCTGCATACATGAATAAATTCAGTAATTATTCAATCAATTTCAATGCCATCTTTTCGAGGGGTTTTCCATGTTCATTGAGGCATGTATGTGTGAATGCATTGGCCTATTGTCTTTAGCAAAGAAATTGGGTCACTGCATGTACCTGACCTTGTACACAGGTGTGAGAATTACCCTCTTTACAATTGGACAGGGAACTTCACAATAGAATGTCAATTTTCATCCATTGATTGCTTAAACATAGGCCTAATCTGTGTCAGTTAAATATCAATTTTTCAAAACTAATTTGATCTATAGTAATAAATATTTCATTCATTAATACCCAATAACCCACTAATTTTCTGGGTGTCTAATAAAGACCCAGTGATTATAATCTGAATATCTTATTCTGACTAGTTCCTTAATTTGACAAGCATTCAAAATATCACAGTCTGGGGCAGATTCAAGTTGCCCATTTTTTGCAATATTATTAATGAAGTTCCTACTTTCTATCTATCTATCTATCTATCTCTCTCTATATATATCTTTTTATCTATCTATATATCTTTCTATCTATCTATCTATCTATCTATCTATCTATCTATCCAATCTACCTATCTATCTATCTGTCCTTAGCCTCATTACCGTGTCCTCCTCCTGTCCCAATTAGCCTACCAAGTGCATAAATACAGGACGTAAAGCCCCAATCATCCATCCATCCATCCATCCATCCATCCATCCATCTATCAATTTATCCATCTATCTATCTATCTATCTGTCCAATGAAACTGTATTCCATGAATATCCCCATTTGCTTCAAATTGCTTGAAAAAGAAACACAAGTTTTTGTCGGTTTATTTAATCTATAATTTATCTCGCAAGACTTTTCATACAGGATGAGTATAATTGCTTGTACACAATATTGATAAAGTGTATGATCAGATGATGGTGTTATTTTTCACTATATTTCGAAAAAGATTGCAATTTTGTTTTCGACAATTGTGATTCAATGTGTGAGACATCAAAAAGTACTGGGTACTGGACTTAAGTACTTTCAAAAGTACTGGGTACTGGAATTAAGTACAGTGATTAAAAAAGTACTGGGTACTGTACTGGGTACTGGGAACATTTGAAAAGTACTGTACTGGACTTAAGTACTTCGAAAAGTACTGATTAACAGCCCTGACCTGTAGGTACAAAACTTGTGCTATATTTTTGTCCAACTCATTTATCAAAATATCAACACTTTAGATCAAGTCAGGTGAGTCATTTTGATGATCTTTAGATGATCATTATTAACTGCATGCTTCAATATTATTGAAGTAATCAACATCAATAAGAAGGCAATAGGAACTCAATTAAAAGTCATGACATATCAAAGGGCCTTCTATTGACCAACAGCCTTCATGGTTCCAATGTTAAACTCAGTGGACCTGTAAGCAAGTTAAATTTGAAAATTAGTTTCAACTTGATGACCAAAATTATGCTGAGCACATAGTCAACTGACTCAAAAATACAACTTCTATGCACAAGGATTGTCAAAAGTCACCAGACTTGACAATCTCAGGTCACATGCAGACTTCTCAAGCCCTCTGTTTTCCGATACTGCCCTCTGTGGCTGCTTGTGCAATGAAAGCAGTCTTGTTACAAATGTGTAAAGACTAAAGACTTGGTCACATGCATACCTGTGAATTTTAATAACCAGCTGTAGATAGATACTGAGATAGATACTGAGATAGATACTGAGATAGATACTGAGATAGATACTGAGATAGATACTGAGATAGATACTGAGATAGATACTGAGATAGATACTGAGATAGATACTGAGATAGATACTGAGATAGATACTGAGATAGATACTGAGATAGATACTGAGATAGATACTGAGATAGAGATTTTTATGTAAACTATTAAAAATAACGTGCAAACACTTTAATAGGTGCTTGTAGATAGACTACCAATCTACCCCTTTGCCTCTCTGTATATCTGCAAGGATATCTCTATCTATGATCTATACTTTATCTTCCTTCTTAATTGTCTTTCCTATTTCCTTACTTCACTCCTTACTCCATGTTGTATGCCATGGACTGTATTTCATTGTCTAAGTCAGATTTTGCTTTATTGAAATCAGCGCAAGGTAGCATAATGAAAAATGTTATGGACTTAAGTAAAAGACATCATTAATTCAAAATTACTAAATGGTCTTGGAATACCTTCAGTTGTAGATGTTATTAGTAAGAATACATTTCATAATAGAGCTCTCAGTGTAAAATCGCCTGTACAGGAATTAGAGACTAGATTCAGTGCATTTTTTAACATAGTAACTGGGAGACCAAATTTTCCCAGAAATTCTCATTAATTTCATGTTTGATTTGTAGTTCTTCGGTGCATTTGAAAGCGACTTTTCTTTCGTATCAAATATATTCTTCACTGTCTTTACAATTCAGATTCTACAATCTCTCTGATTTCCATTTTTATTATATTAAGAACTTTTCTGACTTAATTTGGTGGAGAAAGGCTGAAATCCTAGATTAGCAGTGAGCTCAATATTTCAAAGGCCCTTTTGCAAGCATGTCGTTAATTGACGTTAAATAAGTATATCTTCTGAATCTTCAGCTGATTCAAAGATGTTGCGTCGCACATCACAGCGCTGTGAAGTTCGGATGGTCTCCCAGTCAAAAATCCTTAAAAAATGCTCTGACTAGATTCCCATCACATTATTTACTAAATGGTGAAATTATTAAGCACACATTGTTAGATAAACTTATTTCACATAATCACAATCCAATTGAGTGTTTGTATAAATCTAAGAAGGTTAAATTTCAATTTCAAAACAGTGGTATATCAGATTCTATAAGGTACTTATCACTGCATGACAACTATGTATAACCCTGGGCACCAGAATATGTGCTTTTTTTAAAAACTTACTAACCCAGGCATTTTAATGGTCACAATAACTTACATTTATATTTATTATCTTTTATCATTATCTTTGTTCGTTTATAAGAATTGTACAAAGCATGCGGTAAAAACAATTGAAAGTGTAACCTTCACTAATTGAGATAATGTGTGTGACCAGAGCTAATTGGAATTAGGGGTACTGAGATAATCACTGAAAAAAAAGGCAATTGAAATTCATATCCATTGTGAATTGATAAATTGGTCAACCTGAATTGCACTTCGGGTAGTGAACAGCAATGCAGTGCCTTTGAAAAGCCAGCACCAAGTAGAAAAACATTGACCAAGCAAGAACCATCGGGCAGTAAAAGAGTCTCATAGGCTAGCTAGCCCCTACTGTTTTTCAACATAATTATTCGCCTCATTTGTATCACACTGGACAACAAAGTAACAATCTGCCTTTTGAAAAAAAAAAATTCATCACATCAAAAGATCAAGAAATAGGCCTATAAATAGATTAACTCAATGAACGAAAAGCACTACATTTGTTGACGATTTTCTACATTCTGCAGCAAGCATTGTACGTGGCTGTATGTAATGCTATATATCTAACAACTAACAGAAAGATAAATTGAGTTGGCCAAAAAAATTGCATAATTTTTTTTACTTGGTACAGACCTATTTTACATAAATTGAAATATAAGGCCGAGACATAAAACAACCTGTTAAAACAATGTAAGTTCTATACATTTCATAAAAAAGAAATGATTTATAAGAAATTTTTCAAAGCAAGCCCCAATTTAACTTAATTGCACTTCAAGAATGTTCATCAAACTGACACTTCAACCAGATTATAATATCCTGACACTTCAATACCAATTAGACAAGAGTGCTTGTACAGTGGACTTCAATACCAATTGCTACAAATAGGCCTAATTGGTATACACCAGACTGCCCAGCTGCTACATATAGGCCTAAATTCCGTGTTTTACAGTTCCGCGGAATGCAGTTCCGCATTTTACAGTTCCGTGTTTTGCAGTTCTGCACTTTACAATTCCGCATTTTACAGTTCCGCGGAATACAGATATTCCATTCCGTCAATTCCGTTCCGTTCCGCTAAATACAGACGCCCATCGCATGGTGCCATTATGCTCAATATATGGCACCTTTAAAATTGCTGATCCTTGTTTACTATTAATAATAGTCCCACTTTTAAAAAACTATTTTTCAATTTCCCCATTTTGTTCACTGGCAATTGTAAAATCTCCAGTTATGGTGAATTTCCCTATCTTCTTATATATTAATACGTGACTCTAAGCTTTCTGGGATGGCATGACGTCATCGCCGTTTTCCTTAATTTCCGCACATTTATCCTTTCTGTTTCTATTTCTAATATAGCCATCTGCATAGATTACGATTTTCTCTTTCCAAAAATACCAAATATGACCCTATCCATGCTCTCCCTTTTGCGCTATCTTGCAGATGCGTTTTCTATCGAGGGTATAGGCCGCCATGTTTTTTGTTGTGATCCAGCTTCGCGCCATAAGCCATCTGCATGTATGACAGATAACAGGCCTGTGCTGCTGCAATAATTGACAGAGCATCTCGGATTGCCATCAACAATAAACTGATCTTTTAATGTCCCTTGCAACAGTGTCTGATTGCTATTAGGCCAATAGAGTTGATAAGGGTCATATTGCAATTGAAGTGTCATATCACTACACCCCTCAATAGCACATTCATTGATCATCTTTCTAATTACGCAAGTCAAGTGCAATTTGGGATTATATACCTATTCAATAACAGATACATCAATAGTTTGAAATATACACAATTAAATAGATCTATTTGTAGACTCATACATATACACAAAGGCTTATAGATACATGTTTGGATGATAGGTAACTAGAAGGATAGATAGATAGTTTCTCATAAACATACAAGAAAACAGCAATAAATCGCCTTTTCTTTACCAGCTTCAACGGGCTGCCTATTTCACAATATTTCAATAAATGAGGGCTCAGATTCATCACAACTTTGATTTCAAACCACAAGCATGCATGCCATCCAAACGCAACAGACCTATCATAGCTCAGATAAGACAAGTCCGACAGACTAAGCATAATCATGTTGCACGCTTTACACAGAAATAGTTCTTTCATGCACCAAATTCATTTTTGCATAGCACTTTGCTTTTCCCCATAAAAAACCAATAGCATCATGACAACACTGCTGTATGCTTATTCTACAAATACTAACTGGAATAACACGGAGGACAATCCCAAATACCAACTATAATACAGTTCTGCATGAATCAATTTACCTTTTTACAGTCAATATGACCTCTCAGTCTCTCACACATTTCATCAGACAATGCTTTCAATATCCAAACAGACCCCATGTTTCTCTCTGTGCCATTTGTCTCTATAAGATATATCCTCTATCACGGGTAAATGCTAGTTTTTCATTATTTTCCTCCCTTTTTTACCACCGTTTCCCCATTTTGATTGCCCTTTCCATTTTTTTCTCACCGTTTCTCCATCTTCTAACCATTCCCCCAACTTTCCTCCTATTTTTTGCCAAAATCAGTTTGTGGGGGGAGCCCGGGGGGGGGGAGGGGGAGGAGGCATTTAGCCTGTGTTCAGTCCAGTCTACTAGTGTGGGGATGCACCAGGTGGCGCTATAATATTGTGTCATGGAAAAGCACCCCCTCTTGTGGCTGATAGAAATGGAGAAACTAGTTAATTCACCTCATCCCAAAGTAATGGTGATGATATGACTTATATAATGATACCCTCTTCCCTTGGGTTTCATACAGATTTTTGGGACCTCACCGGGCCCACCCTTATATTAGGTTTCATGTGTATTTTAGTACCCCCCCTCCTTAACACAGAGTAATACACGAATATATATACTTTTATACATACAGATTTACAGACTTAAAAGCGCCCAGAGGGGGCCCAAGATATGGAGATAAAACACGTTGATCAATGTGACTAAAAAATGACTTTTAAATAACAACCACAGCATCTAAATTTCAGAGGGCCCACTGACTTGAGAAATTTAGATCAGAGGGCTCCAGACCAATTAACTTGAGAAATTTCCCAGCTGACAATGCATATAAAGTTCATGTGATAAACATGGCGGGAAACTGGTGAACATGACATAACTGAGAGTTATCACATGTTTTTGTTCACATGACAAAAACTCCCACATTTTCATGGAATAACCACGTGATGAATGTCACCAGATTATCGCTTGAGCATCTTCATGATATAACTGAGAGTTATCACGTGTTTTTATTCACGTGAAAAAAACTCCCCCAAAATGTTCACAGGGTAACCACGTAATGAACTTCACCAGGTTGTCACATTGCTATATTCATGACATAATCGCTTTACTATCTTCATGACATAACTGAGAGTTATCACATGTTTTTTCTTCACGTGAAAAAACTCCCCAACATTTTCACTGAATGACCATCACCAGATTATCACACGATGATTTTCCCCAGATAAACACATGCATTTGTAGCTATGTATCAGAAGTTTACACCAGGAAATCACATGGTTAAGTAGTGATCATAATCCCCAGAATATCACATGGTGAAGTGGTGAAGATATCCCCCAGAAAATCGTGTGGTTAAGTGGTGAAGATTCCCCCAAAGAAAATCATCTGGTTAACTGGTGAAGATACCTCCCCAGAAATATAGATGGAGCCACCTGCACTAGAAACACAGCTGCAGCAATGTTTACTGAGTTCTGCACTAATTTTACTTTAACTGAGTTTAAACTGATTAAACAAATGATTATGATATATCTGAATTAATGCACAATATTTGTTGAAATGTTTCTTATTAGCTCAAAAAGGAGCACATATTGGATATTATTACAAAAGACTAGTTATCCAAAATGTGACACATGTATGACCACAATCCTTGATTCTGGTAACTCTTTAGAAGACTGAAAAGAGACTCACTGCATCACACTCGTTACAGATTTTCAGCAAGTATTTGGGGCTTTACTTCAGCCCTTCAGCTATTGAAAGCCCAAGATATTGCTTGAAACAGTCCAAGTTGACCAGTTGGAGATTTTGCCTCTTCTCAAATAATCTTAACTGGTGAAGATTGCCAGAAAATCACATGATTAACTGGTGAAGATAGCCCCCAGAAAATCATGAGGTTGAAGATTTTCACCAGATAACCATGTGGTTAACTGGTGAATATTCACCAGAAAATCATGTGGTTAACTGGCGAAGATTGCCCCAGCAAAAATCACATGGTTAACTGGTGACAAAATCACGTGGTTAGCATTCGCAAATACATATATCAGTTTTCCGAGTGATAACTGAGGGGCAATTTCACGTGATAACTCTCATTAACCACGAGTTTTGTCAGCTGGGTTATTCCAGAGGACCCTAAACTGACTTGAGAAATCTTATGTCGAAGGGCCCCCAACTGAGTCAAGAAATTTACTATAGGCCTACATATTTATCGAGCAGCCAAAATGACTGACCTGAGAATTTTATTAATCACTTTATTTCAAAAGACCTATGGACTCGAGAATTTTGTTTCAGAGGCCTCCTGCCTCACTGTCTCGAGATATTTATTTCAGAGGGCTCCCAAACTGACTTCCAAAATTTTATTTAGACGGACCCAATAATACAAATTGTGATTCAATAAACTATAATCATAATCATGGCCTTAATCTCTAGTCACTGCACCTCCTATAAAAGGTGCTTGCATAGTTTGATGGAAAATTACTAGACTCTGCAGAGGCCCTATGACCTAAATCAATAATTTCATCACAAATTCTGTAAAATTTATTTCTATCTTTTTGTGAATTTCAATTCTCACAACAGGCCCGATTTAATGGCAATTTGTCTAATATTTAAAAGTCCATATTGAAATGAGATAGAAGCCATGTAAGTCATAATACTTTAATCTCATTTTTCTTTCATAGAACTTTTGTATAAATATGCCCTTTCTGGGATGCAGCACTGCAGCAGGGCTATTGTGTTCACACAAGTTTGCAATTTTGCACTGCACGTACAATTATATAAATAATAGATTTGATTTTAACGATTTGATTCAACAAAACTAAAACATATATTGTCTGAGGTTTCTTACAGTCTGAAAATAAACGTTTAAGCGGTGGCGTTACCAGGGGTGCCGGAAGGAATCACGAGCAGCAGGGGAAGCAAAAGGGCAAATCATATTCGCGCCAATTTCGCATGACAAAATTTCAACAGAGAGTCAATAATAATTTTGAATATACACTCACTAATTTTGCTAAATTTATAAAATAAGGCTTAATAATGTTGTTTTCTTTAAGATCGTAAGGGCAACCCTTGCCCCCCCTGCCCCCCTTGGACAAGGGCAGGAGGGGTAATTGCCCCCCCTGCTCCGGCACCCCTGGGCATTACCGAAGGGGGGGGGGTCTAAAGTTTAGGGGGCCATAGAGGCACCTTGAGGGCAAGCAATTTTCCGGAGGGGGTACTCCATTTTGTGGGGCATACATATTGGACAGTTACATTTTTGATCATGTCGCAGGACGCGTTCTGTCATGAACCCCATTTTTTCAGTAGTTGAGTTATGTCTGAAAGGGGGCACAAATGGTCCAAGGAAGCCCCCCCCCCAACCATTGAGGCTATATGTTTGGCCCTGCATGCAGGTTATGTAAATTTCTCATTTAATTCAGAGTCATTTGACCAAACTGGCTCATCTATATACTTAGCAAACCTTTCGAAATAAAGTGGGGCGGTTAGTTTATATGCTAGGTGTGCATCTACCTTACCTGTCTAACATGGCCACTCTGTGTCTTCCTGAGCAGGGAAGACTGTCCCCACCTGAGCAGCATTTTGGCGCGAACGTAAAACTAGGTCAGTGGCGCTGCGGTCTGCTTTGTGATTGGTTGATTGATCAGAGAGTTGAGAGACCGCACCAAACATAAAAGTTGTCTGAGGTGCGCCGGTCAACTCTGAAGTTTTATGGAAAAACAGTACACTTTGCAGCCAGGATATTACTCGAAGATGTGACAGAAGGTTCATAACAACATTCTCCGTTATTGTGGAGGGTCTAACGGGGACTGTAAGCCTTTGTTTGGGGTCGGTTTACCATTTTTGGTGCGCGATATTCCAACACACTTGAATGGAGAACATGTCGAGGCAGACACAGTTGAGTGACTATCAAAAACGCTGCCAACTTTGTCTTTGGATTTGATATTGAAGATATTGGACAATTACATGGAAATACCAGTGCAGGGAACACGGCTAACTAACAAGTTAGACATGGCTATTTGTGAGTTGTTTGTTTAACAAGTGGTTGAACAAACACCCCCCCCCCCTTTCTTCCCCCCCCCCCAATGAGATTTACCAAAGTAAACACAAGATGACAAGCAGCAAGGGCTTCATGGAGACCCCCCTGGTTATCTGGGTAAGTGCTTGAATATTCTGCATGCAGGTAATAATGTCTCTAGACATTGATTATAAATGCCTGAATATTTTTCTGGCAAGAAATTAAATTTTCAACAATAATTAAATTTTTATTAATAAATCATGCATTGTTTTTCAATCAATAATCAATTACTGGCTTTTTGTATTTAAATATGTTTCTTGTGAAGTTGATTAAAAAAAGGTGATTAATTTTGATCATCAGTGACAATCGATCTGTTTCCAAGCTTTTGGTAATCTTCTGGTCAAATTATGTGTATTTGCTGTTCTAGAATGTGTATTTACTGCTATTGAGTCAATTAGGCCTATAAATTACATAGTTTTATAATTTGGTATATTATTGCGCATTTACTTATTTGGGAATTTACATACCCTATATTATGTGCATATTGACAATGCTACTCCACAATGTCAAACATGTTTCTTAATCTGCTAATCAGGTCGATGCATTTTAACTTCAAAAGCCAAATCTTATTGATCCTCATAATTTCTCCCAATATTAATACCTTATATGGGTTATGAATTTAAAGTTCCATTATACCATGTATAATTGTATATTTAAATAATATATATTTTCATATTTCAGGTTCAGACATTCAGCCCAGGTAATGAGGTCTCCTACCAAAACCTTGCTGATGGATCTTTCCTCAATGATGTTATGCTTGAAATGTAAGTATTTAAAATAATGATAACATGTTTAACACAATTTTGTTGGAAACCTCAATTCTGTAGTGTTTATGATATTGCTAAATAGTTCCTAGTTTGTAATTAGATTTTTGCAATTTAATTTGCATCCGTGTGAAGATATGCGTTCATGATCTTTTGATGTTTTGATATGACAATCAAATTGGCACTGATATCAGTGATATGACATTTTATCAGCCGTCCTTCACCACAGACATTTTTCCTGTGCTTTAAAGTTAATTTTAGTGAAACAAGTGGACCCGCAACAATACAATACACTTACCAATACAATATCATGCACATTGGCTAATGCCATTATCATTACAATCACCAGTATTGTAGCCAGAGGGCAATTAAGGCATTGCCTTGGACATATGCAACAGTTTCGATAAATATGCATTTCAACGGGAGGGATGGTTCTCTTTCCAACATTGCTGCTTAGCTTTTTCATTTACGTGTTTATAAATGTGTAGTTTGATTGGTTCTGATTGGCAACCAATCAGATAAAGCTAGCGTGCTAAACTAATTTGATAAACCTATGCAATTGTGTAATTATTGAAACTGCATATTGTAGTGCAATGTACTGCCAAAGCTGAAATGTATGTTGTTGCATTTCCTAAACCCTTTGTTGTTAAATCTAATTGTACTGTGTCTAGTGAACCTGAGAATTCTACCCTTACCCCATATTCCAGTGCATTTTCCCTCAGGCATGTGTACACCTTGTCTCTTCATGCTTTCTCATTTACCTGGTTAGCACTGCAAAGCAATTAACCTCACACTTTTGCAATACCCAGCAAGGTGGTGCTACCCTGAGGTATTAACATAAAAGACTACTTTTTTTCACAACTTTGTGTCCTTATCATTGCTATACTGTCATCTGTCCTTTGATCTTGTTGATTCCTGATGAGTGAAAAGGAAGATTTATTGTCATTAGCAGATTAGTTATCTTTTCCCAAATGCCACCACATTAAACAATGTTAAAGGTACCAAATGATGCATTTATAACTTTGCGGCTTCAAGTATTGCACTATGATCAATACAATTATAGGAATGATGATCTGTCTCATCACAATGACCACATAAAGAATACTTTCAAAAAATATGTGAAAATAATCGAAATAGTTTTGACCTATTTGCATTATCATGATACTAGATAGTGCTCACCTCAACACTGCTTAATATTATGTATAATTTTGATGCAACCAGAATACCTGAATCATGTGAATGCTAGCCCATTGTATTGCAAATTTGTTGCCATAAATTTTATTTTTATAATCTACTTGGTATCCCGGCCCTCCTCTTCAAATTGGCCTATGTATATGCTTGCTGCATAGATACAGGACGTTAAGCCTGGTAAGCCAATGAACACCCTTCCACTCAGACTTGGGAGACATTGTTTTTGACTTTTCTGGCAGTATCTCTTTTCCAAAAAATTGGTGCCCCCCTGTAATAAGACCACTATGTGATAGATTACCATCTTAATTTGTGCTACAGAATATTACCAGTGCGTAATGTCCAACCAGTGTCAATCATGGGAATTGGGAAAGACAAAATCATGTTGAACTCAAATAAGTTTCACATGTGCACAGAGGGGGGGGGGAGGATTGGTCTAGTGGTAGCGTGCTGGACTGCCAATCACTGGGTACAGGGTTCTAATCCAGCTTTTGCCGGGTCACCTGGGCCTATGTTGGATGGCTGTTTCAATCGTCCTTCGCCTCATTGCCGTGTCCTCCTCCTGTCCTAATTAGCCTACCAAGTGCATAAATACAGGACGTAAGCCCCAACCATCCGTCCATCCATCACAGGTGCACAGGTTTTGTCTGACATTTTCATTGACTCTCATTGTGTCTTTTGCATTGCTCTGGTGAGTCACAAGTCTAATGCTGTTACCTGGACAGGGATCTAATCACAATGGTTATTTGATCCTCTTGGGTTTTCCAGCTTCACCTTTCGGGTTCTTCAAATGATTATTTCCTAGAGCACCATATTTATTACTCTCTTTGGGTGCATCCCTCCTGCCTGAAGTTCTTTCTGTATCAACACAATCAAAGGTTGCTTAAAATTCTGCTTTATGAATAATTAATTTTCCCTCCTAATCATGATAATTGATTGATATATTAATTATATTATGTAGGTAATATATTATTTACAACTAATTTAATTCCTTTAGAACAGTCTCTAGTTTAAATTTAAGGGACAATACAACATTTATGAGCCATTTAAAGGTTGACTGAATTTATGCAAATTTTATGGCCAATTGATTGTCAATTGGAAACCTAAGTCGCTATACCTTATCTTCAATATGTGATTTAATTTTATGCCTGTGTCAGTAGTCTACCAAATTTTGAGACAAGTCTAAAGAAAGCCTGTAATTAAGCTGTTAATCTAGCCTGTTATTGATATAATCAAATTGGTGTGATACAATTTCCCCATTTCAAGGACCTGATTATTGTGATTATGTCTTTAACATTGATAAGCTTCTGGTTGCATGTTAGGTGTTATCACTGCAATTGTCATAGGTGCCTGTCAACAATGTTCGGTGTCTCTGTTGTTGTTGTAGCTGCCAAATTGTTGTTGTGATGCTAGTCGTTGTAGTTGCTATGGCAACAGGAAACAGCTAAATATTAGATTCAGTTGTCTCCCTGGCAGAGTCCTTGTCCATGTTGTCCTCCTGTCTATGCACTATGCTGCTGTGCTGTACAGTTGTTTGGCAGTGTTGATTTTTGCAGTAGCTAAGCAATGATAAATGTATGACCACGATTGTTTGAAATCTATGTCGTTGCCGTTATCCCATGTCTTTGAGTATTTCCCTTGCCACTACATGATGAGACTTTGTACATTGTTGTATTTATAATGGAATTAAACTCTGTTAACTGACTTTTCATTGTTAAACTCATTTTATAGATGGTATTAATTTGATAGCTTTCAAGACTGAGTCTAAACTGTATTTCTTGGTTCAGAAGCCATGCTCAAATGAGATTTTCAGTGTTAATTTGGATGTGTCTATAATAAATGTACATTTTCGCAATATTATGATATATCACTTTAATGATAGTCTTATACCGTTATTACCCATTGCCATCGATATCTTAATTTAGTGCCAATTTCTGCTATTGAAGTCACTTGTTTAACGCTTGGGAAACTCTGACATATTCTATGTCATGTATGCTGTATAATAGCAGAGTAAAGAAATTAGCATTTTTTGTGCGTTTTTATGGCCATTATGCAAATTAAGTGTCATTTACCACTGTAGGGTCAAATTATTCATGATTATGGTTCCAATGGCTTTAGTACATAATGTGTGTGTTGTAGAAAAATAGGGGTAATAGGTCACATTGTCATTGCTATTATCATAATGCTATTATTGGGATTATTAGGATATGTCTGGGCATAAATGTGCTATCAAGTACTCCGTGTGGCTTATAGTGAATGCATACAGAGATATACGGTGATATACCCATAAAGTATAATGTTGGTTTCCTTGGTTTGGAGATATTTAATGTTGAGCTGGTTTTTTGGTTGATATTCTTAGGTTACACCTTGTTAGCTTATGTTGGAGCGCCTAAGATTTGACAAAGAGGCCTGCACCTGTCTACCTCCCGGCTTTGAGATCTAGTCTCTTATTATAAAAGTCAAATATTGAATGGTTTTGTACGTGTCAAATAAAATTTAATGTGCATAAAATAATTGTACTATTTGAGTCCATTTCTATCTGTCTATGATCTATCTGCCAATCTAAATTTGTCTACACATCAATCTGTGAATTATGAATTCCCCAGTGTCCAATAATCTCACCATCAAGTTTATCTTTATATCAATAATCAGTGATATACGAGGTTCTGCCTGTTAACTGTGAATTGTTGACCTTGTCCTTATCTCTCTGGGTGGGTCTTTGTGTTGTCCCAGCTCAGCCACCATCACCGATCACTAGGGACAGATACCTACCTGCGAGCCTGCCTGCTATTAGACAGCATTGAAATCGCCCTCTGCCAACATTGCATCTATTTTATTGATTTTGGTCTTCAATTGATAATGTGTTGTCCTTGCAACCAGCGCACTGTGTTGAGTGCAGTGTGAAGCCTTTGGTATTTTGTAAAAGCTTTATAGACATGTTCTTGGTCATTTTGATCATTATTTTCTCTGTAATTATCTATAAAAAATTTAAATTATAAGCTCTTGTAAGTCTTCGGCAGGATGAGAATGAAATATTTACCCCCGATTATGAGAATCTCACTTTTTCATATGGTGTATTGTGAATGCTGTAACAAAACTATTATAACTATCTACATTTTATATGCTAAATTATGGATAATGTATGTTTCAGTCTTGGTTTGGTATTTTATTGATGCCATTTGAGTTGAAAAAAAAAGGAACAAAATTAAGGGGTGTACATTTAATGTTTATAAAAGTTAATGAAACTGGAAGTGTAAAAATGTATTTATATCATAGTCATACCATCCCGAATAGCAGAAATTGAGCATGTTCAGTTCTGATTTTGAAAGTGCACTGCATTAAATTCATACTATCTTTTATGTTTATGATGTAGATTGAGAAAATTCTTTTTAAATTGTGTTCATTCACAGTTCATCGAATTTCATTCAACATTTTGCATGAGTACAATCACAGCATTTAGTTCACTATTTCAGATTGAATGTCGTGTTCTACAATTTCCCATTGTGGTTGAACATTGTTTGTGCGTTGAGGATTTTTACATGAACTGACTTGCATGTTACGCTGGATCACATGTCCATAAAACATTTGACGCTTGACATGGAATTTGACATGTAACTGACATGGGAACGGAGTGTTCAATGGTCTAGCCACTGTCTCTGTGGGTTGTGTGAAGTATGGGAAAGGATTTGAAGAAGCTGGTGATTCAGTGTTCAGTCTTCTCGGATTCGACCATCCTCGGCGAACTCATTGCAGTACCCTTTTGTCCCTTCAGTGTTTAGTTGTGTTGGCCAATGCGAAAGGCACTTTAACAGTTTAAGGCAGAGGTAGTGAATTAATGTTGAAATCCAATGGTGATTTTATTTTGCATTGCACAATATATTATTATACAGGATCGAACTTGCAATATTAAAAGTCAACTTCCAGATGCATTCAATGATCAATATAATGATGTATTCCATTGTATAGAGCTTTGGATTCAGGCAGTTATAACTAGCTTGATATATGGTAAACTGGTTAATTCAGTTGGGAGCTCTTTGAGCTCTTCCAATTGCAGACTCAAGAGTGTGATTCCTGCTCTGGCTGGGTCACCTAAAATATAATATGTTGGATAGCAGTTTCAGTCATCCTTCGCCTCATTTTTGTGTCCTGTCCTAGTTAAACCTATTGAGCACAGGCATCACAATTGTTCACAACAGTTCTGCACTAGACCACTACCAGTGGTACAGATACACCACCAAAAATGCATGTCGTAAAGCCGCAATCATCCATCCTTTACCATCTTTTTTATAGATAGACACATGCAGTGTAGATAAGTAGTTGCTTCTGACTTCCCAATACCAATGTCGGCTACAAATTCCTACAACATGTGCAATATTTACCGAGTATGACTGACTAGTTTTCCAGATTACGGAGTAAGATACTATTTTGTCTCTTGACATACAGATAGATTCACCAATAGATTGAAATGAACTGTTTGACTTAATAATATCCAATATCCCACCAATAAGGTGCAAATGACTCACTAGCAGTAATTGTATCTTTGCACTTAATGAACATGATAAACTGGTAAAGTTGACTCTGGTCTCCCCCACACCTTGTAGCTGCATGCCCACATATAGCATTGTTGTGATATATAGGTCCTATGATAAGTGTACTAACACTGTAGTAACATGACCTCATGTCCCCCATGGGCCTATTAATTCACTAATGACAGAAAATGTGTCATGTTGACAGGTCTGTGACATTATGATTGTAATAGCTGTCAATTGTTAGCTACATGTTAAAACTGTGTAATACATGACATGTTCTTCTGGTACATAGTACAAGTTTTAATGGGCGATAATGTTTTTGCTGATTTTTGTTTTCTCGGGATTTTTATGCACTGGGTTTTGAATTGTATTGGCATGAGAACTGTGATCCACAGTTGTTTTGAGGTTAATTTTTATGTTATCATGTTAATAATGGTAACATTGTTTTATCTGGATATATATCATATATTGTAAAATGTTGCATCCTGACTGTAAATTACTAATTTTGCACATATATACAAAATGTATTGCAGATGCCAAATTGATTTTTGTGATTAGAATGATGGTAAGGAGATTGATTCGTAAATTTGTGAAGTGATAAATTGTATTGTCTACTTCTGCAATTGCTTAGTAGCCTCTGGTATTGCATCTTGATACCCAGTCAGGATGTGGCATTGGTATTAGGATGGTATCAGGGATGGTCTACTCTTGATACTGAAGACAGTTTCAGTGTCATCATTGAAGAGAAGCACAACTATTGGTACATCCCTTGTACTGGACAGTGTGCACATCCTGTCCTAATTAGCCTATCAAGTGCATAAATACAGGTCGTAAAGCCCTAATCATCCAGCCATCTATCCTTTTACTTAACACTTGAGGTAGTGCTTTTGATTCTTGAAAATGGGAATTGTATTTCATAACATGAAATATTTAACCACCACCTCTGTTGCCTAGTTACTATGCACTATTTGGCAGTATTTGCCAGTGTTTTTTTTGCTCTTTGGATGGGACAATGGTCTCCATAATATTACATGGCTCTATCTCCTGGCTTTCATTTCAACCCCTTTTGTCTCCTTTATGGCCTGGCTAACAAGCAAATACGAAATTTCCAAGGTAATGAAATCCCCGTTTGGCAATGATGAACCATTGAAGCTTGTCGTCAGGATATTTTGTTTGATGTCCCTTGAGATAAGGCTTGACCCTCCTTGGGGTAGCTGTGGACTTGCCCCAGCCCAGGTACAAAAGGTAGGGGTACCGTAGTTGCTCTGGTGGAAACTGAACATGTCGAGGACTTCAAAATAAAAGTGGAATTGTTGATCGTTGCCTGAAAGACTACCTTACCAAAATTACTTAAAAGTTGTATTTGGAATAAAGGCCTATGGGGCCTGAGACCATGAAACTACTAGAAATTACAAGAAAATGATATTCACTGACCCTCATATTAATGATGTTTATTTGTTGAAACAAATCACTCTTTGCATATTGAATTAAATTAAATGGATGCAGTTAATGATTATTTGAAATTTGCAAAAAAGAAAGAATGAAATGTCCCGGAGTAGAAAATAGAAAAATTTGCAGATAAGTTGGATAGATAAAAGATGATATGGGGGATGAGCAATTCAGATGGATATGGTAGTTCTAGTGGCTGTGTCGAAGACTGGCAGATGTCATTAGCATGTGTACACCTGGCTGGTGGGTTGCCATGGAAACTAATTGTCACAGAAAGCACCTAGGATAGGCTAGGAAAGCCCTCAGCACTGGGGTGTCTGTTGTGTGCCTATTGAGGGGCAGGGTTCTCCCCCCTCCCCCACCCTTAATACCTTTTGATAATAATAGGTTCAGTCTGTCATGCTTGGTTGATTATCTTAACAAGCACATTTCTTGTAGTGGCATTAGCCTACCTGGATCCCTCCATCAATCCTAACAAGATTGCCTGATGAATGTGCCTCAGTGTGGAGTACTGAGTGCCATATTTACCTGAAAGCAATACAATGGACAGCTGGACAGTGATGGATAGAATACCTCCAGGGCCTCTGAGGCCTTTTTTGATTGCTTAAATGGCTTCCCCTGACTTGCTTGATTGCTTAAATTGCTTGATTTGCTTCCCCTGAACTGCTGAAACTTGTATCTTGAATTCTCATTCTGTAATTTCTGGATTGTCTTTATTTAAAAATTTTGTTTCTGTGTGCAGTTATGGAATAGCATGAGATTTGGTAAGTTTTTGGCTTCCAAATATTTTAGCAGCAACCATGTTTTACCTACAATGCTACAGCTTTTGTAATCATCCTTCACACAATTGCTGTATCCTCCTCTTGTTCTAGTGGATCTGCCAAGTGCATAAATAAAGGACATGAAAGCCCAATCATCATCGATCCATCCATCCATCCGACAGCTTTTATACAGTGAAATAGAAATTATTAGTAAACGAAACTTGGGAGTGGGGATCATGTTGGACCTTTGAATTTGATTGCTTTACCATTGCTTTTTTGTAATGACAATTTTTGCTTGTAGCCTTGTAGGCTTGTACACAAATTCAAACTTCTTGGAAAACCTTGTTTGAATAGCACTTTAGTGGGTCCAGAACAGTCTTCTTACTTGAGTGGCTTTCAGTTGAATGAATACGGCAGTCATTCAGGTGTTCTAATGCATTCATATGGCGCTCATTCTGATGCTCCTAGTAATGCCTCTCTAATGCCTTCATGGCTAATGCCCCCAGCTTGCTTCATATGCTCAGCCTTTTGCCCACCTGCCTGACACTTGAGCCACAATGAGCAATATGGACTGATGAACAAGATATTATGTTAAGTGTGACCTTCTGCATATTGTTGTTAGACTTCTCAGAATCAGTCTTGTGTTACTGTAGGGGTTATTTTGATGCCAGGTCTGTAACTGCGCTTCTCAACAAATTGCTAAATTGTGCATTTATGCGTCCTCCATGTTCTACACGAAAAAAGTAGGCCTGTATGAAAAACTGTTCCAGTAAAAAAAATGCACAAATCTAGAAGAGCCTGTTATGTTTGATGGTTGTATTGACTGTGCTTTTTTTCAATGTTTCTTTTTTTTTTCTATTTACATACATGGAAAATTAAATATCAATTACTGTTCCTTATAAATCAATACCATCTCCCTGAAAAAATATCGAAGACATTCATATAATGATGGATAGCATGGATGTGGATACTGGATAGGGGGTGACCCAGGGTTACCCTGGTTAGCTCAGTTGGTAGTGCTGTAGGCAGTCTAAATTGTCTGATTGTTGGGTCCCAGGTCCGATTCCGGCTCTGGTTCGGTCAATTGGACTTATGTTGGACATCAGTTTCAATCATCCTTCCTCTTGTTGCTGTGTCATCTTCCTGTCCTAATTAGCAAACCAAGTGCATAAATACAACACGTAAAGCCCAAGCCATCCGTCCATTATGATGGACAATGGACCTTCAGATATAGCTTTCAGCTTCCCACTTTCTTAATTTTATTGTCAGATTATGATTGTAGCTTCATGTAAATTCAGTGTATTAATTATTTTTTTTGACAAAATGTTATGTTTTCTTTCAGTGATCCCAAGGCAAACATCAGCACAGTCATCCGCAAGGTTGAAGACTATAAGGACCGACTCCAAAACTGGGATATTCTCCTCAAGAATATCAAGGCTTACTACAAGGTATGTGCTGCGGGGACATTTTGGGGGATTATTTTCACTCGTTTTGATGGTTGTACTCTCGGTAATCTTGTGCGTAATCATATTTTATTCAATTTAGCGACACTGTCAGCCAAGAATGTTGTTAATTCTTAATTCTGAGGATAAATTGCGAAATTTGATAAACATAAGATGCTGTCGCTGGGTGGTATGAGTATGTTTGACCTCGTTAGCATGGCTAGAGTCATATTCGCAACACTCTACATGTAGTTCTTTCTTGATTACAGCAGGAGTCAGAAGCATAGACTCATATAAGCATGATAAGAGTCTATGTCATGCTTTTACACAACTGAGTCAGGCTTAACATGCTTAAGCATTACATGCTCGGCTACTTCTGAATCTATTGTATTGCATTGTATTGTATTCTACTATCAGTCATGGGTTGCCTCTAAATAGCCCACAACGGTACTGATGGGGGGTAAAACACAAACTCACTCACTATCAGCAGCTGATCAGTCATTGTCCGCAAAGCAGTCACGAAATTTGTGGTGAGCCTTCCACATTGATACAGCTCGGGCCATTGGGCAGAGATGAAGGGAACTTTGCCTAAGGTTTCCATGCTGTAGCATACTCCAGTGTTGGTGACTGCCGTTTGATGATGACTGATGAGAAGACTGAGGAGTCTGGCACGTGCTGATGACCTCTGCTGTAACTATGGCAGCTGTACTGTCTGGACAGCTCTTAATTTTAGAAAACAGGAATGCCTCAAATGAGTGACTTCTGTTTGTATGAATGTTCGTAGCCTATTCCATATTCTGATAAGAAATTAACATTGGCTAAAACAAGATACCATACCAGTTTGGCATTGTACTGGATATAAGCTACGATCGAAGATCCGAAGTTGACGTAAACTTGGCTCTAGACTGAAGTCAAGGGTGGCTATGGCATTCGATTATTAATTGCATGTCAATGAATGGCCACCTATTGTATTTTTATTGATTCTTTTGTCTATTCCTTGCTCTGTGTTGACTTAAAGTTTTGTCTGCCAAGATTTTCTTTTGATATTGGCCGAATTATGAAAGCTTTCTTTGGAGCGTGCTCAGAATGTATACAAATATATTGTTATTGGCCTTACATGTTCATAAACAGTATGAAACCAGTTTGACCTCTATACATGCTATATGCTCTAGCAATATCTAAGTTCATGGGATTGAATTTGTTGGCAGTCGGTAAATGCAGTCACCTTGGCTTGGTCTTGGCTAGTAACACTGATTAGCACAACTGACTTAGTTCTGAATTAATTACTGAGCAAGTTACTTGTTGTTATTTGGTTGTGATTGAATTCAAGAGACATACACTTCAGCAAAGTAGATTCTCTGGGTGGAGACATAGAATATAATAGATAAATGTATATTAGTGCAAGCGTAAGCTGAATATCGTCAATTTTAATATGGACAGTGTGTAAAAATTTAGTCATATAGAACTCAGTTCTTGTGAGATTTTAGCTTCACTGAAGGTCTTTAAACAAGACAGAGGCCGATAACTGACAAAGCTTGATTGAGCACACTTACTGTATGGTTTTGATAGGATTGTTAAAACTTTAATGGTCTTGAGAATTCTTCATCATGCTCATTTGATGTCTTTGGTACATGTATCTTATAATCATCATTTCATTTGGTTGATCCCTCACTGAGCAGAGGGGCGCATATTATTAAAAGAGTTCTAAAGTCTGAGACTCAAAGAGTTAATAAAATTTCCCAAGGCCAAAATGCATGCCGGTCTAATCACTTCTGATCAATAAAAGTTGGTGATTGATTGTTCGCGACTGGAGTCCACAGTGTTTGTGCCACTTTGTGGTGATTTCAATGTCTTCAACATCGAACATGTTAAAGTTAGCATGCAGTTGATACTAGCTTGAAAAGCAAAAGAGCAATGTCAAAAGCTTCATTTAAATCCAACATGCAATTTCACATTTATTTCAAGGCCTTTCACACACAAAAGTTGTTTAATCTCAGCATTTCCTTGACACATGAGATTTGAAAAAAGCATGAAAAAAGGTGATTATTTCTTTCGTGTTGGAGCATGTTTGCAATTCTTCATGTTCTTGATGCGTTGTTGAATGACATGAACACGATGAAAGTCATTAAAGAAAGGTGACATGATAGTGTCTTTTGAATTATGATTAGGGCTTAACGTCCTGTATTTAACTCATATGGCTAATTATGACAGAAGGAGGACACGGCAATGAGGTGAAGGATGAGTGGGTATCGAGCCCTGAACCAAGCGATTGGCAGCCCAGTGGCCTACAAACCGCAAACTTAGCTAACTGCTAACCCTCCCCATATATTTAAGATTTTAGAAGCAAATTGTGATCTGAACTTACCCTGAAGTAACTCCCAGAATAGTGGAAATATTTTATGAATTTAGTTTTTCACATAGTTCACAAATCGTAATCACTGCTAATGTTTGCAAGTTTCAGAGTATAGCAAATGAATAATAGCTTTGTAAAAATCTTATGTGTGTCGAATACTGTCGATACCAACAAATTCTTTAAAATGTGGGAAAGTAGAAAATGTTTTTATGCATTCCAGGGTCAAGTTCTCTTTCCTGTCTTATATCGTGTATATGGGTCGGCCTTTTTTTTCTGAATTATGCAAAGTATTATAACCCTTAGGAAAAAAACTACTTTTATTTTGCTTGTCTATTTGATTTGTGGCAGTCCCTAAGAGGTAACATAATTTTATTCTGAATAAGAAAAAGAAAAAAAACTTAAAAAAATTTTTTTTTTTAAATCTGATGAGAGTAAATATTTTTAGTAACTGGTGCCTGAACATGTATTGAATGAAATGTTTGACAATAATTATTTCCTAACGGTTGATATGGGCAAAAAAGTGAAACTGGAAATTTGTAATTAGATATTCTCATGTTACACATGGTAAACTCAGTCAAGCATTCTGTATGATTTAAAAGCACTCTAATTAAAAAGATATGAACTCTTGTAATTAAATATATATAACGTCTGGCTTCTACACATTAGACAGTTTAGATGGCATTATTTATTGTAACCTGATACAAGTGCATTTGCATTAAAAGAGCCAAGAAATCGAAAAAAATTGAAGTTTTTGGTGTGATATGTCAATGTACATGGTGATAAATGTTGTAGTATGTTGAAACTGTCATGATGTCTGTATTAAAAACATCTGAATAAGTGTGGGAAAAAGGAAATAATTTTATTTTGTAGACATATATACATAAGGAGAGAACTGTGATTCCCACATGCAGCTTGTATGACAATTCTGTGATACGTAGTGTACTGGGCGCGCTGCGCACATACATGGTGGAACTATTGTACTTTGCCAGGGTTCCTCTACTGCCTTTTCCATTACACTGTATTGCTCTTGACATCTTTTTTGCTGTTAGATGTTTCTATTCAGCATGTTCAGTTTGTCAGAGTAACACCATTTCGCAAACACTTCTATTGTATCATTGTATGCGGTTGATGTATATGCACTTGCGCATCTGCTCAAATATGATGCCTCATTGATCTTATATGGGAAAGTAAATAAAGTCATCAGGAAAGTGATTATTTGCCCAATTAGTTACTAGACTGCAAAATGGTAAATTTATAGAATAAAAAAAGATCTATAGCAATTTTTGGCTCTGTTTAATGGTGTCCAATGCCTGATGTGGTGGGATAGATAATCTAAATCATTGGTGAAGGAATTGGTGAAAGTCTTGGATGGCGCTGGTCAATGCTGGAGTTCAAATTCTAAAAGAGTTGGGAAGTTGGTAGTTGATAATGGATCAGTGAATAGATGTCAACTCCTGACTTCTTATTGTGGTAAGCTCAGTTGGTAGTGCTCTTGACCTTTCCAGCTCAGGGTACCAGGTTTGATTCCAGCTCTGGCCAGGTCTCCTGGACCTGTGTTGGATGGCAGTTTTAATCATCCTTCGGGTCATGGCCCCTCATGGCCATGCCATTCTGCTGTCTTCATAAGCCTACCAGAGTGCATAAATGCAGGATGAAAAGCCCCAATCATCCATCCGTCGGTTGGCTAAATATTTGTCTCTGTACCATAAATTCTTGTGGACAACCATGTTGCAAGGCCAAAAAGATTATCAGCATCAGTTGATCAAATTACTCTGATTATTGAATTCTAAAGTCAGTCAGCTGTCAGAAATGCACTGGTATATATCCTGTATATGTTTCAGTGCAAACATTGACTTTTGATTAATCTAGATAATAATCTGGTTATTGTGGTATCAATGAATGATTAAGAGAGTCAACCAGAATAAACAAATACAAATAAAACTGATAAATTGCATTGTTTAACCCTGGCAAATATGACTAACCTGCATTTGGCCATGATGCATTTGTGCTGGGTTGATATTTGTATGTACATAATGTTCTACACAGTGCACTATGAGCAATATCATGATCACAGTAACATTAGCATGATGTGACATTAGTTACAGTTTGTTGTAATAATGTTAACATGTTTACCACTGATTCAGATGAATTTGAAGGTCAAACCATTCAGACATTTTTTGAACAGGACGACAAGATCTTCGAAATATTGATTCATAAGAAGATAACAGATGCTGAGTAAGAATACAAATTAAATTCTGTTTCATTCCGTTCTGCCACCATCACCCGCTACAAATATATAATCCTTCAGATGTTTAGAGTTGACAACACGGACAATTCGCATTTGAAAAGTGTGTTTGGCTCAAGTTCTAGCATGTCTGTTGTGCATCCAGTTTGAAAGTTTGATGTTCATAATGTACAGAAATCATTCCATTTGGGCTCATCAACAACATTTATCATAACAAATTTGCATTTAAACATAATAATTATTGTTGACGGCCAGATATTCCAAAATGGAAAAATAGCCCAAAATGTCAAAATAGTGTTCTAAAGAGGTAATTGCCATGGTATTGGGTATGTTTTGCCTCAAGGTGTGTTTTACATTCAATTTTGTGTTGCTCAATGTCAGGTCAGAGTTAGTTACTTTGGGGTCAATGTGATATTAAGAGCTGATTGGCTATTTATGATTCCACAATTGGCAATTGATGGTTCCAAAATAGGCTGTTGATGGTTCCTCTGTACTGTTGTCATACCTTCAGACATGGGTTTCTGATCATATTATGATGGAGTTGCATGCATTGCCATGGTCATTTCCAGCCATTAAACATCAATATGGCCTCATAATGGGAACAATGCCATTGTCAGGAGCAAAACAATGGAGGGTATTGTGCCTCAGATTGAATCCAGCAGCAGGGCTTGACTGAACATTTTTGAACCCCAAAAACAATCAGTTATGGTCCATGCAAGAATTAGGAGCATGACTGTTGAACATTGTTGCATGTTGATCATATGTTGATGCAAGCATGAGCATGAGCATGGGAATGACTGATATCCTCTGATATCACTGAAATGGTGATACGCAGTTTACGCACTGTGGTTTTTGATGAAGAACGCATTTTTCTTTGCCTGTTGATATTAAATTCACAAAAGTCTGCAATATATACACAGTGTCAGTGGCCCACAGTAGATCAATATGTTGCTGGACCTTCATAAGCGATAAGGCACATCCCCGATTCATGACCGGGAGGGCCCTGGTATCAGTGCTTTTGGGCAATTGAAAAAGAGGACGTCACATGTAGTAGCCTAACTCATCTTGTGGACTCTGTCTCATCTCTTCAATCTATCATTGTTAGAAGCTTAACTTTCCTTAGAGCGTAGAACGTGTAGAGGGCTGCACTATCTGTACTTGCCAAAATCTACTGTCAGACTTTCCCTTCATACGAAGTTACATTCTGGCGGCTCTGAAGTCAATGGAAAAATTTGATTACTTGGCGAGAAAAATGTACTGCCGTTAGAAACAAAATGAAAAGAGGGAAAACTTTCAGTGAGTTATTGAAGGTAGCTTTGTGAGTTAGCTAAGTGCAATTTGACTGGTCAGTGACCATTACAGTGATCCATAATGACATACTGCTTTCCAATGACATTATGGCGACTGGGTTATGATCGGAATGGATGGGAAATCAATGCAAAAACCCACAACGCCATGTTGTCATGCGAGGGTTTTTGAGCTATTTTGAGGAGTTTGATTGATAATGCTTTGTTATCTTAGGAAAACTTTTCATATTGTGGTTTCAGCTGATTTGTTTGCCTTTATGTTGAAAATTTGCTGAGTGACTGCTTTTCAAAAAACTTCTAAAGCTAATGGCCAACATTATATTTCTGTAAGTGGACCGGTAGTATATGGTCAAATAGTCATTTTCATGATTCATTTGCCGCTCATCCGAATAACCTCCTGCTCGGACCAGCCAGGATAAATTGTTCCCCAAGCAGAAATTGAACCCCGAATTTGCAGGAACAGTCCAGCAACTTCAGCTGTGTACCAACTTGGCCTGCTCTCGTCTGCCACTAGTTGATATAACTTGATACACATGATGAAGCAGTCAAAAGGTTGTTGCATGAAATGCCATGAATTAGTTTGATTGGTGTCTAACTTGGAAGTGAAACAGATCTGATTGACTGATTCCAAGTGATTTGTGTATTGATCTATCGATTGATTTTTCGGAATTAATTGCGGATCTGTAACGCTGAACACTGTGTGCAGGGCTGAGGGACTGCCCATTTTCTGGAAGTGCTCCCTTGTGTGATATACTCTCTTTGTCTGTTTCCTTTGCTTCGTTTGAAATAAATTGAATTAGAGTAGAGAAAAAAAAGTCTGGTTGCCAATTAGCCCTCCTCTTCTCTGATGCCCAAAAAAGACAGGTCAGGTTGTTAAGAGTGATCTTCAAAATGTTTTTCAGAATTGAAGGTATATAAATGTCTTCAGGTGCACAAAAAATTAATTGTCGGAAGACTGAACATGATCAACATAATAAATAAATTATGCTGTTTGCTAGTCCTAGTGACTTTGAGGAAAGACATTTGGACTGGATGTTTAAAACTAGAAGTTCTGAAGTTCTTCATTACCATTGATTGCCCTTGAAATAAAAATGGCTTCCACAGAACAGCAGAAACAAAGCAACTAGTGCAATCCCAGAACATGAAGACATGCAAGTAGAGATTGTTTAATGGAATGGCAATACCACCCAGAATGCCAGACATTACATGGGCTTAAGACAATGAAATGCACTCGTTGACTTCACCCAGCATTGAGACTGCTCAATGATTAACATGTGAAAATGCATTATCCTTGGTCATGTGCACGGTCTGATGTTCAATAGTGTTGGTTATTTAATGCATTGAATTAAGCACTTGGGTGCAGTTTTTCATCAGATTTGTAATTAAGATGCAGGGTTGTGGAAATCACAGAGTGAGATGACAGTGATTTGCCTTAAAAATATATTTGAACTGCTGACATTCTACTACAACACAATACTTTGAAGTATTTAGTCTGGCTTTAGCTCTCCACATAGATTTGGGAGTAGTGGAACTTCTGCTTTTGAATTTTGACTCTCTCAGTCGTTATTTCTCTTTGCCAAACCCGAACATGCTGAAACTTTATTCTAAAGCGAGCTACCTTCTCAAAATCAATTCTGATATGAGTGTTGCTTGTAATGTAATGATTTGTTACTTACGCTGACAGCTGAACATTCTTACTTATAAATTACCATTCAATAAAAGCCTTTCTGTTCTTGATCATATAAATCATGTACAGATGATATATGTTGCCTTTGTCTCATTTCAGGAGGTTCTCCAGCAGCTCTTGGTGATGAAGATGCCCAGCGTCATGAATGTCTCCAAGGATCCTCTTTCTGGTAAGTCCAGAGATATATAAGTCTGAAAATGGTTTTATTTTTAAAGAAGTAGATGTATGATGTTATATTCTCAATTCTGTCACTGTAACTTGTCTCAGATGTTCTTTTTGCATTTGTGATGCACCATCCATCAAGCAAATGCTCGAAGTACTTTTAAATCAACTGTCTTATTACTGTATCTTTCGGGATGAGAAGATGTTGCCAAAACTTTTCATATTTGATCCTTAGTGTGTTCATGATGAAATCAATCCTATGCGTGCTATAACGTAACTTTTCTCTAGTTGGCTAAATATTGGGAATTTGGGATTGAAGACTCATGAGCCTGTATTCTTGTCCAATTGACAATTTTAAATCTTGGTATGCCTTACCTATTTTAATATGGCAAATGAAGATGTCATAACACTGCCACATTATTAGGAATTTAGGATCAGTATATGGAAATAATCTTAGGTTGCCATTGTGGCTGCATGAAGCTCAGAAAGTCTTATCTCACGCAGAAATTCTGATCTTTGTGTGAGATATTGTTCAATTGATCATGAATTGGAAATTCCCATGTGAAATTCCCACTTGACATTTCAGGGAATCATTGTACAAGATTGAACAATGTTAACAGAAATCCAATATGAGATTACCACAATATTTTGCAAAATGCCAAGCAACCGATCTGCTAAATGATAGTAAAGGTCTCAAAAGGTGATATTGCACATGCTCTGTATCCATGGCTACCATGTCAGGTGCCTTATTAACCGATTCTGTGTCACGTCATGTGATAATTACAAATTTCCTGTCATTTGTGTAAAAAAGGGAAAATTATGAAAGAAGTTAAAAATTAAAAGAAGATTTTTTCACAATGACAAAAGGTTTCTGTAAAGTTACTAAAAAAAAATAGAGAAGGTAAAATTATTTTTTGCAAAAAAATGCTTTGGTGCTTTTTGGGTGACAACCTGTGAAATGAAACTCCATGGAATGTACTATGCATTTCCCGTTAGTCTTTTCAATCTTTTGTTATATTATATCTGGTTATATTATCAGAATCATTTCCACATGATCATTGCTTCCCATAATGGTGTCGGTAGTCTACACTGGTATGGTAAGCGACTCGCAGCCCACACTACTTTGTGGCTACACTTTCCAAAACCCATGATCCCCAAACCTTCATATGATTCTGTGTCATTGCTCAGATTGCTGCCTGTCTATGGTATTTCTAGTGTAATGAAAATGGTATGTCGTATTCTATACAATTTGCGACAAAATATTTCACATTGTACTGTTGTATGATTTGTATCAGTTATGATCTTTCCATCGAACTGTTGATTCAGCTAGAAAGTTTGTTCAACTGCTGATAATACAAAATGGAGTAGTTTGCTTATAAATTGTGATATACGGTCAATTCATGGCTTTACAATATACATTGTATGCTGGTCTATATATATTTACCAAATTTTGTTAAAGAAGTAGCTGGTGACTCAAGGATATAGTCATACACCATTGTTAGCTGTATAGATGATATATATTTATTGCTAAAGAGTTCAATTATTGACTTTTGGTGCAGTTTGTACTTCATCTGTTCATACTATTTCACATTGATCATTAATATAATGTGGTTAACATTGTTAACAACAATACTTATTATTGCTATGTATTTATTTTTGGTCCATTTTAAAAAATAAATCAAAAATAAATTAAGGAAACTTGTTCCTTGTTATTGTTACATACTCAGATATAACTTGGTTATATTTAACTCATTGAATTGTACTTTAGAATCAATTTTAGCATGATGTGTAACATTCTTATATTTCGACCATACATCCTACTGCGTGAACTTTTCATTATAATACTGTGGCATTGAATGCTTCCTGAATAGAGTACTTAACATTGAATACTTTAACCCCTACTGGATTTGTGGTCAACGCATGTTCTAAAGAAAATATTTTTCATCCGGAAGAGTCCCTCTTGGCACTTTGGTGTGAACTAGTCTTGGTATTGTGAGTAGAATATCAGTCTAGGAAATTACCATCTGCTCATGACAACCAATGTCTTCAGCCCCACATGACACTCACCTCACACTGTCATCTCTCTCCCATGACCTTCTCATTTAAGCAGTGCTCAAAATCATCTTTGATAGGCTATTTAAAAATAACTGCTGCTACTATCACTACCAAACTTGGCATGAAGTTGTATCACAGTATCAACTAACTCCATAAATTTTGGCAGGCCTATCCATTACATAATGAGGAAAAGAACCCGAAGGCTCCAGAAAAATTAGGGAACTGTCATCAGCTGCTGATGACTTTGCAGTATTTCGCGAAATTGGATAGAATATGTCCCGCTACTGTCATGCTGCTGTGTGATGAGGATGGGTGAACAGAGATCAGACTTGCTTCTGATACCCAACTGATCAACCCAACATACTCAATCATCCTGTCAGGGCCAGGACTAAGCTGGAATTGCAATTGTCATCACGTGATGGTAATTTCCCAGACTGAATATGGATACATGTCTCAAGAGTTTTCTGAATGGAAATGATTTTGGGAATTTTTTGACGCATTTAAGCTCCAATGCTTTTCAAGTGGAGTTCCTTTGAGCCGTACCATTTTGTAGGTGGCAAATGCGGAGTGCAATACATTTCTCGAAGACAGTTCAGCAGTTCTTCGAACAAGTGAAGTTGATTGAGATTCATAAGTTTCTGTTTATTCTGGTAGAAATTCATGAAAGTTCCTATCTGAGCAGTGGATAGAATGAACTGTCCATATCCCATCTAAAACTGCCATAAGTAGTTCTGTAAATGTGTATGTGTGTCATCCTTTTTGTTAATTGTTTGGTCAGAATCTTACTGTCACATTTTGAAGTCAACATGCTTCTTGAAATTGTCAATGTGGCCTTCCGTTAAATCTTGATCACACAATGATTATTGGTTATTGGAAGCGATTCGGAATCAGTTGTATCTACAATCTCCAGCTTGACAAATTCCATTGCATAGTGCATTCACTGCATTGATTGCCAGTTCCTCCATTATTGATGTATAGATCGATTTTTCAGAAATTTGAATAAAATTAGCTGTTTTTCTCCTTCACACATTTGATTTCCAATAACACCTCTGTGCGTGGCATGTCAATTACAACGTAAGCTTTTGTGAAAAGCAAGGAAATAAGCTTGTTAACACATGTAATGCTTGTATCTTTTATAGCTTATTGATGAGTTTCACTGTTTTTCACTATTTTTTCATGTTTTCCCACTTCAAATTCCTTGGTTACTGTCACTGATGTTTTTTGTTGTGTGTGTAAACAGCAGTTTAATGACCAATTTGCATGGAAATATACCTAATTTAGAACGAGTATGATATGTTGCAAAATTTATGTATAATTGTATATCTTTCTTTAATATAAGTCTTCATACATTCTGAAATGAATTTTGACAATTCAGTTTATATTTTGTTGTCAACAAATGACAACAATTTGCATAAAATGAACTGGGCATTGTCTTATCATTGAATAATTGATGCAATAGCAAACATTGTAATGTTTGTTCTTTTATGTTGTTCAGGGTATGTCTAATGAACTGGAATAAGAATCAGTTGTGTTTTGATCACCAATTCAGTATGTATGTGACAGTATGTCACTCACTATGTGGGTATGTAACATGTGTAAGATGCATATGAGTGGCTGATTTGTTAATGTGTTCCGCAGAGGTCTTTGGATTGAATTTACATTTAAATAGCAGTCACTAGTGATCAACAAACTATTGTGGCCATAAGGTCTTATGTTACCCTCACAGAGACCGAGGTAAATGAAATGGACAGAATGGGTTCTTGGTGGCTGCATTGGCTTTGTGTACCTCGAACTATGACAGACCAAGGTCAAATCTCTGGCATGATAGTAGAATCTGAGCATATAACACTTGGTTACTGGAGCATATAAAATTTTGTTGTTCGAGAATATTTGATAACAATTTATTTTGCTGAACTTGGACAGAAAATTATATTTTCAAATTTTATGTTTGTGAAATAATGCGTATAACTGTTATTGATTCCTGTTGGTCTTGATTAAGACCTGAAGAAACTTGCAGCAAATTGTGTAAATGTTACAAGACATAGTAAAAGGTCAACTAAGATCTAAGTTCAGGCTTATATTTTGAATTCCTCAGTTAATGATTGTATGATCCTTTTGTAATCTTACATGATACATTTCATCACTGGGACAGTAAAATAATCCTAACTGTATATAAACACATGTATGTTGTAAAATTATTAATAGATTTTTAAAATTGAGTGCTATAGACTCAGCCTATTGTTGTACTTTATCTGTGTGAATAAATTTTGTGTTTGTACGACCAGTGTTGTCAGGGAAGTTGTACCATACTTGTGGTCATCCTAATAACATGGTGCAGGGACATGCTGGAGTTTGATTAATTGTTTGAAGTGCAATTTTACAAACATGTTTGTTCCTTTGGAACAAGGGTTATACATCATGTACATGTACAATGTAATGTGGATGTATTTTAGGTAAAATTGTCTGAAAATTTCATTGACCTTAATTATTGTTTAGTAATGCTAATTGCACTGGTGACCCCTGTTATACTTTGTTGTTAAATTTGTCGTGTATCGAGATATCAGGATGTGCAATAAATTTATTGCAGAAAATGCCATGAATTTATTTTTGTGCAGCCCCACTTCATGTTATTCTTTCCCTCCACGTCATGATTGAGGGGGATGGGTTTGTGCCTCTGAGTCTATTTACTTTATCGCACCTGCAATTGTCCTTCAACGGCTTCCACAGCGTACAGTGGCATCCTGCATCCACCGGGTCAATTTCAAAGTAGCCCTGGGATGGAAATTCAACACTGCCATTAGCTGATCAAGCACTGGATGGATGTCATTGGATGACCTCAGAAATAAGCAGGGGTGACCTCAAAAAATGGTAAAAATTACCTTCAAATAACATTGATGGGTGCAAACCCTGACCCCTCCAAATGACCTTATAGGGGTGGTGACCCCAAAAGGAGGACACTGGGACCACCAATAGAGGACACCGGACCCTGAATGACCACCATGAAGGCCCTGGACAGTCCTAGAGAGGCCTGGACATTAGATGTTTATTTGGTCAACTGGTATTCAATGGTCACTCATAGGCACTTTATAAGCACTCCATTGGCAGTGTATTCACTGCATTGTCATTGTCATTCAATGATCACAAATGGCTCGTATTTGGCCACCCATGGTCTGTGGGTCAAATTGACCATAATAATCACTATCAACCAACCATTATTTAAGTTGACACGTTTGATACTAGTTTGTTCAATAGTTTTTTGTGCAGAATTGCCATTTTTTCCCCTTTGAAGTTGTGGACTCTTATCAGCTTGGTTTTCTTAATTCTTTGTCCTCTCACGAATAAAACAGGCTTTTAAAGGCGGACTTTTTTTATGGTGTCCCAACAAGTTTTAGGTGTGTGTCTTCATTAAAATAGACCGGTGAATCGGCGGTGATTACTGGTTATGAATAGGTAAATGACACTATTTGGGGTAGAAGCGCTGCAAAACCACACAACGTCCCTAGACGATGTGATTTATCAAAAAGTCCAGGTTGTGATTATGTTGTCATCATTAGGTTAGCTTTTGGAAAAGATGGCCAAATCTTTTGTGAAATTGTATATTACTTTGTCAATAGCCTTTTGGGCTATGTCTACAGCTAAGCCATCCATGTACTCTAGGACATGGAGTTTTGGGTGTTTTAAGCAATTCCAAATCTGGAAGGAAAAAATTCCAACCCAAACATTGCTAACCATACTAACCAACCCTGAACTATTTGGGGGAAATGGTTGATAACTTTAATTGATACATCTGGCAAATCTTAGATTCTGGACTTTTTCTTGTAAATACCACTTGAGCAGTTGAGCAAAAAGGTCTTTGTATCAAGTATTTTCGACTGTTTTCTGAATTCATAAATGTCACTAGCCACTTATGTTGACAGAGTTGCCCTCTAGCAATTTGACAGTGTAGCACTTGTAAGCCCCAGGAAATGTTAGTGAAGAAGTGCCACAACAGTTAACTGTTAAATGTTAAATGTTCTTTTATTCAAGTTCAATGTTGTATGTTAAATTACTAAGTTTGTGTTCATATTGTTATGTATTTGCCCTTGGCTTTATTGTAATAGTGTTGCTATTAGGTAAAATTAAGTCATATGTCACATTTTGAAGTTTTATTAGATGGTTGGTAATTGGTTATTGCTGCGAGTCCTTTGGATGCAATGAACATAATGCAATACATTACTTAATTATAAATTATTATGAATAAGTAGCTGTTTTGCCTTGTAATTTGTAAATATAAATATATAGGCTTCTGGAAGACACTAAATGGAAGCAGTTGTAATGTTGTATCCTATTTTCTATGCAGGAGCAAATGAAAGATCCCGCACAAGTTAACTGCCAGTAGCATGCCAGCAGCATGTAATGAACTTCTAAGTGTCCCCATCATACAAGGCAATGTTTCTAAATGTACAGCATTCTGTGAACACTCGAGCATTCTGTTGTACTGAGGTCTCTTTGTAGGGTCGTATTTCTGTGCAAAATTCAAGTTCATACAAAAAGAAGGAGGTTTCATATCCGAGTGAGTAGTCACACATTTGGGGTGGTCTAATGGTAGCAAGCTAGGCTGTTAGTCGCTGGGTCCAGGGTTCGAATACAGTTCTTGCCGGGTCACCTGGGCCTATGTTGGATGGCTGTTTCAATCATCCTTTGCATCATTGTCGTGACCTCCTCCTGTCTTAATTAGCCTACCAAGTGTATAAATACATTGCGTAAAGCCCCAGTCATCCAACCATCTCATGGGCTCAAGGGGAAGAATCAAGATGGGACCTCTGTGTCAAATTAACTATCAATACTTGATTAAGAATGATTTAGTCTGTTGCTTTTAATCATTTCCTTGTTTCTCAATCCAGCGCAAGCCTGCACAACAATGAACAATGTGAGGGAAGGTGCCAACTGCTAAATTTAGCCATCATTAATATTTGATGTAACAGGTCTGAGTTGTATTTAGAATCTTGTGGAAGTTGGCACTTGATGTCGCCATTAATTAGTCAAGTGTTGTTCCATTGTCATACATCCAGTTGAAACAATTCCAATCAGCGATTTGGCTTTAATGTATTTATGAATCTTCTCTTTAACCTACAATTAATGACCTCATTAAATGAAGTATGAGGATCAGTTGACCGCAACCACTACAGGTCAACCTAGGTGAACCCAATGGCCTTCAAAGTTAACCTTGTGGTACACCACCAGTGAGTGTGATAATCAGTGTGTGACCAAGGATGGTACTGAGACAGATAAACCAACCAAACAAAAAGAAAAATGTATAAAAAGTAAAAGTAAAATTGCATGATAATGTATTTGGTTCATTATTTATGTTCTACACAATGATTGCTACCGCTTTGACTTGCTCACTGCTATGAGGAAAACTCTAATTGGTAAAGCAGTATATCTAGCAGTGATTTGAAAGAAGTCATAATTTAACTAATCATAACTTCACAAGTTATTTCCATTTTCCTTGAAGGTCCTGGGTTTGGAAGACTTTACATGTATAACGGTTTTGTAAACCTTTCACTCTATTTGAACCTTGTAGACCGATAATAAGTCGATGGGATTTTCATGCATTCCATCCACAAACAAGAACGAAATTACTAAAAGGTGGCCAAATTATATCATGCATGTACATGCCATGGATATGTGCATTGCAAATGAGTTCCATATGTACATAGCAGACCCTTTGATAGTCGTCTGCAAATGCTCAATTTGTGCGTAGAATAAATTATTGATTTCTTGATCATTGAGCAATTTTGATCGATCAGGCGCCAATCATTTGAAATTTGAGAAAAATTCCATACTCTATGGAATGTTGTATTACTACAAGTTGTGCGTTATTGTGGTTTTGCCGTTCTCTATTGTCAATTGCATTTGATGATTAAATTACACATTCAATCCATATTGACAGCCTGACACTGGCAGACAGGAACGCTCAGCCTGTAATTGATATCATGTTTTGGTCTTTTTTCTTTTTTTTTGGGTGTTTGAACTTTCAAACCTGTATTTACATTGGATTAATTACTGGATCCTGTACAAGCTTATGTGAATATATAGTATCTGTAGGATCTTTTTGGCATTTCGTCTTGAGATTGATTGTCGTGCAATCACTGAAATCCCTTTGGAAAAGAGCATCTCTCAAGACCACACTGAGACTATTCAGAGTAATTTTCATCTGTTTGATGATTTAATTTCTATTTAGGTTTCTTTCATTAAAAAGTTAACATACCGGAAAGGGAAAATAAAATGGTTTTACGTCAAGAGGTTCGCGGGCAGTTGTTAAAATTATAGACATTTTGATCTTATGACACCTGTAAGTGTTGGAATCTGAGGTGTCAGATGTCAATTTTTTTGTCAGCGCTAAAGAGATTCAATATTTAAAATCAAGACCCATTAATTTCAATAATTTGTTTGATCTTCAATTGAAACATATCTGTACCACCAAGAAATGAATGTGTATGCTCCAAATCACTTCATATAACAGCTACTGCCCAAGGGTTTGCTGCCATGCAGCCCCTGTTTTAGCAATTTCTTGGTTCTGACCTGTTGAGCCTGCCCTATGCTGTCAACACATTTTACTGGTCCTAATCTTGCTGTGTTTATGCATGATTGGCTTCTTTCTGTATTGATTTCATTGCTAACACTTGTGTGGCCACATTGCTCCTATTTTAATTCTATCCCATTTTATGCTATGTTCACCTGATAGCCAGTTTTTTAGCCACCCACAGTGGGTACTCTGTTGGTTTTATGGGAAATAAAAACTCCAGTCCTGACAAAGAAAAAATGTCTTTTGTTTTTACGATGTTATGTGTTCAGGAAATGTGACCCCTTGGGCATACGGTAACCCAAGAGCTGTTGAGTGTTTCCATTTAAGATGCAGTGTTTGATATACAATATGTAGAGTACCACATAAAGTAGCTAGGATAGATTCCTGCATGACATAAATGCTGCTATTTAAGTTTCCTTTTCAATTACTCAGGGGGTGGGGAGGGGGTTGGTTTAGTGGTAGGGTGCTAGGCTGCTAATCGCTGGGTCCAGGGTTCGAATCCAGCTCTTGTCGGGTGACCTGGGCCTATGTTCGATGTTGGACGGCTGTTTCATCATCCTTCGTCTCATTGCCGTGTCCTGCTCCTGGCCTAATTAGCCTACCGAGTGTTAATACAGGACATAAAGCCCAAATCATACATCCATCAATTTTCTATTACTGTAGGTCTTTTACTCTTCCAGGAAATTTAATTTTGCTTAGCCCATGAATTAGGAAGGACTGTGGTGTTTACCAGATCATGTATCATGTGCATACTGGTGATTGGTTTCCCATCCAATCCAGTTAGATAACATGAATAATGATATTCTGTCTGATCAATCCTGATTTCCATGTTAGCAGTGCTTACTTAAAAGATCAAAAAAAGATCAGAAGTAGTTTGTCACACTCAGAAATTTATCACCAGAGGACAGCACGAGTCAGTGGTTTATGGTTTCACTACACTGTACATGTAGTTGCATTAGTGGGGGATAAAAAGTTTGCCTTCTGCAGGGACATGTGCAAATGAAAGTTTTCGTTTATTCCAGGCTTTTTCCTATATCACCGACATAGAATATCTACTTGTAGGGCAGGTAGTAAAATTCAGTAGTTGTAAGTTTTAGGATGTGTTTATTGGTGTTTGTATGATGCTGGATCAAGCTCCACTTTCCACATTCCGTCATGTTGCAAAATTGGCAAACCTTCTTGAAGTCTCTTGCAGCTATGTCACAAAATATGTTAACCTCATCTCGAGTCATCTGTAAGTTTTCTTGTATCAAAACACTGAACGCATTCTCACCATTCTAGAGAGGTCCCCCGTAGCCTAACTGGTAAGTGCGCTTGTCAACTGGCTTTGAGGGCGTGGGTTCAAATCTCACCCCGGGAACTCACTTTGGTCCGAGCCCATGGGACATTAAATGGAGGCGGGTTGTATTCAGTGTTCTATGCTGGGGCAACTGAAAGACCCTGGGCATCCCTGAATTAATAGTGTATGTTGCCAGACTCACAGTCTTCTCATCTCATCATCATACGGCGATCGCCTGCCTCGATATAGCCCACTACGGTGCTGCAGAGGCGTAAAACACAAACAAACAAACAAACTCACCATTCTAGAGACAGTCAACAATGGCGTTTAGGAATAACAAAGCTATTGGCTATGGGAGGAACTGATATCTGAATTTGACTTTCTTGATGCAGAAACACTACATATAACCATTTAATATTCTTTAAAGGTAGTCCCCAGGTTCGATACCAGCTTCGGCTTCAGTTCAATGTCATTTCAATCATGTTTAGGGACATTTTTGAAAACTGCCGACCAACAATAGTTGCTGTAACCTAATTGATTGGATGATCATAGGTGCAGAAATGCAGGATACAAGCCCTAAAAACATAAAAACCCTCTCTACACTCATTATAAAAACCCTGTTTTATAAATTGCGATTTTGTCATGGCTATGCTGCAATAATTTCTTGGCTTTTCTTTTCAGACAAAGCTGCAGAAGACATGAAAAAAGTATTACTGATGATCCTTGGTTGTGCCGTCCAATGCGAAAGAAAAGAAGTCTTCATCAACGCCATTCGAGATCTGGATATATTCGTGCAACAGGCCATCGTGGAACATATACAGGAGGTAAGGATATGTAATGGAAGTGGGTTAATTAATGGTTAATGAATCATTATGTCACTTTGCTAACTCTTAATTTTTGACTTTTAATAGAGAAACTTAGTTCATGGAACATGTATGACAAAGTTGATTAGATGATTATTGATAGATTGAATTGACTGTTATCGAAAAGTGATGAAAATACAGAATGCCTTCAAAGGATAGGTTGATAAACAGATATTCAGATGTTATAATGATGGATCTGAGGACAGTAAACACAAAAATAATTGAGAGGTAGTCTGTGCTTAGAAAGTTTGATTGGTAGGGCTTTGGTATGGCATCCATTACATGGACAGCTAGAACCTTTTGCAAAAGCAATTCCAGAAATGTGTTGTATCAACTGTGCTCCAGGAAAATGATAAGAAATTGACCACAAATATTTGGTGGCAGCCACACCTTCAAAAATGTGGATAAGGCAAGAAAAAGCTGTTTGATTATAAGGTAGGGTAATACTAGGGTTTGTTTTTGGGTTTGTTTTTGTGTTGACAACTGTTTATTTCCATAATGGAAATGTGATTTGGTTGAAATGCTCCCTGACCCTGTTCAGTATGGAATATTAGTCACCACTCACCAGATTGAGTGAGGGACCTGGACTCCTGGAGTCTCGTTGGTACTCTCTGACTCTCCACTCTGAGTCTCGTGAGCTACATCTGGGACTTGGGTTCTATTCACAAGCAGGGCAACCCATGTTAGATGGATGTTTCATTCTGTGCCAAGAGTGCACGTTACCTTGGTCCTTCCTGTGGGTTGGTCTAGTGGTAGCGTGCTGGGCTGCCAATCGCTAGGTCAAGGGTTCGAATCCAGCTTGTGCCTGGTCACCTGGGCCTATGTTGGACGGCTGTTTCAATCATCCTTTGCCTCATTACCGTGTCCTCCTCCTGTCCTAATTAGCCTACCAAGTGCATAAATACAGGAAGTTAAGCCCCAATCATCCATCCATCCTTCCTGTCCTTAATTAATGCAAAATTACAGGCTATAAAGCCCAACACCCTCATCCTCTTGTTGTCCAACCACCAGGTGGAGAGATGAAGGTAATAGAATGTTTTCTGAATGTTCTGATGCTTCTGAATTTACCATTAACCCCAATAAATTGGTGATTAGTATTGATACAATTTGTTTAGATTAGGTCTAATGCCTAATCAGTATTCACCCCCAGACTTGGCCTAATCATGAACTTATCAGGTTATCTTGTTATCACTGGTGATTTGCTGCTTATCTAGTTCATCTGAAATACAGCAGGTGGCACTACTGGTTGCATACTACATTCTCCCCTCCTTTGATATGGTTGGTTTTACTGTGTGTATTTAAGGAGTGTATATAAACAGGTTGGTACTGTTTGGGAAATAAACATAAATTGAGATACTTTGTTTGACCTCAACATGATAAACAGAAAAAAGATCACTTGCATTGCATGTGGAAGTCACTCTGAGAATCTTTCCCTGAGTGGTGGAAGTTGTTTATTTTGTTGAAATTCAGTCCATCGATATACTGTTTGTTGATTTGCAATGAATATGTTTGTACTTCGGATATTTGACATAAAGGCAAATTCTTCCATCTCCACAACAAAGAATATGGCCTAACGGAAGTATTGAATTTTCGAAAAAGGTATATGCGTGCAAATTGCAAAACTGGATGTTTGGAGGAAAGGAGTAATACCAAGGTAATCTGCCTTTGGAATACTCTATGCATGCTATTATTACCCCAGAGTCTATGATATTTGTTTGACTTCTAAAAGTCTTCTGTCATTTTATATCCACTGTAATAGTCTGTATGTATAGAAATTCCTGAGTCGAATAAAGCGAATACTACCATTACAGAAAATCCATTAGATATTTAGGAGGTATTGATGGTATATCAATCATCAATGAAATTCCATTAAAGATCAATTAGCATTAGTATAGTCTGTAGCAGATCTATATTGGAATTAAGGAAAGGTCAGAGTAATGCTTAAGAAATTCCCTCATTAAAGGATTTGAATAATTGGTATTTCTACAAGTTATTCAAATTAACATGTACCTTGATCTAATTATGTTAATCTAATAAGCTACCAATTACATGTATCAATTTACTCAACTTTGATAAGACATCTTTTGCCACTTTGTACATGCAGGGATTATTGATGGATCATATTCGTTTTACTTTTAAGGATGTCTATCATTGTAAGAAATATACATAGCATATAAATGTGGTATTTGCTATTTCCAAATAATAGCAATGTCAGTACATGATATTAAGAGGGGAGGGTTAGTTCAGTTTGTGGTGTGCTGGGCTGCCAGTCTCTGGGTCCTGGGTACGATTTCCACTCTGCCAGGCTAGGTGACCTGGACTCATGCTCCAAGGACAGCAGTTTCAATCAACCTTCAACCTTAGGTAATAAGAAATAGATCGGACACTCCTGTACTTCAAAGGTACACACTGCGTTTCGGTAGGGGCCTAATGACCATTTAATTGCTTTGAAATAAGAGCTGTAATTACTTCAGTTCAATTCTCAAGAACCATAAGAAACAATGGACTGGATATGAAAAAGATATGTTTGAATGATTTTAGATACATTTATATAAAAAAGTAAATATGTTTCATTGACTGACTCATTAAGTTGTGTACTTATAATCTGGTGAAATACTAGGGGTACATATTTTTTAAAATAATTATATGATGTGTTTTTTAAAATGTCATTTTTTGTTCTTAAGAATCATACATCCATGTATCTTTCAGGGACCGACAGAGAATTGTTAGAACTTTCCAAAATGGGGTCTGCCTTTTCCATAGACCCAATAATAGTAAAATAGTGATCCATCTAAGTGCTTTCGATCTCCAACTAGTTACAACTTGTCTTCTAAAAATGAGTACTTTTAAATGCATGTAACTCAATTCGAGGAAATTCGAAGATTAAACCATTATAACCATTATTAGGACAAGATTCTTGGCTTTCTAATGAATGTAGTCTCATCTACGGCTTTCCATGGATTGGAGGGTTTATTTGAGTTTTAAAAATTCATGTTTTTTCAAATTTATTAACATTTTGGTCCATAACTCAAGTTATTACAGGCCTATGATTAAAATAAACACATGTACAGAATTGTCTGAATCTGCTTGATGCATATGAGTTGGTTTTATGTACATAAGACAAAAAATTAAAAAGAGTCATTTCCAGCCTCTATCTTTAAAAGAGGGTGAAGATGAAGATGCTCTGTGCTCACCGAAGCGCAGTGTGTACATCAAACAAAATATGTGATTAACAATTAATTAGTGATTTTGAGCCAGCTCTGGGCCAATATGAAACCTTGGTAATGACCATGTAATGATAACTGTTTTATGACTTAAGTGAGTGTCCAATCTATTTCTTATTCCCTAAGCTTCAACTGTTCAGTCCTTCACCTCACTGCTGTGTCCTCCTCCTGTCCTAATTAGCCTGCCAAGTGCATAAATACAGGATCTAAGCCCTAATCATCCATCCATCCACTCATGATATTGAACATTTGAAGCTTTCAAGATTGAAGCTGACAATGCAGCATACAGCTGTTTAGTTGGGTCAATTGTCAATAATGTCAAGTGCCTGAGGATGTGTTGACATGAAATTTGGCAAATAAAAAGTAATGCAAAAAGGTTGCACTTTTCAAGTTAAAAGTTTATTTTTTTGCAACATTTGTAAAGTAATATCCCTGGGATTAAAGTCAGTGGTTGACATTTTGGCGATTGATTTCTTTTTGTGGTGCCTCATTGTGTTTCCTGTTTATCACCAGTGGTTTGTTTACAAAAAGCAATGTACTACAGACTGTGTGCTTCTTCAGATAGTGTTCTCCATATAATGCTTATGACTACAGGCTACATGTATACCTCAGATTTGTGTTTATGGTTGTGATGATGAAAATGGTAATTCCTTGAGTATATCAGGTGTTTTGGTTGAGAGTGGAGGTGATCCAGTATGTTTATGGGTTGTACAGCTGAAAGAGAGGGAAAGAAGGAAGAAAGAAGGAAGAGATAGGAAATATTGTAAGATAAAGAAAGAAAGAAAGAAAGATAGAAAGAAAGAAAGAAAGAAAGAAAGAGAAGGGTTGGTGAGGTAGAAGTAAGAAGATGGAGAGAATAAAGGGAGGGAAAGAAATAACAGAGGAGGGACATTTTGGAATGGGAGATGAACTGGAAGCAGTACCCCCATATGGGAAAAAGAGCCAACAGCAAAACAACTACTTGTAAAGGAGAAGTGCAACAAAAAGGGACTTACACTGAATGCCCCAAGCTCCTATTTAACTTGTAAGCCTGCAACAATGTAGCTCAACGCCAACACTATTTAGCTGTTTGATTATGCTGACCAAGGGCCCATGTTTGGATTTTGAAGAGGGGGGGGGGGTGCAGGGCCAACATGAGATTGGCCCACTCCTGCATTCACCATGATTTTCGCTGCAGTACATGCAGGCCTGCAGTTCATGGTTGTTGTGCCTATGGAGAGGCAGGCTTATTAACCCACAGGTGGTCCCTTGTGATTATACCATGGTCATGCTATATGATTGTACTGGATTTATATTGTGATTATACTGTGATTATTGTATGAATCAGTTAATGTTAATTGGATGCACTTTACGAATGCATACATTGTTTAAATCATGGCCATTGGATCATTGGATGTTTTTAAAAGTTTCTATTCTTTATGTTCTTGTAAGGGCAGAATTAGCTACTTGAATTACAAATGCTATTAGTTTAAGCCTATATATATGGCTCTTTGTACATGGCTAACATGGACAAAATATTCCTGATGTAACATAGACAAGGTGAATATATATATTTGTATTACAAGGTTTATTTGTAGGAAATTGGCTTGTTTAAATTACAAATATTGTTCGTTTAAGCCATCCAACTAACTGTCTCTCTACATGGACAAGCATTTGTCATGGACATTGGTTAATATGAACATGGATTCTTTCTGATTCGGGTTAGATGTAAGATTCCACAAACACAACAAGATGGATTATTGGCATTGCTGAATGCTGAATCGACAACATTTGCTGGTGTGGAGTTGATTTTAATGATTATTGTTAATTTGAAGGTCTAATGTGTTACGACCTCTTTGTTTAGACTGTTGAGTAGATGTAAATGATTTAATTTGACAGATGTCAATTATAAATTTATCAAGTGATAAAGATCGCTGAATCAATGCTGATGTATATATTGGTATTCATGGATTTCTCTTAAAAAATTTTTATAAAATATTTTATTTAAATTAATTTGCATCTGATATTTGTAAGATAATTGTTAAGAGACGAAATGTACAAATAGTGCAGTGCTATTACATTCAGGGTATAGTGTTTGGCAGAATATGAATATTTTGCGATACTTAGTATATTTTGTAAATTGTAATCATTTATAAAGATATAAGCTGCATTCATAGAAAATGAGTAGTGTTACATAATGTTGATAAAATATTATGCAGGATGTACAAAAAGGTGCTAACATGTATGTAGCATTATCAGACTTTCTGTCCACATACAAACATACATATTACAGCCCCAAGCTATACATGGTTCTATCCATGTTGTTGTATTTATTTTAATATGGATTTTTTGTGAAAAAGATAGTAATCAAAGAAAAATGGCAATATTAAAAAAGAATTTTGAGTCAGTGGCAATGAAAATAAAGCCTATTCCTTTGAATATTTTTTGGAAGCCATGTTGCCTTATTGCCTTAGATTTTTTTTTTGTAAGGAATGAATGATCAAATTGTTGAGTATACAACATATTTGACAAGTGACAAAATTCTTTTGGCAACATATTTTGCAAACGCATACAGATTTAGGTTCAAATCCTGTAATAACAAGTGGAGGAGACATACACTGAATATTTTCAGAATGCTTGAATCATTGTTTTCTGAAAAAAATTGATTTTGACTTGGCACCTTTTTGCTGTGATGAATTGCCATAATATTTGCAATCAAACATTCCACAAATGTCCAAAGATTCATAACTGAAGCGTTAAAAGTCTGAGTAAGAGACGCCTTTCATAAAACAACATCGATTACAGTTTTACATTCTAAAACATGGTTTGTACACTGTACTTGTTTGTAAATTTGTCATGTTTTTACAAACAAACCAGTGTAAAATATTTGTAATGATAACAGATACATGTTTCATTTAACTTTAAATTTAACATTTTAGCTTCCAGAATGACAAAGGCACATATTGCAACTTAAATCTCTTGGAAATTTTAAGAATTTGGAGGACCCACTTGGCTTATGTTCAGTTTTGCTTATTAAAAGGTCTTTGTAGTTTCCATGCTCCTGTTTTTTGGCAGCAAGTTAAGTTGAAACTTTAAAGTTCACTGACTTTAAAACATTTTGGCTGCTCACTCGCTGATTAGTGCTTAGTATTGGGAGAAAGGCAAGCTGCTTAAAAGTTGTATGTGAAGTAACTACAGGAGAATTGTAAACTGTATTTTAACGTTGCTTTATTTTTTAAAAGGTAGTTATTGGAATGGGTGTGACCATATTATCGCGGTTATATTTTTTAGATTCTTCAATTTGTCTCGATTGTACTGATTTCCAGCTTATTGCGCTTATACGACCAAATGCCAGAGGCAGGCAATACCTATAATGAGATGATAACCATGACAAGGCTACAATTCCATTTAATGATTATGAATCTTAATGTTTTTTTCAAGTCACATTGGATTTCTCATTTGTGTTATTTTACAGATTAATCAAATTGGAACAGAAACGTATAAATGACCACAAATATCAGTCATTAACCTGAGCTTTATGTGCTAAATACTCAAGAGGTTGAAAATTAAACTTCAGGTGCCCTCAATGTGTGGAATATGAAGTGATCCCAATGATTATGATTCAAATGACTGCTCTTTATATGGATTGGATAACTTTATATTCAATTACAAAGTGTTCTCATTGAACATATTGTTGAAGGCTGTTGGAAGGCTTTGACATTCTACTAAGACCTCCAGACAAGCTACACTTTTATAAGGAGCTCATCGTTACACAAGAAATCTCCTCAATTTAACAAGAGATATATGGCTGTTGTTACGAGCTCCGAGGAACATTGTATTTGGACTGTTATATGATTCACAGTGCTTTATTATTGTGCTTTACTCTGAATTGTTACCATTCACACAATGGAGTCTGTAATTATGGATACCAGCATTTTGAAGGATAATGCCCACAGAGCTGCATACTTGGTCTGGGTGAGTGTGGGCCATTTATCACTATTCAATAATGGTCTTTTTTGTAAATTTTTTTTTGCATTTTGTCAAAATTTGCGGTAATAGTGTGAACAGAGTTATGTGTGAATTCATTATATCCAGAATGCATTGGTCGCTTTTAAAATGACGACCCTCCCAATGAGGAACTTTCTTGTAGAAACTTAGGGAGTGGAGTTGGCTTAATTGGTACAGTGTACCCATCTGGGCTTCCAATTGTCAGGTTCCTGGTTTGATTTCAGCTCTTGCCGGGTGACATGATCTATGTTGGACAGCATTTTCAGTCATCATTTGCCTCTTTGCTGTGTTATCCTCCTGTCCTAATTGTTCTGCCGAAGTACAAGAGTCCCAACCATCCATCCTGTGAAAAGTCGCCAAGTTTGTTTTTACTAACTTACAATATCAAATTTGACCTCACTAAACAAACTTAAAAAGCTGTAAGTGGTGTCCTTCTACTCTGGGCAATGTATATTTTCTTATTTTAAGTATCTGTCAATATTGAGCCACAATGCTTAAGTACCTTAAAAGGTCAAAATTATGACAACATGAACTTGTAACTTGCTGAACGAAGCCAACCCAATGTCTTTCAATAAAGGAAAACTGAAATTCTACCTGAATAAAATACAAGCCAGCATAGTTCTTTGTGCAATAAATCACTTTAAAGAATTGCAGTAACTCAACACTTGTGAAACTGTACTTTTGTGAAATATGACACTCTGTAATAGTGCACAAAGCAAAAATGCCAGAAGGTAACTGGAAACAAGTGCTAATAGGGTAACACAGGGAAAGTTTGGAAACATGGACAAAATGAATTGAGCCTTGAACATTGTTGGATCTTGGGAAAAAGACTGTTTGTTTCAAGGTTGGATAATGCTGAAGGTAATTGGAGGGGAGGTATTGTAACAAGCTTCAGTATTTGTGAGAGTCTGTAAATTTTGTATTTTAAGAATGTATATTTGGAGGCCTAGAGAAGGAACCAGAAGCTAAATGGATCTCTATTGTAAAATTGGAGTATTGAAAGTTTAAGGCGATATTTGATATAATTTGATAAAGTAGAAAGATATTCATTGCATGATTAGCCTACCCTTGGCCAAATTGAGATCACCGCGGCCTGCAGGAGTGCATAAATACAGGACGTTGATATCACTTGATCCTCAAAATGGATTCATTTATCTGACACAGGGTTCCCACTCAACCTGGAAAACCTTGAAAACCTGGAATTTTGGGTTGTGCTTTTCCCAGCCTGGAAAAACCTGGAAAATGTGATATTTCCACCAAAAACCTGGAAAAAATCTGGAATTTGGGGTTCTCTTGCCAAAATTGAAACTTTCCAACAAATTGTGGTCTTTGACGACTGTCCGGGGCGCAAAATCAGTTTGAAAGAATTGCAGGTTTAGGCCTTGAAAATTGGTTTTGGCAGCCTTGAAAAACCTGGAAAAAACCTTGAATTTGAACATGGAAAAAGAGTGGGAACCCTGCTGACAGGAGTAATTTGTCAAAATGAGTTTCCTTATCCAAAAAGTGTCTAAAAGTTAAATAAACACTGTGCACCTTTCAATTAACCCTACCAGACCAGTCTATGTATATGCATTATCAGGACATGTTAGCTGGTTAGAACCCTTGGGAGCATTTTTGGGGGGAATTTCAGTACCCTGGGGGCTAATTAGTTTGCTAATGCTAAACACAGGTCAATGACCCAGACAAATGCATTAGCAGGCCGAGAATGGGCCACCTATCAATGTTAAAGGTCCTTTTAAAATCAAAAGTTACAGTTCTTTGGGACATTAGTAACATGATGAGTCTGCCAGTTTGTAGTTCTGGAGAAACCAGATAAAAGTGGAGATGGGCTGGAAGTGTTTACTAATGCATGGGGATCTAAACATTGGAGGAAAGTTAGGACAAAGGTATAAACATGTTGTAATGTATAGGTACTTCGGGAGACAGTTGGTGCCATTTTCTTACTTGGAAACTTTGGCCTCTCAAACTGACTGTCTGGATGCATCATCTAAATCTTTAGAATTATTTACAAGTCACTGAATGGATGGACGATTGGGACTTTGCATCCTGTATTTATTGGAAATTATGCACTTGGTAGACTAATTAGGCAAGAGGAAGACACATCGGTGAGGCAAAGGATGATTGAAACTGCTGTCCAACATAAGTTCAGTTGACCTGGCATAGCTGGAATCGAACCCCAGACCCAGCGATCGGCAGCACACTACAAACTGAGTTAATCCCTCTCCCCTAAATGTCACTTGAGTGACTTTCCTGCCCGTCTACTCATTCTAAGATGACAATGTTATGGCGGTTGTCACTGTGTAGGATAGAACTTTTTTGACCTTTTATACATTTCATTGTGTTCTTGCTACATTATCATGATTATAGTGACTTGCTGTCAGTTCGAAGCCATTTTGTGGTCACATCAGATTATGAATCCTGAGATCCTGATGAGGTGGAGTAAATCTATATATAATTACACTATCTTTGTTTCTTTGTTGTTACCCTTATTTCTCAGCCATTTCTCTCTCAATCATCACCAAACTTCGCATGTCTATTGGCATTGACATTTTCACTTGCAATAAGCTCTGTTTTCCTTCAAAACCCTCTCATTCCTGTAAAATCTGCCTTCAAATGCCACCTCATGCATGGAAAAACAACCTACAGCATCAGAGCACTGTTCCTTCAGCTGCTCATGCTCCCAGGGCTACACTCACTCAGCCTATGTATTTAGGTAGGGGTACTTTTAATGACCAGAACAGCCTGCACTCATAATGACATGCTTAGTGCAAAATCACGTTTCAACACAGACAACAACGAAACATAACAAAATTGAAGTAACATGCTCCTCCAAGCTGATGATTATGTAAAAGTGAACAATCAATCTACACGCAAATCATGTGATTGCTTTTCATTACTGTAATGTAATATCTACAATATAACCTACACTTTGACATAGATAGATAGATAGATAGATAGATAGATAGATAGATAGATAGATAGATAGATAGATAGATAGATAGATAGATAGATAGATAGATCAAAAGGTCATGCATACCTTTACGCCACTTCAGCCAAAGTACTGATCACCCAATTTAATATGACATTTTGCATACAGCTTTCTACACTCAATGCCTGCTATAACCTTACATGCGTTTCGTCCCTTCAAATTTTCATATTATACCAGTACCTATGCTTATCCTTCTTCTCCAATGTTTCAACTCCCATTTCACTGATTTCGCAAAAGGTGCAGTACCTGCGTTTCTTACAAATACACACTCTCTAAACATTCCTAATGTACATAGACAGATACTTTGATTGCCTGCTTCACGGGTACTATGCTAGTGAGGCATTAAGTTTGGATCCCATTCCCTAACCACAAGTGACAGGTAGATTCGAGATAGTGGCATTCTTGGTATAGGAGTCATTATTGGGATTGATAGGGGAAAATGAGCGTGTCATATCAATGTCAAAGATTTTGTTTGGTACAGTTGGACCTAAGAATGTCCTGGATATTCTAAGGTTGATAGGTTAGTACTTGGCTGTTTGTCAGTGTTTGATTCGAAGGAAACGCGCTAAATTAATTATTTGGTGCTCATGCAGTATTTGTTTTTGTGTGGGATGAACAAAACTTTAACTAGCTATGAGTCAAATGCAATGGGATATAACTTACAAGTCCATATAACAATTACATGGACCTGTGTGAGGTATTATGTGAAAGAAAATGTATTTCTTGTACATAAGCGGTAATGGCCACCTATATGTCATACCCAGATGGTTCATGAGTTGGATTTTCAATATATCCCCTCTCCTTTGCATTTCCACCTTTTCAACCAATCCCTCTTCCATCATCAGTTGATCCGCATGACAAAATGCAAAGGAATCCCTCCACCAAACCACCAATCTCCCTTCCTCTCCTGAGCCTCCTCCATCTCTCTTCTTCCTACTTACCTCCTACCTCTACCACCCTCAGGGGTTGCTTGGGGTTACCCCATCACTTCAAAGGGTTATCTCCTGCCTCAGCACAGGTGCAAATCAAATGAGACATTGCTGGAGTTGCTCTGGATTACTTCTGAGTGATCCTGAGTCATTCTGGAGGTGGTCCTGAGGTGATCTTGACGTGGTGGACAGATGCTAGTTAAAGATTATTTAGTAGGCTGATTATTGGACAGGTGGTGAGGGTAGGCCTATACTAGCAGTGTATAGTTAAATTTGTTGGATTTTTAGTAATTGCTGATTTAACAATTAGTTTCAAGTTTTCTCTTGCTCATATACGATGATAGGCTCTTACATTTTGTATTTTAATAAGTTATGCTTTCTGGTAGGTGATAAAGAAACAATCATTCAATAATAAAAAACTTTTAAAAGTGGATATAAAACGGATATTATATTTACATTGGGTGGAATTCTACAGATCAGTGATTTTTGAAAATTGTTTCTTGGAAATCCCAGCAAATATTCCTTTGCTTTCCTTTTGAGAGTTTTGAGGAAATTTTTGACAATGCCTCCAGGCTGAACAATGCTGAAGTGATCCTGTCAAAATGGAGTCTTGTTGGACATTGAGCTGTGACAAGACTTTTGTCAAGGGCTTCTGGCTTTATAACATCCGCTTCAGGGTGTCACTTTGCTCAGAATGAGGGATTTCCCAAAAGCAAGAAATATTTAGAAGCGCATCATTTTTGGAGGGAGAATTTCTATTGTGCTAAGGTAGTGTGGGAGAAGCATGCACTTGTAAATAGATAATCTGGATTACTTGCAAATCATAAATGATCCTATCTTCATCACAGCTCCCTGAACAAAATTTAGGACTATTAGATACTCGGCTGGAAAAAGTAGGGAATTTGGGCATGTCATTGTCTGGAAATCTCTAAATCTCAGGAAATTTTTGAAGAAAAGATCTAAATTTCTGACTTTGAAGCCACCTTGAAATTCACATTTTTTCTAGCCCTGATTAGATAGAAGGGAATTTGTGTATACGAAGGGATTTCTTGATTCTGGGCAATGATAAGAATAAAACATACAGACACTAGAATCACTCCAAATCTCACTGAAAATAGGCCAACACTTTTTATCTTCAAAAAAGTTTTTTTTTCACATGCATGCTCCAAATGATCCAAAATGCACCTCCTTTGTCCTATCTCAGGCATCATGTTGACTTGCCACCCTTGATGTTCCTCTCAGTTCCTGCACGGTGTATTGATACTGTTGACCTTGTAGTTTTAACTATCACAACTGACCCTGTGACCTTGACCTTTGAAATTGACCTTGGCGTGACCATGAACAAACAAATCTCTACAGGTGCATCTAGGGAGTGCACAGATCAACAAATTGACAACTGATCTGCTGATCTTGTGGTTGTCTGGTTGCCATGGTTATCTGAACATTGAATTGTTGATCTATTGATTTGATCTCTTGGGTTGATCTATTGGGTTGGTCTCATCGATCTTCTAAAACCAATCAGGTCAAATTCATCTTTCGGTTTCAAATTAGGTTGTTTGTTGTAAGGTTATTTTTGATTTAGACTGATCATGAAGTAAAAAGTGTGACCTTTCGACAAGATATACTTTTATATCTGATATTTGGAATTTTTAGCTAGGCCTATACATTAATTAGTTTTCTTAGCTAGAAGAGAAAGCTACACTATTGTACATGTAGATTGTTTGAAAATAGTAGATTTGATACACACATTAGTGCATCTTATAGGTCATATGTGAAAAGGGAAATATTGGTCATTTGCAAGCTTTTAAACATGTTTAAATGAAAATTTGCCAAGATACAATGAAAAGAATCGTCTTGACATGTTTTTTCTTTGTCCATGTTTGTCTTGTAAATTTAGTTGACAGTTAAAGTAAACAATCAAATTTTCAATATTTGCGTAACACCAATGAGAAAACTCAAGTTACTCAAAAGTTTGTATAAAACTAGTCAAAATTTGTCCAAAATCCCCATGATCCAGGTGCAAAGAATAACACCTTTGTGGTTTTGAAATTGAGTAAATATAGCACCTCCAACAGGCAAGCAAGTTGCAAAATATGAAATTGACCAGCAATATTTTCACACAGGCTTTCTGTAACTAGGTAATGTTCTGTACTTGTGAACAAGAGTCCTGGTGAAATTAGAAAGAGTATACACTATACTATTCAGGTTTTCAATATTTGCAGTAAAGATTATGTGCAACTGCTGTTGTGTTTGGTGTGATACAATCAGATACATTTTGGGCCATTACAGCTTTGTAGGCAGGTAGAACTTAAAGTAGATGGAAAAAATATTTATACGTTTTCCACTACAAAGCATTCATGTATTTTGTGTACATGTATAATGTATATGCACATGAAACCCCGTGATACCAATGCCACACCATGGACAAAGAGAGAAAGAAAAAAACAAAAAAAAAGAAAAAAGAACTTGATCCTGTATTAGTGTCATGTTTGTTATCTGAGCCACAAAGGAAGTTTGGTTTTTCTGCTGGGGTTATCATTTGGGATCTGGGGTCAGAGGTCAAATGAGTGGCTACCCTGGTAAATTCACACCTTCATTTGTCCTTAGAGATCATGAAAGTGTCACCTTGAATTCTGGTTATAATAAAATATTAGAGAGGGAAGTTCGGAAAGAGTTACAGAAAGAAATGGTTACTCTTGTCTTGGAAGCTTATTTGTTCGTATAATCTGTACATTGATTGAATCTCATGGTGTGGTTTTGAAGTATAAGAAATGATAAACCAGATTTTATAAATACCTATGCTTCTGCATATCACAAACTACTATGTATAGTCAAGTCATTTTTTTGTGGCAGTAAGTTTTTGGCTGATAATTAAAAACATACCTTACTCTTGACAAAAATACTTGTCTCCTCCTGTTCCTGACACTTTGACCAAACAGTTTCATAAACATTTGGAAGTATTGACATGTTGTAGCCCTAGTTTTGAGGTAATCCTATAGGAATAACATTGCTGTCATCACAGCTCAAGAAGCCATTTTCTTCTATTGCTGCTGTTGTGACGTCACCATTGTTTCAGTGATGTCATAGAGCCAACAATGCTGATGACGTCACAACAGAAGGCTAAAAATAGCTCTAAATGTGCTGAAGAGCAGCAGCAATTTAACATTGTAAGTGCCTGCATGATGGAGCTGGGGGATCAGAGGACATAAATTTAGTCCAAATCATGCTTGGTCATGGTGTACTCACCCTAATAAACCAAAAATTAAACCTTAGACATAATCATGGATTGTTTTATTGCCTAAAAACTTACTGCCGAAATGAAATGTCTTGACTTTAGTAACTGTAAGTAATGCCACATTGTCTATTTACTAGTATTTAGTTACAAAATAGCTTAGGAGACTAGTCGATACTGACCATAATGTCACCGTATCCGCAACCAAAACTGAATTCTGAGGGAAAATTCTTCCTTTTCCGAAACAAGTTTCCCTTTGTTGACTTATTGCCTTCTTGCTTTTAAAAGCATTCTGTAGAGCTGATGTCAGAAAGTGGAATGTTGATGTCATAGTTTAAACATTGAATTAATCATTTTAAGCTGACAAGGTATTTTTTGTTTGAGAAAATGAAAATGAAAAACAAAAAGAAAGGTACATTGGATGGAATGTGAAAGAGTTTTCTGAGATTGTCTTATTCATAGTTCGAGAGCAGGGGGTTGGGTTACTTCAACTTATTTGTATTTTAAACTTAGTTGGTGGGGCTCTGGGCTTCTGATCAGTGGGTCCTGTGTTCGATTCCTGCTCTGGCCCGATAAACTGAGTCTAGTTGGAATCCATCTTTTGCTTCATTACTCTGGTCTCTTCCTGGCCTAATTATGGGTGGTGGCCCAAGGCCACTCGCCCATATTGCTGTGATGTGTGAGATTTGGTAGTCTCAGTTGTCCTCCCTATTGACGATGATTTCACTTTGCACAGGCTGCCCCAGACTTTCAGTATGAGTCAAATACATCAAATACCTTGACATCTCGCCAGGCATAACTTATGAGTGACCTTGACCTACATCTGTGACCTTGGCGGCCATATTTGTGAAAAGCTTGTTTACAAGATAACTCAATTTCTATTAATCCTGGAATCATGAATTTAGCAGGGATTGTGTATGACCGCAAGACCTTGAATGAGTTTTGACATGAGTGACCTTGACCTACTTCTGTGACCTTTGCGGCAATATTTGTGAATATCTTGTGTGCATGATAACTCTTCTTGTATTTACACTAGGATCACCAAATTAACAGGGATTATGTATCATTGTAAGACCTTGAATTAGTTTTGACATCAGTGACCTTGACCTATATCTGTGACCTTGGCAGCCATATTTATACAAAGCTTATATACACAACTCTACTATTATTCTCCCTGGGACCACCAAACTCACAGGGATTTTGTATCACAGTAACACCTTGAATGAGTTGTAACATGGATGACCTTGAACCGTTTTATTTGACCTTGGTGGCCATATTTGTTAAAACTTTACGTAGGCCCTACATGAAGGAGTCGGGGGCGGCTGACAGGAGTCGGGGGCGGCGGATAGGAGTCGGGGGCCAGCGGATAGGAGTCGGGGCGGCGCATAAGAGTCGGGGCCGGCGGATAGGAGTCGGGGCCGGCGGATAGGAGTCGGGGGATCGAAAGGGATGCAGTCTGTGTTGTCCCTTATAATGGGAGGCATGTGGGCCGTACCCCCAGATATTTTTTTTGATAGAAACCCCCCCCTGCCAACCCAACCCAGACTCCATAGGTGTTTATGCCACTTGCACCGCTAGCACAGGTATGTGTGCGTCTCGTGCACTCATTTCTAGGACACTTTGTGTCATCATCATATCATTTGTATTTATGAATATAATTACGTTTAAGTTTACTTACACTTAAACTGAAATATATACCACCATCACCTGTGCTCAGCAAAGCACTCCATGTCATAACTACCGCCCATTGCACACCTGTGTGCCTTCTAGTTAAGTAAATAGCCCAACTGAGTGCATGAATATGAAACGTAAAGCACCAATCATCCAACCATCCATTCTTTCTCCTGCGACCTGCTATCTCTATTTATCCTCGAGTGCAAATTGTTCTTGTCGTCTGGGTATTTCCTAGTATCTTTTAACATTATGGGTCTTTCTTGGCATTTCTTGGATATTTTAGGTATTTTTTTCTGGTGTGAAATGTCAGTTCAACAGAGATATCATAATTCAGACTCACAATCCAGCTATGCAGACCAACTGAGGCCATGGTGGGGTGGCACCAGGGGTGCAAATACTTAATATCTCAGGTGCATTTCTTGCTTATTTATTTAGCAAAAATGTTTTCTCTGCTTGCTTTTATACTTGGGTGGTATATGAAGTTAAGATACCCTAATGGTTGGCTCCATGGCTTATTTGTCCTCTTGTTCAGCACAATAACAATTCAGACAAGGACAAGAAGAGAGTAGAGTAGTCTTATTTATTTGTGCTCCATTATGAAATAGTGGTGAATTTGTAAATGTGCCATTTGACAAAAGATAAGTTACTGTACAATCATTCTTGAGCATTAAGTTCTTAAATCGGTGCTTTTGGAAAATTATTGAAAAATATCAGGAGATTCTGACATTTCTGAAAACTGTCTCTTAGTATCTGGATTTCAGGAAACAACAATTTTGGGTGTTTTCCCTGGTCAGGTCTCTCATCGCTGTACATGTGAACTTCTGAATTCCAATGGAGTTTTAGTACTGTTGGTAGCACTCTTTGACTTTCAATCACTGGGTCCCAGGTTTGATTCCAGCTTTGGCCGGGTCACCTGGGCATAATGTGGTACGTCTGTTTCTTCATCCTTTGTCTCATTGCTGTTTCCTCCTCCTGTTTTAATTTTCCTACCAAGTGCATAAATACAGGACGTAAAGCCCCTATCATCCATTACGTCTAATTTGGGGGGATGTTTGTAGATGTTTTCTTTATCCCAGTCAGTTCTTTCGAAACTTCACAGTATCTTAGATTCCTTATTCCAAATCCGGTGAGATCCACGTGATGCAGATAGACAAAACAAAATTGAGACGTAAACTTGTCTGTACATCTGGATTCACACTCTTAATTGGCCACATTCTCTTAAGTCTACCTTTGCGTGTTGGAATTTGAGCAATGATAGGGGAGTGACCAAAGCAAAGGCTGCTGATGCAGACCACTGATGCAGACTGGTGATGGGATGGGGGTAGTCATGGTGATGCATGTCCAGCAGCTGCAGCCGAAATAATTGTGAAAACGAAGATAGAGAAACTGGAATTGCAATGAACGTGTAATGATCATGCATTGTGCTGATGATTGTGGTCATGCTGCAGTAACACTAGATGCTTTGTATGTCTTTGAATCAATTGAAATTATAGGTGTTATATGAAGATAGAGATAGGTAGATGGAGCGATGATAGATAGGTAAATAGATGGAGCGATGATAGAGAGGTAGATAGATCGAGCAATGATAGATAGGTAGATAGATGGAGCGATGATAGATAAGTAGATAGGGATTGATCGTAGACAGATCTGTAGTTGGTATATTGATAGCTGCATGGATTGGATCTATGATAGATAGGTGAGTTGGTAGATGAATCGACATATGGTATCATATGGCAGATAGATAGTCAGACACATGCACAATGCATCAATAAATAGATATAAAACAGAAAGACAGATAGAAAGATAGGTAAGCTGGTAAGGAAACGGCTGGAATGAGTCAGAGAAAAAGATGATTGAATAGTTCTACATGTTCTATCTTGGTTTAAAATTTTCTACGTGTGAAAAGTATAATTTCAGATTGATAAAAGATACACCTTTCTGTTTCATACAGTACATACTGATAGCAAGGTTTCACCAACTGCTCAACAACTTCAGTTGATTATGATTTACCTCCTCATATACTAGAAAGGAAAGACCACTGACCCATGGCAGGGTTAATACTCTGAGGGTTTACAATTGCCATTCTTATCTCTACTTTATTATCTTTCCTTATAATGAGCTAGAAGTGGGAGATAGAGAGTCTCATGTGATCCCCATAGGGTACACCATTACAGGGTAGGGCTCCTTGATTTGAGGTCAGAGGAGGGGTCAACTTGTGGGGTGGAGTAATCACCCCAGAATGTCCCTGGAAGGATTTTGGATGGGTTGTTTATGTATCACAGTATGGTGGATGAAAAAGTAATCCTGGGATGCTGAAATTCCTGGAAAAGTTGTTAAAAATTACTGAAAGTATTGTAATTAATTTATGAAATGTGAATAGAGTGGTTCATCAATTCAGTGTTGTGTGATTATTGTTAGAGGCTTTAAAATGATACTTCAGTTGTGTACAATATAATTATAGAAGCTGGACCTTCATTGAGGCAGATCCAGGTGATGGTCAATTCTTGGAATTTGTAATAGGCATCATATCAGTCGGAACCCTGACTGGTGACTCTCCTGTGTCAATGAATGGTCGTCACTTGTCTGCCACCGAATGTGAAAGTCTTCTGAAGTTTCTGAATGGCGTTGGAGGGGGGGAAGATTGGTCTGGCGGTAGCGTGCTTCGCTGCCAATCGCTGGGTCCAGGGTTCGAATCCAGCTCTTGCCGGTTCGCCTGGGCGACAGTACTGTGATAGTGGCGTAATTGCTAATGATTTCCGTTCTGCTTTTTTTCAGATCACGGATGATGAGAAGAACGTGTTTTCTGTTATGGTCCCGGAACAAGGTCAACTTCCCCAGGTCGCACAGGTCATCTTCAACCACCTACAGGAGGTCATTTCTGAAAGAGATGGATATTTACAGGTAGGCCTACATCTGAGTAGATAAGAGTTATTTTTATAAGGAATTATAGATAGAAGGACTTGCCTTTTACTTTGGTGTGATTACATGGTCGATCTATCTAAATCAGTGTAAGAAAGCTATATGAAGTGAGATTTTGTTGGGAGGTGTTTATAATTTGTAAAAAAAAATGCCTCGAAATATAATTTTCAACCTGGTATGGCTTACAAAGTCGGATCACAGTCAAACCTCAGAAGGTGTAATTGCTGTGACTTTCGTGCCATTTGAACTATATTGAGAAATTCAACACTTTTATTCCAAGTATGTGCGATGTTTGCACCAAGCTCACTTTTGTGTGTCAATTAAGCTCACTTTTGTGTGTCAATTATCTAGTGCAGAATTTAACAATGTTTCTGTATTTGTTTTAACAACAGCTTCGCGTGGACCCTAAATATTTGGCTATTTATGTATGAACTTGATGTAAACAAAGTTTTAAAGCAGACTGAAAAGAGAAGTTTGCACCAAACGTGACTTGACAGTCTCAACATTTTTTGACTCAATTGCAAAAGTAAACTGAACTTGCCCCACTAATCAGTATATTTATCATAGTCAGAATTGTTACTTCGAAAAACGTTTTTGTCAGACTGCACACGGACCTTTTTGTAAAACAGCTAAAATTTAGAAATAAAGTATAAATGATTGACTTCTGAGAAGGTCTCTTAAAATCGCAAGGAATCACGAAACTCAATTCTTACACAATCAACCTTTTAAAATATTTATATATTTCTGGTAATATTTTACTTTCAGGAGGTCCAAGAACTATCACAAAACTTGGACGAGTTGTACCACATCCAGCAACAGACGGAAATGGCGCAGAAACGACCTCCGACCCCACCTAGCAACAGTCCAGAGAAGCACCACTTAGCCGTAGAACTTGCAGAAATAAAAGCGAAATTACGGAAACTTCGAACAGAATATGAAGAAAAAGCAGATTTAGTTGCAGAGTTGCAAGAGGAGAATGAAGAAAATAAGCAAATGCTCACTCGACTCAGGAATGAGGTAATTGGTGTTGTCTCTGCCTATGTCCTTTGCTACTACATTTACTATTTGAGAGACACTGTTTAGTGTTATGTGTGATAATTTCTGGTATTGTTGGTATGATAACGATATTGGTCGATTTTGTAACTAAAGTCGATCCATGAGACAAGCCATTGATTGAATCATTTAAGGAAAGGCAATCAATTCTTTTTTATTTAAAGTGGTTTGTAAATCCTTAAGAATTAAATTGTTACTAGGCAAATCTCATGACATTTTGGATGTGTTGTCTGAAAAGGAAGACGGTTATAAAAATTAACGAGAATGCAACCCCTTAAGATGATCAGGCAAAAATTATGCCAGTTTGGGTATTTGATACTTACCGTAGTACTGCAAGGAGACAATGTGTATCTGTTTTTGTCAAAAGTTTCTTATAATTGTCGTCTTGTCTCTTCAGAATTTAGATTTAGTCCAAGAAGCCAGAGCAGCGAGAACTTACAGGGATGAAGTGGACATTCTCAAAGAGAAAGCCAACAGGGTGGACAAGTACGAAGCAGAAATCACGAAATACAGGGAGAAGTTGAATGAGCTGGAATTCTTCAAGGCAAGAGTGGAGGTGAGTAGACAAAATTGATATTAATTTTGGTTTTGTAGCTTAATTAGTCAGATGGCCTAGCAGTTAGTGGCTTAGAGCTGTGGCCTGCTTGCCTATGACAAGTGTTGTCTCTCACTCACGCTTGTAGTAGCCCATGTTGGACGGCTGTTTCAATCATCCTTTAACTCATTGCCGTGCCCTCCTCCTGTCCCAATTAGCCTACCAAGTGTATAAATACAGGATGTTAAGCCCCAATCATCCATCCATCCATCTCTCACTCACTCTTAGTCATGGAATAATTCGTTATGCCTTGTTCATCCACATCTTCCTTACTGGATGTACTGGTAATGTGAAGTTTAACAACATTTGCGGTCTCCGACTCGCTGGCATCGATCTGTGCTGCAGTTCGATTGTGGAATTTCTACAAGATTTAAGCTGCTCCTAAGTTACTTCATGGCATGGAAAATAAAAGTCATTTGGTATATTAATCTGCAATCCTTTCTTTCATTTCAGGAATTAAGAGAAGACAATGCCATTTTACTTGAAACTAAGAATATGCTGGAGGACCAGTTGTCTTCAGCACAGAAGAGAGTTGAGACGGTCGTCGACCTCGAAAATGACCTCATGAAATATAAACAGTTGTTAGACGAGGTCAATCAGGTGAGAAAATAAATACGACTGATGTTCAGACAGTCCTTGGCATGTCTTGTATTTTTTGTTTGAGACAGTGGGCCTATAAATGTAACATTGTTTAAAAGGTTGAAATCACCACTTGAACAACAAATATGTGCCTCATGTATAAATTTTGTGGTTCTTATAATATTAGTAATCTTTCTCATGAATTGCAATTTGTTAATTTCGTAACTGCTGTATATTCACATTTTGCAATCTGATGATTCTTGTTTGAAGACGCATCACAGGTGGTCGACCTTTCATTTTTGACAAGTCAGACTTTCTGTCTTTGAAAATATTTTCTTTTTTGTTTAGATGTTTCAACAGTTTGCCCTGTAAAGCTGAAAATATAGTTAAGATATTACGTTGTTGATTCCATAGAAATTTGATACTGATTTTTTAATTATTTTATGATTGAGAACTTTAAAAACTTTGTGTTCCTCAATAAGTGAAATTGCTTTGTTGAACATTTATTTTGTTGTCTCTCCAGAGTCGAGACAAAGACAGAGAGAGGATCGAGCAACTCGTCGAAGAGAATGCTCAACTTGAATTTGAGAAGAAGAGCAGCTTCAATGAAAGTGCTACACTTGAAGAGGAACTCATGAGGACGAGGACTCAGCTTAACTCAGGTAGGCTAAGAAAGAAAATAATCATGACTTGAATTACCAATTTACGACCTGAGGGTTCATCTATCTGTAAAAAAATATTTGAGATACTATGTTTTGGAGAAAATTACGTTTCTTCTTGACAAAGCATTGAAAGCCGCCAATACATTACCTTCGTGGGCTGAAGTCTGAAGATTTTGTTAATATATTACATTTTACCTTTGTTAGAGTCCATTACTGGTTTTGCTAAAGACAGCAACTAAATTAGGAGTCCACTTTTGCCATATCATTCTCACTCAGCTAGTTTAATGATATGAGATTGCTTTTATGATACATACTTCCTCTACTGACTTGAAATATGTTGTGCATAAAGATAAATCTGAGTACAAACAACACCAATATTGGTTGATCCGTTAACATAAGTTGTCCTTTATCTGTAAATAAATGTTTATTTAGAAAATTTCAATATTAAACATAAGAAGTTAGTATAGATTTTTGCGTTTTACTGTCTGGAGCCGTATAAGACAGCGTAGTGCTACTTGAGGGTCTCTTATCAGATTTTAAGGTTTTCTCTATCACTTGCAGAATTTTAATGGGTTCTATATAGCCATATTGATCTATGTATTCCTGGAAATATTTATTCATATATATTTAATACAAAATCTTAAGAGACAATATTTTTTTCACTAATTGTTACCAGCTGTAACTTTATTAACTTTATTTAGATGTTACTTTTAAAAATTTTATAACTATAAAAATTTAGTTTACTTTAACTTCTATTGTCCTTTTCAGGTCTCAGCAATCCACTTAGCGAACAAATAAACGAAACAGCTAATGCCAAAGTTCTTCGACTTGAATTAGAAAACCAAAGACTTTCCAAACGCTTGAAGGACCTCGAGGACAAAGACTTGGTAGAAAATACCTCTAGGGTATTTGAGTTAGAGAAAGAGAATCACAGACTGTCGAAAAAGGTTGAAAAGTTACAAGATTCTATCTCTAAAGAAACTCGTGGTCACATAGAGTCGGAGCAAGTAACTCAAGAATTACACAGAGAAAAAGAACAATTGAACGAAATGATTTCTACAATTAGAGAAAGCTCTGACCGACAAGTACGAGAATTAGAGCAAGAAAATGAACAATTAACAAAGCAAGTGAACATCTTAAGAGAAAGGAACGAGAAGACGCAAGATCTAAAAATGAAAGAAACTGAAAAGGAGAATAAGAGACTACATGAGACGGTGAAAACGCTCACTGCCCAGGTATGTTGTTTCATCATGATATTTGAACTTGCTTACGAATACAGTCAACCAAAAAAAGTATTTATGCACTGAGGTTTGTGTTTATGTTTATCAGAATTAGGCAATTTCTTGAGTAAAGATTTCCTAAAATTGAGAATAGTAACTGACATTTTTAAGCTATTCTTGATGCCACAGAAAGACAAGTTTTGACTCGTCGGATCCTAATTTATGAAACCTCACAAAAGTGAATGTATATTTTGGTTGACTCTGGTAGATCTAAACATGTCCAATGCCACTAATATTGAGAAATTTGATTCCCAGACAATATGCATGTATGGATGATAAACGGCATGATTTGTCTCCACACTCCAATGACATGGCACTCGTGATACTGAATTGCGAAGGAGTGGCCTATTGATAAAGAAAATTAAAATATAATGGAACAATGGGAGCATTGGCACTTATCTTTCTCTTTGACATGCCCAAAACAAGGAAAAAACTCTACATATGGAAAAAAATACCTTTACATGTATCTCTTAATCCATGAACATTAAATTTATTTACAAAGCTAAAAATGTGTTGATAACTGGGCAAGCATATTTTATTTGACAGTGCGATTGGTACTTTTGCGTCTGACTGCAATCTTCAATTCATGCAAGTGAAAGATAACAGTGGACCATAAAAAGTAGTGATCACTGATCATGTTGATCAACATGAAACAGGTCTCGAGTGATCAGATAACGTTGATCTCTTATCTTTTCGTGATCATTTGAAGTTTTTGAGTACAAAAAATGTAGTTGCTTTGTATTAAAGGGGATTTATCGTTAAGTCTTGCACCAGATTCATTAATTGAAAGTTCTATGTAACGTCAGACTAAAGGTTTGTCTCAATTGTCTCATTTCTCTGGATTGTAAGTAGCATCTAATATGATCATTGAACGTTGTGAATATTTGTGTATTTGATCTTTTCAACCTACGTTATGTTGACTAACATGTTCTGATTGTCAAATGTTGAGATTTCTTTAGCCTAAGCTTTGAAAGGTAATCGTCAGGTACACTGTGTGTGATTGTCTATTGAATATCATCTATTGCATATTATCAGTACCCCATAAGCTTATGGGGTACTGTACTGATATCATCCCTTTGATATATTTGAATATTGTTGTTGAATACCGTCTGTCAAATATTCTCTATTCAGGTGCTATTGAATATCATTGAATATGGTCTGTTTGGCATTGTTTGATGAACTGTTCCTCAAACGTAATATTATGTTTATATTTTAGGTGTCTAAGCTCGATTACGATTTCCGGAGTTTACAAAAAGCTCATGAACATCTGAAAGAGAATTACGAGCGGTCGAAACAACTTGAGGAAGAAAATCAGAGGCTAGAAAAAGAGAATGACGACCTTCACAAGAAAGTTACGACGCTACAGTTGACGTGCGACAAGTTTGAGAAGTTAGAACAAGAAGCGTCGGATCTGGAGGTGGAGAAACATAAGCTGTCTAAACAAGTAGAAAGCTTGAAAGCACAGGTATGCTGACTTGTAATTTGTTGGATGTTACATAATAGCTGTAAAAGATGCTCATCTTTCCAACTATGTTGTAAAAGATGCTCATCTTTGCAACTGTGCTGTAAAAGATGCTCATCTTTGCAACTATGTTGTAAAAGATGCTCATCTTTGCAACTATGTTGTAAAAGATGCTTATCTTTGCAACTGTGCTGTAAAAGATGCTCATCTTTGCAACTATGTTGTAAAAGATGCTCATCTTTGCAACTGCGCTGTAAAATATGCTCATCTTTGCAACTATGCTGTAAAAGATGCTAATCTTTGCAACTATGTTGTAAAAGATGCTCATCTTTGCAACTGTGCTGTAAAAGATGCTCATCTTTGCAACTATTTTGTAAAAGATGCTCATCTTTGCAACTGTGCTGTAAAAGATGCTCATCTTTGCAACTATGCTTCCTCTCATATCATGGAAAAAAATTAACTTTTAAGTTATCCTGAAGCTAATGTATATAATATTAATAGTAATAGTACCTTGTGAATACTGCTTGAACTTGTTAATCTAATTTCATAAATTCTGTGGTGTGGAAGCCACTGAGTTTCCTATATTGCTTTTGATAGCTGATCAAGCTCTGACACAAGCTATGTGCTGCAAGATGTTTGAATGATCTGAAACAAATTTGTTGCAGGTTGCCAAAATGGAGGCCTTAGAAGAAGGCAACATAAACCTGACTGTGGAGAACCAGGCGTTGAAGCGGTCGCTGGAAAACTTAAAGAACTCCTCGACTAAACTCGGGGACCTAGAGCACGAACTTGCTGAGCTGCAGCGAGAAAATGAACACTTGCGAAAGTCTGTAGAAACTTTAAGAAGTTCACACACAAAATACGAACAATTAGAAATTGATTTGTTGGATTTAGATACCGAAAATCAAAAACTACAAAGAAATGTAGAGGCTCGAAACAGAAGAATCCAAGACCTAGAGCAAGACATTCAAGACTCTGAGAGCAAATATGACGCTCTAGAAAAGAGTCTTGATTCCATGAAGTTATCTCTGCACAAGTTAGAGGACTTCGAAAAAGAGAATAAATCACTCGAATACGAGAATGCTACTCTGCATAAAGAGAAATCTCAAATTGAGAAGGAAAATAAGAGAATCAGACAATCGCTAGAAATCAAAGAAGCTACGATAGACGAACTAACGACGAAAGTCAGCTCCTTAGAAAAGGAGAATAAGACTGTTTCTAAAAACTTAGAAAGGACAAAAGATCTCAATGCCCGAGTCAGAGAGTTAGAAAAAGATAATACGGAGTTAGTACAAAGTACAAGCATGGATAAAAAGACGCTGTCAACTTTGCGAGAGGAGTTGGTGAACGAGAAAATCACGACACAGACTCTTTCTAACGAGCTGGAGAAGCTGACGCAAGAACTGGAGAAAGTAGGACTCAACAAAGAAACACTTGTTTCTGCTAAAGAAAATGAAAGGTGTGTATCAATTCATTGTTGATTTATAGAAGCAATTTAAAGGTTTGATAGTCATGGAGTTAGGTTTGATTTATTTGGGATCCTACTGGATTTGGCAAAGTGCTCAACCAGATGTTTGTTCTTTAAGGAAAATAACAATCGGCAAGTCAAATATTTTTCATGAAACCAATTTTAGATGCAAAATGAAAAAGACGTTATGAATGAATTTTAATGATCCAGCTTGAAAGTTCTACTTACTAAGTTTGTATCCATCAAGCTTAACTCTATATTTTGTATCCTTCATGATGTGTAGTGAACATGTATTTTACCATTTGTAGCCTTGGCTTTGTGGCTGATGGACATATTATATATTATATACTGAAAGGTATTACGGTGTTACTTTGTTTGCAGTAAATACCAAGCATTAGAAAACATGATGGAAAAAGCCTTCAAGAATACTCTGGATATCAAGGAGGAGAAAATACATGCTTTGGAAAGTCGCTTGGAGGAATCGAAGAATAGAAATCTGGAGTTGCAGAACCAGCTGAGAAACACAAAACGGAGTTACGAGGCGTTTCAACAGAGGAGGGAGGAAGAGGTCCTGCAAGCCTCTGTCGACAAAGAAAGGTAATTAACCAATAAAGGAGTATGTAACTAATTTTGTCGCTGCTGATCTTAAAGTTTTTTTTGTATCTTTCTTCCAAATCATCTATCAGCTCCCCCAACTGTAGAGTGCCATTTAGATGGATGTTGATCAGTCGATTTGTTCTGATGATTTTACCTCCATGAGAGAATTATGATGGACAAGGCAGGGGGAAAACGGCTGGGTGTTTTGACTGGTGAATTCACTGTTTAACTGAATTGGAAAATTAAAAGTAAAATTGGACATCTACTACATAGTTTTCAGTGGCAATAATCATGTCGAAGCTCTGCTAAATTGTCTAAGATTAAAACTCAGCCGAAACTAATGTGGAGTACTGCAAAATTCAGACTGAATAAATCAACCCTGGAGAAATATTCAGCCTTTTCACTTTAAGGACTTATACTTCTCCCTGGAGGTAAAATTATATTAAAGTCCTACTATGTCGGCCTATGTATAAATCAGTCTCAGAATATTATGTATAAATTGTACATAGTGTTTACCTACTGTAAGTTAAGTTGGTGTTTTGTAAAACTGCATTGGTGTCTTGTCCCTTTTGTTTCCTGCCTTTTTATCAATTTCTTTGTACATAGTGTTCAATGCTTCTTTTTCTTGCTTATTCAGGCCGAAACCGAGGTAAGACTAGTTTGTGAAAAGTGTTTTTGCGTTCGTAGTTTCTAGATTAGTAGTTCAGTTTATTTTGTTATTTCTCACTAGAAATTAGTTTCTAGATTAGTAGTTCAGTTTATTTTGTTATTTCTCACTAGAAATTAGTTGTAGAATAGAACATAACATGTATAGTCATTTCCCTTTTAAAATGCTTATTTTGTGCATCTCCAAGAAAGTTGCAGTTGGGATGACAAAATATACCAATGTCTTAACCTTCCTCTTCCTTATGTTGTTGTCAAAAATTAGTTTGTTGTTTAACATATAAAAGGAGTTTCATCGATAGTTTGCATGTAAGTAAGTAGCAAAATCTACAACTGCTTTCTTATATGCCAATTTACCAAAGTATTAGCTTTATATCTAAACAATTTATAATCATCATGAGATGAATTTTACCTTCAGGAGATGTAGTTGATTCTAACCAGAATTTTCGACGGCGTCTCGTCGTCTTCCTCAGTGGCGTTGTTGTCGTCGAAAATTCTGGTTAGAATCAACTACATCTCCTGAAGGTAAAATTCATCTCATACATGAATCCGGAGATCAATAATCCACACTCAAGAATTTATAATCACTGTGCGTTGTATCAGACAATATCTGTGTGTTAGTTGTCTGTAACACTTCTGGCATTTTTCACAGAAACATGAACAAAATGTCTAAAATATTGTTTCTTATTGCATGGCTAGTATTCAGTTTGTTCATAGATATATTTTTCTTTTAACCGTACTGTATTTGCCTATGTATCATTTCTTGTTATGGATTGATTGGATTGATGTGTCAATATGTTTTGAGATATTAAACTGTGCTATTTTGTGTTTCAGAATCGAGCGAGGGCTGCCGAATGCTACTAAGGACATTTTGGAGTTGAAGGATCATCTCATTACAGTGGAAAGAACTGTAAGTTTGTTGCTTAAAAGAAAAAATTATTAAAACAACACAAGATTGGTTGGCTGTCACCTCATGGCATATCTGCTTACCATTTGTAAACTCCTAGTGGAAGCAAGATATCCCATATTTGACAGATGTTACTTGTGCCTTGAATGCACCGTGTCTTATTTCTTTTATCATGATGGTATCAGTGCAAAAATAGTGGATTTAGTCTTCTCACCCACCGCTGGTGTTGTCTTCCCATTGTCAGAGACTTGGAAATTAGATGTACTGATCTGATATTTCTTACACTGGCATTAATATTAAAATGATAGAACGTTCCACTATTTTGGTCGGAAATGCTGAACGATGATGCTGCCCTGCTACATGAATTGGACAAGAGTTGTGGATTTGTAAATTGCTGAACTTTTCTCATGCTGTAGAGTTACCATTTGGTTTAATCAATTCCAGAATGCCACTCTGGAAGCAGAGAACAAAAATCTGCGAGTGCAAGCTTCAGGTCTACAGGAAAGGCTGAACAGAATGGAAAACCAGAGCACAGGGTTCACCAGCCAACTGTCTCACATGCAGGGCCAGACGTCCAGCCTACACACGCAGTTAGCTAAAGTGCAGGTTGAGGTATGTATGACATTGAAGTATTGTTGTTATGTAATCATGTCAGATGATTGTTTTTCTCGTTGGATATTATTGCGATATGTGAAGTTGAAATTGGAGTTTAGGTTTGCTGTAGTTATTTGCATTTGTGCATAACCTAGATCTCTGAGAAATGTAAAGTCTCTCTGAAATCTTGGAGAAAAGTGTATAAGTAAATATTTGTAAACCAAATCTGCAGAGAATATTGCATTTAACTGAAGTGGTAAAAAATAAGTTTTTTGTTGGATTTGTGAAATCATTTGTAGCGATATAAACTTAAGTTCATCTGAATTAATCTAATTTCAGAACACAACCCTACAGTCTCAAAACGCATCTCTAGTCTCCCAGAATGTGTCTCTGCAGAAGTCTCATGCTCAGTTAGAGGCGGATCACGATGAGATGGTCTCCACCCACGAAGCCCTCAAGTCAAATCATGGAGCCCTCGTAACAGATCATGACTCAATACAGAAGCTGCATGATCAGCTCACGGCCGAATATGAGGCGTTGATATCAGAGCATGGGTCATTAAAGGCCAACTTTAAGGTATAGTACAGTATGGATGCTTCTTACAATGTTTTGATGATCTGTTTTCTACATCAACTTTATCAAGCTTTACTGAGACAGCAGCAATGTGAAGGGCCAATGTAATGCTGTGACGCTATTATAGAGGAGTCTTTGTATTGCGAATGCTGTTTCCATGGTTTCATGAATTCAAGTTCCTTTCTGCGTAGACATCAAGTGTCTGATCATAAAAAAAGATTGAGGCTCCCCATTGAAATACTGCTTGTGAATCTTCAAAAATATCTCATACGTGTCTAAGTTCCATGAAATGTACAAAGTCCAATGCTAAAGTTCCAGGCTTTGAATTTATCCTTGTTTTTCAGGCTTTAAAAATGGATCTCAAGGAGTTACAAGAAAAACACGCTGAAATGCAACGAGAGAAGAATTTATTATCAGAATTAAAACGTTCTTTAGAGGAAGACAGGGAAGCTTTAAAGAGCGAAACAAAGAATGTCAGCACTTTGCAATTAGACTTCATGCATGTTAAAGAAGAAAACATTAGGTTACGCAGTGCTAACGACAAAATGGCCAAAGAATATAAGGACCTTGGTTCCGAACACAAGAATATGAAGACAGATTATAATCAGCTTCAACTCAAACACACTAAGTTGCAAGGAGATTTCGCAGATTGCAGAGATCAGTTGAATTCTCTTGATGTGGAGATCTCCAAGATGGTCTCTAGATGTGAGGTAGGTTTGATCAGATTCCAGAAATTGTATTTTTGAGGTAGTAGCAAATGTTCTTTTTGATACTTTAGAGATTATTGATACAAAAATGCTTAAGGATTTATTATGTCCTCGTTGATTACTACTGAATGTTAAAATAGTTTAATATTTTAGGGCTGGTGTTTGGAAAAAATTTTGTTTTCTAATCGGATATTTCAATCAAGAGTGTGTATATAAAATATTTTATTCGAATTTAGATTTTAGAGATACTTTTTTTAATTGAATTGGAATTGAATTAGAATTTCATTTGCTTCTAAAACTCTTATGCAATTGTGAGATTAGAATAGTTAAAGGAAATACTTTGCTGTGCTGTTGTCATGGTCTTGATTTTACTAGATCATAAAGTAATGTGATGCATTGTCTTTTCCGCAGGCTCTTTCTCAGTTGAACACAAAACTTGAGGAGGAGAACAGAACTCTGATGATGCAACTGCAAGCGTTGTTGACTCAAAACCAAGAGCTTCTCACTCAGAGTCTGGAGTCTAAGGACCATTTCCATGAGGAGGAGAGGGCTTACATGTAAGTTGTGCTTGATAGAGGCAAGAAATTTACTCTCAAGGGCTATTATAAATATTTGTTTATTAGCTGAACCATTGAATTCTGTGTAAATTTGTAAGTACATATAATAGCATTTGATGGCGAATGGAGATGTCAGTGCTTTGGTTATTGAAAGACCCACGAATCAGTGTGTAAATGTCAGATGCTGGGCAAGGAAGAAATTACACACATGGGGTAAAATGTGTAACATGTTGCCGACTACCACTCGCTCCTTCTTATCTCTTCAAACTGCCCATGCAATCGGGAAGAATTTACTCGAGAGGCATGCTGACTACCGCTACCTTCCCATGTGCATTATTGTCAACTATTAAGAAGTTTGTGAACATTAGAAAGCACTTCATTAAATTTACATCCTGATGATATTTATGACAGGGCTGCTTTTCCCATGAGCGCGGAGGCTCTGGAGGATTATGAGTAATTATGATTTTTATTGGCAAACATCTAGTTAATGCGCAGCTAATAAAAATGTTAACTTAACAAACAAGATGCTTCTTTGCTTATCGTTTATCATTTATGGTACGGGTATTGTGGATGTGTGGCACATCATGAGTAAGTATTTAATGTACTTTACTTAAGTTAAGATTTACAATAAGTCCAAGCTTTGAATTTTAAGGGAAAAATTGGCCGAGTTAAGAAGACAGAAAGAAAAGCTGGAGGAGAAGATAATGGAACAGTACAAGAGATACGATCCCATTAAGAAGAAGTATGTATAAGAAAGAGGAGTAGTGCTGGTGTTTCAAGGTTTTGGCTTTAATTTGGTGATATTTATGTGGTTCAAGTGGGGATACTTAATTATTATTTATTATTGTAAGAATTTGAGGTAATATACTGTTGGGTTACTAGTGACATAGAATAAGATCATTACAATTAAAGTATTGTATGTAGCTATCATTTTTCAAGAGCTCTTTTGTAAGTAATTGTTTTTTAAACCTTGGAAAGGCTAAATTTTGTGCGTTGTTAGGAAGAGCTTTTTCTCTTAGGGCGATCATGAAATAATATTTCATGAAGAAAATAATAAAATTTAATATATCATTTGAAAACGAAGTTGCGTTAAGAATAAAACAACATCTGGACCGTGAAAGTTTAACACTTTAGAAACTGTTTGTTACCTCCATTGCAAATTTGTAACGGATATAAAACATGATTTCAGGAACAGAAGTTTTGGTGCCAACTTGGTGCGCAAGGCTCGTGGGTTTATCTCAAGAGCAAACAGAAGTCGGGAACGAAACAGGACAGTCGCTTTAGGATCTGGAGAATCTGCTTATATGAGGGAAAGTCCCGAAAACTCATCTCTTGGTTCAGGGTCTATGGATACCTATGGAGATACTGCTGATCTGTCCGGGTTCGCTAGAATGAGTAAGTACATTAATTGGTTTTAGTAAGAGATAGTGTTATCTTTTGATAAATTAAGTCAAATTCTTTGTTAGAGTCTTTTCTATACTTGTGACTTTGTGAAGATACTGAAACTTTCATAGAATGCCATGTTTTTGGTCTTTTTTCTGTCCTATAAGTTCTGTTATGTTCTGACTAGCTGACCTTTAGTATGTGATGAAATGGCGTTTGAAGTAACAGAGCTGAAATGGTGAAAGTGGTCAAATTTCCTATTGTTACATCTCATCTTTATAGTGTTGGAAATTTGCAACTTGGAGGCTTATCATTTTCTGACCCTGCGATGTAATTTTCCCGAAAAAAGAAACAGTTCTATTTCGACTGTTTATGACACAAAATTTCGATGATGCAGCATATTCAAAATTTTCTCATGCCATGGCAAATTGGCAATCATATAAGTCATTCCAGCTCTTACTTTAAACACTGTTTATACTGGATCTGAGAACTTCTTCCTTCGATTATTAAATCCAACATGTATGTTCTTCAATCTTGACTCGAGTAGCAATCGAATGACCCTTAACACAATTGACCTCTCTTGCACGGTGTGCCTCAGCATGTTACATTTAAGTTCCTTTTGCCTTAAAGAGAAGAACAGACAACGCAGAAACAGCGTGGATGACTTGTTAGAATCTCCGGTCTTGTCAAAACAGAAGAAGAAAATGGCACAATCCACGACAGCGCTCAACACTGCTGGGTCCGACTCACTCGGAAGTCGGAATGCATTTTCTTTACGAGGTTTGTACATACAGGATTTACATTTGTTTAATTTGAATTTGGAATTATATAGAGAGTTTGAAAAGTATTAGAAGGTTTATCAATTGATTTGGATAGATCTTTGTGATCAAATCTCAAATCAGGTTATATCACTGTAGCATTTTTTCACAAGTATTGTTGTCAGAAGCAATGAATTTGTGAGAGCTAAGAAGGTGAACTCTTCCCGACTACCCTCCCCCTCAACTCCTAATCTTAGAAACTACGTTAACACTAATATATACCCATTGTATAAAATAATGACAAGATTTACTATTTTGATAAATTTTTTTGGAAACAACTTCCTATCACCTTTTCTTTGGTGTGTCTCTACACAGGACGACTGTACTCAAGAGTGCTTAAAGTGTGGTAATGATATCATATGACAACAAATTCCAACTTTACTTTCTAGGTGCGCAGTCGTCAGACAATCTCCTCGGAGGAGGTGGGGACATGGGTCAGAGCAGAAGGAGTGACAATGACTCCATATCGTCAGGTGGAAGCAACCCCAGGAATAACGAGTGGCCTGCTAGACAATGTAAGATATTTGTGACATTGAAATATTTCTCAATTAACTTAAAATATGCAATTGTACCTCTACGTTGTAGATTACGGTCAGTGAATGGAGATTTCTAGTTTCTAGCACAAAATCCTGCACAGGCTGGACACTCCTGGCTATGTGTCTGGCTGCTCTAAGCTAGGAATTACTTTCTATTGTTGACTAAATTATGTAGCAGAGATTTTATTTCGGGTCCCTAACTTTATTGGACCCCCTTTGTATAAATATTGTTTCAGGGAGACCCATACTACCATACACTAAAGATGTATTAGCATGTTATCATGAGGCTAAATGATTAGCGAAAATATCTGTTAATGGCCTATATTTCTTTTTCTGCCATGTTTTATTGTTTCATGTCGAGTTACATCTTGTAGAGTAATATAACTTTCTGAATCTTGAAAAAGGCTTCACTGGAAAATTCTTTACTTATTAAATTTTCTCTTTCAACTTCTAGACTATCTAGATTGGGAGGATGAGAGTAATTTGTATTATGATGACTTTGGTAAGACTTGATGTACAAAATATTAAGCATTTGTTACGCCTTTATTAATGGTGGGCTGTGTTGTTATTTTTAAGAGATACCTGGTATTGAGTATAAGCTTTCATGTCTTAAATTGCTGTAAGGAAAATTCACCAATGAATGACATAATATTCACAGAAATTATTCTTGGAAAATTTGCAAATTGATAGATGATTATATTTCACTGCTTGGTAATGCTTTCACCCTTTTCAATTTTAAACAAGCAATTATATTTTTGTGGTTCCTTGAAAACATAAATTCTTTTTAGGCGCAATACTACTTTTAAAACTATTTTAGAAACAGGCATTTGGTGTCAGAACTTCCCAAAAAATACTGCTTAAGATTTATTTTAAAGATGATTTAGTTCCTGGAAACTTCGGAGCAAACTTCTGCAAAATATGAATATATTGTTTAAAAATCTGTAAACGTCACAATTATCAAATTTATTGTAAAATCTTGATTTATGTGTTGTCAGCCATCATGGTTGGGTGGTCTGTTATCATGGTTAGTGATTCGATGCATTTCCAGTGCAAGAAAGTCGGGTGGAATTAATCTCAAGATGAAATTTCTTATTTCTTGCAGATCGTAATCGTAACATGTTGGGAAGTACCTCAAGTGCCCCAGGCTACAGCACTGGTAAGAATGTAAAATGTCATGTCTTCTTTTCCAATTGTCAGTACAAGACAAGTTGGCTCTATGCACCTCATGTAGACGGAGATCTATTCCTGTATTCCTGTTTCAATGTGACAAACTTTAATTATTGAGATTACTGATTTTAAGTTTCTTGGTCAATTGTTGAATAGCAGATAGTGAAGTAGAAGAAGGATTGTTCTGAGAACTCCAAATTATACTGCAGTTTGCAGTAAAAGATAATGAACAAGTGAAGCAGAGTTTGACCTGTCGTATAGCGGAATAAATCTTCCCAAACTATAGCTATATAGTATAAGCATAGCTGAAAATCTTTTCTTTTTCTCGCTGTTTGAATAAAGTGTTCAAACTGAATTGTGGCCTTTAAAATCACTTCTCTGTCTCTTCTCCACAGGTCGTCTTAACAGCTTGAGTAGTGACGACAACACTCCTCGCAGGGGCATGGGGGTCGGGGACAGCAGGGCTCCAGGAATCAGTCCTCACCCTTCGCCCCGGGATGAAGATGAAGATGACAATGACGTGCTCACTCTGGAGGAGTTCTTGCAAGAGAGCAACAGATCCCCAGCTTCTAGGGTACGTCAATGTTCGATTGATACAATTTGATAGCTGTGGACAACTGAAAATAAAATTTATTGTTTTTAAACATAATGCACAATAAAGTAAACGTTTGTAATCGATGTAAATTTGATAAGAAACTATAAATAAACAAATAGAAATTTATGTTTTCATGTTTGGTGTTTGAAGGTGTATAATTTTGGGCACAATTTCTTTTATATTCTCAAAAGATATAAATTTGTTTAAGTGACTTTCGATTTTACTTCATCAATTTATTGTTGAACTAAATTTGCCAATGTTGATGCTGCATGAGGAAATATTGAAGGTCTTCTAAATTCCTTGCTTTTCGAATGCTTTTCGTTCATGAAATCATTTTTGTTGCAGAGAAAACTACTTCTTGCCAAGAAAATCGATCCTGAGGTCCTCCACACGGAGGATTTGGAAACAACTCCCATACCTCCAGCAAATTTCTTGACACCCAGACCGCCCACAGTCGACTCGGACTCTATGGAGGAGAGGAGCATGAAATCTGCACGGTCCGAGAGTGCCATTGCTCACTTATCCAGGCAGGGCTCTGGCAGCAGTTTCAACAATGACGTCAACCAGATGGTGTCGTCCACTCCCAAAGTGCCTCATTCTCCCAGTCCTCAAGGAAGAGGCTACGGAGAGAGACCTCTACCTCAGGGAGAAGCGAGAGGAAGGTCCACGAGTGATCTGAGTGTGTCCTTGCCCTGGCAGACAGGACACCTTGGCAATTCAGGGCACTTGGCACATTCAGGGCACTCTGTGCAGTACGCCAATGGACCCCCTAACAGGAGGGTTGATAATGCCTCGAATCGCGGTTCAGAATCGGAAGCTGAGTATCAGAAATTAAACGACGTCACCCAATACAGAGACATTCGAACGGCTCAGTTACCCTCCCCCTCGACTAACAGAGGTTACGGCCAGTTGGCTCAGTCTTTACCGTATAGCCAATCGTCTTCTAAGCTGAACAATTCTCAGAGGCCTCCTCAGGGCGATAATTTATATCGAAGTCTTCCTCGGAAACCGACTCACCCCCCTCCCCCTCCCCCTAGTACTAAATGGGAGAACGGCCACTCCAGGTTAGAAAAGAAATCCAGCGCATCCCCCACCCCTTCTTCTAGCTCTAGCTATGGTGACTATATGCCCATGGACGGGGCACAGCGTGCGTTACAAAATGACGCTGTAGATGCCGCAAATCGGCGGTTATACGACGACCCTTACGCTCGACCTAATGGCAATCCAGGAGCTTCGGACTCTCAGTACCAACCCTCCAATGTGCGCAGCTTGGTGCAGAACTTCCAGCAGTCTGTGAAGCAGGAGCCCCCAATCCCCCCTCCTCGTAAACCGCGGTCTAGTTTCGGAGCGCCCTCTGGATCCCCGCATCCTTCAATGGGAGGCGCTGGCTCGGCATTCTCTGTCCCTCGGTCGCAACCTTCAGCTCCTAGTTATACGACCATTAACATCAATGCTAGCTCGGGTCACTCACATTACAACCCTAACGGTAGCCTTAGCAACGGCCCCTCTAACGTGAACAACAATGCTAGCAGCGATAAAATGGACTCTGTTGGTCGACCTGGCTCTACTCCGCCCCGGCCAGCTCCTCAGGGAAGAGACGGTCAAAATAAAGCAAACTCTGTCTGGTACGAGTATGGTTGTGTGTAGATAGACAACTCTGATTGTAAATTTATACCTGTGAGATATGTCTGTACAATTTCGATTGCAAGCGTATGGGATATTCAAACTAAAGAATAGCTGTGTGATTGCAATTGAGAGACTTGGTGAGAAAGACTGAAACTGTCTCTAACTGCAGTTGAGTTACAGACTGACACATGTGAATGGCATATTTATTATTTATTTGTAAATTGTGTTTGTGACAATCTACAATTGGTATTCGTTGAAATATCTTTATGCAAATTTGATTATTTTGCAGATAGGGAAAATTATAGAAATATCTATAATTACGATGAATCTAACTAAAAATGACCCATGTGTTGCTGAAACATGTTTGTGTGAGACAGGACATTTTATGAGTTTTCTGAGTAACTGCAATTATACTGGAGTATGATTTTGTGTGAAGTGTAATTGTGTATGACTTCTCTGTAAACCAAAGATAATTTACATTTTTAAAAAAGCCGATTTAAGTTTCCATATGTCATCGTAACATTTAAATAAATTGACAATCTGTATGGTAATCTTATGATTTAATTTATAGTATTAGAATTTAAACGCGGTCTGATTCGACCAGTGTTACTCAAATGATCTCACTATACTGGTCATGAATTTATTGCAATTTTATTAAACAAGTGGTAGTACATAACTCTCTTTCTGTTGCAAGTGAGATACTTTGCTTAAAACTGACTCTATCTTTTGATATGTGCTTAAATTAATTATATGAATAATTATTTAATTTTGATGCAGAATATTTTTGACGCGATATGTTTTATTTTGCAGTTCTTGTGAAGAAACCTGTAAGTTTTATTGCTCCTAAGTAGGAGAAGCTTGATTAAGTAGTTGAATTAAGCAGTCAAAAATGAAGTCTCGATAGCGATAAAGAATGAAGTGCATGTTCTTTTTCTTGATTGTTAGATCTATTGAAAAGTTGGTCTTGAATTGTGAATTTGTGACATCTGAAAAATTCGCATGGAGTAGGGTGGCCCTTAAAAGCATAGTAAAAAATAAAAGTTTAAAATATTGATGGGCCACCCTCTAAAATGATGCCTGTTATGGAAAAAATGATGCATGCAAATTTTCAGGCAAATCGGTTAATATTTGGAGGTGGCCCATCGGCCCTGAAGTTTTTATGTTTCTAGCGTAATTCCCAACATTTGTCAACTCGCGGTTCTTTATTATTTAGTCAATTCAAATGATACAACAATATAAATGGCATGGTTGAACTGGTCTTGATTAGAGCTTCATTTTGAGTACCAACTTGGATGGTCTGTGATGATTTTATATTTGGAATGTTCAACTGCAAATTTGCTGAAAACCACACATTCGCTTGATTTTTCTTTAACATCAGATGATTTGTTCTTTGGGCAGATGGTAATTAATGGAGTGTTATTGGGTGCAAGGGAGCAAATGCAGTGATTTTTAGCCTTAGATTAAAATACTTTAATAATATAATGACTAGGTATTTATACCCGACATTTATGCAGCTGGTTGGCTGATTATTAGGACAGGATAAGTATGAAGAGCATGACTGAAAATGCGGTAAAAATTGAATATGGGTTCAATTGACTGCCAATTTTAGATCAAACCCAGTGTTTGGAAGCCCAGAGCACCCCTAACTGAGCTAACAACACTCCCCCAATGCATTCTTAGGGAATTATATCAAAGTCACTCTTTGAAATTTTTCCTGCAAGTACGTCGTTGTTAATTAATTTACCTTTTTGTATAATATTTGAATAATTCCATGTCAGAATATCTTGCAAATATTTGGCAGACCTGAACAAAACCTGCATGCCACTCACTGGTCTAGCAGTTTCTATGGTACAACTTGACAAGTGACTGTCCAGTCAGGCGTAATGAACAACCAGATTCAAATCAGTGCCAAATCTGTGAAAAAAGATGTAACAAGATATGCCGTAAATCTGACACAGAGTTAACCCTCCTTGTCCAATGGGACAAGAATCACCAACTGTCCTGTTGGAAAATCATACAATTTTGATAAAAGAATATGGGAAAATTAGATCTTGCTGTGATTTTTTTGTCAAAAACCAACACATTGACAATTTACACATTGACTCCTTACGTACATTTTTCAAAATCATCACGGCCTTCGTGAAGTTATTCCTACCCCCGACCACATGGATTTTTTTCATTAATTTCCTTAAACTTTGATCAGAACAAGCAGCTGCCCTCATAGATAATCCATTTTACAAGGTCTGGTTAAGAGTTATTGCCTCCAGATTGAATTCGGAGACATCATATATCAAAATAAACAATTTTGAAAAAACTCGTGAGGTATGTCTTTAGGGGCTCTCGAAGAATTGTCATAGACCATCCAAGTTGGTATTCAAAATGAAGCTCTCATTCAGCCCTGTTCAAAAAATCTAATTATATTGTTGTATGATTTAAAATGGCTAAGTTATAGAATACCGCGGATCGGCGAACATACGAAATCATGACTGAAATGCAAGAATTTCAAGGCTCGTGGGCCACCTTTAAATGTTAACCGATTTGAATGAAATTTTGCACAAGCTGTTTTTACCATAAAAGGCATCATTTCAGGGGGTGGCCCGTAATAATTTCAAACTTTTTTTTTTAAGGGCCACCCTAGCATGGAGATATTTAGAAAGGTCTTCTTATTTTTCATAAATCAATGAATGGAAATCTATCCTGTAATATCTTTAGTTGAACCTATAGTTTACTGTTCTTCAAGTCGCATGTACAATCTTCTGCTGGAATGTTAGACAATATATAAATATTTATAAGTGACTATGCAAATTTTGTATAATTTAGTCCAATCATTTAAAATTTTATATATGAAATTCTGTGGTTGACTATTCTTTTCTAATTGTGATTTGATGGCATTGTTGAAATCTGTTTTGAAATATCTAAAATATTTAAATATCTAAAAGTTTAAAGGTAAACGAAGAATTTTTAAATGTAAATAATTTTCTGAACGTTTGCAGGTTGCTGTGTACCCTCGACTAACTGAAAGACAGCTGAAAATTTGGACAAATAATTGATTAGTTGGAAAGTTTCGTCTCATATTTAAAAATTGTATTGAATATTGTTAACTTAAATGAAATGACAAAGTCTTCATTGCTACCATTATTGTTATTTGGTCACTTTGAATTAATAATGCTGAATTGAAAAAAATTTACCAAGGGTTTCTTTCGAACAACTAAATTGAACTAATTCAAAGTTTATTTTTGCTGTAGTGTGTAAATTTACAATACAATTTTTTAAGTGGTTTAAATAGGGTGTTAATTCAATGGAAAAAGTAGCTCTTATTTAAAGTTATATACGTCAGTTTTCATTTGAAATAACCTTATTTTGGATATTTGAATTGCGTGAAAAATTTTACAATTACGTTATGGGTCTACTTGAAAATTATTTTTAAAAAGGTTGAACAAACAATTTTAAAGTGGGGCTTTTCTTTATTATATGTATAATTGGATTGCTTATTAATATACTTTTTTGTGCCTTTATGCTATTTCTTTTTATGTCTGTGATAAATTCTCCCATGACAGTTTTTCTTGACTGCAATGAAACAAGCTGAAAATATTTTCAACTGATTTTGTGAATTTTAAAAAATGTCTCAAATCTTAAAATCCATTCCATTCTATATACTTTTTTTTTGGCTTTGAAAGCCGTGGTTGAGTGTGTTGCAGCTATTTAATTTTTCATACGAGGCATGTGTGTACCTGTAAATACTGTAGGATAAGTATAATCATTTAATTGTGTACATAAATAATATTTAAATGTTGTTGAAAGGTGAAATTTTGCAAATTTTGTTTCTTGAAAGTTGTTGGCTGTGTAAAATTGAATGGAAAAATGATGGCAGGCGATTTTGTACCAGTTATACACACAAAAGGTATGCATATTTAAAAGCGGAGTTGATTTCTTTTTCTTTTGAAACCGTTGCCATTTTAATAAATAATTATTAAACAATACATTTTGTTTGTTCTTTATTAGTGTTTGTACTTAGTATTCTTATGCGGTGTTTAAATAGTGATTAACTGATGTGGTAGCTTAGGCCAATTACAATGGATTACTAAGGGGCCGACGAGATGATCTTTTTTTGGGGGGGGGGGGGCTTATGGATTTTTGTTTCCAACTTGACACTGAAAAAAAAAGTGTGCAGCACATGAAAATATAAAATGAAAAGTTTGTTTTTGCCTGCAGCTAAGGTACCCTAGCAATAAAAAAGTTTGTCGCTCATCCGTATGCGATAAAAAGTTTGCATCCAGACCTAGCAGACGCTTTGCGAACCTAGCAGACGCTTTGCGAACAAAAACAAAGGTTTGGGCCAGTGGTAAAATCCATAGCCCCCCCCCCAACTATCGTCTGGTCGACCGCTAAGCCTCGGGGCCCAATAATATAATTTTTGAGACCCAAGTAGGCCTATGGCAAATTCTAAGGTATGGTGGGGGCCCGGGGCATTTATTTTTTGGATGCAGAAAGAAATTTTATGGGTGGGGGCTGGCTCATGGATGTACATGTCCTACATGGAATATATTGTAAAAATATTTTCTTTTATTTAAAAAGTGATAAACTTCACTGTTAAGTTGGATAAAAATTAATTTTATTCACTTCTAGATAAACTGCAGGTGGCATGACTATAGATTTTTCCGCCATGAGCGCCCTCTGTAGACTAATTGTGAAAGAAGAAATGGCCATGTGAAAAGTTGATCAGCTGTTTTGAGGTGAAAAAGCTTTGTTTATTGAAGGAATTCTTGATCAATGGTGCATAATACTTGTCATAGAGTATGTATAGGTAATCAAGCAAGTGGTCACTCCTAAGGCACTGTGGCCAGTGTTCTGTAATATCCATGGCAAATGCATGAAAGCACAAATTCTTAATTTCTGCTCCATTTCTGTGGCAATTTCAATATATATTTAAATTTGTGGGGTTATTGAAATTTCCATGAGTGAGATATAATTTCTGTTAAGTGTGTAATGAAAATGAAATGCAGCAGTCTACAGCCAAATGTGGACCATATGATTTGATTTTCCTCTCCTTTTAGGTGCAGCATCTTCTTTAATGGCTCGCAGTGCAGTGGGCTGCCTCTGACTTTCTACTAAATTTATTATCAAATTCTTGTTTTTCAGTTGCCAGCTGAAGAATGAATCCGTCTGACAATCTCATTGGCCTGAAGACTGGTGAACCATACTTCTACATGAATATTCAGTTGTAAGTCTGTGTCACAACGGATGTGCTGCAGAATAATGGAAATATGCATACCTGAGACTCTGAATGGGGGATATGGGGGACAGGGAATTCAAAAGTAATGCGTCCAAGGGACAGGGAATTCAAAAGTAAAATAGCCAAGGGACATGGGGGACACAAAACCCTTTCCAGAGCTGAGGAAGAGGAAATTCAAAAGTCAGTTTGAAAAATTGCAAAGGGACAGGGAATTCAGAAGTAAAATGGCCAAGGGACAAGGGGACGCAAAACCCCATCCAGAGCCTCATAGCTGGTAATTGTGTGTCCTGTGTAAAAAGTCTGGACCAACATTATGTGCAAAGTTGTTTTTGCTGAATGAGTTGTCTTTGATTCAATTCTAATGCATTTGAATTAGTGCCATACTTTTTCCTTCATTAAATAATAGAGGTTGTTATTCAGGTTTATAAATGGTATTAGACTATTCGTCCTGTACGCATAACATCCACTTCGGAGATTTCACCAAAGAGAATTTGAACTTTGGATTGTCACATATTGTTTCTAACTAGCCAATATTGGTGCTGTCAGTTGTTTGCTTGAAGCTGTATTATTTGCATCAAATTTAGAATTAGCAATTTCTCCCACAAATTGACACCATACACAAATTTATATTGTTTTTCCACGTACCCTACTTTGTAAATAAACTTAACGATTTATTTCCTTTTTCACAGGGAGCTGGAGGAACAGAGTGTCACTTTGCAACTTGGGCCGGCTGAGTTCAAGTCGTTCTTACTGGGCGCCATCAAAAATATTTTTGGAGAGGTAAGAAGGAACCATTTTGGGAAATGGACTTGGGAGAAATGTGAAGATGTTTTATAAACATTTATATTGTCTTAATCCATGGGTATTCTTTGAGTAAATGTTTTTGATTGGATAGGGTGTTAATTACCTGTTTTGAAATCCTTTCAATGGGCAAATTTTATTCCATTGGCAACAAGACAATGTGGTTCTCTAATTTCCGTACCATGCAACAAACTTGGCTCTGGATGGCCCAGAAATGGCTAATCGAAACAAAAGCCAAAAGATTTTCCTTTATTAGGTGAACTGAAAGGAAGATAACTTGGACAAACAGCTTCTTAGTGTTTTGAATGATTCAAAATCTATGAAATTTGTTTAATGCATCACTGTCAGTTTGTATATTAAAGGGTAATTCACTTGATTGTGTTTGTTTTCAGGTTGCTAAATCGTCGATTGATTTGCAGTTGTTGAAATATGATGAAGATGAACACAGTGCTATAGTGCGAGTCCAAACCAGGTAAGCAAAACAGTTGTGGATGCTTGTTCCAGCAATTTAGCATGTAGCTATAAAGAGTTTGAGTCTCCAGGACTATGCAGGTGTTTTCTCAAAGGAGACTTGGCTATTTTGTTTAGGATATTGTTATAATGTTGTTGGGTAAAAAAGTGAATATTGTGGATTAGATGTTGTCCATAACTGAACGTAGGAAAAGTGACATGATGGAGCCAGTTTTGTCTGTAACTTTAAGGTTTTCTTTGTGGTTACTGTATGTTGGACGGCTGTTTCAATCATCCTTCACCTCATTGCCGTGTCCTCCCCCTGTCCTAATTAGCCTCCCAAGTGCATAAATACAGGACTTAAAGCCCCAATCATCCATCCATCCAATTTGTGGTTACTGTATAAAATTGTTTCTTCACTCTTTTGGCAGAGATTTAGTATTCATCAATGTCCTGTGCCTTCTATGTGTCTCATTCTTCTATTCCAGCATGGCAACTCAATTCTGGAGTTCTTTGACACTAACCAAAGAAATTGGACCCATGTCGTGTGCAGTTCGTGTGCATAAGGTAATTGTCATATTTTTGAAAAAAAAGACTGATTGTATTTTATGCTGCTTACCCACATTTTTTGTTGTCACAAAAAGAGCTAGATTTCAGAAAAAGTATTGTAATATAAAATATTTAATTATCATTATAAGTAGTCAGTGGAGTTTTAAGAGAACTTTGCCTGTTTTCTCTCTACATCAGTCAAATTTGATGTTGGAAGTATTGTGTCCCCAATCTAGGCCTATTCAGTTTGACAAGCCAGTCTGCTGTAAGCAGGTAAACGCAGTGTGGCTGCAGACCTGCAAAATGTGCAAGTTGAACTGTCAATCAAACATATGCCTTGTTCACCAGTTGAAATTAAGTTTAATAACAAAAAAATATATTTTTTATTTCTTTCCAGGTTTCTCATAGTCTGATTGCATTGTCTGCGGACAGCAGAACTTTTCTCATACCAGGGACGTGACCATATGAAAAAATATTTATTTAGAAATTTAACTGGACTATTTCATTGTTTTGATAAAAAATGAACAGAATTTATTGCTCTTGATTTTCTATGTTGTTATTGTGTGTTTGCTGAATGACCTTGACTGTTATTTTATGTCATGTACTGTATATTGTATACATTGTATACAATGTATAGTAATATTTGAAATATATATTTGAAGTTTATAAAATACTCACAAACCCGAGATTTGATTTATTTCATTTGTTTATTTCTTAAATTTTATAAACAAGTGTAGTTATACATTAGATGTCATACACAATTAAAACACCGATTTGAATTTCCTGGTTGCTGCAGGCTCATCTTGGTGTGTGATTTTCATCAAATTGTGTGTTTGTGACTTGGATTTTGTGGTTTCTTCTGTTTGTGTCTTTGTGGGTTAAGTTGAAGAAGATCTCGCTCATGGCATTTATAACATCCACACATACATCTCTTGGACTTGGGTAGGAATTACTGTCTGCCGTTCTGCATTGGTTTGTGTCTCTTGGTTGTCTGCCTCTTTTAGTAGGTTGGTACGACTTAAGTGTATTCTTAAAAATTTGGCAACTGGATGGCTGTGAAGTTTCAGGAGCTTGTGATTACGTTTTTTCGGAATCAGAATTTCAGGTCTGTTTTCAGCTCATTTCTCAGCGTCTTTGTAACAGTCTTCCCAGACTTCGTCAAACTTGGTTCTGTGAGTCTGGGCCATTGAGGAAGAGGGATGGCTCAGTTGGTTAGCTTGCTGGGCTTCTGGTCATTGAATCATGGGTCCGATACCTGCTCCTTCATGCTTACCCGAACCTGTTTCGGACAGCAGTTTGAATCCCCCTCATTACAGTGTCCCCTTCCTGTCCTGATTAGCCTAACAAGTGCATAAATACAGGACGTAAAGCTCCAATCATCCATCCATTGAACTGATCAGATCATCCCTCCGTGAAAAACCCATACTAGCCTACTGAAATTACTGTAATCACCTTCTAAATAGGTGGCTGAAAGGCAATAAATATCTTGCAAGAAGGGAGATTTTGTCAAAACAAGATTTTTCGAAAGGAGATTTTTGAAAAAGGAGATTTTGACTAAGGCAGTGGCAAGGGTAGAGTCTTTGCTGGCAGAGTGGCTTTGCAGGATTTATGCTAGATGAATTAAATCTAAAGTGTTTTTCTCTGCATCTGGGTTACATACCAAGAGCTCGTCTCCTGGTCATGTAGTTGTCGCGCCATCTTTTTTCATCAAGGGTCATGTGCTGAATGTCAGTTGGCGACCTTTCTCCTACGCAGCAAGGAACTATAATCCACAGGCATCACCTTATAAGTAGGGTTGCTAGTATATATATCCTGGCCTTTACTTGGATGGCTATCTTGGCTGCTTTTGTAACAAGAAAGGCTGCTGTGCTGTCATAACTTTAGTCTAGCAACCGTATGTGGTTTAGAGTCATAATTGAGAGACTGTATGCTGGGGATAAATTTGTGTTTTTTATATTTCGATATCATCTGTGGGTATGATTAATTCTTACCACCTGTCTTTTCTTAGTACTCTTTTTTTTTCAAATGGAAAGCCAGTTCTTTTCAGTTCTTTCTAATTTGTAGCTGTGTTGGTGTTTTAAGCCATTCTTTTTCTCCCAGTTTCTTCGAAAGGTTATGCTTGTTCTTCCGTGCATGGCTGTGTCTTCTAGGTTTCTTTTGAGTTCTTTCTAAATGTAGAAAAATATTCAAGCAATTTTTTTTACCAGCTCCAATGTTTCTTTTATAGATAAAGACTGTTTTTTTTTGTTTCTCTTGAGTCCTTCCTGGTTCTTATTCCAAAGGAAGAGCTAGTTGTTCCAATTCATACAAAAGCTGAAAGGTAATGCCTTCCTTTAGTTAATTGAGGCAACTCAAGCTAGTGGCATGCAGTGTGAACCAAGTATGGATTAGTTATTTGAAATTCAAGATAAAAGGTATTTCCAGTGTTTAAAAGTCTGAGCACATGCTGGCCAGCAAACCTGAAACTGATTAAGAGTAGGAAATAGAAACCAGCATGATATGGCGCGTGACTTCCTGCTTGAAGACTTGAGTCTGCAACTTGCCTTACTTAAAAAGTTGGTCTCGCTAGAAGTGTCTGTAATTTGTGAATGAAAATCGATTCTACGTCTAGCTGAATGAAAACTTATGCGACCTCTCAGTCACCTTAGATTACTTCTCGAGTAGTGTTGGTTTGTTTAGGGGTATGTTGATAATTTTATTCATGAAGTTTTGTTTTATCCAACAGCAACATCAAGCAAGAGGTCATTATATAACGAGCAGTCTGTGTTTAAACACCATATAAGAAGAAAACACTAACATGGTCTCATCGACATTGATATTTGGTCCTTTTGTGAAAATGTATAATACAACATGAACATTGTTTAAAAAGGACCATTTAATCTGACCTGATTTTCAGCTCTCGGTAGTTAAAAAGCTACACTTAACAAGCATGTCTTTCTTTCTCTTTTTGATCAATTGGAAATTGCCAGACTTTGGAGCAAACCCTGCTCCCTGAAGCAGCTCTGTCAGCTGGTGACCTATTGATCAGCCAGAAGGGCTTTGGGACACTTTTTTGGGATGCCCTCTTTTACGGGTCTGGCCTCTTGTGTTCTCTAATCTGCACTCTGTCCACTCTCAAGAGAATTACTCACTTCAGACTCTTTATAAAATAAGTTTGAACCATTTGTTTCCCCTGGTTGTCCATATCTGTATCTTACAATTGTCAGCCTATGGGGTATTCACTATTCAGTGAGTCCTTTTGCTGGAGTATCATAAATATGGGTGTCACCAGTCACTGTTTTACTAGCTATTGTTTATTCATAATGTATTAGTTCCTATTGTTGGATAAAACGTTCGTCTTGGTCCGTTAGTTTATAAAATGGGTTTACTTCATAGAACTACACAATATGCTGTTTTACTGTAAAAATATACAATGTAAAATATGCTTCAACCTTTTCCTTCATCCAGATAACTGCATGGATATAGGTCTGATAGGTCCAGCAATTCTTTGCCACTGTCCACTGGTCATTTGTCTCCCTGTCTGGGCCTTGTACTAGTCAGCTGACAGGCTAACACACACTGCCTACATCGTAATTCCAGCTACACCAAAGATAAGACAGAAAGATCTGGTATCATTCACTGCTCTTTGTATGGTCTGGCCATGTACGATTCCGTCAATGAATAATATATCTTTAGTATGTATTACTCGCCTGCTCTCGCATGTTGGTTCAATATTGTATAAGAAACATAGTTGGAGAGATAATTCTGCAATATGCACTGTATATAAATAATGTATGATGAATCGATTTCTTGCACCTTATGTCCAGAAAAGGCTTCCTTCTGAGTTGTTTTGGAGCTTATTTTGGAGTTTTGTCTGATCTGGTATCTTTTCTGTTCAATTAACCTCCACTGGCATACAACTTTTGTTGCACTGCTGTACCTGGAATTGGTTATGCAAATGAGCCACAAGTAGCATGGAAATAAGCTACATGTGGCAGATTGAACGCAAAACAAAATTTTTTCTTTTTTTTTAATGCGTGGGAAATGTTATTGATTCATAACAATGCAAAAGCAATATTTACAATGTATACTTGTAAGTTGAAAGTGCCTGCTCCAAGTAATTATTATCATGTTTATTCGTACTGTTGTACAAGGTTGTATAAATCGATTTAATTAAAGAATATAATGATTTAAATTAAGTTACACATAAATAATTGGCAAAATTTAGAGATTCTGCCGGTGTAAATACAGAATTTAACTGTCCTTTCGCAGTCAGGATAGCTTCTCTTATTACACCCCCAACGGCCATGTCATCAGTTGTGTAACATCTGCTTTTGCATCCTTGAAGTGCTGCCAAGCGAACACTGATTTCATCATCTTTGAGGTAGTAGTCTGTCTGCAAGTCACAAAGGCTGGCACAGTGGTTCAAGTTCTTGGAAAAGACTGAGTTTCTGCAGCTTTGGGCACAAGTGAAAATGTATTTGACTACAGGGGAGTCATGTCTGAGTACACTTGTGGCAAAGTTTAGGAAGCGTTTTGCGCAGATGTGCTCTGAGCAGAGACCGTTTGTTATGCAGGGCAAAAGGGCACAATGTGTTCTGTATGGAAGACCCCACATGGTACGTATAGCCTTTCTGTAAGCTACATGAAGTTTGTGACTTCTCCGCAACTCACACAGTGGAACACCATACAGCGACGTACAGAAAGTAACAATAAGACTATTTTTGACCTGAGGAGGCACACTTTGAAACTTGGCAATAAGTGACGATGGCTAAAACACAGACAAAATGAGTGCAATATTGAAAATATTTAGACAACTGATTATTGAAAATACTGTGTGCGCATACATTCCAAAAGAAGACCCAATGTTTGTGAAAAGTTACGTAACTTATGTCAACACGAGTTATTATGAAAGTAATGCAGGAAATAGAGAATCTAATTTTCTTCGCAATTTCGGTCTTTATTATTTTATTTTATTTTCTTCGGTGGATATCATGGATGTCAATGCTCCTTGGGCAATTTTGATATCTAGAGTCCCCCTGCCACAGAGAGTGGTGTCGGAAAAACTGAGAGATTGTAGAGTCTGAAGTGTTGAATAGTTATTGGAAAATTCAAGAGTTATATTCAACAGTATTAAAAATATGAGCACATATCTGAGCCCACAAGCCGGAAATGGTTTGAAGACTGGAAATAGGAACCAGCATGATATGGCACGTGACTTCCTGTTAGGAGACTTGCACCTTTGGCTTACCTCGCTTAAAATTTTGATCTAGCTAGAAGTGTCTGGTCCTGGTAATTTGTGAATGTGAATTGATTCTATGTCCAATAGACTTTCTAGCTCTTGCATTTTACATTAATTTTATGTGTGCTATGCTGGAGCTGGGAAGTTTTATCTTTGTTGCGATGTTTTCCAATAAATAAATGAAAGTGTCAGTTGCTCACATTTGTCAATAAGATCAACAAAATGATCTGTTCATTTTTTCTCTCTATTTTCTTCTGACACGAAAATAAAAGAGGGCAAGAATTTGGCAGACCTTTGGGGGAGAACCCTGCTCCCTGCAGCACCCCTTTCAGCTGGTGACCTATTGATCAGTCAGAAGGGCTTTGGGACACCTCTTATAATCTCTGCCTGCTTTTATATGTCCATTTGCTTAAACCTGCACTGCCTGACCTGTTTCTGTCCAACAGCCCACTCCTGACACCATTCTCACCACAGTCTGTCTTATCCGCCTGGAGATGTCCCTACCCTATCGCTCATCACTAAGTGCATATTGTACAGAATGTAACTCTGTTGTTACAGATCATAATAAGGACACCTTTTGGCTTGCAGTAGGGAGAGATCAATATGAGGCAGAAATAGCCTACCCTCATTCCTTGAAACTTCTAGTTTGAATGTCCAAAAAGTATGAAAGGGAATACTCAGTACCCTGAAGCCTGCAGTATGAAATGGAACTTAACGTGCTCAGACTGGTCTTGACAATGACAATGACACATCATTTATTTGCTCTTGAAATAAAAAAAAATTACATTGATGGCATATAGATATTATACAATTTAGAGCCAGGGGACCCTCTCAAGACAAAAGTACTTGTAGCTACTAGAGGGCCACCTTGAGGGAAAATTAATTAATATTACTTTTAAATTACATTGACGTGGAAATAACTGGTAAATTGAGAAAAATATATATTAAGGTATTTAAGCAAACCATGAACAATTAAACAATTTAGGTTATTAATTTAATTATAAAAATAACTTTCATTTGATGGCCTCCCCAAAGAACATCGTCTGGTTCAACGCGCAAACAGCCTTGCCTGTATCATCCAAGAAATCATCCGAGTTTGCTTGGACTTTGAGATTGTAGTGAAGTTCCCATCCACTTCCTTAGCTTTGACTTCCTTAGCTGTTTTCCTGCCAGCCTGTCCTGGTGCACACAGTAGTGCATCATCCTAGTCTGGTATTTGCCCATGTACTCTTGCCCGCGTCCATGCCCACTGCTGGGGGAGAGAGGTCTGCCAACCTAGAATAGCTTTCGGATTTGGTTGCACCTTCCATAAGTGATCAAAGGCCTTGTCCAGTTCTTTGGAAAAGGGAAACACAAGCATCGGTGGCTTAGGCTTGTTCACCCTTGCATAGCTGTCCTTTCTAGGTTTCTTTTGAGTTCTTTCTAAATGTAGAAAAATATTCAAGTAATTTTTAAGCCAGCTCCAATGTTTCTTTTGAAGATAAAACCTTTTTTTTCTTTCTCTGGAGTCCTTCTTGGTTCTTATTCTAAAGGTAGAGCTAGTTGTTCCCAATTCATAAGAAAGCTGAAAAGTGATGCCTTCCTTTAGTTAACTGAGACAACTCAAGCTTGGTCTTTTAGCCAGTGGCATGCAACGTGTACAAAGTGTGGACTAGTTATTGGAAATTCAAGATGAAAGATATTTCCAGTGTTTAAAAGTCTGAGCACGTGCTGGCTAGCAAACCTGAAACTGATTAAGAGCAGGAAATAGAAACCAGCATGATATGGCGCATGACTTCCTGTCTGAAGACTGAGTCTGCGGTGTGCCTCACTTAAAATGTTGGTCAGGCAAGAAGTGTCTGGAAGTTCAAGTAATTTGTGAATGCAAATCGATTCTACGTCTAGCTGGATGAAAACTTATGCGACCTCTCAGTCACCTTAGATTGCTTCTCGAATAGTGTTGGTTGTTTAGGGGTATGGTGTTAACTTCATTCATGAAGTTTTGTTTTATCCAACAGCAGCATCAAGCTAGAGGTCATTATATAACGAGCAGTCTGTGTTTAAATACCATATAAGAAGAAAACAACTGACATGTCTCATTGACAGTTGATATTTGGTGCTTTTGTGAAAATGTATAAAACAACATGAACATTGTTTAAAAAGGATAATTTAGTCTGACCTGATCTTTTAGTTCTTGGTTGTTAAAAAGCTACACTTAACGAGCATGTCTTTCTTTCTCTTTTCGATAAACGGGAAACTGTCAGTCTTTGGAGCAAACGCTGCTCCCTGCAGCACTGCTGTCAGCTGGTGACCTATTGATCAGTCATAAGGGTTTGGGACACTTTTTTGGGATGCCCTCTTTTATGGGACTTGCCTCTTGTGTTCTCTAATCTGCACTCTGTCCACTCTCAATTGAACTACTCACTGCAGACTCTTAATAAAATAAGTTTGAACTGTTTGTTTCCCCTTGCTTTCCATATCTGTATCTTGTCATTGTTGGTCAATAGGGTATTCACTATTCGGTGGGTCCTTTTGCTGGAGTATCATAAATATGGGTGTCACCAGTTACTATTCTACTACCTATTTTTTATTCATAATGTATTACCTGTTGTTGGATAAACGTTCGTCTTCGTCAGTTAATTTATAAAATGGGTTTACTTCTTAGAACTATACAAAGTACACATATCTGCTGTGTACAAAACTAGCATTTCCCAGTGATAAATGGCAGTGAGAGAGGTATGTGGTGTCGGACTATTTATGTGAGATTTTAGCTTTCAAACACAACCTGCAGAAGTGGTGAATGGTGAAAGGTATTCTAAATGTAGGAGTTAGAGTGGGGGAGGGAGCGGGGTTGCTGACAACGGATTAATGCACAATGGATTTTAATAGACTTTGCAATAGGTTTGTTTTGAGGTTGGACGAATGTGTGACTGATGGGACACCTCTTTGTGACTGATGGGACAGTATCTCAAAAGTATTTAATAAAAGTCTTTAGATTCAAATTATTGATGAAATATAAGGTTAAGGTAATACACTGATAAAAAAAATTAAGGAACTCCTCTTTCAGGCCATTTTTCTGAAACTGGGCAATATATGACTAAATGATATAAACATGCTTCTATTGCCTGTTCATTTGACTGGCCAATTCAGTTGTCACAGCAATAATGGTCAACAATTGCCTTCTCAATAGCAATAGTCCTTGGTGGACCCTAAAAACAATTTTGGTGAAATTTGCCAATCTGAAAAAAGCTTTTTCGAACAAAGCATGAATAAATTGTTCAATTATCCAGTTTGTCTGACAACTGCAGGCCAGGGAAAAGTGTGCCACACAGGTTTTGTCTCAAATTGAGGTTCTCAGGGATGGGTAACCCCCACAGAAAGGTGCTGAAATGAGAAGTGGGAAAAAAGGTTTGGTGTGTTCCCAAATTTGGTCTCTTGGCTCAGGCAGAGGCACAGGTATATTGGACTGTACGGCAGAAGACCTGGAAAGAACAGACACTGGACCATTACACTGTAAAATTTGAAATTTTGAGTTAGCTCAAATGATTGAGTGAGATGGTTGCACAATTTGTTTGAGCCATGATAGCTTGCTGTTTTGAGTTATGATAATCTTTATGTTGTTATAACTCGCAAACAACAAGCTATCTTGGCTCAAAGGAATTGTGCAACCATCTCACTCAATCAATTAAGCTAACTCAAAATTTACGGTGTATGCAGCAACAGGACCATTATCCCCAGCAACTCTTGCATGGACAATTTTCTTCAAATTTTCCACATGTTCAGTATGCTGACTTGGCGACAAAGTGCATGTACACTTTTCATGCTGTGGGGTAATTAACCCTCATAATGAAGGTCAAAAGGGGTAAATATGTGTTCTTAGCATTTTTGGTACATCTAATGGTATATTAGGCGTCAGTTGGGTCTCACCTTTCCAGTATAGATGTTCCGAGATAAAAGTTGTTGTTTTTAGGAAATTAGTGTCAACGAGGGGTAAATAGCTATAACCTTTGATTGACTGTAACGATTTTCTTTGTGCAAGTAAAATTATTATTCCATGGGGTAATTTACCCACATTACAAGTTCGAAAGGGGTAAATTTGTATTCTGGGCATTTGTTGTAGGCCTATGTTTAATGTCATATTAGGCATCAGTTGGATCTTACCTTTTCACTATAAATATCACAAGAGAAAAGTTGTTGTTTTTAGTTAATTCCCCCCAAAAGGGGTAAATAGTTATAGGTCTAACTTTTGATTGACGTAAACGATTTTCATGAAATTGTTCAAATGTACATCATGCTTACTTGGAGACATAGCGCAAGGAAAATGTTGATGCTATGGGGTAATTTACCCTCATAATCAAGGTTGAAAAGGGTACATATGTATTATGGGCGTTTCTTGTATATCTAATGGCATATTAGGCGTCACTGGGGTCTTGCCTTTTCATTGTACATGTTACAAGACAAGAATTGTTTTAGGTAATTGTCCCAAAAAGGGGTTAAATGGTGTAACTTGTTTTTGATTTGCTGGCTGCATTTTCCTTTAAATTTTGCACATGTCTCTATTTGTCTAGGAGATAGTGTATTTACATTTATGATGTAGCGTAATTTACCTTTATATTCAAGGTTGAAGGGGGTATTCAGAAACTAAAATTTAGTGGTATTCTTAGACATTTTGCTGTTAAATTCTCGGGGGGAGGGTTGGTCTAGTGGTAGCGTAATGGACTGCCAATCGCTGGGTCCAGGGTTCGAATCCAGCTCTTGCCGGGTCACCTTGGCCTATGTTGGACGGCTGTTTCAATCATCCTTCGTCTCATTGCTGTGTCCTCCTCCTGTCCTAATTAGCCTACCAAGTGCATAAATACAGGACGTAGCCCCAATCATCCATCCGTCCTGTAAAATTCTCACTTAAGGTCACCAGTGCTTGGCGACATTTCTCATAATATTGCCCTCAGCTGGCAATTATTTGCCACCTGCTAAATTAAACCAGTCAGGTCAGTTGAATACTTCAAAAGGGTTTCTAGTGAGTTTCATTAGAGTTGTTCTTCAGTGTGCATGTTGTATATAGCGTAGCTAATCAGTCATGGTAGGACGTGCGGTCCATGTACAACAGAAAAATCCTGCGCTGGTAAAATTGAAGTCAAAAACCATCTTTTTATTTATCAAAGTCACAAAAAAAAGTGTAAATGCTATATTGGGTCATATGGCTATCAATTGTAATGTCATAACAGAACAATAAAATATTTACCAAGAACATAAATGGTTGAAAACTTTTGCAGGTTTCAATATAAAATTGGTTTGAAGTCAAAAACTTGCGAAACAATGGGTAGTTGAACCATTAGCATCTTTAGCCAGTTAGGCTTAGGTCTGATACTGTATCGGTCGTTTGAATAAGGAAGTTAAGATTCAACGAAGCAGCAGTAGCTGGGCTGATGGTTAATGTTGAGTGCTTTTTATGTTGGATTGCATCAAGGATGACTTAGTCAATAAACTAGCAGTTTCAAAGGGTTGAAATCAGTTTAAAGGTCTTTTAACAAAGTCCTGATAACAACAAGTAGTCAATAAACTAAGTTTTAAAGAGTTGAAATCAATTTATTAAAGTCATGTTCAAGGTAAGTAGTGGTAAAATACAGGGAAGCCTTTGGGAACAAAAGGTCTTAACAACAAGATAACAAAGTTCTGATAACGAAGTCCTGATAACATTAAGATGACAAAGTCCTGATAACATTAAGATGACAAAGTCCTGATAACATCAAGATGACAAAGTCCTGATAACATTAAGATAACAAAGTCCTGATAACACCAAGATAACAAAGTCCTAATAAATATAACATCAAGATAGCAAAGTCCTAATAATATCAAGATAGCAAAGTCTTAACATCAAGATAAAAGTCATAATCATAAAACATCAAGATAAGATAAAGTCTTAATAAAAAAATCAACTTAAAATGATTACAAAAAAACTTTAAAATGGTTACAAAACATTAAGATAACCTACAGGAAAAAATGTCATCAACACTTAGATTCATTAGTACCCGACGGCGAACGCGTTGAAGGATGGCTTGGAAGGGCATAACTTCAGTCTGCAAAAATTCCTGAACAGTCCCGAGGTCTACAGGGAATTGATTTGAATGAAGAAACACCTGAAAATGCAACAAAGTAATTTTAGAAAGCATTCATCAGTTAGTATAGTCTGATGAAGTGTAACAGCTTAATTTAAAAAAAGTCTTACAAATTCAAATGGACAATAAAAATCAATCACCCACTTCCGTATTTCCATGTAATTGGACGTAAATGTTGGTGATAGTACAGTTGTCCAAGCTAAAGTATTGCATTGAGTTGATGGACTATAAATCCCGCAAAACTTCTGCCTCCAAACCAACATTGATAAAAAAAGAACGGACGCCCTTCCCTTGTATCATGCAAACCCAACTGTGGAATTCCTGGCGGGCTCCGCGTCCTAGGACACGTTCAATCATATGCTGAGATAGAGTGCTATAATAGGCCACTCGTGAGTTCCTCCGCCAGCCAGACCACTCATGGGTTTCAGTGGACTGATCCACCACCCTGAGTGGGTTTTATTTATATCCCACATTTTCTGCTATTGTGACAATCTATGAGGGTATTTTAATGCTTAAATATGGATAATTAAAAATAATAATGACCTAATCACTTTGGTGGATGGATCTAATGTTTCATGGTGGCCAAACCAATCAGATCAAACTGTAACATAAACAAATGACAAATTGGGTGGAGTCTGACTGGTTGCTATAAACAAAGCCTTTGACAAAGCCAACAGAGTCACATGGCTGCTGGTGACGTCACCAATGCTGATGATGTCATAGTGGTTCAGCTGCTATTGTGACGTCATGTACTGCTGTTGTGATGTCATGAGTTGTGATTGTGACCTCATGTGTGATCTGAAGTACCGTATGGTGCCCCATTTTCGTCAGTGTCCTATTATCGTCACTTTCAATCAATGCTTGCTATCAGGTCTTTATTTTGAAAGGTTGGGTAAAAAAAGTCACAATTCATAAATTAAAATATTTCTTGCATGCATTGCTGCATTTCAAGCATCAATGGTACTCTAGAGGACTATGCGATAGCACCCTAAACCGGAGTGTGCAAAAAACACACATTTTTTACAATTTTGAGACAAATTAACAAAAAGAAGGCCCAGCTTTAACCGATTTTCAGACCTATCTTTGTGCACCTGGTGCGGTTGATAGAAATGTGGACATAGCACTAGCTATAGTAGAAGAGGGAACATATGATAATCAAGATTAATTTTTGAAATAAAAAACTTTTGAATGTGATACCATTAAGGAGTAGTATGGCTTTCAAAACTGACGGTATTAGGACACCCTACATGACGAAAATAGGTCCCTGGGGTCCTAAAATCGTCATAATGACTTTGCTGTACATTAATGCTCATAATGCATTATACATTGGGGTGGCAATTCTCATCTCTTACAAATTTTTTGCAAAACAATACTTTTGTTCATCTGAACTTAATACACAAATTGCAACAGTGTTAGTATGGCTTTGGGACCTATTTAAAACGAATACCTGACGAAAATAGGGCATCATACGGTAGTGCCACAAATAAATAAAATATGTAAATCAAGGATAGTGGATCATATTTAAATTAGGGATGGTGGATCATATTTAAATTAGGGATGGTGGATCACAAAATTATATCCCATGGGCTGTTCCTCATTGGTTTTCCATGAGGATCACTGCCAAGTGTGGGATATAATCCAGTCTTATAAGGCAGAACTGGCTGGTCATCAACCAATCAAAGGACAAGAGGAAGTGAAAGCCATGTTAAATTTCTTCATTGGTTTAAAACCATTATGATACCAATAATTAATTTTTTTTTCTCTACTTATCGAACAGTAGGCAAAGTATTATGAATATAAGGTATAGTTAGAGAATTGTGCACAAATAAGGTAAGAAGTGTTAGGGGTTCAGAAACTTTCAAGCACAACTGTATGTGTTAACTTTCATTGAACTGAAATTCCTTGATCCAGCTCTGCTTGGCTGATTTGGCTTAGCCAGACCAGGACTTAGCTAAGACTTCTCTTAGTACCATGTTGGTGAAATCGGCCCTTTTTGTTCATCTAATGGTAATTAGACGAGCAGAGCCGTCTATTGAATTACTAGATTGTGTCATTTTCCTGTTTCCAATCACCAGTCAATGAGTGCAAATCTGCGTGCTCAATTCTGCGCTGAAAACGTCATATGAATGCATTGCTCACCTGGCCAAAACCTCATCTAAACTCTCAAGATGCAGCATGCCAATTCTGGAGTATATCTAATACTTAGTTCCGTGTTTAATGGCTTTATTTCAATTGTTTACATGGCATATTTCTCACCACTCAAAGGTTGCAACGAAGCTTTCTCATATCCGCTAGAGGGCAGTATTTCACACAACCTCCACCTGGTGGATAATTCGTTGGTGGCTGGAAAGCAATGAAAGTGTGTTGGTGGCTGGAAAGCAATGAAAGTGTGTTTCAAGTCAATGATGGCAGTCAATGATGGCAGTCAATGATGGCAGTCAATGATGGCAGTCAATGATGGCAGTCAATGATGGCAGTCAATGATGGCAGTCAATGATGAAGATAGATAGATAGATAGATAGATAGATAGATAGATAGATAGATAGATAAGGGGGCGACCATTTAATATCTACTAAGGATAAGGGGGCGACCATTTAATATCTCCTAAGAATAAGGGGGCAACCATTTAATATTTACTAAGGTGCTAAGATAGATAGATACATACATACATACATAGATACACAGATACACAGATACATAGATACACATATACACAGATACATAGATACATAGATACACAGATAGATACATAGATAGATTCATAGATAGATAGATAGGATAAGGGGGCGACCATTTAATATCTACTAAGGAGGGGGCAACCATTTAATATCCGGGGACATAGGGACACGGCCCCCGGGGACATGGGGACATACCCCCGGGGACAGGGGGACTTACCCCCGCGCACAGGGGAATTACCCCCGCGCACAGGGGAATTACCCCCGGGGACATGGGGACTTACCCCCGCGGACATGGGGAATTACCCCCGCGGACATGGGAACTTACCCCCGCGGACATTGGGACTTACCCCCGCGGACATGGGGACTTACCCCCGCGGGAGTTATCGGAAATTCAAGATGAAAGGTATTTCTAGTGTTTAAAAGTCTGAGCATGTAATGGCTGACAAACCGAAAACCGATTAAGAGCAGGAAGTAGAAACCAGCATGATATGGCGCATGACTTCCTGTTTGAAGACTGAGTCTGCTGCCTGCCTTACTTAAAATTTTGGTCTGGCAAGAAGTGTCTGGAAGTTCAAGTAATTTGTGAATGCAAGTCGATTCTACGTCTAGCTGGATGAAAACTTATGCGACCTCTCCGTCACCTTAGATTGCTTCTCGAATAGTGTTGGTTTGTTTAGGGATATGGTGTTAACTTTATTCATGAAGTTTTGTTTTATCCAACAGCAACATCAAGCAAGAGGTCATGATATAACGAGCAGTCTGTGTTTAAACACCATATAAGAAGAAAACACTAACATGGTCTCATCGACATTGATATTTGGTCCTTTTGTGAAAATGTATAATACAACTTGAACATTGTTTAAAAAGGATAATTTAGTCTGACCTGATCTTTTAGTTCTTGGTTGTTAAAAAGCTACACTTAACGAGCATGTCTTTCTTTCTCTTTTCGATAAACGGGAAACTGTCAGACTTTGGAGCAAACGCTGCTCCCTGCAGCACTGCTGTCAGCTGGTGACCTATTGATCAGTCAGAAGGGTTTGGGACACTTTTTTGGGATGCCCTCTTTTATGGGACTTGCCTCTTGTGTTCTCTAATCTGCACTCTGTCCACTCTCAATTGAACTACTCACTGCAGACTCTTAATAAAATAAGTTTGAACTGTTTGTTTCCCGTTGCTTTCCATATCTGTATCTTGTCATTGTTAGCCAATAGGGTATTCACTATTCAGTGGGTCCTTTTGCTGGAGTATCATAAATATGGGTGTCACCAGTTACTATTCTACTACCTATTTTTTATTCATAATGTATTACCTGTTGTTGGATAAACGTTCGTCTTCGTCAGTTAATTTATAAAATGGGTTTACTTCTTAGAACTATACAAAGTACACATATCTGCTGTGTACAAAACTAGCATTTCCCGGTGATAAATGGCAGTGAGAGAGGTATGTGGTGTCGGACTAAGTATGTGAGATTTTAGCTTTCAAACACAACCTGCAGAAGTGGTGAATGGTGAAAGGTATTCTAAATGTAGGAGTTAGAGTGGGGGAGGGAGCGGGGTTGCTGACAACGGATTGATGCACAATGGATTTTAATAGACTTTGCAATAGGTTTGTTTTGAGGTTGGACGAATGTGTGACTGATGGGACACCTCTTTGTGACTGATGGGACAGTATCTCAAAAGTATTTAATAAAAGTCTTTAGATTCAAATTATTGATGAAATATAAGGTTAAGGTAATACACTGATAAAAAAAATTAAGGAACTCCTCTTTCAGGCCATTTTTCTGAAACTGGGCAATATAATATGACTAAATGATATAAACATGCTTCTATTGCCTGTTCATTTGACTGGCCAATTCAGTTGTCACAGCAATAATGGTCAACAATTGCCTTCTCAATAGCAATAGTCCTTGGTGGACCCTAAAAACAATTTTGGTGAAATTTGCCAATCTGAAAAAAGCTTTTTCAAACAAAGCATGAATAAATTGTTCAATTATCCAGTTTGTCTGACAACTGCAGGCCAGGGAAAAGTGTGCCACACAGGTTTTGTCTCAAATTGAGGTTGTCAGGGATGGGTAACCCCCACAGAAAGGTGCTGAAATGAGAAGTGGGAAAAAAGGTTTGGTTTGTTCCCAAATTTGGTCTCTTGGCTCAGGCAGAGGCACAGGTATATTGGACTGTACGGCAGAAGACCTGGAAAGAACAGACACTGGACCGTTACACTGTAAAATTTGAAATTTTGATTTAGCTCAAATGATTGAGTGAGATGGTTGCACAATTTGTTTGAGCCATGATAGCTTGCTGTTTTGAGTTATGATAATCTTTATGTTGTTATAACTCGCAAACAACAAGCTATCTTGGCTCAAAGGAATTGTGCAACCATCTCACTCAATCAATTAAGCTAACTCAAAATTTACGGTGTATGCAGCAACAGGACCATTATCCCCAGCAACTCTTGCATGGACAATTTTCTTCAAATTTTCCACATGTTCAGTATGCTGACTTGGCGACAAAGTGCATGTACACTTTTCATGCTGTGGGGTAATTAACCCTCATAATGAAGGTCAAAAGGGGTAAATATGTGTTCTTAGCATTTTTGGTACATCTAATGGTATATTAGGCGTCAGTTGGGTCTCACCTTTCCAGTATAGATGTAGAGAGATAAAAGTTGTTGTTTTTAGGAAATTAGTGTCAACGAGGGGTAAATAGCTATAACCTTTGATTGACTGTAACGATTTTCTTTGTGCAAGTAAAATTATTATTCCATGGGGTAATTTACCCACATTACAAGTTCGAAAGGGGTAAATTTGTATTCTGGGCATTTGTTGTAGGCCTATGTTTAATGTCATATTAGGCATCAGTTGGATCTACCTTTTCACTATAAATATCACAAGAGAAAAGTTGTTGTTTTTAGTTAATTCCCCCCAAAAGGGGTAAATAGTTATAGGTCTAACTTTTGATTGACGTAAACGATTTTCATGAAATTGTTCAAATGTACATCATGCTTACTTGAAGACATAGTGTAAGGAAAATGTTGATGCTATGGGGTAATTTACCCTCATAATCAAGGTTGAAAGGGGTACATATGTATTATGGGCGTTTCTTGTATATCTAATGGCATATTAGGCGTCACTGGGGTCTTGCCTTTTCATTGTACATGTTACAAGACAAGAATTGTTTTAGGTAATTGTCCCAAAAAGGGGTTAAATGGTGTAACTTGTTTTTGATTTGCTGGCTGCATTTTCCTTTAAATTTTGCACATGTCTCTATTTGTCTAGGAGATAGTGTATTTACATTTATGATGTAGCGTAATTTACCTTTATATTCAAGGTTGAACGGGGTATTCAGAAACTAAAATTTAGTGGTATTCTTAGACATTTTGCTGTTAAATTCTCGGGGGGAGGGTTGGTCTAGTGGTAGCGTAATGGACTGCCAATCGCTGGGTCCAGGATTCGAATCCAGCTCTTGCCGGGTCACCTTGGCCTATGTTGGACGGCTGTTTCAATCATCCTTCGTCTCATTGCTGTGTCCTCCTCCTGTCCTAATTAGCCTACCAAGTGCATAAATACAGGACGTAGCCCCAATCATCCATCCATCCTGTAAAATTCTCACTTAAGGTCACCAGTGCTTGGCGACATTTCTCATAATATTGCCCTCAGCTGGCAATTATTTGCCACCTGCTAAATTAAACCAGTCAGGTCAGTTGAATACTTCAAAAGGGTTTCTAGTGAGTTTCATTAGAGTTGTTCTTCAGTGTGCATGTTGTATATAGCGTAGCTAATCAGTCATGGTAGGACGTGCGGTCCATGTACAACAGAAAAATCCTGCGCTGGTAAAATTGAAGTCAAAAACCATCTTTTTATTTATCAAAGTCACAAAAAAAAGTTTAAATGCTATGTTGGGTCATATGGCTATCAATTGTAATGTCATAACAGAACAAAATATTTACCAAGAACATAAATGGTTGAAAACTTTTGCAGGTTTCAATATAAAATTGGTTTGAAGTCAAAAACTTGCGAAACAATGGGGAGTTGAACCATTAGCATCTTTAGCCAGTTAGGCTTAGGTCTGTTACAGTATCGGTCGTTCGAATAAGGAAGTTAAGATTCCACGAAGCCACAGTAGCTGGGCTGATGTTTAATGTTGAGTGCTTTACATGTTGGATTGCATCAAGGATGACTTAGTCAATAAACTAGCAGTTTCAAAGGGTTGAAATCAGTTTAAAGGTCTTAACACCAATATAACAAAGTCCTGATAACAACAAGTAGTCAATAAACTAAGTTTTAAAGAGTTGAAATCAATTTATTAAAGTCATGTTCAAGGTAAGTAGTGGTAAAATACAGGGAAGCCTTTGGGAACAAAAAGTCTTAACAACAAGATAACAAAGTCCTGATAACGAAGTCCTGATAACATCAAGATAACAAAGTCCTGATAACATCAAGATAACAAAGTCCTGATAACACCAAGATAACAAAGTCCTGATAACACCAAGATAACAAAGTCCTGATAACATCAAGATAGCAAAGTCCTAATAACATCAAGATAGCAAAGTCTTAACATCAAGATAAAAGTCATAATCATAAAACATCAAGATAAGATAAAGTCTTAATAAAAAAATCAACTTAAAATGATTACAAAAAAACTTAAAAATGGTTACAAAACATTAAGATAACCTACAGAAAAAAATGTCATCAACACTTAGATTCATTAGTACCCGACGGCGAACGCGTTGAAGGATGGTTTGGAAGGGCATAACTTCAGGCTGCAAAAATTCCTGAACAGTCCCAAGGTCTACAGGGAATTGATTTGAATGAAGAAACACCTGAAAATGCAACAAAGTAATTTTAGAAAGCATTCATCAGTTAGTATGGTCTGATGAAGTTTAACAGCTTAATTTAAAAAAAGTCTTATTACAAATTCAAATGGACAATAAAAATCAATCACCCACTTCGGTATTTCCATGTAATTGGACGTAAATGTTGGTGATAGTACAGTTGTCCAAGCTAAAGTATTGCATTGAGTTGATGGACTTTAAATCCCGCAAAACTTCTGCATCCAAACCAACATTGATAAAAAAAGAACGGACGCCCTTCCCTTGTATCATGCAAACCCAACTGTGGAATTCCTGGCGGGCTCCGCGGCCTAGGACACGTTCAATCATATGCTGAGATAAAGTGCAATCCAGTCTTATAAGGCAGAACTGGCTGGTCATCAACCAATCAAAGGACAAGAGGAAGTGAAAGCCACGTTAAATTTTTTCATTGGTTTAAAACCATTATGAAACCAATAATTAAATTTTTTTTCTCTACTTGTCGAACAGTAGGCTAAGTATTATGAATATAAGTTATAGTTAGAGAGTTGTGCACAAATAAAGTAAGATGTGTTAGGGGTTCAGAAACTTTCAAGCACAACTGTATGTGTTAACTTTCATTGAACTGAAATTCCTTGATCCAGCTGTACTTGGCTGATTTGGCTTAGCCAGACCAGAACTTAGCTAAGACTTTTCTCTTAGTACCATGTTGGTGAAATCGGCCCTTTTTGTTCATCTAATGGTATTCAGTTTGGTCTTCTTACCCCGGGAACTCACTTTAGTCCGAGCCCATGGGACATTAAATGGAGAAGGGTTGTATCCAGTATTCTATGCTGGGGCAACTGAAAGACCCTGGGCATCCCTGCATTAATAGGGTATGTGCCAGACTCACAGTCTTCTCATCTCATCATCATACGGCGAACGCCTGCCTCTATATAGCCCACTAAGGTGCTGCAGACTGCAGAGGCGTAAAACACAAACAAACAAACAAACATCAGTTTGGTCTTGTCTTTTCACTCTCTATATTACATGACAACATTTTTTTTTAGTAATTACTAAAAAGGGGTCAATAGCTAATACATTCTATTGTAGGGTTATTAATCCTCTTAATAAAGGTCAATTTGGTCAATGTTTTGCCCATAATCCCAAATTTTTTCCCAGTCGATTTATTTCCTACCTTTTCAAAGGTTGACTGTTAGTCATTATTTTTACATTTATATACTGCTACATATAATCTTCTAGATCAATGTAGTGCAGTTTACAATGAAATTTACAATTTATGATGACTGGAGATCTTCAGCGCTCCTGGTGACAGCTTTTTCCTTTGTTGTCTTTTTTTTACTTCACATTGCTTGTCCAGTCATCCAGTCCGGAGGAGTCTGGTTGGAGGTGTTGCTGCTCACACCTGAAAGGAGGATGAACTCCTCCTGACACAAGTTGCCATCCTCCCCGGCCACATCCACAACCAACTCACTCCAATTGAGTTCCATGACCGGGGTTTGAAACCGCGTCCTCAATGTGTTTCCTTGCAGCCATGCCCTCCATGGATCAAATGGGAATGTGAACAAAACCACATTCGAGAGTTGCCCAGGATACCCCAATTGACCACCGGCATGTTCATCGAAAGCATTGCAATGTCATTTAAAGAGAGTGTTCATGCTCATCTTGGCCTAACACAGTATTGAGTAACATATGACAGTGGTAGACAGTCATATTGTGTTTTCACATCATTTTTGGGGGTCACCAAGGTTTCAGGCTCCCTGTACAGACAATATTCATTCAATCCATTCAGCTGTGATTTGATGAACTCTGCAAAATGATAAAGAAGACCAACTTTGCATTGAAATTCATTTGCATCTTTCCGAGTTCCTAAAAATTAACTCGAAAAAGCTGTTCCTTTAATTTTTTGGATCAGTGTACAATGATCCATCAGAAAAAGAATACATTGCCAATTTAATACATTTAACACAAAATTCTTTTAGTGTAGGCCAAGAGTGTACAAAAAAAAAGATTCACAGATATGTCTCCATTGTTCAAGGTGTAGCAATTGTCCAAAATTTAATGCGAGTCCATAATGAAAAGCGGCGAAAAATTGGAGTTTTGTATTGGCAAAATGGTCATGTGAGCAAGTGTTCACAATAACAATTTTTTTTTGTGATTACTTATGGTAAATATCTAACTATGTTCCAAAATTTGTGGATGTGTCTCAACCCCTTCATACGAAAAAAGATTATCGAAAATGGCTGTTTTGTATGCTCGGCACAGTTTAAACATGTGCAATATGTGTATTATGGTCTATGCTGTGGGCTTCAAATCATCTAGAGTGTATTTTCTAGGCTAGAAAAACTTGTCAGAATCATTTTCAGTAACATGTCTATTAAAGATCTAAATGGAACCAATTTGTTTGTCACATCTGTGGGGAGACAGCTTCCATGCTCCTGGCACCGGATTTACTGAGTAATTGCAATCCTCTTTAATCCAAGCCATCCTTGAACATAATCCTGTATTTTTCATTCCTGTGAATGCAGTATGGTGCAAAGACACTCCATGCTTCTTATTTTTGAATTATTTCATGGATATCATATTGATAAGAGGCCATGTTTCTGGACTGAGGTTGGCTGAATATTTAACTTGTATTCCGTATGAACTTACCAAACAGTTTGTCCTTATATTTCCTATTAACATTAATAGACCCTGCCATCATGCAATTCAGCAACAAGTTATGCATCACCAAACTTTTCACCGTGCTCCAAGTGAGATTTTGTGACTCAGGGCCAGGATTTCAGTACTTTTTTGCCATAAAAATTATTGGGAATTAGAAAGGACAATCTATGCTCATTTACGTGTCACTTTATACAAAATAATAATGATTAAAATCAACAAAAAACATGTAATTCGCTGCATGTGGTTAATTTATCATGTTCTAATGTGACTGAATGTGACTGATGGGACAATGTTTACACACCATTCTTCATATAAATGATTGAGAATAATCTTCAAGACAATTCATGCCCAGTTATCTGTCACTTTGTACTAGATAACTATGACTAAAAGTCTGCCAAAAACAAATAATTCACTGAGTGAGGTCAATTTATCATGTTTGGGCGTGACTGATGGGACAATGTACCAGCAATGTCTTACTTGGATGAAGTGTGAATCCTCTTCAACTTTAGTGTTAATAAACATGTTTTCAAAACAACTTCCAAGTACCTTTGCAGGCCCGAAAACGTAACTTTGCTTTTCTGTGATGTAATTGTGATCAGTGTGAAGATAATAAGCAACTGTTTCTTCCCATTTTGATTTTTGCCTAAAATTCTTAACAGATTGGAGGAAAATGTTGATTATTTCAAAACGGAAAATGATAGGAGTAATATATAACATGTTTTGGGCAGTAGAGACCATACTGGTTTGTTGCTGTGAATGATTTGACGATCACTAAGATTTTAAAAGATGCTAAAAGTGGTACACTTCTGTGGAATTGACCAAAAGCAATATTTACTATGTATATTGTATACTTGTAAGTTGAAAGTGCCTTCTCCAAGTAATTAGTGACAATGGCTAAAATACAAGCAAGATGAGTGCCCATATTGAACATATTTAGATAACTCATCATTGCAAATACTGTGTGAGCATAAAATCCAAAAGAAAACCCAATATTTGTGAAAAGTTGTGTAATTTATGTCAACATGAGTTAATATGAAAATAATTCCATAAACAGAGATATCGGTTGATATCATGGATGTCAACAATCCTTGGGCAACTTGCATTTCCAGAGTCCCCTGCCACAGGTATCGGCAAAACAGAGAACTTGTAGAGTCTGAAGTGTTGAAGAGTTATTGGAATATTCAAGATGAAAGTTATTTTTAACAGTATTAAAAGTCTGCACACATATCTGAGCCAACAAACCAGAAATGGTTAGAAGACTGGAAATAGGAACCAGCATGATATGGCACGTGACTTCCTGTTAAGAGACTTGCACCTTTGGCTTACCTCTCGCTTAAAAGCTTGGTCTAGTGAGAAGTGTCTGGTGCTGGTAATTTGTGAATGTGAATCGATTCTACGTCCAAGATACTTTTTTAGCTATTCCATAGCTGTGGGTGGTTATAGTTGTCTAATTAGATTATGCATTTTGACTTTGTGTGTGTTATTGAATGAATAAGCCACACGACTGGGTTGTGTTCCGATATTCTCCCGACTTATTCTGTATAATTTTTGGTATTTAAACTTGATATTCTGTGGATGCTTGTTGCTTAATCTTCTTTATAATTTTTAATTATTTATGGCTGAAATGAAAAGAATATGTATGTCTGTCTATCTATCATATCCTTTTTGTTTGAATTTTTCCCAATATATAAATGAAAGTGTCATTAGCTCACATTTGTCAATAAGATCAGGACAATGATCTAGATTGTTGAGTGTTGGTATAACCACACTGAAATGTCCCTTCTAGATGAGAGAAAAGGCATTTGGCCACTGGCTAGCATTGTTATATATATATCCAGCTTGCAGTTATAGATCTCTTTGTGGATAAAGCCACATCTAGCGGTCATCTTGATCCTTTTATAGTACTATTTCTTAATTTTCAATTTTTTCTCAGACAAGATAAAAGAAGGTTGGAATCTGGCAGACCTTTGGGGGAGAACCCTGCTCCCTGCAGCACCCCTTTCAGCTGGTGACCCATTGATCAGTCGGAAGGGCTTTCGGACATCTCTTATAATCTCCGCCTGTTTTATAATCAAATCAAATCAATTTTATTTGTATAGCGCAATCTTTGAAAAATACAATCATCAGATGCACTTCACATGTAAAAGAAGTTTTAAAATATATATGTAAATAGTATAAATATAATATGTATAAATATAGTTAAAATTTGTCAAATAAAAATGTCTTTAACTTTGATTTAAAACAATTAATGTCACTGGCATTTTTAATAAAATCTGGAAGCTCATTCCACCATTTTGGACCCATCACGCTGAAGGCTCTAGCTGCAAATGTCTCTCTTCGGGTAAAGGGAACGACTAGTTTCACACTTGAGGTTGAACTGCGCAGTCCTGCTCTTGACATAGTGTTCACAACTAAAAGGTCTTTCAAATAGCCAGGGGCTTGGTTGTGTAGACACTTAAACACAAGAGTTAAGACTTTGTGTTGGACTCGTAGTTTTATGGGCAGCCAGTGTAGTCGTTTCAAACATTCATGGGCACTTTCGCTATTTCTTAAAACAAGTTTTGCAGCAATGTTTTGCACCCGCTGCATTCTCTTCATTTCACATTCTGGAAGTCCAATTAGCAATGCATTCGAGTAGTCCAGGTGCGAGATCACTAACCCAAGGACCAGAGTCTCACAGGCCTCTTTCGTTAGCATTGAACGAATATGTTTTATAAAATTATGTCCATTCACTTGAGGCAATCGGCACTGCCTGTTTCTGTCCAACAGCCCACTTCTGAGACCATTCTCACCACAGTCTGTCTTATCTGCCTAGAGGTGTCCCTAGACTCCCTACCCTATCCCTCATCACCCAGGGTTGGACAGTCTTTGGCCAGAGTCCTCTCATTGCATTATGTATGGAGTTAATATAAATTGTACAATCGGTTTTCTGTAGTCATTAGGCAAAATATGACTTTTTATCATTCAAACCGTTGCTATTGTAACATAACAATAACAAAAAGTTGAAAATCCAACTGAAACATCATGAAACATACAAGGGAAGATTTTTAGGTCAAATGCCACCAATTGCAGCAAACATACCTTAATTTATTGAACAAAATCCATTATTTATACATATTTCTAAAAACAGAAAAGGGTTGCCCTGACAACCATTTTTCATGGAGATAGCCTCGGACTGGAGCAAAACGGATGTAATTTCTGAAAAATTCAGAAAATTTGGTACAAGGTGGACTGAATTCCAGCCGGTTAACTTGCGGGTCCATTTTTTGACCTCATACACCGGACTATTAGTGCGGAGTGTACTCTGTTGTTACAGATCATAATAAGGACGCCTTTTGGCTTGCAGTAAGGAGAGATCAATACGAGCCAGAACGTTCAAGTTCAAGTTCAAGTTCTTTATTGGAAAATATTATTTTAGCAAAATACATAAATCATGTACAATTATAAACAATATAATTTTCCTTAGTCAAGATACAAAAAAATGTATATATATTGACGTATAGTTAATAATACAAATAATTTTTATGTTACATCAGTAAGAACTTCTAACAAACAAAATTATAACGTATACTGAAAACAAAATAATAATACTCTTAATATACATTTAAAAAATATATATTTAAAAAATCAAGAAAAATGAAAAATTTATAATAATAAAATTACAAAGTGACAAAATCATTGTTTGTTATTACAAAAATCTAAATCATTAACAAGGAGGTACTTCTTCAGGTGTTTTTTTATAGTGGATAATGTAAGATTACTCATTATAACGTCAGAAAGAAAATTCCACACAATGACTCCCTTATATCTCAAACATCTTTGACAAAAACTACTTCTAAAAATGGGCAAGTGTAACTTATCGCGTAATCTAGTATTATGAGCATGATACTGGGAGTTAGAAAGAAACACGTCATTAAAAATGTCAGGGCTATCTCCTTTAAGCAATTTGAACATAAACAAGGCAACCTTGAGAACATAGATTTTGAAAATATCTAAAACTCCATATTTCAGGAAGAGGGGAATCAATGGCGTTCTAAGAGGTGAAAACTATATAATCCTTAAAGTTCTTTTTTGAAGTTTATGAATTGGAGCCAAGTTTGTAGCGGGCACTGAACCCCATACCTCAATGGCATAATTAAGGTATGGATAGACAAGAGAATTGTAAAGACTGAGCAATGAGTGTGAATTGAGCTGATGTCTGGCCTTTAATATTATGCCTATGGCCTTAGCTATCTTCTTTCTTATAAAATTTATATGGTCAACCCAAGCAAGTTTCGAGTCAATAATAACACCAAGGAATTTAGTAGACTCAACATGACAAATTTCTTTGTTAGCAATCTTAATTTGAAAGTCACTAGAAACATTTTTCCGATTGGATTTAAATAACATGCAATTTGTTTTATTTACATTGAGGGATAGTTTGTTAGCATTAACCCAATTATACACATGGCTTAATTCATCATTCAAGATATCTGTCATAACTGTAACATTTTTACCTTGAACAAATAAGCTCCTATCATCAGCAAACAAGATTGGCATAACGTTGCCTAATTCCTTGAAAATTCAAGTTTGAATGTTCAAAAGTGTAAAGGGAATGCACAGTACCCTGAAGCCTGTGGTATGTAGTGGAACTTAACATGCTCAGAATGATCTTGATGGCCTCCCAGAAGAACATTGCCTGGTTTAACTTGCCCGCATCATCTACCCAAGTTCGCTTGGGCTTTGAGACATCCAGATTCCCATCCACTAGCAGAGCTTTGATGGGCCACAAGTCTTGTTTCTCTGCCAGTCTGTCATGGTGCTTGCAGTAGTACCTCATCCTCGGCTGGTATTTGGCCGTGTACTTCTTGCCCCCGGCAATGCCATCTGCTGGGGGAGAGAGGTCTGCCAACCTGGACACAGCGTTCCTGAATAAGGTTTTGGGTTAAACAAATTGAACAAATACGCCACTAGTGCAGTGTTCCAGAAGGCAATCAAGGGAACATTTTAAGACAAAAACGAAAAAAATCTGTTGGGAATTCTTTGAGATATGACAATTTTAAAATTTTGGTTTATCACACCACGAATTGCATGCTTTAATGATCAGTAAACCTTGTATATCAGTTTAAACGTGAAGTTAAGTCTATGATATGCTGAGGCCAGTATTCACACATGGTTTCCGAAGTAACTGTTTCAGAAATTTGATATTTTTAATGTAAAATTGAATTTGAGTGTGACAAACAACATCCTTTCGAACTTTACGATAAACAGACACAATAACTTCTGAAAATTAAATCCATTTTGATTAATTTTTCATAACGATATATAAAACTACAAATTGGCATTTATTGAAACTGTTTAAACCAAAAATTTGTTGTTTCTGACATTTTTTTAAGCTTTCTTGCATGGAGTGCACTATATTCAGTTGCCTGTGGAATTTATATAATCTTCCTTTCTCACAGAAAATATTCTTGATGCAATACCTAAACCCAACATTGATTAAGGTTTGCATAACAACCACGTATTTTGTCAGCAGATTCCTTCACTCTCTAAATGGAATTTATAGGTTTTATTTGAAAAACTATGAAATTTCTTTGAATTAAAGGTTAAAGCTTGTTCTTTTTAGCAGTTTTTAGTTAACACAAAAGTGAAAAACGCAATTTGGTTATTATTATACACATTTTAATTATTTATTCTGCATTTCAGTAGATTTATCACCTAACTCTTCGATTTTCCATTTCTTAAAAATTTACAAGAGAGCACAAAAAAAGCTCACACTGAAACATTAGTTTGTGATAGAACTAGCAGGAATACCACGTACACTTAGGCCAGTAGAAAAAGGCCCAATATCAGCCATACCCTGGACCTCTTCATAACAGTACAAATTTTGTACCGAATGAATCCTTGAAATCTCTAGTTTCGCCAAAAAAAATTCCCCAGAATTCCCAGTCAGAGGATTTTTTTTATTCAAGTTTCCATGGCAACACTCTTGAGAAAATAGGAACCCACAAATGAAGAACAATTTATTGAATAACTTTCCTTCTGCTTTAAGGAACAATTTCAATTTTGGCACGAAGTACCTCCATGACCAACTCTCTCAGATGCATGCGCCCCCGCAGGTCTCAGGCCTCCTCGTGGCGGTGGGTGGTAACACTAAGGTGAAGACCTCTATCCTTAGTGGCCAACATGAGACAGTGCGCATGCACGGTGTGTCCCCTACCTTACAGGGGAATGTCAATGAATATGTCATTTACCATGATTCCAAACCGGATCGTACGTCAACCGGGTTACCAAGGTGCGCGTCCCTCAGCGGGAAACCAGGCTGAGATCGAAAAATTTGCGACTGGACTACCAAGATTCCCACGGACAAGTACATCATCAGATGACTTGATTGACCCTGACTGCCCCTCACACATGTCAAAAGATGAAAATTGCCTTGTGATAAATGGACTTGAGAAATCGCTAGAGGACCTATCAGCAATCGCTGTGTACGAAATTGTTGCAGACATTTGTGACAACACAGTAGCAGATAAAATACAACGTCAATTCAATGGAACATTTCTCATTCACCTACGCAATGACACACAAAAAGAGAAACTGACACTTGTCAAAGAAATAGCGCATACACAAGTCTCCATTGAGCCTTTCCAAAAACCAGGCAAAGGCATTATCTTCTCGAAAGAGAGCGAGACATGCTCAGACTCTCAACTGTCGAAGTGGTTCCACAAACATGGCATTACCCAATTCAAGCGTTTGTCCCAACGAAATGGCTATGAATCCATAAAACTGACATTCAAAAACAACAATGTACCCAAGAAAGTACCTGTAGCTTTTGAAAAGTGCAGAGTTTGCCCACTCTTTCCCGACCAAAACGCTGTTTCAATTGCCAATTGTATGGACATATCACCACAACATGTAGACGGTTCACAATTTGTGCCAATTGTGGTGATCGAGATCACACTCACACGAGAGACAAACCATGCTTCAGGCCCCCGCATTGTGTCAATTGCCGAGGGGACCACCCTGCGTTTAGCCACAACTGTGAAGTCTTCAAGAGAGAAAAAGAAATTGTACAATTTCAGATTGACACAGGATGTTCCTTTCCTGAAGCCAAGCGCATAGTTCAACAGGACATGGACAAAACTGACCAAGACGCAGATTACCCAAGACCAGTTTTACATTCGTCACCACGGAGAAGGATTCAACTTTTTGAGAACCTTTTCAAGGATATGTTTGGGACAACGCCTTCACCAGACCGACCAAAGACGGGAGAAACTGTGAAATATCCTGACTCTGACTTATGCATACCACCCAGTAAAAAGCTTCAACAAAGTCAACCATCCTCTTCTTGTGCTCCACGGACAAAACTGTCACTCCAACAACCAAAGAAGAAAGAAACGGCTTCTGAGTACAAGATACCATCCAAAATAACAAATCGAGACAGCTCAACAGACCAACCATTTCCTTGCACAGACAAGAGAAACATGACAAGCAACAAAAAAACACCTGTCACATCTCACAGACTTAACAAATCGAGAACCTTGACACAAACCAAGTATGTCTCTAAATAGCCCACTCAGGTGCTGATGAGACGTAAAAAACCAACTCACTCACTCACTCACTCTCAGATGCATGCAAAAATTGTGGTTTACATTGTGCCTGTGTGTTGCTATGGTAACAGAAATATAAAAAATTGTCAATTTTTTAAAAGATGGTCTTAAAATGTTTGATGTGGAGAGAAAAAATAAATATACAAGCAAAAATATGGTTACAATATTGATAGAGCATCTCTTTGTGGACAATCTGAAAGAAAAATATTGGAAATATCTCATATGATATAGTCGCTATAGAGACTGATTTAATGTTTGTTTAAAATTACTTGTACAAACCTGAAGCTAAGGAGGGGCCTGTTCCCATGTTTTCTTCAAATTAATTCGATCACTGGACTTAATTTTGATATAATATTCATCTCTGAATGCAATTAACAATTTAAAAGTTTACCGTTGCCATGGAAACACTGCTGTAGCCAGTTCCATAGCAACAAAGCTCAAATGCATCTTTCTGATCAAATGCATAGCCAATGGTTTTTGCAATTTAATCATACATCTACCCAACCCTATTAGCTATATCAGTAAAGTAGTTTTACAACATAAAACAAGTTGTTTGTTTTGTTTCTATGGTAACAAATGCCTCCAAACATCATCAATTTCTAAGATAGGGCAAAAAATAGGCAGTTTCTACAGTTTGCAGTCATGTAATAAAGTTTCCAATTTAATTGTGGTTCTGAAAAGGCATTGGAACCTCAGTATTTAGTCAAAGAACACCCTCAACTTACAAAATGACAAAGGGTTGCCATGGAAAACACAATAATATACCATAAACTGTCAATGATAGTTCAACAATTGATTAAAACAAATTCTTATATTCTGTAATTGTACAAAACATAGTTAATCGATTTTCACGTATGATACATCAAAAGATAGCTGGTAATGGCTTCAATTTTTTAAATTTGTAATTATTGTTGCCATGGCAACCAGTTATCAGTTATGTTCAGTTTGAAACATTTTTGAAAAACTTCATAAAATAAGTATTTGCCATATTAAATGATTAATATCCATGACAAATAGGATATAATTCATTTATTTTAAATCATCTTATAAATTCTGAGACATTTTTGTATAAATTTGATTGGAATAGAGTTTATGATGGCAAGAAATTTGGCAATATGATGATTCATAATATTGAAGTCAAGGAGATTTTCTTCGAGACATTATGAGCAAAAATGGAATTTCTAAGGTTTGAAAGGAGATATATTATCATATGATACATCATTTTAAAGCTTGAGTAAAGATCTATCTTTTGCAATGAAAATTTCTGGTAACCATGGCAACAGAAATGGTATATCAGGCGAATCAGCCATTTTTGTTCCTGATTTTTTTTATGTAAGAAGTGCAAAAATTATCATGAAGATCAGTTCAAAACCATACATAATATAATTACATTTGATACTTAGTAGTTTTAAAATGACATGGTTACCATGGTAACTGAAAAATAAGGAATACGTAATGCCAATTATTATTACAGAGAAAAGACACTGAGGAAAATCAAATACTAATTGCTCCGTTTTCAGAGGTGGCCGTCTTAAATCTTAAGGTTTATTTGAAAATTTGCTGGTGGACGTAATGTTTGCTTGATTATCCTGAACAATTGCAATGTGATTTATGATTGGAAAAGATTTACATGTTTTTATAAGCGAGCAATTCCAATTTTTAGCCCTCCCTTCAAATACTTTCATAGGAGGATGAAAAGTGCTTTAAATGTAAATATGAAAAGCAATGGTCCTACGCATTTCTTTTGTACTACACTGCTTGTAGGCGCAGACAAAGTCTGCAAATAAATCAATATGTCACTTGAGGTAATTGCTTGGATCACTTGGATCAGTTAGATTTTGACTGTGTGTCACTCCTGACTGGAATCATGATTTTGTGACAATTTTCAATGTACAGCAGGAGTGTAAACTTATTTTTTGATGCACACTGTACCAGCAATACAAAGGTTTGGGTATGCTCTGTATTTTGACAGCTACAGGACAGCATGCACTTAAATACCAAAAATATCATGATATCATAAACTTTTCAAAGAAATGGTACAATTATATGCGTTTCACTGCTAATTTTTTTGGCAAGACTAATTGGAAAAAGAGTCAGAAAAGTCCCAAATCAAGATGACTTTCATGCAATTATCTGGCACAACAAAGAACATGAAAGATGGGTTTCACCTCAAACACTGAAATTAGTGTCTTGCATTGCTTGATTTTTGTGGCTGTACTAACTATATCATAACCTAATTGTGATTATGCATTTAGTAACTCTCTCATACCTATATCTATTATTGAGACGCCAATATACACTGAAAATTAAGTTTTTATTAAAACTGCCTGTCTGTGTTCCTTGATTTATATTTCTTAGAAAAAATTGTGCTAATGATAATACAGACAGTTTAGCCCGAAAAATACAAATTCTGATGCTATACAAATCTCTGATGTTCGTTGGGCCGGACACCTGGATTCTTGACATTTAAAAAATTTGTGAAATAGTATAATACATCCCGTATGTTGGACTGTTTTTCAATCATCCTTTGCCTCATTGCCGTGTCCTCACCCTGTCCTAATTAGAATACCAAGTGCATAAATACTGGGTGTGAAGCCCAAATCATCCATCCATCCAATCCCTTGAAAAAGCCAAATTTGAGCAGAAAGTAGTGCTACATCCTTCCTTACTATGTGCTTAACAAATTGAAGTTGAAATCAATACCAGAGGCCAGCAAAGGATCCTCCGAATGTGACAAAAATTCACTAAAATGCACAAATTCATGGCAGAATCATGAGAAAAACAGGGTTTTTACCCCTTCTTTAGAGCCATGAAGAAGACAATAAATGTGTTCATATCATGCTGATACTTTTGGAAAGGCATAAGGATGTCTTTGGCTACAGGTTGGTACCAAATAAGGTGGCATAGAAGATGTTAATTATCCAGGTACACCCCACTAATAGTGTCCGACACAAGGTTACCTAAATCTCTAAGTGTCCAACTCAAGGAAACTTACCTTGCAATTCCCAACCAACAAACATTGAGGAATTAACTTGAAAATCAGTGATAAGTATAGGTTATTCACCATGGGAGAGGGAATATGTGATTTATCAACTGAGAGCTTTAGCCGAGGTGTGATAAACACATATTCCTGATCCCGTTGTGAATAATGGGCTTATAACATGAGATAAATACTCAAGCAGTCAAACATGAAACGATAAGTGGACATCAAAGAATATCATAATTATCGCCCTGATATACTGGCATGTGATTGGCTGACAGCAGTGTCAAATGGTACAACACTGATTAAGATGATATACCTGGTGTATATTTTAGGATTACTGCTTTTAGGTCCAATATCTTGCTGTCGAGAAAAATCTTGTGATTTTGAATTGAATCACTAAATTTGGATCGCTTCGCTGAAAAACCTCACAATCTATCCAAATTGGTTTTCAAAATTAAGCTCACATTTTGTCCTGTAAATTAATTTCTAGTTGCCATGGCAACTAAGTTGTTTACTAATAAGTATCCCAAATAGATAATGTATACCATGGTGATGGACTAATCTTCATGCTAATTTTTGCACTTATTACATCAAAAAATGAGAAACTCGGGAACATAACTGACCACAAAAAAAAAAGGACTGATTTGCCTGATACATCCTTTATGTAGCCATGGTTACAAGTAATTTCATTGCAAAAGATAGATCTTTACTCAAGCTTTAAAATGATGTATCATACGCTAAGATATCTCCTTTCAAACCTTAGAAATTCAATTTTTGCTCATAATGTCTCAAAGAAAATCTCCTTGACTTCAATATTATGAATCATCATATTACCAAATTTCTTGCCATTATAAACTTTATTCCAATCAAACTTATACAAAAATATCTTAGAATTTATAAGATGATTTGAAATAAATGAATTATATCCTTTGTCAAAGATATTAATGATTTAATATGGCAAATGCTTGTTTTATGAAGTTTTTCAAAATTGGTTCAAACTGAACATAACTGATAACTGGTTGCCATGGCAACAATAATTTTAAATTTAAAAAATAGAAGCCATTACCAGCTATCTTTTGATGTATCATACGTGAAAATCGGTTAACTATGTTTTGTACAATTACAGAATTTAAGAATTGTTTTAATCAATAGTTGAACTATCATTGACAGTTTATGGTATATTATTGTGGTTTCCATGGCAATCCTTTGTCATTTTATAAGTTGAGGGTGTTCTTTGACTAAATACTGAGGTTCCAATGCCTTTTCAGAACCACAATTAAATTGGAAACTTTATTACATGACTGCAAACTGTAGAAACTGCCTATTTTTTGCCCTATCTTAGAAATTGATGATGTTTGGAGGCATTTGTTACCATAGAAACAAAACAAACAACTTGCTTTACGTTGTAAAACTACTTTACTGATATAGCTAATAGGGTTGGGTAGATGTATGATTAAATTGCAAAAACCATTGACCATGCATTTGATCAGAAAAATGCATTTTAGGTTTGTTGCTATGGAACTGGCTACAGCAGTGTTTCCATGGCAACGGTAAACTTTTAAATTGTTAATTGCATTCAGAGATGAACATTATATCAAAATTAAGTCCATTGATCAAATTTATTTGAAGAAAACATGGGAACAGGCCCCTCCTTAGCTTCAGGTTTGCACAAGTAATTTTAAACAAACATTAAATCAGTCTCTATAGCGACTATATCATATGAGATATTTCCAATATTTTTCTTTCAGATTGTCCACAAAGAGATGCTCTATCAATATTATAACCATATTTTTGCTTGTATATTTATTTTTTCTCTCCACATCAAACATTTTAAGACCATCTTTTAAAATTTGATGATTTTTTATATTTCTGTTACCATAGCAACACACAAGCACAATGTAAACCACAATTTTTGCATGCATCTGAGAGAGTTGGTCATGGAGGTACTTTGTGCCAAAATTAAAATTGTTCCTGAAAGCAGAAGAAAAGTTATTCAATAAAATGTTCTTCATTTGTGGGTTCTTATTTTCTCAAGAGTGTTGCCATGGAAACTTGAATAAAAAAAATCCTCCGACTGGGAATTCTGGGGAATTTTTTTTGGTGAAACTAGAGATTTCAAGGATTCATTCGGTACTAAATTTGTACTGTTATGAAGAGGTCCAGGGTCAACCCCACTTTTTACTGGCCTAACTGTATGCGCTATCAAAAAATACCACTTCTGTATGATCATAATAATGTAAATAGTGAAAGAGGATAGATGTTTTCGTTTGATTTTGTGCCTTAAAACACTAGTTTTTCTTATTCTTTATAATCTGGTCATACTAAATGTATGTGCACACCTTTATGAAAGATTCTTCAGTATGTTATGTCTCTACACAAAGGCAAAATGTCATTTTTGGTATATATAAACTTAAAACAGGCAGTGTTTATCACACACAAATAAGTAAAATTCAAAAACGCAATACATACAAGCTAAAAATGACTATGGGATTTAAATAAAAATGTCTACCATTGGCAATAGGATCATTTCAATAAGATTTTGGACCATTTCTAATAGGTTAAGATCTCTTAAAATCATAGTGTGATAAACCAAAATATAAAAATTGTTATATCTCAAAGAATTCCCAACAGATTTTTTTTGTTTTTGTCTTAAAATGTTCCCTTGATTGTCATCTACTCGTAAAACACCGCACTAGTGGCGTATTTTTTCAATTTTTTTAACCCCAAGGGTGAAAGCACAGTAAGCGCCTCAATATTTGGCCCCTATGACCTAATAATTATTTTCATCAGAAGTGTAGTACATCACTTTAAACCTAATAATGTGTAGAATTCATAATTATGTTTGTCTAATAAATCAAGACAGGTATTTGCTGGGCTGCTATGAACTACATTATGAAAGTCCTATGAAAATCTAGGTTTTTCTGCTGATATGGGCCATTGGCTTTTCGACAGTTTTCGCAGATGTGATATGGACAGTTTGCATGAACTGTGACCAATTAAATTTTTGAGCCTTGTCAGCATTCACTAAAATAATCCAAATTTGTCACTAAACATGGTATCCCTACTTTATTCGTGACTAACCAGACCTCCAAACATCAGTCCCCAGACTACTTTGAACATTTTTGTGGACATAATGGACGGACATTTACACTTTTTAGCCTGGTGTCCAGTGTACAAGTTAAATTCATTGTGTTTTTTAATTTTTCAGTTGCATACATAGGTAGAGAGAGATAGACATGCATTTCCATCTCAGTTGACATGTTAGCTGGTCTTTGTTGTGGACGTAATAGACGGACATCGATTTTAGCCATTAAAGCTTCTTGTATCTTACAGTCATCAGTGGCCATTGGACATTTTTTGCTTAAATTCATTAAACCAATATCATATCTAGGCAAAAGAACCAAATTCGGCTAATTATTACATCAAAATACCCTCCAGCCAGCCTTTTGAACCCCTGACTGTAAATTTGCGAAAATATGGTTACAAGCAGACCTTTTCTTTGGACGTCATGGCTGCCATAATGATCATATTGATAAGTCAGCCAATGGTCCCTACAGAAGGCCAGGGAGGTATAGTAAACAGATAATGTCACTGGCAGAATGTGAAGTAAATATTAGGCTACAGCATTGCAGCAACAGATAGTGCTTCAGAAAAGGGGCCACTGGTTACATGCTGAAATTAACAAATTACGAGGGGCGTTCAGAAAGTTCGAGGCCTTTTTCATATGGATACTTATTTTCAATCTAGAACTACAAATTTTTCACAAAATAAAATTTAGCATATTTGGAATGGATTTCCAAAATTTTCGACAATTTGGACATTTTTAAGTCATTCTGTGGTTGCCATGGAAACTGAAAGTTGAGCTTCTTGGGGCAGGTAACACTGAAAACAAGAATGCCAAGAAATTGTGACTGTGAGAGACTTCTCTCTATCCCTTGTATTAGTGAGATTGACAATATTTGACACGAAAGTATGGTATAAGCTTCTAAATATGCTTTCAAGCACACCAAATGTGTGTATTCCTACACTGAACCCGTGTAGGAAAGCACTCCTGCATGCCAGATTTGGCTGGGGAAATTCAGGAGGCAAAGGTGTGTTTCCCTGACTATATAAGAACTTTTGAAAGCATGGATTCACTAGTATGAACTAGAGACCAAAATGGACAGCATTATCCATCCTAGCTATTCCTGTGACATGTTGCTTGACATAAGTCCCTTATGCCTGTGTCTCACGAGCGTGGTTAAGTGACGGCGAAGTTGTAGAGGTTCCAGGAAGTCAAGTTTCGCCCAATTTCGGCGTTTCAAGCCATTTTTGGACAATTATATAATCAATTAGAGGTTCTAAATCGTCGTTGATGGTTCCTATTACGACGAGGCTCTCGTTTTTTACGCCGAATCGCTCGTAATTACGGACGAGGCAAGAAGAGACTTGTGTCGGCGAGTTGTCAGGAGCCTCGACGCAGTTCCATTGCTTCAATGTTAAACTAGATTCGCCCAAGGAGTCTCTTTCTTCGCCCTAGCATGCTGTTGCTTCGCCCTAGCATCCTCTTACTTCATCCTAATCTTCAATTACGCCCAAGCAAATACATTTTACGGTGAAGCAAGTGCCTGTTTCGGCGTTTAAACAGCCTGTTTGCGTCGGCGAGTTGTTCTCTTTTTTCGCCGAATTTCCATTGACTCAATGATAAGTAGCCTCGCCCAACCTGCCTCTAAGTTCGCCCAACCTGTCTCTAACTTCGCCCAAGCTGTCTCTAACTGCGCCCAATCATTTTGGGGGTCTTTCTGGTCTTTTGCTTCACCACTTCTTTCTTCGCAAAGATTCAACCGGTTGAATCTTTCGTGAAGCAAGTTCTTGCCTCACCATAAGGTCATGTGACTTCTAGGAACTTTTGGCGAGGCAGTTTAAGAAGCGCCGTAGACGAAAATATCGTCGCCGAATTGTTGAATGTAGGTAAAAAACCTCCCTCTTTCCTGGAAAAGCAAGAAGCGACGCAACAAGAACCCTCTGTTACGTCTCCGTGAGAACTAGCCATTACTTTAGTCTATAGAGGCCATAGTTTCAGGCACTGGAGGAGAAAAGGCTTTGGATGACCGAAATTCTTTCACAGAACTTTTTTTGGGAGACTTCAAGGAACATTTACTTCAATGGGTCAGGTGTATGAATCAATGCTTTTAGTGAGCTTGGGAGTATTTTTTAAGGCTAATATTATATTTCTTGTGTCAAATATTGTCAATCTCACTAATGCAAGTGATAGAGAGAGGTCTCTCACAGCCAAAATCTTTTGGCTCTAGTGGTTTCAGTATTATCTGCCCCAATAAGCTGAACTTTCAGTTTCCATGGCAACCACAGAATGACTTAAAAATGTCCAAATTGTCCAAAATTTTGAAAATCCATTCCAAATATACTGAATTTTATCCTGTGAAAAATTCATATTTCTAGACTGAAAATAAGTCTCCATATGAAGAAAAGCCTCGAACTTTCTGAACGCCCCTCATATACCCACTTTAAAGGTCTGCCCAGAGCATGGTTTTAATTGTATGCTCATGGAAAATGCCTAAATTTCTCAGATTTACTTGTTGATCAAGCTTAAATACTGCACTGTTTCTTCTTTATGTCAGAAATTGGTTTATGGGACCCTAAATTTACTTTTATCTGATCAAAACGCAATTGAGACCTTTACTGTGCTTTCACCCCCAAACTTTATTCAGGGACGCTGTGTGGAATAGCTTTTGGACTTGGTTGCACCCTTCCATAAGTGATCAAAGGACTTGTCCAGTTCTTTGGAGAAGGGAAACACCAGCAATGACAGCTTAAGCTTGTTCACCCTTGCATAGCCGTTTCTTCTTGGTTTCTATTGAGTTCTTTCTGATGTAGAATTCAAGCAATTTTTAAGCCAGCTTCAATGTTTCTTTTAAAGATTAAGCAACTTTTTTTTTGTCTCTCTTGAGTCTTTCTTGGTTCTTATTCTGAAGGTAGATCTAGTTATTCCCAATTCATACTAAAGCTGAAAAGTGATGCCTTCCTTAAAAGTTTAGTTAATTGAGACAACCCAAGCTGGGTTCTACTGCCAGTGGCATGCAACGTGAACCAAGTGTGGATTAGTTATTGGAAATTCAAGATGAAAGGTATTTCCAGCGTTTAAAAGTCTGAGCACGTGCTGGCTAACAAACTGAAAACCGATTAATAGCAGGAAATAGAAACCAGCATGATATGGCACGTGACTTCCATGTTTGAAGACTGAGTATGCAGTTGCCTTACTTAAAATGTTGGTCTGGCTAGAAGTGTCTGTAAGTTCAAGTAATTTGTGAATGCAAATCGATTCTTCGTCTAGTTGGATGAAAACTTATGAGACCTCTCAGTCACCTTGGATCGCTTCTCGAATAGTGTTGGTTTGTTTAGGGAAATAAGGTAAACTTTAGTCATTAATTTTTGTTTTGTCAAATAAGCAACATATATTCAGTGTATCCTTTGACTGAAGTATCATAAATATGTTACCAGTTATTGTGGTAGCTGTTTTATTTGTATTCGTTCCCATTGTTTGATGAAGTCTGCTTCTTTGTCCATCGATATCATTGTAAGATGGGTTTACTTCACAGAACTACTGTACAAATGCCTTCTGTTTACTCTACATATGTAAAAAATGCTCTCCCTTTCTCCTCCTTTCAGATACCCCACTGTGCTCCTGCTAGTGGATGTGCAAATCCGAAGATTGTCGGCCACTGGTCATTTGTCTCCCTGCCTGGGCCTTGGACTAGTCAGCTGACAGGCTAACACACACTGCCCACATCGTAATTCCAGCTACACCAAAGATAAGACAGAAATGTCTGATATCATTCACTGCTCTTTGTATGGGTGGCCATGTACGATTCAGTCAATGAATAATATATCTTTAGTATGTATTACTAGCCTGCTCTTGCATGTTGGTTCTATACTGTAGAAGAAAATGGTTGGAGTTAAACTTTTACAATATGCGCTGTGTAGTGTATGTAAATAATGTTTAATGAATCAGCTGCATGTCCCTGTGTTCAGAAAAAGGTTCCTTCTGAATTCTATCGGAGCTTATTTTTTAGTTCTGTCCGATCTCCCATGAATCTCGTTTAACTGCAGTCTCTAGGACTTGTTTATAAAAATGAGCCCCAAGTAGCATGGAAATAAGCCACTAAAGGTTGAGTGAACTTGAAACAAAATTGGTCTTTAATTTGTGATGCTTATACTTTTAAGTCGAAGTTGCGGCTCCAAAGTTATGAGTTGTTAGTAAGGGTTAATGGTTTGGACACAAAAACAAAATAATGCCAACATTTAACAGTTTTAGATAATTGATCACAGAAGATGTTGTGCGAGCGTAAAGTAAAAAAAAACCCATTATTTATGAAATATACATGACTTACATAACATTCCTTGTGGAGTTTTACTTTCCAGAGTCCCCCTGCTACAGAGAGTGGTATCGGCAAAAAAAAAGAGCTTGAAGAGTCTGAAGTGTTGACTAGTTATTGGAAAATTCAAGATGAAAGTTATTTTCAACAGTATTAAAAGTCTGCGCACGTATCTGAGCCAACTAACCGGAAATGGTTTACAGATAGGAAATAGGAACCAGCATGATATGGCACGTGACTTCCTGTTTGAAGACTGAACCTTTGGCTTACCTCACTTAAAATGTTGGTCTAGTGAGGAAGTGTCTGGCTCTGGTAATTTGTGAATGTGAATTGATTCTACGTCCAATAGACTTTCTATAGCTCTTGCATAGTGTGGGTCGATTTTAGTTGACTACCTTATATACATTTTGACTTTATTTTATCAATTCTTACATTTTGACTTTATCAATTCTGCTGACTTAGTATTTGGCCGAAGATCATTCTGCCTCTGGGTTATGTTTTGATATTCTGCTGACTTATCAATTTTTGGATATTTGAAATTCTGTAAACTTTTGTGCTTAATCTTCCAGAGATGAGAGAAAAGAGGCATTTGGCCAGTGGCTAGCACTTCATCAAGTTTGCGTGTTAAAGATATTAAGGGGATAAAGCCAAATGTGGCAGTCATCCTGATGAATACAGCTATCCATTTCACTTTTGAAGAAATCAAGATGCCATATGTATATAAAAGATACTGCGGCATCTTTTCTTGTCTGACCTTTTTTTTGCGGCATCTTTTCTTGTCTGACCTTTTTTTTTTCAGAAGCCACATTTAACCTGCATGCACTTGACTGTAGGGCTGAAACAATTACTCGGTTAACCGAGCACGGTGGGGTTAAAGCACTTTTCGAGTAGATATTTTAATAACCGATTAATCGTCAGCCATATGTTTTCTACTGAACGGGGTGTTTTAAGTGTGACCCAAGCTGTCATCATGTGTCACCATACATAAATTGCAAGACTTGGCCCTTCTTGATGTAGACCTACATCTGGAATTTATCAAATCCTGTTCTTTTTTTTCCTTTTCTGCACTTTCACTTTATCTGGAGAATAGAGAGGGAGAGGGTGTACCATGTGAAGCCTTGGGAATATGAGGGGGAGTGGTATGTAGGCTGCTGGAGGATTTGCGGTTGTTCTTTACACCGAACTGGATTAGGCAATATATACCCAACGATTAACCGGTTACGGTTCGGTTAAAGGGAGTCGAGTAATCGGTTACAAAAATCTGTAACCCTTTCAGCCCTACTTGACTGTACTGTTCCTTTTTTTTATTTTCTTTATAAGACCGAGATAAAAAAGTGTGGGAATCTGGCAGACCTTTGGGGGAGAACCCTGCTCCATGCAGCACCCGTTTCAGCTGGTGACCTATTAATCAGTCAGAAGGGCTTTTGGACATGTATGTCCTTTCTCCTGTGTCCTTTTGAGTCAATCTGCACTATTTTTAGTTCCGTCCAGTGACCCACTTTTTGGACCAATTCTCACTGCAGACTGTCTTATTATATCTGTCTTTAAAAAAAAAGGTGTTTGTATCTCAAGCCTCCCATCAATTCAGTTTGTATCAAACAATACTGGCTGACAATGACATACTATATAAGTGGATATTGAAATTAGAGGATACTTGGGTCAAGCAATACACACTGATAAAAATAACATTTATTTTTCCTCATCTGATGTACAGTGTAATATAATTTGGATCTTTGTTCAATTTGTCCCTGACCTTGAATGGCTCTTTGTCTAGCAATCTGACTCAATTACTAATTTGAACAACCCCACACCCTCCACATCTTGAACAAAAACTAAATTGTTCTTATGAATAGCAGTGTGCATCCACAATCAGAGATATACCTTTTTTCATCTGTCAGTTTTATGTCATTTGAGACTGTGGATTTATTGAGTTCTTGCTTTGTTTACAGCCTGTCAACTTACGTGTATAATTTAGACTACTGTGGCTTAACTGTCAGTTGTATATGCTCCACTGAACAATGTCCAGGCAGGGAACTTTCAAGAAAGTGCACATAATTTAGCATTTGATATGAAAATAAATTAATTTTCAAGGGGATTTCATCAACGGTCTAGTTCACTTGCAGAATCTGAATTTATGAGCCTTTAATAAAACCACTTACTTCTGAACAACTTCACTAATAAATCTCACAAATAAATCCATGTTTGGCACTGCAATATTCGTCAAATATCACTGGTTTGAGTGCTGCACAATTCTGGCTTGTGCCCCCATCAGGCTCCCCATCCTCCCAGCGGTTGATGGTCACTGGCTGCTTGCTGTGGCTCCAAACAAAAGTACCTGAAATAGAACACAGCAGAACAGAGTATATGACCAAGTGGCAATTTGGTGTTAAAAACATGAATTTTTTGAAACACTATATTCATGTATCTAAATCTACATTGTCTGCTGTGGCCGGACTTTAGCAAATGCCAATGGAGAACCTTGGCAGTTGGCACATAAGGGATATGTGCCTGAGACGGACCATTTTTAAAACATTAACATCAGATGATATCAGAGATACAAACATTTGGATATCAGGTTCATACGATTTAAATAAATGTCTTAATAGTATTCTGTATTAGATTAGGGTATGGTTCTTTTCAAATGGAAATGTGAAACATTCATCACAATTAATGACCTAACATAATGGGAATCAAATCTTACATTGTCACTTGATGATAAATTAATAATTCAAATATTTAATTTTATTATTTTCACTGCATGTGATGATTAAATTTTGATGTGATAGTTCATATATCCGAGGACCTATAATTAGTGTCTATAGTGGGTCTCAAGCCATTCAATTAATTATTTTACAAATTTGTTACAATTGTGAAATAATTTTTGTGTATGAGAGCAAGAATCTGGTGTCCCCTCATTTTGGTTACATCAGACACATTGGTGATTTTCGTGCAATATACCTACATGTTGTAGCTTTTTTCAATTACAACTTCAAGAATAACTTGACAGGAGATAACTTCAAAGGGTAAAATGACCACTAATGTCCAGAATTCTGAATTATTCAAGAATTTATCCTTGGTGTCCCCCTTTTTCAGGCCAAAATTTTGGTGTCCCCCGTAACACAGATTTTTGAAATGCTTGAGAAATATTTTTGTGCTGCCTGATCAAAATGTTTTTAAGGGAAACTAAATTAGAACTAGCCATACGTCATTGCAAATACAAGAATAGATGCTCTAAATGGAGTAAAGGACATTTTTTATGTCATGAAAAAAAATATGATCTGATGTAACATTTGGTGTCCAATATGTTACATCTGTGCATAAGCCACCATTGCCAACTAGTTCATATGTGAGAAGAACTAAAACCCTGCAAAATGAAACTGAGAAAATCCAAAATCTCCTCATATGCAATTTTACAGCCAAGCATTAAGAATAATGTGAGTAATTCACCTTGTAAGACAGAGGAGTCGTTTGGTGTCCAATTGTTACATCAGCAACAGCTGTCAAATATCATGTTTATGATAACTTGGTCAAAAATCTGAATATCTGAGTTAGTTTTTGCAGCCTTCAAAACCCTTAAGTCTCCATGGATACCAGATAAACATTGAAAATTAAGCGGGAAAATATCACATTTTGAACAGGGTGGGCTGAACTGTCCATGTTACATCAGAACGCCCAATAATGATCAGCAGCTTTTTCATATTAGAATGGCTGTCCATACAAATATTTGACAAGAAACATGCATTGCTTGGATCTTTGAATGTTATTTTATCAAATTATCAGCACTATGATTGACCTGCAATGCATGATGGGCATTTAAAAATGTTCAGATGCAACGGGGACACCAAAAACTGAAATTTTGCGTCCCCGTTGCATCTGAACATTTTGCAACAGTATTTATGACAAATATGACACAGTGATCTGAATGGCAGTGTCATATTTGAAGCCAATTCAATATAAACTGGCTTTTTAACAGGGGTTATGTTGGCTATTCCTTTGATAAACCATGAAACGGCTGATAGCTGTTCAGATGCAACAGGGACACAACGTGCAGTGTACTGATGTAACCTGGACACCAAATTCTTAATTTGCCTTTTTCTCCAAAGTTGTTGACATTAATTACTTGATGTAGTTACTAAAAACTGTGGGGTTAACTGTACTTGCTTAAATGTAGATGATATAACCAGTACTGGCACAAATTAAAATAATATGGACGGTCAAAGTCAGATTTGGTGTCCATGTTACATCTTACCACATTTTTGCTCTTAGCTGAGCCTATTTACTGTAAAATTTTGATATTATAAATTTCTTTATAAATTCAGTGGAAAAGCCTTCCTAATGCATTACATTTATTCACCAACTCTGATTTTCTGCAGGAGTAAATGCCATTCAAATGTGCAATTTGTGTCCTGGTTGCATCAGTAACAACAATGATAAATTGCTTTAAAATGAGATTTAATAAAACAAATCTATCTTTCGACTGTTAATAGTTGATGTATTTTTTAAAGAATAATCTATTTTTTTACCACATATCATTGTGTTTTGGATTTGAAATTGCTAAAAATGGAGTGTTGCTGATGTAACCAAAATTGCAGGACACCAAATTCTGGCTCATGAATGGTCTTAATAAGTCTTAGTCTATTCTTTTCCCCATCATCATTGCTTACCTTCCTTGTTATAATCATCTGTCCCAATCCACCTTCTCGATGAAGGTGTGATAAGAGAACCATATGCTGTGACAAGAGCATCATATTCAGCCTCAGTTTCAAATGCAACAAGATGTCCGCCATTCAATGCGCAGAAGTTGCAAGCCGCTGAGTGTTTTTTCTTATCATCATAGATTCGATACTTCCCGTACAATGTGGTTGTCAGGTCTTCCTGTGGTTCTGAAACGGGATGTATAAACTTTATTGTTTAATGTTTGCAGTGAAACACTTTGATATAGAATTAAAGTGGACTGTGGCACTGTGAAAATGGAACTTCGTGTGTCATCATGCTGATGATTTGTCATGGTCAAACCCAATACTTTCAATGTTAATTTGACTAAAGGAGACTTATCCCACTTGTTGGTGACAACCAAACGAAAGGATTGTGCATCTGATTTTCACTCTAAATTTTTTTATGATCAGTCAAATGGCTTATTCTTGATCATGACAAATCAAACAGCCTCTATGTTTCCCATGTTGAAAGTAGAGAAGATGACACTTCATCCGCTTTCATGAGTCATGAAGTGCCATTTTCACAGTGCCACAGTCCACTGTAATTCCATATCAAATTGTTTCGCTGTAATGTAAACTTTAATGTTTTGTTTTTTTAAACTTTATAGGCATATCAAGAAAATCTGTTAAGCAGCTCACATAGATAATTGTAGCAATTTATAATATGGCAATTTTCATCATATTCACTAAAAAATGTATTTTAAATTTTGGCATAATTTTTGAATCCATCAAAACTGTTGGTGTAAATTTTCTTCTTTGATGGTGAGAGCCATCTCATTGAAGGTCTTTGGAAACATGTGGGAGGTACTGTTCCTTTAGAATTAATGTCTCACAGTAGGCAGCGTATATGACGTAATGATTGGGTTAAAGGGTGTTAAAATCTCAAGAATAACTTTGAAGTGTAAATACTTAGGAAGGGGATCATTTCCAAATTTGAAGCAGAATTGGATGTCATGCAGTGCACACGCATCAGCAATTTTAAATAATTATTTTTTCAAATAGAGGGCCAGTAGGGGGTATGAGCAATATATTTACATTTGAGATTGCTGTTTTCAAAATTCTGATGACAATAAATTGGCATTCCCTAACAATAGCAAGTGGAACTGAATAACAAGTTTTATGAGGTTGACTGCTGTGAATGATTAATTTTAGCCTTATTCAAAAAAGTAGCCAAGGCTTCTATGGCTACCAGTTCGCAAGCCATTGTGCCCCATTCTTAGATGAATTTCAGAATGAGGCACAACAGACAATTGAAAATGTCTGAATTGCAAAACAAACCCAGGAAAATCATTTTAAAATGCTGAGAAAAATTTCAAAAGACACTAAATTGCTCAGTTCACTTATGCAGGAATTAGAGGGGTAAAAATTACTGACCATGCCACAGCGCCATCTACAAAAGGAAAAAATTGTAAATGTTTCCCTTAATTGAAAAAACAAGGGCATTGAAACTGTTTTCAAGGATATATAAATGTTGTTTTTTTATTCAAAGATGAAGAATACTGATGTCTCTCTTCACCTTGTAATGAATTACGGGATAAACATACTCCCCTAAAACCAGATACCTCAAGTTTCTTAAAATGTATTTCATGTTTAAATATTATCAAATGCTTTCATCATATCAAGAAATAGGCCAGTGTGAACATCCCTCTTTTCAAATCATCCAATATAGAGCCTGTCAGATCTAATAGAGGCCTAGCAATTGATGTTCTAGTTTGCTTTCTGAAGCCATATTGCCCTTCATATATATTTTGTTTTTTGAAAGAAATTTAGCTGAACGATAATTCACAATTTTTCAAATATCCTTGATATTACAGGTAGCAATGAAACAGGCCAATAATTAGTCATTTCCACGTTACTTTTATCGTTATATTATGACTTATGACCACTATTTAAAGATTTATTAAAGATTTATAAAAGACGATCCAAAGTGTTTGTATAATACCTGGATATACAATGTATAGATTTAAGAACATTATTATTTGTAACTGCGTCATGGTCTTTACAATTTGTTTCCTTCAATGAAAGAATTAATATTTCTAGTTCTTTTGCTGATGTTGAGAATATCATGCATGGCATTGATCATGTAAGCCCCTGTGGTTTTGTGCGCTAGTATATGTAATTAATATGGTTACTCACGAAGCTTTGTCATCCAGATGAAAGAGTCCCAAATTCCGTTGAAGGGTTTGAAGTCCGATCCAATTTGGTCAAAGAAACAAATGAGACATTGTGCCTCACTGTAACCTACCACCCAACCTGAGTGGCCCTCACCAAGACATATCACCATCTCATTCGTTGCAGGCAGAGACTTGCAGTACAGGTCGAGATTTGTGACATTTGTCAATTTCTTGTAATGTACACTCACTGAATTTCCCAATGAACTTGAAAGAGTTGCCATGACAGCAAGAATTATCACTTGAAATGACGTGTAGCCCGAAGATGAAGACATATTCAAATAGATTGATGACAAATTCTTGTGGTTGTCATACAAACAGCGACAAGGTTCCCACTTGAAATAGGTCATGTGTCTCACTGGTTCCCAACCATAAGCAGTGGTGGGCAAGTTAACAAAAAATGTTAGCTGAGTTAACAGTTAATAAGTTAATGAAATCTTTAGCTAAGTTAAAGTTAATAAGTTAACTTTTTTGAAAGGTTAACTGAAGTTAAAGTTAAAAAGTTAAGTTAATTTTTTTTTTACTTCGACAAAAACATTCAGACAAATATTTACCTCAAGTACCAGAATGAGGCTCTTCTGTCTCAGAAAGAGGCACAGGTTAAATTTCCAGACGAAAAAACTCAGACAATGTCTGTCTGGGTTTCACTATTTAGTTATCTTTTGTCTACTCAAGTCTTTTTCATGGAAAAATGTGTCTTTTTGCTACGTTTTTTGTCGTAAAATTAGCGGACTTTATTAACTAACGGACTTGTAATTAAATAACGAAAGTTATTAACTTCCGTTGCCATGAAAAAAAAAGTCAACTTAGTTAATAGTTACTAAATTTGTTAGCTTCGTTATTAACGGATTAACGATTAACGAGTTAGTGCCCACCACTGACCATAAGTGGAATGTTGATCTCTATAATATAATAAAATAAGAACTGGAGAGCCTCTTTGTCTAGCAGCCTGCTAGCTTTTTTTTTTGAAAAATAGATTGGTACATCATCCGAACATGCACGTTGTATCTCTTTCACGCATGAAAATTAATATGCTCTAACAAGAACAGATGGTCTGGTCAGTTATTTTTCACTTTGTTGTGCAAGCATGACAAATTTAATACAGGAAAGACTTATCAATTGCTGCACCTATTACGTATTTATCACGACAATGTTTGATTCACGTGGCAAATGTACCAGTCAGTGAGATATTTACTTAAGAAATAAAATATCTCAATGCTTTTAGTAATCTTTACTTTGCATGCAGCCCCCACAGGTCTATCCTAAATGGCCAACATGAGACAGTGCGCATGCACGTTCTGTCCCCTACCTTACAGGGGAATATCAATGATTATGTCGAATACCACGTTTCATACCGGATCATGTGTCAATTGGGTAACCAAGGTGCGCATCCCTCAGTGGGTAACCAGGCTGAGATCGAAAAGTTTGCGACTGGACTACCAAGATTTCAATGGACAAGGACATCTCCGGATGACTTGAGTGACCCTGACCACCCCCACATCTGTCAAAGACTGAAAATTTGCTTGTTATACATGGCTAAAAGGTGACACAAAATCACTGGAAGACCTTACATCTGTTGCTCTCTTCGAAACAATTGCAGACCTTTGGGATGTCACAATTGCAGATAGCCTGATCTATTAATCTATTATATTAGTTTATAAGCAAAATAATGATATATGGACACAGGATACACAGAAAGCCATGTATTTGGTAGTTATGACATGTTCAATTTGAGTCACTGCAGCAAAAATGCCCTTGTTTGGCGACATCTCATGACTTTATGAAACCATGTAGGCTGATGAAACTATGTTTTCCCTAGTCAGTGGGAATAGCAAAAGAGGTTCTGAAACAAATGTTAAATGTAACTTTAAATCTCTAACCACATAGAAGCTCCAAAAATGGTCTAGAATGATTTCCTTCAAATCTTGTTGACAACCCCCTCCGCTTAAGGGCCCGTATATCCAAAACTATGTGTCAGTGGAAGCTATTTTTTTGGAAATCCTCATTTGGATATCAGGTCAGTAACTGACTGGAGTTTTAAGAAGATCTACGATGGTCGAGCAGGGACTTTCAGAAAATTTGTCTGATTTGACATGGAATGATCCTTTAGACACGTCTTGATGCCTAATTTCAAGTATTAAATATTTAGCAATCAAAAGATTTTGGTGATTCTAAAAAAATTCACTAAAATTTACTTTTAAAAACTGCCTAATCTCCCAGCAAACTTAACTGATTGATTTCTAATTTTTTATGCTGTCATACTGGCTACGTGCCAAAGTTTGTTGTTTGCTCATACATATAAATCTTCTTTCTTATCTGATTTTTTTTGTGTTTCTTTTTTTTAATCTTATCCATTGATCTCTTCCGTTTCATAATATTGTCTTGTGAAAGCACACAGTCTGCTTGGTAATTGATTGGGCCTGTACTTATTAAGAGGTATATGTACGGACCTATGACATTGGCTTGGTATTACGCTAATGGGCATTAGATGGTGTTCCTAATCAATATTCCTTAAGTACATAAGTGTATTAATCAATGCTGATGTACATATACCTTGAGCTCCGTCTCTCTATATATTTATATGATATTCTGCTGGACAAAACACCTTTTTGTCCAAGTTGGATCCTCTGATGGTCCATGCCAGGCCCCTACAGAAAGGAATCAAATAGTCTTGATTTTTGGCTCACCGAGCGAATCGAGGTGTCTCGTCCCTTATGGCAAACATGCGAGGAGTGAACCAGCCAGATGGTTCAATCAAAAAAAGTGATTCAGACATCCCATAATGTGATCCTGGCACTTTTTTCTACCGTAAATGTTCGAAAAAAAAAAAAATTACCAAAAATGTTCGAAAAAAACTTCTTTTTTTTTTTAATTTTCGTAAAAAAAACAAAAAATTACCAAAAATTTTCAAAAAAAACCCATTAAAAAACAAAAAGTTGGAAAAAAACTTTTAAAAAATCACCGTAACAAAATGTTTGAAAAAAAAAATTACAAAAAATGGTCGAAAAAAAAAAATTACAAAAAATGTTTGAAAAAAAAAGTTTCCAAAAAAAAAATTTCGAAAAAAAAAATAAAATTCCCCGAAAAAAAATTTTTTTGAAAAAAAAAAGGTCACATTTTATAAACATTTTCCTTTAAGAATATTACCTTTCAACCCTATTTTTCTTTGTCCCAATTTTTTTCTCCAAACTTTTTATGGAACAAACCTGAATACAAAAATGAATTACAAGAACAAATTTGGTAATTACAATATAGAGTCTGTCTTTTAAAATTTATTTTTGCGTTAAGGCAGTCCCGTCTTCATGCTTTGGCATTTACATATTAACTGAGTGTTTTTCTTTTGTTAAAGTTCAATACCCGCTTTATGCATGATGCGAAAAGTTAGTACCCTTCTTGAAACATCTGTTTAGATTTTGACTGATGAAGTCCAGCTACCACACCTTTGAATATTTTGGGAGTCAGATTTATGACTTGAAAAATTAACACTGTAAGTTGTTTAAAAAAAGTGTAATGGTTACGTTGTGATGATGCAATTGAAGCAGACACAGAAAAGACGTTGGGCAAAGTAACATAAACTATCAATTGGCAATGAACAAGGCATCATGATTTATGGTATATTAATATTAATCAACAATGACTTCATAAGAACTGGGATTCAGATCTTTTTTTTATTTGTCAACAGACAAATCGATTGCATAGAAACTATATTTTCAGTTGAAGGTAATTTCGCTTATGACATGAATCATACTTTGCAAGAAAAAAGACAAATTATCCATAAAAAATATTTTTTTAAACCTGACACATGGATAGAAATATAAACAGATAGAAAGACAAGTAGATAAAATTTACATAGATAGAGAGATAGACAGAGAGACATTGCATCTTCTTTAAACTACTTGATTATTGCATGATAACGGATATCATGAATTCGAAAGTTATGTTCAGCCTGAGTCTAAATTTGAAGGCAGGCAGAGGTATGCGATCTCCGAGCTCATTCTAGTTTCAATTATCCTTCATTTAAATACTCCCTATTTATGCAAATCCGTATGCTCCAAATACGCTCCCCTGTAGAAAAGTATTTGTATTTTTTAGTACAATCAGAGTAAATTTAGTAATTTGAATAATTAGAGCGATTCAAATGTGCTCTTTTTTACTCTGGGTATAGGTACAATTCCTCCAAGTTTACCTTACTCCCAATTCCTGACCAGGATTCAACACATGTAGACCCTTTTGAGGTGTAGAGGACCAAGCAAATTAACTCAGGTCTTGTGCTCATTTATTATGACAAAAAATTAATAAATCAGGCTCCATGTTGCACAACATTAGCATTTACCGGAGAACTTTTTTGTGCATGCAAAATCCAAAAAAGAAATAAAAGCAATTGAGCAGATTGTCTTATTGTGCAGATTGTCTAATTGTGCTCTCCTGTGTCGGAGGATGAAGGGGTCCTGGTAGTTTGAGTTGAATGGGACTAAGCTGGTCCCTCCCACACAATACACTACTTTGGCCTGGATTTCTCCTAGACGGGAGGCTGGATTGGCCCAGTCCAGTCAATCGGCTTGTCATATTGTCATTAGGATTTTGGGAACCCGGAACTTCTAAAACGACTAACTCCTACACGGAAGTAAGAGTTCCGACACCGGTTTATTGTGCTAAAACCTACAAGCAGACTTTCCCATTTTGCGATTTACAAAAAAATTCTTCAAAAAGTCGGAGAACCTGCAGAAACAACACAACAAAGAGATGGAACCGTCCTCTTTAAGACAAGAAACAACCAACAGACACAATCATGCCTACTGAGCTAGGGATATATAAATATGCATAGGCTTTGGCATGAACTACTTGTTCAGTGAAGAAAACTGAAACAATCAATTATGTAATGCAAAACAACTATGAAGCAAGTTGACATTGATTAGCAAACAATTTAGGATTATAAGTGCATTAACCCATCATCATTAAGAACAAATGCATTGTGTATTTAAGTTATGTTTATTTCAACTTAAAGTTATGTTCAAAGTGTTGTTGTGCTATTTTCCTCACTGTTAGGACACACATGGGGATCAGTGAATAGAATCGTTGTCACACCTACAATCATTTGCAAAGCATGCAGACTGGGTCCCAATGTTCTGCTGATCTTGCAAACACACTATCATTTGGTCTACTGCTTTAAGGCTGAATGAAATATATAATCCAAATTATCCAATTAGTCTGAGCTTTTATTTTTGTCCATTTTTTTTGCTGCCAAATGATATACTTATTGTACAGAAACTTTTTTTTTAAAGTTCCTTTCACTCGTTCATACTACACAAGGGTACAATAATTATGAAACTTAAAAGAACGAATACACAACCAGATCTATGGATGGCTCGATAGACAGATAGAAACATGCCAGACTCTCTTGATTGACAAACAAGGAGATTTATTAGGAGAATCAAACAGTGTTGATGCAGTGTATTTCTGGACATTTTCCGGGAAAACTTGCAATACACAATTATGGTTGCACAAAGCATAGGATTGATCCTGAGACTTGTCAGGATAAGTCTGACTCGGGAAATTTGGGCAATCATAGGCCTGCATACTGGAGACCAACTGAGCAGCAGGATTCAAGCTGTCATGGAGAGTTCCCCCGTGGCCTAATTGGTAAGTGCGCTTGTCAACCGGCTTTGAGGGCGTGGGTTCAAATCTCACCCCGGGAACTCACTTTAGTCCGAGCCCATGGGACATTAAATGGAGGCGGATTGTATCCAGTGTTCTATGCTGGGGCAACTGAAAGACCCTGGGCATCCCTGAATTAATAGAGTATGTGCCAGACTCACAGTCTTCTCATCTCATCATCATACGGTAATCGCCTGCCTCGATATAGCCCACTAAGGTGCAGCAGAAGCGTAAAACACAAACAAACAAACATCAAGCTGTCATGGTTGAATGGACAGGGCTGCAAACAATTTCTCTCTGAAATTGACATAGGCCTATAGGCTTACCATGAAGTCCCAATCAGAACCAATATAATGTGAACTGAAGGTGCTTTAATTAATTAAACAAGCTAAATATTCAGTAAATTCTTGGTCCTTGGAGCAGGCTGAGTTGAGCACTGCTGTTGCTGCCCCTACTACTGCAGCAGGATCATGGCGCGAAAATGGACACATGGGGTATCTTGAACCATGGGGTGTCTTGAACCTGTAGTCAAAATCTGCTGACGTATTTCCGCAGCCAGAAAATCCAGTTGTTAGGGATTTCTACAGCAGCGCCCCTGTTGGGCCTCCTGTATTCACTCAGTGTCTCTTCCTTGCTAATTCATTTATGTAATAATACGGATACTTCACTGGGCTTAGGCGTCGGCAAAAAAAAGGATGAGAATCTAGCAGACCTTTGGGGGAGAACCCTGCTCCCTGCAGCACCCCTTTCAGCTAGTGACCTATTGATCAGTCAGAAGGGCTTTTGGACACGCCTTGAAAATGTCTGCCTGCTTTGATATGTCCATTCTCCTATGTCCTTAGAGGATACTTGTATCTATCAATACACATTTTTTAAAAAGAACATTCATGGTCCTCATCTGATGTAATGTATTTTGGAGCTTTGGGTTCATGTGTCTATGACCCTAAAAGGCTTTAGCAATCTTACTCAATTACCAATTTGAATGACCCCTTAACCTCCACATATTGAAAAAAATAAATTGTTCTTACGAATAGCAGTGTGAATTCATTATCAGAGGTATGTCTTTTTTGTCATTTGTCAGTTTCATGTAGTGAACGTAAAATTGTTGCGTTCTTTCTTTGATTACAGCCTGTCAACCTCGATATGCCACAAAAGAGTGTGGGTTCATGTAGATTTTTGCACTTTGTGACTCATGATAGTCGATGAAGTGTCATCTTCTCTACATTCAACATAGAGGCTGTTTGATTAGTCACATAAAAGAGGGCCGTTTGACTTTTCATCACTGATTTTAATGGAATGTGTGAAATTAGCTGCACACTTGTGCATGCTCCCCGGGGAGCAGAGAAAAAGATCTTAGCTTGATCAGACCTGCTAGGGATATAAGTTGTGAAGTCAAAGGACAATCACAGACATTAAAAATAATATTTAATATGTTAGGTTGATGTGTCAGTTATATGATCTGTTCTGAATACAACTTCGTTCATGATCGTTTGGTGACGTCACCACCATGACGTCACATTATGGAATAAACAGTTTGCGTTGTTCAGCCTTGATGGTGTCTGGTTTTGTAACATGGTAGCAGCGGAATTGGATAATATTTCATATACAAGGACTGTTTATTGGACTTGTGTGTGTCAAAACCTGCTGTAGAACCCACTGCACGAGATGGCAGCCCCTGTATTGCCTGGAATCAAGCCTCCACAGCACTTTGCTCTGGGAACCAACCCTGTTGACAACTGGAGACTGTTTCAACAACGTTGGGCTTCATACAGTGTTCTGGCTGATTTACCCAACAAGACTCGAAAAAAATTCAGGTAGTCTTATTCAAGAAATGTCGCGCTGGTGACGCCTTACGTACCTTAAATGGGTTCAATTTCACTACTGGAGATAATGTGCGCACTGTAGCTGAAATTATTGAAAAATTTGAGGAGTTCATTATTGGTGAGGTGAATGAGACCTACGAAAGATATATGTTCAACAAGAGAGACCAATCTGATTCAGAGACATTTGACATTTATTCAACTGATTTATGGACACTTATGAAGACATGTAACTATTGCGATAACTGCGGGGAGTCGATATGGAAGGACCGCATTGTGTATTATTATATGGTGTGCATTCAGCTGAGACTCGAAGTGACCTGTTTAAGGAGCAAAAACTAACTCTTACGAAATGCATTGACATTTGTCGCTCTAACATATGTGCTGTTATGTCGCAGATGGCCATGAAAATTGATGGTGCAACTGCGGAGTCGTCTCAATTGGATGCTGTCCACCGATCTGCTGCACGGAGTGGTTTCAACAGATGGACACAGCCAAGTCTTCTGCCAAACTGTCTGGCTTTGGTTCCTCGCAGCCCCGTGAATTCAGTAAACAATCAACTTCATCAGAAATGTGCGATAATTGTGGCTATGATCATGAGGTAGGCACTTGTCCAGTGTAGCCACAAGTGTTATTTTTGTGGAAGAGTGGGACATTACCGGAAATTGTGTCGCTCAAAGCCAACTCGCAAAGCCAGAAGTAGCAAGTTCCAGGATGTAGTTGAGGATCATGAGGATTATGTCAATGACGAAGGTGGCAATTTCTTCGGAGCTGTGGAAAGTCCCACATCATGTCCATGGACTGTGACATTGGCCATTAACGGATCTCTGGTTAACTTTAAGGTTGACACAGGTGCAGATGCCACGGTTATATCTGAGAATACGCCCTATTGCTTATGCTTCGTGAATGCTGTCTACCTCAGAGCAACGTTATGCGCAAATAAAAAAGGATTGTCTTAGTTGTACCTTGGCATGTGAGAAATTTGATGTTTATCTACTTGGTTTGGAGAATTTTCGCTTGCAGACTGATCACAAACCATTGATGCCATTAATTGCGTCTAAGGACATTGATAAAGTACCTGCCAGGATCCAGCATCTGCTTATTAGACTTTTGCCTTGCACTTGTGTTCCGGAACATGTTCCAGGGAAATCGCTTGTAGTAGCTGATACGTTTTCACGTATTTCTGTTTCCCAAGCTACTGATGAGAACTTGTGACTGAGATTGATGCCTTCACTAGTGCACTCATTGATCTGTTTCATATGGGTAAAAGAAATTTCATTTTGGCCATGGATTATTACTCCAAATACATAGAAATTTCTGAAATGACCTCCCAGACTACCCGAGCAGTCGTTACAAAGTTGAAGAGCATTTTTGCTCTTTGGGGCATACCAGAACACATCGTTAGTGATAGTGGCCCTTGCTTTGCAAGTGAAGACTTTCGACAGTTTACCAAACTCTGCGACGTCTCCCACACAACGACTAGCCTGCACCATCCCCAGTCTAATGGGCAAGCCGAGAGTGGTGTAAAAATTGCTGAAAAGATTGTAAGTCAGAACGACCCTTTTCATGCTTTGCTGTCCCTATAGAGCCAACTCCACCCAAGCTACTGGAAAGAGCCCGGCAGAGTTAATGATGGGCCGTAAGATTGCGACACATCTTCCCATTCTCCAAAAGTGCCTGAAGCCGGAATGGCCTGATCGTGAGGCTGTTCAGTTACACCAGGAACGGCATAAGCCATGGTGCGCTGAAAATTCAACAAGCAACATGGGGCACGTCACCTGCCCGTCCTAGAATCAGGTAATCCAGTGCGTCTCAAGACCGATGAACAACAGTCATGGGAAACGCGGGCCACTGTGGTTGGTAAGCGCACAACACCACGTTCACACGTAGTCAGAACTGACAACAGGTCGATATTCCGGAGAAACAGGCGCCATATTCAAAGTATCGTTCCACCCACTTCATCAGCTTCCCAACATCCCATGGACTGTCCAGAGTCTACTGCTCCAAACCCCACTCCAGATACTCCTGTGTGTCCACACCGGATGACTCGAGTGCCAACACGCTTAATAGAAGAAATGGACTAAACTTGCAAGATGTAATTTGATTTTAAAAATTTGGATGATTGATACATTTATGAAACTTGGACAATTAATACGTTTATGAAAATTGTACAATTGATACATTTATGAAATTTTGACATTGATACATTTATGTTTGTAAACCTCAAAGAAGGGAGATGTTCTGAATATAACTTTGTTCATGATCGTTTGGTGACGTCACCACCATGACGTCACATTATGGTATAAACAGTTTGCGTTGTTCAGCCATGATGGTGTCTGGTTTTGTAACATGATCCATAGATTTCAACTATACCCATGCAGGCAGGGAACTTTCAAGAAATTACACATAATTTAGCTTCTGATATGAAAATAAGTTTCTTTTGAAAGGAATTTATCAAGGGTCAGGTTCAAGTAGAATCTGTATGTTATGAGCCTTTAATAAAATCTCCTATTTCTGAACAACTTCACGAATAAATCTCACAAATAAATCCATGTTTCAAACTGCAATATTGGTCAAAAATTTCTGGCATAAGCCCCGCACAATTCTGGCTTGTGCCCCCATCAGGCTCCCTGTTTCCCCAGCGGTTGATGGTTGCTGGTTGTTTGCTGTGGCTCCAAACGAAAGTGCCTGAAATAGAACACAGCAGAACAGAGAATATAACAATAAAAATTTAGCAAGTATAAGACCAAGAGGCAATTTTTGTAGGGACCATCTCAGATCTGTGTTATAAGCTCCAAATGAGGAAAGATTTTACAGTGGAGGTCCCTAACTAAAGGGACAAAAAGAATCAGCCAAGTGCTATTTGTCATCAATTTATGTGTACTGCAGTGGTGGAGCTTCTTGAGTTTCTGGAGGGGGCCACTAGGAAGTTGGCCTTGCAGATATACTTTCCCTACAGAAGGTGTACCCTCCAAATTTCCCTCCAATATTAGGAGGGTACTCATGCTACAGCGAAGGTAACTGTGACTACAATCTACAAATCAAGTATATATCTGCCCCTCTTTATGCTCAGTAGCTCCTTCACTGCATGACCTTGGGAGCCACTCAACCATGACTGTCATGGTTGAGTGATTGGGGACCATATCCAAAGCACACCTGGAGCATAATATTATCCATAGAGATTTCCTTCAAAAAATTATATAGCCTAAGTGTATAAAGATTTGAGATGACATAAGACAAGTGATAAAAGAAAACACTGTATGAGAACATTAGATATTCAACTTCTCACAAACTGGCCAGTCTAAAAGTGTAATAATCCAAATATTATGCAAGCCACAATTAGTTTGTTGTAATGGAAATAGAAATTTCATGTTCATGACAAAGAATATAAAAGGGCTTCTCATTGCTTGGTTTGCTGTCTATGTTAATAACACCTGTAATTAGGCATGCCTAATCATAAGGTAACATGTATTAGGGTTTTAGTAAATCACACACTCACACTGGTACATTGGAGGTATAGATGTAACTACTCATACATAAAACATTATTTGAATATTTGGAAAATAAAATATGTGTTTGAAGAAACTTCAGGTCCCTACAATTCTTTTTTTAAAGAATTTCTTGTTAACACTATATTCAGCTAATGTTGGTGTCTACCTTGTCTGCTGTGGCCGGATTTTAACAAATGCCAATGGAGAACCTTACCTTGGCAGTTGGCACATAAGGGTTATATGTGCCTGAGACAGACTATTTTTAAAACAATTACAACAGATAGCATTCAAAATACACACATTTGGATATGAACATACACACATTTGGATATCAGATTCATAAGATTTAAATAAGTCCGAAATAGAATTCATAATGTGAGAAGTTCATCACAATTGATGCAATGACCTACGAGAAAGGGAATGTAATCTGACTTATCTTCACCTGATGATAAATTAATAATTCCAATATTTGATTCTATTATTATCACTGAGTGTGATGATAAAATTTGGATGTGATAGTTCCTATCCAAGGACTATAATTACTGTCTTTAGTGGGTCTCAAGCCGTTCAATTATTTGTTTTACAGATTTGATACAATTGTGAAATAATTTGGGCAATGGGCATATGAAATTATGAATCGCATTAATAAATATAGTCATAGTTAATTCTTTTCTCCAGCATCATTGCTTACCTTCCATATCATAATCATCTATCCCAATCCACTTTCTTCGTGAAAGTGAGATAAGAGAACCATATGCTGTGACAAGAGCATCATATTCAGCCTCAGTTTCAAATGCAACAAGATGTCCGCCGTTCAATGCACAGAAATAGCGAGCCTCTGAGTGATTTTTCTCATCATCATAGATTCGATACTTCCCGTGCAATGTTGTCAGGTCTTCCTGTGGTTCTGAATGTAAACTTTATTGTGTAATGTATTTGTAACTTCAAAGGCATATCAAAAAAGCTGTAAAGCAGCTCACTTACATAATTTAGCTATTTATAATATGGCAATCTTCATCATATGCAATAAAAAATATGTTTTTGATAACATTTTTGAATCCATCAAAATTGTGGGTGTCAATTTTTTTTTTGATTGTAAGAGTGATCTCCTTGGAAACTTGTAGGAGATGCTGTTTCTTAATTTGTGTCTGACGGCAGGCAGCAGAAGTGTATGCATATGACGTAGTTAACAGCTTAAAGGGTTTTAAAATCTCAAGAAGTTTGAAATAAAATATTTAGGAAGGAAATAATATCCAAATTTGAAGCAGAATTTTATGTCATGCAGTGCACGCACATCATCAATTTTAAAGATTTTAATTTTTTTAAGCAAAGGGTTAGTATGAGCATTATATTCACATTTGAGATTGGTTTTCAAAATTCTAATGACAATAAATGGGCATTCCCTAGCAATACCCTGGCGACTGGACCTGAATAACAAGTTTTATGATGTTGAATGCTGTGAATAATTATTTTAATGTTATTCAAAAAGGTAACCCTGGCTTCTACGGCTAAAGAATGGCTAAAGAAATTTAGCTGAACGATAATTCACAATTTTTCAAATATCTTTGATATTACTGGTAGCAATGAAACAGGTCTATAATTAGTCATTTCCACCTTACTTTTACCATTATATTATGACTTAACAATTGCTAATTTCATATCATTTGGGAATATTCCACTATTTAAAGATTTATTAAAAACAACACAAAGTGCTTGTATAATACTTGAATGTATATAAATATAGATTTAAGAATATTATTGATACCTACATCATGGCTTTTACTGTATTTTGCCTTCAATGACAGAATCAGTCTTTCTATATTTTTAGCTGATGTCGGGAACACCAGGCATGAGCCGCACGGCACTGATCATGTAAGTCTCTATGGTTTTGTGCGCTAGTATTTTTAATTAATATGGTTACTCACGAAGCTTTGTCATCCAGACGAAAGATTCCCAGCCTCCACTGAAGGGTTTGAAATCCGATCCAATTTGTTCAAATAAACAAATGAGACATTGTGCCTCACTGTAACCTACCACCCAACCTGAGTGGCCCTCACCAAGACATATCACCATCTCATTCACTGCAGGCAGAGACTTGCAGTACAGGTCGAGATTTGTGACATTTGTCAACTTCTTGTAATGGACACTCACTACGCTTTCCAGTGAATTTGCAACAACAGCCGTGACAGCAACAATTATCACTTGAAATGACGTGTAGCCCGAAGATGAAGACATGTTGAAATAGATTGATGACATGCAACTTCTTGTGGTTGTAATACGAACAGAGAAAAGGTTCTCATGTGAAGTAGGTCATGTCTCATTGGTTCCTAACCATGCATGAGTGATATGTTGATCTCTATGATGTAAGAACGGAGAGCCTCTTGACCTGGCAGCCTGGTAGCTGTTTTTTTTTAAATAGATATATAAAATGTATACATAATAATAATAAGGATTTATATAGCGCTAATTTCAGTAAACTGCTCATCAGCGCATGCACGTTGTATCTCATTCACGCATGAAAGTTAATATGCTCTAACAGGAGCAGATGGTCAGGTCAGTTATTTTCTCATTGTTGTGTAAGCGTGACAAATTAACACAGGAAAGACTAATCAATTGCTGCACCTATTACTTGTTAATCACATCAATATTTGATGCACATGGCTTATATGTACCTGAGATATTTTCTTAAGAAATAAAATATCTCAATGCCTAAAGTTGGGGGCATCCCATGACTTCATGAAACTGTGTAGGCCTGTTTTCCCTGGTCACTGGAATAGCAAAAGAGGTGCTGAAGCAATGTTAAATGTAACTTTAAATCTCTAACCACAGTGAAGCTCCAAAAATGTTCTAGAATGATTTTCTTTGAATCTTGTTGACAACCCCCTTCCGCTGAAAGTTGAATCCCACACTTGGCTAGAAGTCTAAAAGCCAAAAAGTTCTTCAAAAAGAAAGCTTTCCAACGTAAAAAAAAATTGGCGGGCTATCCAACATAATTTTCGAACTATGATCTTTTCAAAATCTTATGTCATTACATTAAAAGATACAGTAAAATACTAAAGAAGTGTTGGATTTATAACAAAAAGCAGCGTCACTCGAACTATATCCAAGAGATAATTATGAAAAATTAAAGGAATATAGCTGAAAATACACTTTATTGAAAAACGAGTCTTTGAAGAGGAATAACCAATGTTTTTTGAGAGTTACGTGGTGTACAATATGAGAAAATTATGAAAAACAGTTCAACAAGAATAAGTCCCCTTAGAATAAACTTGAATATCTCAAGGATTCCTTCTCCGATTTTTTGAAAGTTGGATTGGATTATAGTCTCTATATCGACCCAAAATGTGTGTATTTATAGTTTAGTGCCATTATTCCTGGGCTGTGCCAGCAACCTTCGGGCGAGCCTACCCCTGTTTTCAAAAATCTGTGGCTTTTCCAATGCATATGAACTATTTGACCAAGAGGGGGAGTCACCAGCTGGGGTATTTTTGTTGAACCATTTAGTTACATAGAGGACAATAGGTGGAGCAGCTGTATTCTGTGAAATTCAACTTTAAGGGCCCGTATATATCCAAAACTATGTGACGGTGGAAGCTATTATTTTGGAAATCCTCATTTGGATATCAGGTCAGTAACTGACTGGAGTTTCAAGAAGATCTGAGATGGTCGAGCAGGGACTTTCTGAAAATTTACCTGATTTGATATGGAATGATCTGTTAGACGTCCTGATGCAAAATTTCAAGTACTAAATATTTAGCAGTCAAAAGATTTGGCGATTCTCAAAATTTCACTAAAATTTACTTAAACTGCCTGATCTCCCAGCAAACTTGACTGATTGATTTCTAATTTTTTTTGTCATACTGGCTACATGCCACAGTTTGTTGTTTGCTCTATAAATCTTTTATCTGATTTTTTGTGTGTGTTTCTTTTTGTATCATATCCATTGATCTCTTCCATTTCATAGCATTGTCTTATGAAAAGCACAAAATGGTCATGTTTACAAAAAGCCAAGTTAATAGAAATGTTTTCCAAATGGCTGCCACCGAGCATGTCAGATGCTGCTTAGTGGCCTGAAATCATGCTCTTCCCCAAAGTAACTCATTGTAATATGTGTAGTAATAAGACAAATGATACAAGTATCATCTATATTTGTCATTTTGATAAAAAATATTCAATTATTTAAGAATAACGCACCTTAATAATGCCATTTCGACACAAATTGACGCTGCCATAATAAAAAAAATCTTATTTCTGTCGTATCTCAGTTAATATTCAATATAGCTTGACAAATAAGGTGTATATCCCTATGTTTTGAGGGTCAAAGAAGACAATAAGACTATTCTCAGTTTCCTCACGTGATTCGCAAGGCTGCTATTTATATGACATACTGGAAACTGACAAAGTTTGAGTGGTGTTGCAAATCAAGGAAGTTTCCAGAGAACCAGTTGTTCATTGTTTCCAGAGAACCAGTTGTTCATTGTAATCAGTATATTTAAGAACCATGCAATATGTCATTTCAGCATGAAATATTTAGCTGATTAGTAGACCACATGCATTTGGTAAATCTGAATATATGGTGAAATCAAAAACATCCCTGTAATCAAATAGTCTTGATTTTTTGATAATTTGGAAAGTGATATGCTGTCATAACATTGTGGTACAACATGTTTCAAAATTATGCTTATTTCTTTTTCTCGATGTTATTACTAGTCAAAAGTTTGGTGTGCTGGGGATTACCGAGTATTAGCTTCAAAGAGACAATTTGAAATCCTGAATTATCCGCTGAACGCTTTGCTATACTTTATATCTGTGCTGTTATGTGAAAGTTTGCAAAATGAATCTCTGTACTAAATATATGTTTGAATGCTAGATATGTGTGGGAATTTTCTTCAGAGTATATATATTAAATTTTTACTAACAGTTGTATACCTTATTATAATGTGTGAATGATATGTAAGTTGCTAACTAGATGTAGTTTTTGTTTAGGAATATCAACAGCACTCATTTCTATGTTGGAGGGCCTTTAAGCAGTTGCTGCTGGTCCATCCGATATATTTTTGTATAATGTTTTAAGGACTTTATTATATTAAATTTATATTGACATTTTTAAAAATTACATTTATATTGACATTTTTAAAATTATCTTTTACTTGAAAATCTAAACTGATATTGGACACTCTTTAAAAACATCGGACATTTACAAGTTTAATCACTAGAACTGGGACCAGTATTGTAATAATAACATTATACTTAACCTTGTTTTTAGCTTTCTGTAGATTAGTGTAGACTTTGATTTTGCTTTGTATTGCGATATTGATGACACATGTATCTTTTTTGATATTCGGTTTGTCATAATAAAAGTTTATATATATATATATCAGATACTGCAGTTTTTACCTTTGTTGTAATTGAAAGTCTCCGGATTGCTGGGCTTTGATTATCAGTTTAAAGGCAACAACAGATGGTTTTTTTTACACTGCACCTATCAGAATGTGAAATGCAGATTATCAAAGCTATTTGTGCTTCATGTTTTAGGGTCTCAACTGGAGCCAGAGTGGCCCTAATTCGTTATGAGGAAAAAATGCTACTTGCATGGAAAATTTCCACCGCTTCCTACAAGGTAATATGCCAGATGAATTCATTCTGTCAAACTGAAGAAGGTTTTTTCACCAAAATACCTGAACTCAGCAGTTAGATATCTTCAAATATCTGGCTTTGTCGAAATGTCGGAAGTACTAACTGAGCGAAGAAAACAAAGGATGCACAGCTGACCTGAAAATAGACTCGTAACCTGAAAGGAAATTCTTGGTTTGGCTGTGTTGGAGGTCTTGAGGCCATAATTATTTGATGGTCTCGGTCTTGGTCTCAAATGCCAAATCCTCATCCTTGTATTCAGTCTTGGGGGGCCTTTTGCCAGTGATGGAGGCAATGTTTGTCCTTGAGACTGGCCTCGAGGTCACATTTATATGGCCTTGGTCTTGAAGGCTCATACATTGATCTCGGCCTCGGATGTCCTGAAGTACACCTTTTCTGACAAGGTATATGGAATCATCATTGTACTGATTTTACTTGACCTTTATCTGTAGCTGTGAAAATGATACGGAAAAATGGAGTGCAGAGACCATGAGAGAAATAACAAAATAAGTAACTAACCACCAGGTACTATGTCAATAAATAGCCAAATCTGGTGTTGATGAGACGTAAAACACCAACTCATTCACTCACACATCTTCCTCCCAAAAGGCCAAGACGTGTCTGCCAAGACGTGTCTGCCAAGAGGTGTCTGCTAAGACGTGTCTGCCAATACGTGTCTGCCAAGACGTGTCTGCCAAGACGTGTCTGCCAAGACGTGTCTGCCAAGACGTGTCTGCCAAGACGTGTCTGCCAAGACGTGTCTGCCAAGACGGCAAAATGTCAGTTCATGCTGAGCAGCTGAGGCTTTTTCACACGTTATGGGAACACAATCGAATTGACTGTCATGGGAATTGTATAAGACAGGTAAGTGGTGACACAGATAATAAGATAAAGTCAATAGTTTGAGCAACACAGCACAACCAGCATCTTAGTAACCATGGCATTGGGTCAAGGCTGATGAGAGATATAACAATAACAATAACAAATTTTTATTTAAAGTCACGGGGTAAAAACAATAAACAGTAGCCAGGGCTATTATGTGACTGAAATTACAGATAAAATAGATAAAAGTATGTACAAATATACAGAGTATGTACAATAAAATAATAATGACATTAAAATTACATTAAAAACTGTTTACGTAAAACCATACATTTTCTGGTGATTCCCAGTTTTTTATTAGATTTTTAAAATCACTTAAACTACCAGCTTCCTTTAAGTCTTTCGACAATTGGTTCCATAATTTTATCCCAATGTATGATAAGCTAAGTTTGCCATACCTAGTACTATTTGGCAGTTTTAATTGCAATGTACTGTTGCTCCTCAAAGAGTAATTATTGCCAGAGAAATTAAATAACTGACATAAATAATCTGGAGAAATACGATTAACAATTTTAAACATCTCAATTGCTATTTTATTTACACATAGAGATGTAACACTAGGAGTTTTACACTTAATAAGAAGATCCTTGGCACTCAGATCAAAATCGTACAACACAAATCTTAAGGCCCTGGTCTGAAGTTTACTTATTTTTGACAAATCATTCTTATAACTTAATGACCAAATAACAGGGCAGTAGTCAAAATTTGCACTTATAAAAGCTTTATATAATAAAAATTTGGTATCGTAATCGATAATATTACTGAGGCGCATTAATGCGTTTACCTGCTTACCAGCCTTAGCACATAATTTTTGAATATGATCTTTAAAGGTAAGATTAGAGTCAACATGAATACCCAAATACTTAATTGTATTCTGGCTGCATAATTCTGTCACACCAGCTTGAATTGACGTTAAAGTATTACCAAATGAAATTAATTGGAATTTTTCTGGGTTGGCCTTAAGGCCATTGTCATTGAACCAGTATAAAATATTTCTAACATCAGATTCTAAAGTTTCTTTCAAATAATTTAAATCAGTTGACGCAAAAGAAATCACATTGTCGTCTGCGTAATTGTACAGATTGCATTTATCAACGATACTAAAAATGTCATTAACAAATAAATTGAAAAGAGTCGGCCCAAGGACCGACCCTTGAGGAACGCCTTTCTTGATAGTATGCCAGCGGCTTCTCGAGTCATTGATTTTCACACGTTGTTGTCTGTTCTTCAAGTAGTCACGCAAAAGTTCAAGGGAATTTACATCAAAACCATATGCTTGCAACTTAGCGAGTAGTAGCCCGTGGGGCAGCACATCGAATGCTTTGCTAAGATCGGTACTGATAGCAGCAGCATAATGACCTTGGTCGAGACTTGATTTCCAGTCCTCAATAGCTCTGATTGCTACACACTGTGTGTTATAAGATTTCCTGTAAGCTGATATATTAACATGAAGAATCTCGTCAGAAAAGTTTTGAATTTGTAAATTAATTAATTTTTCAATGATTATCGACAGCGAAGGCAAAATACTTATCGGTCTAAAGTTATGTTTATCATATTTATCCTTGCTTTTAAAAATAGGTGAGATTTCTGCTTTTTTCAGGTTGCTAGGGAAAGTTTTTGTCTTAATAATTCTATTAAACAGAGCTGCAACGGGACCAGTTAACACAGGGGCGGCAGTCTTCAGAAGTTTGGGGGGGAACTGGTCGAATCCAGTAGCCTTTTTGGGATTGATGTTTCGTAGCGTCTTGGCGACGTCAGCATGGGATACAGTCTTTAAGGCAAAAGATCTATCATTGTTATTCCTTCGAATCACCGAGACACTTGGATGGTTATCATACACAGAAATTTTGCTATTTATATCACTTCCGTCGTCAAAGTTTTCACTCATGCCGATGTTATCGGTAATTTTGCCAAAATGTTCACCAAAGATGTTCGAAATGGAGAGGGGGTCGGTTGTTATAGCATTGTCTTCACGTAAAGCAAGACACTCGTTGGCTGTGTTCTTGTTGGAAAAGTACGGACGAAGGATGGACCACAGAGTCTTAGACTGAGGGCCGTTTGCACAGCGTTCCTTAAAGTACTTTTTCATTGACTCCCTTTTTAGAGCAACAAAAGCGTTTCTTTTAGCCCTGAAGACCTCCCACTTCCTGGAGTTGTGTGGATCACGACGAGCTTTATTATGAGCAACCCTCTTTTGGTACATAGATTTTCTTAATGCACTGTTCATAAAGGGTGCATTAGTATGCTTTATAATTTTCTTCTTTAGGGGTGCATGATGATTAACAACATCCTTCAGAAGGCAGTCGAAGGCCCAGTGAGCGTCGTCAGTATCAGTGAACACATCCGTCACATGGAAGGGTACCATACTAAGTTCATCACAAAAGGCTTTCTCGTTAAACTTTTTAAAACTTCGATAATATTTAACGACAGGGGGTCTTCTTGGACACGTAATCCTCGTTGAAACCGCTATGACGTTATGGTGATCACTCAAACCACAATCAAAGTTTATAACAGCAGATAGACGTTTGGGTCGATTGGTATAGAAATGATCTATTAAACTTGGGATGCCTTTAGTACAGGTGGGCATCTTGACGACCTGTGACAGAGAAAAGTTATCCGTGAAGTCCTTAATCTGCTTAGCCTTCGACTCCGACAGTGCATTCACATTCACATCGCCCATAATAATGACAGTGCTGGAATTTGCAAGCATGTTATCTGCCATAATATTCATGTTTTCCCAGAATAATTTGACATTCGCATTGGGTAATCTGTAAACTGTATTAATAATCCACTTTTCCTTGTTTATGACTAACTCAATACATAGGCTTTGAATGGCATCATTGTTTATTTCTATATCAGACCTTCGGGTATGGGGAATGTCCGATCTTGTAAAGGTCATGATGCCTCCGCTGGTGTCACTGCAATCTTGACGAGCAAGAGAAAAACCACTGGGTGTGAATTGAGCGTCAGGGAAGGTGTCATCAATCTTACTTTCGATGACGCTGAAACAATCTACCAGACCTTTGGAGAAAATTTCAGTAAGACATGGGTATTTGTTGCGCACACTGTTTATATTTAAGAAGCCAAAGATAAGATTTGTTGCATGATTGCATCTGAGCTGCTCAAGATGGTGCCAATTATTTTCAGAAAGTGTCTCATCACAGTCATAAACATTCACACAATTACGTTCGAAAAATGTCCTATCACAGTCTTGATCTCCATTTTGCCAGTTTTGGGAAAATGTCCTATCACAGTCATTTGCTCCATTCAGCGACTAGTCCGACAAAGGCTGACTCAAAACGAAGGCTGCTTGAGATATGACAGCATTTTTCGGTCTATTCAGCGACATGCCATTTGCATCAGCGAAGTTGGAGGGGCTGTGAGGTACGGCAATAGGTGAGGGACTAGTTGAGACAGGAGGGGAGGGGAAACGATCACATAAGAGGGCATCACACATACTTAAAAGCCACTTATCCTTCGATGTCGATGAAACTGGTGGATTTACGAAGGGAGCGGCCTTACGCACATGGCCAGCTTCCTAGTAATCATACGACCTTCTGGTGTTGCGGGGAGTTGACCAATACTGGTCCGCATAGTCAGTCGTTGATTGAGAGTGGTGCTTTTGCTTATGGCCCTCCTGGCCGCATCCACTACAGGTGATTGGTCCATTGTGACGGCATGTGTCGGTGCTGTGTCCGGGCTCGTTGCAATAATAACAGCCATCCTTGTTATAATGGATGTCTTCTGAGTTGTTATAGTAATCAACTTGATGAGAATCGGACCGGTACTTGCGTTTGGGGTTGTATCTTACATTTTGCTTCCTGCCAGGAAGACGAGTTTTCTCGGGCGTCGATGATCTATTGGGGCGCTTGGTGACATCAGATACGTCGCCCTTAAAACGCAGCTTCAGGGTGTTGGCCAATTTGTTGATGCCAGCTTTAGACAGATTTGGGCCCATCCCTGCGGCAAGATAGCCATCATTAATGGTACCGTCACCCAGTGTAAACACAGGGCTGTTGTCTATAAAGTCACAATCATTATCTTTGCACATCACTTCCAGGTTGCAATTTAGAGTTTTAATTTTCTCGCTGAGCTCTGGTTTGTCAAGACGAGGACACACACCACTTACACATACTCTTGTGGCCTTGGGTTTGGCTTTATCCAGGAGACTGGTATACTTGGGGATAATGTCGGACACTGACTCAATGTTCGAATCGCAGATATCATTTGCGCCCACAGCAAGAATGATGCGGTCATATTTCGAGGGTCCGGACACCACCTTGTTGAGTTCCTGAGCAAGAGACTCCACTTTGGCGTCAGGTTTTGCGATCACTTTGGTGTTTACAAGCTTTTTCTCATCGACATGAGAGAGGGTGAAATCAGAGAGGAGTAGTTCTGACTCACATTCGTTACCCCTGAAAGATTTCCATTTCGCCGCACTGAGGTCTGTTGTCAAGGAGACAATCTGTTTCTGCAATTTTGCATTCTCTTCTAACAATGTCTTATTTGCTGAGTCTTGGGATTGTATGACTGCCTTTAAATCCGTAATTTCTTGACTGAGGTAGGTTTTCAGGGATGATAAGTCTCTTGTCACGTTTTTTAGCATACTGAAGGCATCACGACAGTCTGGACATGTGAACACTGGATTTCCAGCCTTGGACTTAATGCCATAACAAGCACAATGGTATTTTTTAACACATAGCATACATGTTGCCAATTTAATGTCTGTTGGGTTGCTACATTTGATGGGGCAAACCTTTTCATCGTCACTGTTTACCACGCTGGCGTTTGTAACATTTTCTTCTTCAGTGTCAGACATGTTTGTTTTGGAATCACGAATGACAGGAGTGCTTCAAGTTCAAAATACGTGCTGTCACGGAAATTACAGTTCATAGAGTGGAATTTCGATCGTACCAGGAGCCTCCAGGAGTCTTCTGAGAGAGCAAGAAAAAATCCATGTTGGTGGAAAATGACACTCAATAGTATTGGCACAAGTGATCAGGAGAACACATGTTGCTACTTATTGTTGCACATTGGGCAATGCCAGTTGAAATGCGCGTTCTAGTGTGTAGAAGGAGTCTTGACCCAAGATTTCAGCGTGCCAATTAGTGTCTTCCCAACGTAATCTTGAACAGGAGACATACTTTCATATGAGTCACAGCGAACATAAAGTAACTTAATTAAAACTGTTTTTGTTGTTCAGTTTTGTGAAGGATGTACTTTTGACAATGCAACGGGACCAATGCCACAAGTTGGTAAAATTTGGAACTTCTGGTGAAATTGACCAAAAAATCAATAATCACTGATATGCTTCCTATATGTTATTAGATTCAAAATCCAAAAATATGAGGTTGTATATGCGTTTTTGTGACGTCTATGCCACATTATGCTAGTAAATTTAAACATGAATGTGAAGAAAATACTAACTTGAAATGCAGTTTATTCTAAATGAAACTGTTTCTTCAAATACCTCTTCAGCAAAGACATTTTTATATATCACTATATGAAACGTGCACACATTTTGTTGAATAATATTCTTAAAACAAACAAAAAACAGATTTTTCATTATTTGCCTTCTCATACCTTCTATGGTGTAATTAGCAGGTAATGCCGAAAGCAAGCTTTGCACTTTTTGTCAGCCATAAACACAGGGCCATTATACCATGATAGGTTTGACTAAAAACCATATTGTATATACCAATGGAAAGCCAAGCTCAAGTGTAACAACGCAATATCAAACAAGTGAAAATTCCAGCAAAGAGTCTTTATCACAAAGCATTTGAACAAGGCATGTCTGAACACACATTTTTACAAAGTGTAAGAGTGCCACATTTGTTGTCAGTGACAAAGACAGGCCACTAATACCATGATAGGTTACATTTACAACCGCGTTCTATAGACCAATAGAAACCTGGGCTCATAAGCAACAAAATCATATCAGAAAAGGTAACTTTCCTTCCACTAGCCTTCATCAAGAAGCGTGTAAAGAAGAAAGGTCCTCATAAATATTTCAAAATGTGAGAGCGTCGCATTTTTTGTCAGTCTCAAAGATAGGGCTTGATCCTAAATTCATCCCTTTTCCTGTATTTGAAAGTTGTATGCAAAAATTTTACATGCAATGTCCAGACGGGACACAAAATTTTCCCTAACTGCAATCATTGATCACTCATTATCTCAAGACCAGTGACATATGGATGCAATTGCTGCTGTTTACATCAAAGAAGATATTATTGCCTATCATTTGATCCATCATACCGTCATAAATTCCTTTATGGGGCTGAGATATGACCAAAAATGTAAGTGCATATTGGCCCAAAACTGAAATTTTACCAACACAGGGCACTGGACCAATGGCAGAATATGCAATTAGTGTACTTTGTAAGGTTGGAATATTATTAATAATTCATGTTATAGCATCGCATGGAGAGACCACATCCCATTAGAAAAATCAGAGTTACTTGATGAAGTCATTGTTGCGGGAGCAAAATCTTCACGATTATCTGCTTCGTCGTTATGACAGACTTTCGCAGAAAGAACATATATTGCAATTCCATTCTTTCTTTTTTTACATTAAAGTTGAATCCCACATTCTAAAATCTAAAATCAATGAGATATTCATGAAACTTTGCCAAAAAGTTCTTCACAAAGAAGGCTTTCCAACTTTAAAAAAAAAATAGGCGGGCTATCCAACATAATTTTCGAACTATGATCTTTTCAAAATCTTATGTCATTACATTAAAACATACAGTAAAATTCTAAAAAATGTGTGGGATTTATCATGAAAAGCAGCGTCACTTGAAGAATATCCAAGAGATATTCATGAAAAATTAATGGAATATAGCTGAAAATATACTTTATTGAAAAACGAGTCTTTGAAGGGGGGTTACCAATGTTTTTTGAGAGTTACGTGGTGTACAATATGAGAAAATTATGAAAAACCGTTCAACAAAAATAAGTCCCCCTTAAAATAAACTTGAATATCTCAAAGATTCCTTCTCCGATTTTTATGAAAGTTGGATTGGATTATAGGCCTGTATATCGACCCAAAATGTGTGTATTTACAGTTTAGTGCCATTATTCCTGGCGGAGCCAGCAGCCTTTCGAGCGAGCCTACCCCTGTTTTAAAAAATCTGTGGCTTTTCCGATGCATATGAACAATTTGACCAAGAGGGGGAGCCACCAGCTGGGGTATTTTTGTTGAACCATTTAGTTACATGGAATACAATAGGTGGAGTAGCTGTATTCTGTGGGATTCAACTTTAAAATATTCTTTTTCATTGTCCGCAAGGACTTTGGCTTCCTTAGGTTTTTCATACGTTTTGTTGGGTTTGGAATCCATAATATGTTAGAATAAATTGCACACAAATTTCTGACATTTTTGATGGAATTGATAAGAATTGCACATGTGCATTTTTTACATATTTTTTTTGTACATATGCATTTTTTCATTGCATTTGTGTACATGTGCATTTTTTTCATTGTTTTTTTTCCCTGTCTTTGTTAGCCCAGATGCGAAACGTTGGAAATGTGGACCTCTACAAAATAGTTGTCTCAAATTTTGTCTTCTGGTTTCAAATCTGATGAATCTCTAAAATCTCTTCGTTTTGTTGTCTGCATGGTCATCATATTGAACACTTGAAACTTCTACATCTGAGTCATCCTCATTACTTGGTGGGACAGTCTCTGAATTGTTTTGGGCCTTTTTTTCTTCTTCTTTTAGAGTGATTATCACTTTGACCAGACTCACACCTAAATTGTCAGGTGATATTACCAAGTTTTTGTATGCACATGCTGACATAAAAGACAGAATTGATAAAACTTGCGCGTGTTTCTTGTTTTTTTTTTTGTCTTTGTTAGCTCAGTTATGTTAGTTTCAAAATGTGGACCTCTTCTGAAAGAATTTCCCATGTGATGAATCTGGAATCTCATTGTTTTCACTTCTAGTCATGATTTTGGGCACTTCTTTGAGTATCCTCATTAGGTACTTGGCAGGATGGTCTCTGAATTTTTGGGGCCTTCCTCAGGCTCCTTTCTTTTCTTTCTTTTTTTTTTGTTCATCATCTGACACGGTCAAGAATAAAGAGTCATGGATATCTTTCTTATTTTTTTAAAATGTTTTAAGTCTTCAGTGCTACTTCATGAAGTCATTCTTGTGAGTGCAAAATCTTCAAAATTGTCTTTGTCTGCCTCCACATCAAAGTCACATTGCTCTTCATCGAAACTTATTTTCTTGTTCAAAAAAACTATTTTCACAGATATTCATCAAATAGCCAATAGCATATACACCACATGCTAAACTGCCCTTTTCCTGTGTATGTAGGAGAGGAACATTTTTTGACAAAGATTTTTTGTTTTTCCAATACAATCTAGCTAATTGTATCTGAACATTTGATGACACTTCGCTGGAGTAGAAACTATCTAATACATAAATCTTCCCTGTCTTATTTTGATGTGAACCATTGTAATGTAGGCCTATTTGTGTACTTGGTGCCGCTTGGGACTTCATCTGTGCCGTGTATTTCCATTTTTCCTTTTTATCACAATAAATTGGGACTAGTAAGGTACTCTGCAAACCATTTACATGAGGGAACTGTTTTTTACATATTTTTTGACTTTGTCCATGACATCTGACGACAGTGCCATATTGCCAAGCACATTCATGGTGTCATGGGGTTCTCTAGGTTTCCCTTTTGTAATACTAAGTCTGTTACGCTTTTTAACAGGCGAGACAACAACATCAGTCAGATCACATACAATTTCTGGCGAGACATTAACATCAGTTTGATCACATATAATTATTTCTGGGGAGACATTAACATCAGTTTGATCACATACAATTTCTGGCAAGACATTAACATCAATTTGATCCCATATAATTTCTGATGAGACATTAATATCAGTTTTATCACATATAATTTCTGATGAGACATTAACATCAGTTTGATCACATATAATTTCTGATGACACATTAACATCGCCGTATTTGGAATCTCTTCACTTGAAATTCATTGAAGCACCTGAAAAGACATGAAATATTTTTTACAAATTAGATTAAAATTTGATTACTGTTTGTCAGAAATAGATATTTAAAGCAGTGAGAATTGACATTGGTCAAAGAAATAGCAAATACACAAATCTCCATTGAACCTTTCCAAAAACCAGGCAAAGGCATTATCTTCTCAAAAGAGAGCAAGACATGCTACCACTTGCACCTCACGAAGTGGTTCCAAAAACATGGCATTACCCAATTTAAACGTTTGTCCCAACGAAATGGTTATAAACCATAAGACTTACATTCAAAAACAACAATGTACGCGAGAAAGTACCTGTAGCTTTTGAAAATTGCAGAGTTTGCCTTCTCTTTCCCCTACCATAATGCTGTTTCAATTGCCAATTGTATGGCCATATCAGCACAACATGTAGATGGTTCACAATTTGTGCAAATTGTGGTGATCAAGATCACACTCACATGAGAGACAAACCATGCTTCAGGCCCTCGCATTGTGTCAATTGCAGAGGGGACCACCCTGCGTTTAGCCACAACTGTGAAGTCTTCCAAGAGAGAAATAGAAATTGTACAATTTCAGATTGCCAATAGGATGTTTGTTTCCTGAAGCCAAGCACATAGTTGAACAGGACATGGACAAAATTGACCAAGACGCAGATTACCCAAGACCAGTTTTACATTTGTCACCACGGAGAACCTTTTCAAGGATATCTTTTGGACAATGCCTTCACCGGACAGACCAAAGACGGGAGAAACTGTGATATATCCTGAATGTGACTTACGCACACCACCCAGTGAAAAGATTCAACAAAGTCAACCATCCCCTCCTTATGCTCTACGGACAAAAATGTCACTCCAACAACCAAAGAAGAAAGAAACTTTGGCTTCTGAGTACAAGAAACCCTCCAAAACTACAAATTAAGACAGCTCAACAGACCAAAGATTTCCTTGCATAGACAAGAGAAAAACGACAAGTAACAAAAAAGCACCCGTCACATCTCACAGACTTAACACATCAAGAACCTTGACACAAACCAAGTATGTCTCTAAATAGCCCACTCAGGTGCTGATGAGACGTTAAAAACCGACTCACTCACACTCACACACTACAAAACTGCAAAATTTCTATTGGAGTTGAACATCACAGATATCATAGGTCTGCATCGGAGATAGGTTTGATCAGTCTTGCATTGGAATTTGATACAAATTGACAAACTCTTCATAATTGCCATACAAAATCAGTAACTTCCACCTGTATAGATTGCCTTTAAGGACAATATTGTAGACTTTCCCAGATGTGTCATATGCTTGTTTTGAAATCTGCTATATTGTATTGGATTCTGTTTGGCTACCCCGATTATTTTGCAATAGCTTCCATAATACAGTTTTATTAGCAGCGCGAAGCGCTAGCTCTTACTGAAGAAATTTTGCCAAAATTTATGACCATAACCTTGGGTGCCCCTGCTTACCAATTTCATTCAAACTTAGCATACAGCCTCTCCTGAATTTTAAATCACAAAGATCAACTTTTTGTGCCTCACTGTTACAATACAAATTAATTAAGAAAACAAATAGTCTTCTTCACGGGGTCAAAGGTCAGCTGAATTTCCATTCAACATGTTTACAGTGCACTTTGCCATGTGGCTGCATTGTGCCCTCCGTGACTGTCTGGATCAACTGTGGGTCTATAGCTATATTTTAAGGAGGGCAGCTGCCCCCTACTTGGTAAGAGTATATTATGCTGACATTTGAGCTGCTTAAAGTGCTTGCATGTTATTTTTCTTTTTGGCTTCGCACCTGAGACCCTCTCAAACATTTAAGGATTTTGTTACTTGTCTCAACTTTTTTTTGTCTTTCAGGTAGAGTGTTGTGTCAGCTGCATATGCTGTGATCTTAACATAATTTGTTTTGTCTAGTTTTACACCTGAAATATCTGAGCTCTAATTTTGTTGACCGTTCTATAATGAGTGGCTCTGCACTATGATAAACAGCACCATGGATAGCGGACAACCCTGCCTCACGGATCTAGTAACACGGATGCACTCCATTTGATCATGGGGCATCGGCACCTGAGAATATATATGTTTTCATATAGAATGTTAATCCATTTTGTGGCCCTAGCTTGTGAGTCAAATTGTCAGCACTCCTTATTATATGTTGCACTATACAAATAAAATTTGCACAATACAAACAAACTAAAATAATGCATGTTCTTCACTAGCCTGCCTGCTCCGCTAAAGTTCTTTTCCTGCCTGGGTTTGACTCCTGGTTGGGGAATCCAACATTTTTAGTGGACCTTCATGAGCAAAATCGCAGCTAGAGAAAGAGGGGTTCATGTCCTTTTCTCATTTGCTACATAAGTAATGCAATATATATATACTATATATACAATATTAACTGAGATGCGAGTTCTTGAAGCAGGCAGTGGCTTTGTCTTTGTTAGGCCGTGGGACAGACTTATCTGGGCAACCACTACATGTGCTGTTTATAGCTGAGGATCACTGATGCATGACGCATATGCATTAATGCAGGCTAGGTAGTTATCAGTGTCTGCATATGATATCAAGCTGTATCTGGTGATTGTGACGTATCTGCTGCATGGATTTTGACCAAAATCACATAAATTCTTTGTTCAGGTGAATAAAATAATCTTGGTGAGGTTAAATTGAATCCATTGAGGGGTTTTCGTCAATTGTGCTGACGGAAGGACAGACGGATGGATGGACAGATGGACGGACAGACGGACGGATGGACAGACACATGCAACTGAAAACATTAGGCCCGTCCTACGGTGGGCCTAATCACTGCTTTCACTTCTGTAAGCTGCAATTCCAAGTGCAAGAGACAAGCAGTCTGCAACAACAGAGTGAAAATACATGCACTGCTGACAAAGTGGAAATTTAAAATTACAAAAAATACCACCACTTTGAACTTTTCTTTGCTTTGGAGTAAGACATTTGAACTTATAGAATCTACTGGTTGATGATTACTCAAAAATTTCAGACAAGGACAAGATTACAAATCGTGTTGATCTCTAGATTTCATAAAACTACTCAATGTTGAATTCAGGGATGGAACTTTGAAATATTATTTACATTGTTTGAAAATAATTATTTGTAAATATATTGAAAGTTAAGAACCATTGCATGAAAATAATTATTTGTAAATATATTGAAAGTTAAGAACCATTGCAGAGTAAGAAAATATTCCATGTGTCAGTTCCTATTTCATCTGTGTTTTAATTTGAAATTTGTATGATTTAGTGCAATTGTATTTTGCATACCAATAAATTATAATTCTAAATTGTCACTGAGAATGTTCCATGAATATAATGCAAGGTCATCCAACTCGCTATATGAATCCACTGCAACAGGTCCATTATTTTTGAAATAGTACATAATTATTATGCTGAAGGCCATATTTATTATGCTGTTAATTGGCCACTCTGAAACAGACGCTGTTTTGGTGTGAAAAGAGTGACCATGCAAAAAGGCCTGTTAAGATGACAGAAAGCTGCTAAGGAGAGCCTTTAAGAATTCATGAAACAGGCAGAAAAGACGTTGAAAATGCACTTAGGATGCCCTTTGACATTTTGCCTGTGATTCATGCCTTGACTTATGAGTGTAAATTGCCCTGTCATTTTTCATTTAAACCTTTGCCCTTATATAAGACTTATATTCTAACCCATTTGCACCTGGTTATTGTTGGCATATCGAAAAAAAAACTTGAAGAGATTTATCTTCACCTTGCTTGCATTGAGCTTGGTTGTTGTTTTGGGTACTTAATTCTGATGTCCAGCCAAAATGTGGACTTTTCAGCTAACAGGCTACCATGCAGCATGCAATTCTTTTGCTTTGACCTCTTTTGACTGTGAAGGTAGTAAATTTATTAAAGCACACACTGGCAGGTGTGTTTTCCTTTTGACTCACAGAGTAAATCCAAGTCGAAATAATTAGAATGGGTTTTAGTTTGTTCCAGGCTTAATTTGTGAGGGGAAGTATCAGTGCTGCCGTCTGCTTCCAGACACAAACCAGCCACCTAACAGTTGTTTTTCTAAGCTCCCTAATGCTCGTCAGTGGTCCAATCAATCTCCATAACACATGCCGATCCCAATTAGAATTTGATGGAGGGTTAAAAAAACCCATTAATTCCGACTATGATCTCCATTTCAATTGAGGTACCACGACAATTGGTTTTAATTAATCAGCAGTTCCACCATTGGCTTGCTTTGCAAATGATTCTTTTCTCAATGCACGCCCTTGGCTTCCCTTGGCTGCCCTGGCATACTGATTACATGCAAAGGTTGCAACTTCCCTGTAATTGGCTTACATAAAATGCAATGCCTGTAACATGCAAACTGTTTGAAGAGAACTCTAGTTGCATTGTTGTAGTTTAATAAATGATGTCTGGTGATGCTTTAAACAGAAGTAGGCCTATGTCCAGAGAAATGTTTTTAAAACTTCAGGTTTTGGACCAATACCTTAGTATCTGAGAATTTACATTGCCATCTTTTAAACTTTATATTATACCTAACCAAGCTCCAAATTGCTCACTTAATTTTTACAAATCATGAAATTGGAATGAAGGTTGAGCTATGGGTTTTCAGAAAGTAAAGTGAGTGGACAACAGGGAAGTGGCTTCATCCTCACCGTCAGTAACACAATCAAACATATCCATTTACTTGCTCTGTTGGGATAAATGGGATATGTGAGGCTCACTGTAAAGCACACAGACACATAGAAGAAGACTAAATTGACCTGGTGGTAGAAAAGACCCTGTCGATAGCAAAGCAAATACTAACTCCAACTCAAGTCGATTCAAGAAATTAGTGCTTGTTTGCTGAGGCGTATGAATTCCACTACACTGTAAGAAATGACCGTGTTTTTCTGGCTAAAAGAACCGTAAATTTATTGTTATTTTACCAGTATTTTTTTATTACAGACTTTGTCTGGGAATTTACAGTTTTTTGTCAGTTACAAAATGGCTCCAAGATAAATTTACTGCAACATGTCATTTAACATTCAGTTCACGTTAATGAACAATTACTTCAACCGTTAATTTACTGGCAACTCGTAATATGCAGACAAAACATTTGAATTGGCCAAACAATCAATACACCTGGTCAGATTAGGAACTATAAACAAGAGATTGCATGGACTTCAACCACGGAACATGTGGTGCCATCTATAACATATGCTTTACACAGCTGTTAATCAAACTTAATTTATAACTTATCTGAAGGTGAGGGAACATCCTCATTTATATGATCTTAAAGATGCTGTCATTATGCAAAAGTTGTAATATTTATATATGACATTGACATTTGTGTGAGTCTTATGATGTGATCTAAAGAATGACACTATTAAAACCAAAATAACCCAGGCGCAGTCTGCATCAATACAACATACTTCGATAAACTTGACACCTGGTTCTCTTGGAAAATATCCATCAATTTTATGGTTTGTGAGCAAACGAGTGCGAATTATTTGCTGGGTATAATTGATGGACTTACTTCCCTGCTGTCAAGCAAGAGATGAGCAAGGCCAAGCCTGGAGTCAGTGGCTCTCTCACTCTCTCAGTTGATTCCAGCTTCGGTACATCCCTACAGCCACGCGACAGTTAAATCACGTGCTTAGTCTGTTGTTTCACACTTGTGCAAAAAGTAAGAATAACACATACTATCCGTATTTTTACAGTAGATTATACAGCTCCTTGCATTATTTACATTCTATGTTTGACAGTTGATATAACTGTAAAATACACTTTAAATGAACTGTTTTATGTATGTACATTTTACCGTAATATCACTTTGTTGAATCTGCAAAATTACAGTTCAATGTACCAATCTGCATTTTACGGTTCATTGTCCTGTTCAGGTTTATTAGTACTTTTACAGTTCTTAGACCTGGAACAAAGTTGCCAGTTAATTTAACTGTAAAATTTAACGGGAATTTTTTGCAGTGTAGGTTAGAAATTCCGAAAATCAGACTGATACTCTGTCTAGTGCTATATTTGCAGATGTTTCACTGTTAAAGTTGGTTATTCATATTATAGGTTAGGGACTTAGGGTGCGGTGCATCCATTGCTCCCCATAAATTAAAAAAAAATTTTTTTGATTGCCTTCTCCTTCTCCATTGTACATGGACCAAACAGACATGCAGGCTAAAATGTTATGTACATATCGAAGAGATTAAAGAAGAGATTCCTCTTCCGGTGATGGCATGTCATACTCGTTTTGTTACAGTCATGTCTCTACCAGAAGCTCTATTTCTTAGATTTCCATTCCAGGGTCTTGTGTGGGATGAGATGGAAGGTTGGACATTCTTAAAGGCCTTAACATCACATGTAAGTCTCACACCTCCTTACACCTGACTCTGGTTTGTTTTGGCTTAATTCCTCTGCTCTTTGCAAGGTCAGGTTCTTGAATCTCAACACTTTGTAATGCACCAGACAATTTGTGATCCTTTCTCTTGCAATTTAATATGCAATACAATATAGACAGTGATAAAGCTGTCCATAGCAACTCACACTTATTCTAAGTGTATCTGCTTTAATATTCACTTCAGGCCAGAAGCCTTGGTGGTATATATGACGTTTCTTGTCTGAAAGATTGGTTCTTCACCAACTACAACAGTAGTTGTGAAGTAAGTCGATGTCACAGCCATATCCAAGAAGGAGGATGTTTTATCAAACTTTTGCTACATTGAACATAAAGAAAACATGATTAGTGCAAGCAGCAATCAGTGGAGCAAAGAAGCTTTTCACTTTGACTTCAGTCAATGAGACTATTGAGGTGTATGCTGTAAATCCATCAGCCACTTCCACCCTATTAATTGAGCTAATATTGATTGGACTTTCAGAAGACTTTCTAGGACTCAAGTGTATTTACTTCAAATAAGCAACATTTTACTATGACTAGTAGATTTGAAAATTAATTCTGCGATAGTCTCCTATACCGGTCCCATTCTGACCTGTAAATTTTGCAGAAATCCATTTTAGTATTTCCGGTGAGGTGTATGGAAGCACTTTTGAAATTTCAAAGACCAGCAGTGCCCTATCTGGTAGCTATTATAAGGGGAATGGTGGAATGGGCAATGAAGGATAATTGCAGTTGTGGTCTTGCTAATTTAACACACTGAGCCTATTTGTGTTTTTTCCCAGGACATGTATTCTATTGGGAAAAGTGACATCAAAAAACATTTTCCTCTGTAAAATACATTCCTAGAAAAAATTTTATTTGGCTCATTGTCTACAATTATGAAATTTTCTGTAAAAGGATGGTACCAGTGGTTCAGAGTTCTCTCTTTGGATATGGGTTGACATTTTGCTCTGATTCATCAATGGCATAGTATTAGAGGGGCACCCAAAAAGGTTGGGAATCAGGAAGATTCAGGCAAAAAGGCTAAAAGAATTTGGGCGGATGATTGAAAAAAACTAACGAAAATTAATGATTTCCAGGGAATTTAATTTAAATTGAAATGGTATTAAATCTAGCTCTTGAAATTCGGGCAAATGTCACTCGCCCCTCCAAAAATTATGCGCACCATATGCCTATGATCAATGTTATTGTCAATTTGTCATGATGAAGCATCGCACAGTCTTTATTCGGTTATCATGAAATTTTTATCCATGATTTTGCTAAATTGTTGCAAACTTCTCTATACAGGAAACTCGTTCAGTATTTGATTATTTACCAACTCATGGAATTTCAAAAGACCTTAAAACATTTCTGATTGTCTATGTATGACAGAAAAAATATTTTCTGTTTTATATTAGGTAGTGAATTCCACTCAGGACATGTGCACCAAATCACAACTAAAGTAAAGCTGAGTCTGTACTATTAGCTGTTTTGTTGTGGTATTAACTTCATGTGTTAGAATGAAAAAATATATTTCAGGCCAAATGTGGCATTTGCACTGTGCAGCTTATATATCATATACATTGGGAGTGTTAAGAGGTCAGAAATCTTGCCTGCAACTGGAAGTATACGAGTTATATGCCAATCATTCAATTTGACAGCTACGTTACTATTTTGAGACTGCAGATGACTGATCACATCTGGCAGCTTAATTTGAAACTTTCCAGCTCATATACCACATATAACGTACATTGAAATTCCAGGAAATGATTCAAACTTGGCTTAAAACAGAACTTGTATTTTAGTTTAGTGGCAATCAGTTAGAGTTCAGATTTTTATGGATTGAAAATATGATACAGTGCCGCCTGTAAGTAAGTGAAACGCATGATATTGTGACATTCCAATAATGCTAAACATCCGCAACCAAACTGCTTGTGGATGCATGAATTCTCATCCGATGACAGGCAAACATATTGGGTCATAAAGGCCGATATGTGAGGTATGTCTGATAAAAATGGCAGCCAATTTTCTTTGCTGTAGTTTGAAATAGGAATGGATCAAAATCTTTGATAAGTAAGTGAAACGCAGGCCCAATGTTATTTCAAAGGGAAGGGTGGTTCACTTACTTATCAAAGACTCTGACCCATACCTAACTCCGACTACTGCATGATATAATTTTTGAAACGTGCAAAACTTACCTCACTCAATAGATACATTTCTTCTGCATTGGCTGCTGAACTTGACAGTTATAATATATCAGAAACTGGTCAATGAAGCCTGTCTTATTTCTAGAAAGCTTATATATTAAGAGAAATTATTCAAATTCACTAACTGCGTCAAAATATTTAACCTAATTTAAGTAAAATATCCCATATGATGTTTAGACTAAAATTTTAAAATCAATTTTCTCCCCAGGGCGAATGACAAAAATGCAATTATAAATGATTTTTACAGGCCATGAGAATAAAGAAATGTTACTCCTTCCCAAACCATGTAATCTTAATGATGGCAAAAATGTAAAGCATTCCGGAGATTAAAAATATTTATGTCAAACTTTAATCTGTTAATAATAGAATTTCAGGATGTGACAAACTTGCTGTCTGTATTAGAAAATGCTCATTGATTCTGGTGCCATTAGTGTTATGAAAATCCTACTTGCAATATTATCCATCCAATAACTATGTATCCTTCGAATTTGCTTCTTTTGCTGAGAATGTGATGTGATGCTGCAGCTGTTTGTGGATCATCCTTGTGTTTGGCAATTAAAGAACACATCACAGGCTTACAATACATCCAGTAACTTATAATCATATCAAGCCTGTACATTTGATCAATGCAGTTTACGTTAGTGAACTTTAGCAATCCACAACCAGCCTCGGCATGACTTCATGCTCTATTGCAAAGAAGAAAATTCTAAGGATACATAGTTATTGTATTGATAATAATTAGTAAAATGGCAACTTAATTAGTCAATATGACTAACAACACCAAATTCTTCTTGTAGTAGGTCTATTATTGTTAGATCTACCTTTTACATTTGCTCCATTGAATTCCCACTTCTTGGCATCAAAATAGTTCTGATTTTCTGGACAAGGTTCTATGCAGTGACTTAGCATTGTGTGCGCTGGAAACGGCTGCCTGGCTGTATACTCCCCGGGGAGTTGAGAAAGCCTCATGCTTGAACAGGCCTGCCAAGGGTGTAATTGTAAAGTCTGTTGAGACTGACTTCGTCGGTGTAATGGACTATAAAAAAGTCTACATTTACATTTACATTTGCATTGCAAGTTTTAATTTCATGAAAAGAACGTCCAGAATATGCATAATATTATAATTATGCTCCCCAATGTGCCAACCTGTCATTGTTTAATTTGTCTTAGCTTGTTTCTTGTGATTTCTAGACCTCCTCATCGTCTAGACTGTAGTAGATAACATGTTGCAGGTCATAGTCTCCTCTGTTTTGTTCCGTTATGGTATATCAAACCAATCCATGGAGGATTGCTTGCCTAAAACAAAAGTGTGGTATACAACATCTGATATTTACAGCCAATTGCAAACACTGAGCCTAAATATGAATTTTTTGTAGGACATGTAATTCCATAATCCATAGATATGCAGCCATCATATATTAGGGACCGTTCAGAATTTATGACTGGGGTGGGGGGGGGGGGGAGTTTTCTCAGAACTTCCCGTCAAAAATTGATACCCCCCCTTGAGATTCATGCAGATTTTTAGTACCCCACCCTTAGGTTTCATGCATATTTTTAGTACCCCCCCCCCTCGACATACAAAGCAGTACACACATATAATGTCAAAGATGTGCCCCTTGGACGGTCACGCGCACAGATTCGCGGACTAAAAAAGTGTGTATAAACTCAGTAAACTGAGTGTATGCGTGTTTTATTACATATTTCTTTTGTTAAATTTTCTTACCCCCCCTTGGACATCTTGCCAAAAATTAGTACCCCTCCTTGAAACACGTGTAAAAAGTTAGTACCCCCTCGGCCAAAACTCCCACCCCCCCCCAGTCATAAATTCTGAACTGTCCCTTATCCATTTCTGTGGTAACACCTTGTGTATAATATTCCACTTCTTGCAAATGTCTTATTGACTATATATTTACTTCGTACTGTCTAAACTCACTCTAAAAGAAGCCTTTCATACACTTTGGGACCTATCATATCAAAACAAGTTTATCATAAAGTTCTGCTTTGTCTCTCAGATTTATAGGTTCGATAGATCAACAACAAACACTTCCTCTTTGGCATTGTACAAAGCAATGTAACTTCGACATTGTTGCTTTGTGATGTCCCCAGGACACAGTAAATCTCCGCTGTCTTCCAGGAAAACCCTCGCTCAATCCCTCAAGGTGATTAACTGTAACGTAACTGAGATTAATCGTGCTCCAGGACATCAAGATGAGGATTCTTATTAATAGGAGTGTGGGAGTCACTACTAGGTTGATGATATAAATCTGCTATGAACACTCCTGTATCTCATCTTGACAAGTCAAACAAGAACTCTCTATGTACACATAAAACTCGCTCATTGTGCTGTTAATTAGTGTGACTGTATAGACAGTTCACAGAAGGTACATGACTTTGTACATGCAGTACAACTCAAAATAAAGTATGATTTTCTGTCCTCTGTTTATCTATTTTGCCCTACTTTCTCCTCTCCAACCCAAACCTCCTTACAACTGCCTTTGACTCCTCAAAATAACCTTAGCCCATACTAAGAACTCTATTAAGACAGCTGCCAATGTAATTTCATTTCAGTTAGCAAAGGAGCACAATATCAAATCAATCAAGCACAATGAGGGTGATGGAGTTTAAATTGGTGTCGTTTAAATGTAATTTTAATGTCAATTTAAAAGGTAGTTGCAAGTAGGTAAAGTAAAAAAAAAGAGGTTGTCAAAAGGTGTTAAAGGTGTTGGCTGATTCTTCCTTCCTGCTGGGGCAGTACTTTATTTTGAGTTGTACTGTACTCTTGCCATATAGAAATAGGAAGGATTTACCAGATTTATTAGGGATGAGGACATATTTCCCCTCACCTCTTGTCTTATTAAACTTGCCTTTGCCTTTACAATACCTCACCACAGAGTACTACACATTACCTGACCATAGATAACAACACTGTCACAATACCTGACCACAGAGTCCTGTGCTGTCCTGTTTCAGGACACATGAAACATTACATGAGTGTCGCCAATATACAGTATTTAGCATTGCCATGCAGTGTTGCGAGAATTCAATCAATCCCAGTTCATTATGGTGATCCCATGTCATCGAGTGTCTGTGGGTGAGTAGCATTGGTAGCGTACAATGTCCTCAAAGGGATCAAAACAGCCCAGGAAGATCGATCGAGATGTCTTAAGAGATGGCGCCTTTTCCCTGGTATTCCCCACTGCTCTGATGATATGACAGCCTGTAGCATGCAGGTTGAATCTGGTGGATGCACTGGAAATGGTCAATCTCTTTCATATATCTTTATTACCTTCTCTTCACTGTTTGCTGATGTCTTCTTGGTTTCTTCTCTGTATCCTAATCTGTTTCTTCTTCATCATCTGTGTTCTTTTTGTGATGTGCTTCTATGTTTATCCATGCTTTTTGGGTGGTAGGCGCAGACCTTTAGAGACTGAGAATGCATTCAGGGTTGTTGGCCAGAGGGGCCTTTTTCTGTCTCCTTGTGTCTCTTCTGTTGACTGCCAAATGAAACTGCAAAGCTGAGCCTGTATGTTGTAGCTTCAAAGTCTTGCAATTTGTGGCTGAGATGCTGACTGAGTTAGATTTGACAGACGGATGGATGAGTGGATGGTATAGGTATAATAAACACAATGCAATAGATAGATAAATAGATAGATTCGATAGCAGGTCCTGTGGCATGGTTGGAGGCCTGTGCTGAATCTAGATAGACAGATATAATGTAAAATAATGACACTGATAAGATAGATAGATAGATAAATAAATAGATAGAATAGATAGATTTCCTTCCTCTTGGTAAAGTGTGAGTTATGGTCATTTGGTAATTTATTAGGCCTCAACTTATGAAGAGGTTGCTTCTCAGTGGACCCATGACACAGGCTCTGTATTACACTAATGGCCATTAAATGATGATGGATTGATGATAATCAATATTCCTTAAATGCAAAAATGTATACGTACAGATCAATACAGATGTACACCATTGCTCTTAAATAATATACTTCAACATTCTCCATTGAAATTGACAACTTTAGCAACTTCTGCTGAAGCAGATTATAGTCTGATACAATGGTAACTACCTCCAATGACCGCCAAAGGGAAGAATATGTTGTTGTTTAAAACGCATGCTGCAGCGTTAACCCCAGGAAAAGTTACAGCAGCATGAAATATTGAAATTCAGGGTTTTTTTAGGGTGAGGTTCATTCAACCAAAAATTAAAAATTCTTACGAAAATGTAGTTTAGGTTTAAAGAGTTAGAGAAGATGACTTGACCTTTACAATGGACCTTGCTCACATTCACACTCTGAAATTTAATTATATTTGACACTTTTTTTCCAAAAAAGTATTCCATATTTATTAGGGTGGTCCAAAAACACTTTCTTCTAAATTTCTCTGATTTGAATCTTGCATTGTGATCTTATATCAATAGAAGGTATTGAGTAAAAATTTCAGGAAAATCAATTAAAATTTGTAGGTGGCACAAAGCCGTTGAAGTTTAACATGTGATTGCCCTGCAGCAGACCTAAAAATCATCGGTATTTGCAAATCTTGCAATAATGGCCAATTATTTTGATCAAATAACCTTTTTTTTAGTATGTCAAGGATGCCCAATCTAGTCCTGATAATCTTTCTACTTAAAAAGTTCTATGGAAGGTCAGCATGGATATTATATAGGTCAATTTTCAAGCATTTTTTCATACAAACAGGCATATATTTCACTTACTATAAATAGTTAATCCAATATAACCCCCAGATCTTACTTTGCCATGCCAACTTTATCATATACTAAAAAACCGCAAAAAAATATTTACTTCGGATAAAGATCTGGGAAATTGACCATTTTTTCAGTTCCGCGAATGGGGAATTACATGATAAACTTCAGGGGCTTTGTGCCACCTCTAAATATTAACCGATTTGGCTGAAATTTTGTGTGTGTTTGTTTTACTTATGTGGTCATCAATTTCTACTTTCAAATTGGGGATTTTTGGAGATTTGATTTTTCCCATAGGAATATGGACCACCCTAATATTTATGAGCAGGAGTGTACTTTGAGCTCAATGATTACTCTTGTGTTGGAGGAACACTTTAAAAAAGTCTAAATTATGATTGCTGATGACAAAGTAAATCACATATTGTATTTTGGACCATTTTAGGAGGTTGTCCCTAACGTTAGTCAGATGAGATTCCACTGCAGGTCAGAAAACGATTTATTGGTGAACAATACGCGAGCTATAAAATATCCCTCGTATGGTATACATGTTACATGATGAGGAATACTTATTCTCATGGATTTGACATTAACCAATCCTTGTAAGAAATATCTCAATCTAAGGGCTGCACTATACATGCCTACCTTCCTCTCGAATTTCATTCCAAAGCCTGGTCATTGGTCAGGGCATTTTCAGCTCCAGATACTCTGTATTATCTTCAAAGACACAATTTCTCTCATTTGAAATCCAGGATTACCAATCACTCAAAGGCTTTGCTGCACTTGTGATCGGACATTACAGCTCATACGACAGGCTTTAAGATCTTGGTCAGGAATTACTGCCAAACTCACAACTTTCTAGCCTACACAACATTTATTCCAATTTGAGCCTATCTTATGTAAAATTTTGTCAGGAATTCAATTTTTAAGAAAAAAATGCACCCACTCTTTTATTTTGGAAGTTATACCCCTATTTGTAAAGCCCCCCTTAGTGGGGCGTGCAAGATACCCCCAAAATTTTATAAATTTGTCTGTAGTTCTATGGCTTCAGTAATAAAGCTGCTCTTATATCACTAATTAATATACTTGAATTCAATGATGGTCCATCAAAAACTATGATGACTATATTGGTAAACATTTTTTGTTGAAATGACAAAAATTTTGTGGTGGAAAGTCGCGGTATCTTATATTTCGCTTAATTTTCACTTCACAAGCATAATTTTTGCACCATCATTCTCAGCAGAAAATAAGCTTCGATTTGAGTACCAACAACCTATATTTCCGATAAGTTTAACCCAAATCAAGGAATTTCGGCTTTCAGAAATAAAATTCTAAATAACTTGCATTTTTTTATGGAGGCAGATATCGAAAAACTAACACAAACTCGTTTAAATATAACTATCTGGGCATAACGAGTTTGACTTTCATACAGGTCTGCATGACAAAAATTTGCGAAATGCAAGTTATTTAGAAAAATGACAATATTTTCACCCACCTAGAAGTGAAAAGCAGCGGCTCCATGTTTTGTATGTGTGAACCTGATTATGCAAAGCAAGGAAATTTTTATGTAGTCTATTGCCTTCGTCTAGTCCTTCTGAACATATTGATATGTAATTCATGTCCATAAATATCTCAGATGACGTTGAAAAAAAAAATTAAATAGGAACTTCACTTCATTTTTATAAATTGTTTTTACTTTGGTCACCTGACTGTGTTTCGATACACTCTAAAAAATGTCAGGACAAAATTGGTTTTTTAGATTCAAAATGGTTTTTTTTTAAACCAAATTTCAATGCAAAACCAACATGGATTTTTAAAAAAATCCATGTTGGTTTTTTGCATTGAAATTTGGTTTTTCAAAAAACCATTTTGAATCTAAAAAACCAATTCTGTCTGAATTTTTTTAGAGTGTATCCTGTTCACAGAGCAGCATATATTGAGACAAATTATTAAAACTGGATGTCATTTTAAACTTTAGACAATAGGGAATGCAATGGTACCCTCAATTATCATGAATCCTTGATTTCCATCAAGGAAGGGACAGTCAAACTTTGATGTCTGAAAAATGTGTCACAAAAAATTAGCATTTTTCGCACGTTTTGCCACTTAAATTGTGAGATAGCGACTTGGACACCACTGTAAAGACACTTAAAAAGGTCACCATCAGAAAGAGCACAATTTTTTACACAAGATAAAATATATTTTAGAATCTGTGATACGTTTTTGTGGCCTCAAGAATTTTTTTTTCACACTCGTGGCAGTAACTCCTGACTAAGATCTTGAAGCCTGTCATACCCCTCGTTGTGGGCGAGTGAGTGAGTGGACAGGCTTGTGATGGTCAGTGCAAAATGAACACAGGCACTTTTCATTGGCTTGTATAAAGGTGTTCGACTGTTGGTAGAAGAATAAGTCTGAAATTAATGACCACTTGGAACTTATGCATGTGATTGTCAGTCACTCTGTAAAGGATAATGACGTGTCTAAAATTATTGGGAGTTATATTAGGATTCATGACAATTGTCTTCTCAGAAGATAACCTATCTATAAGTTTAATGGCCTAACGCAAATAGACAGGCTTCGTCCAACAGTGATAAACAGCAAGGATGGAAAATAAATGCCTTGTGAGTCTCACAGTTTATGCTGTGGTGTCAGGTATATCCTCAGTACATTGAACTCTGCAGGCTAGCACCCGTAGGAACAGACACAGTGATATCATAGATAAGAGCCGTGACGCCAGGATACAGATCCTGTAAGACAGATAAGACATTGAGTTTGTAGCATAGATTTGCCTCTGCTTTACGCAGACCCACAGAGCAGCTTGTCTCAAGAGGGCACATTAGAACAGACCTATAAAAGAGGGCGGACCAAAAAAGAGTGGTTTAAGCCCTTCTGACTGATCAATAGGTCACCAGCTGAAAGGGGTGCTGCAGGGAGCAGGGTTCTCTCCCAAAGGTCTGCCCCATTCCCACCCTCTTTTATCGTATCTGAGAAAAAATGAAAAGCGTTAAGAGATAAAGCCAGCTCAGTTGCAATAAAACAGATCTGGCGACCAAGGAATACAAATCATCAACTGTAGTCCATACACTGTCACTGTGGTAATGCAGGCTTTCTCAATGATGCAGGGAGTATGGCGATCTATTGGCACCCAATTTAACTTGAAAGTGATATTGTCTACCAATTAAAAAGCAGCTTAAAATACAGATTAGAGCCATATTTACAGTACAACTCAAAATAAAGTAAGACATTTTTCTGTTAGAAGTCCTCTGTTTCACCTATTTTGCCCTCCTTTCTCTTCTCCCCCCCAAAAATCTCCTTACAACTACCTTTGAATCCTAACAACAACCTTAACTAATATTAAGAACTCTATTAAGAGAGATGGTAAAGTAATTGCAATTAGAAAGGGGCACAAAATCAAAGAAATCAAACACAATGGTTGTGGTGGAGTTTCAATTGGTGATGGCTAAATGTAAATTTAATGCAGTTTTAAAAGGTAGTTTCAAGTAGGCAAAGGAAGGAAGTGATTTGGAGGTAGCCAAACGGTGTGAAAGGGTAGAGTAGTGGCTGATTCTTCCTTCTTGCTGGGGTAGTCAGACTTTATTTGGGGTTATACTGTTCTGCTTTTTCTCAAAGATATTACAGGTTGGATAGATCAACAAAGAATACTACGTCATCTTCATGTACAATGTGCACAACAATGAAACTATAAAATTGTTGCTTCTTTAGTGCCCCCAGGGCATAGCAAATCTCTACTGGCTTCAAGAGCACCCTTGCTTCATCCCTTGGGGTGATCAACTGTTACGTAACTGAGATTAATTGTACTCCTGGACATCAAGATGAGGATTTCTTATTTATAGGACAGTAAAGGTAAAAAAGGTAGGTACTTTTATTTAACGTGGGTCGCCAAGCTAAGTCAGTGACTTGTTTCCAGTTGGGCCCATGGCGCCTCCAATTTACGTCTGATGCGAACGACAAAGTCGTGGAATGACAGGATGGCCAGCCTGGGGATTGAACCTGCTTGTGAGGCGAACGTTCTACTGACTGAGCTATCGGGGCTGGGAGTACATAAGTTGATAATACGAATCTGCTATAAGCACCCTTGTATATGCAAAATTTTCATCTTCAACACTATCTGTTGTTCTGTATTGTATTGTATTGTATATACTATCATTCATGCACCGCAATGCAGGCACGAAATTCGTGGTGAGCCTTCCACAATGATACAGCTCAGGGCAGCCATAGTATGGCGTCCATGGGCAGAGACAAGGGGAAATATTTACCAAATTGTGTAATAAGAAGGCTTTCGCTGTGATATAGCGTATAAGGGTTCGTTCTATGTATGAAGCTCTATCAATGTGTTATGAATTATTTTGTGACTTTCCCATAAATAGAAAGTTTACACAAGCTATTTCATGCAAGTCTTGGTGAAGTTGTTGCTTGAATACAAGGGCTGCTGGTTTGGTGGCTTATTTGGGTTGCCTATGGTTTGAATATTTTTGTGGCTGTATTGCCATTTTGGAGCTTCCTCATGATTACACTACGAAGCAAACACAAGCATTCTCATTTATGACCAGTTTTCGGCCTTACCCTTGCTTCTGCTTTTGTATTGCTTAAATCTAATACTTGTACAATCAAATTAGGAATCCTTCATTTGGGGCCAAAATTCTGGCTGTTCTGTGAAATTAAGTGCTGAATTAATAAATATACGGTCGTTACAAGTTATGGAAAATGACCATTCCTTGACATAGCTGATATGATGGGAGAGAGGGAATATACTTCATTGTAGGACAGGGGAGGGTGGCAATATACAGTGTACATGCAGCATTTGAGTGAATTTGATAGCCAAATGGACATGTGAAAGATTTATCAGGTAAACATTAAAGGATTGGAGCTAACTATACTCCTCAGCCCCTTAATCTGCCACTTGCCACGTAAAAGGATGTGTTTACCTGTCCTGGTACTGATATTTCAGAACACAGGAAACATTATGAGAGTGCCGCATATACGGTTAATGAACAGTGTTTAGCATTGTCAGTGTCGCGAGAGTTCTGTCCAATCAATCACAGTTTCTTATGTCATCGAGTGTCTTTGGGTGAGTAGCACTGGTAGCACACTGTGTCCTCTAGGGAATCAAAACAGCCGACAAAGATCAATAGAGATGTCTTAAGAGATGACGCCTTGTCCATGGTATTCCCCACTGCTCCGATAATATGACAGCCTGTAGCATGCAGGTTGAATCTGGAGGATGTACTGGAAATTGTCAATGCATGACTGATAGTACAGTGTATATATATATATATATACAATACAAAACAATACAATACAATATGATACAATACAATACAATACAATACAATACAATACAATACAATACAATGGTCTTTCCTGTATCTTCTCCTACTCCTTTTCTGTTTCTTCCATTTTCCGATATAGCTTCTTCTCTTTATCCTATCCATTTCTTGTCTTTCTATCATTGGTGTTCTTTGCGTTATGTGCTTCTATAGTTAACAGTTACACCGAGGCTATTTTGGGAGGTAGGCCTTTACAACCCAGGCTTTAGAGACTGGCAATGCATTCAGGGTTGTTGGCCAGAGGGGCCTTTTTCTGTCTCCTTGTGTCTCCTTTGCTGACTGCCAAATGAGACTGCGAAGCTGAGCCTATACATTGTAGCTTCAAAGCCTTGCATTTTGTTATTGAGACTCAGACTGGGTAAGATTAGATGGGTATAGATGGAGGAGTGAATAGCTATAATACATATGAGCTCATATGTATAGATTCTGTGAAATGTGGTGGGCCTGATTGACCTTGCTTGATCTTAATATGCTTTTGTTAACATATAGATAGATGGATGTATCAGGAAGTATATCTTTATGCATAGATACGTAGATAGATAGTTAGATAGTACAATAGAAGGATGGATATAGTTGTATAGAAGTATAGATAGATGATAGATATATTACATGGAAAGATAAATAGACAGGTATTACACATTGTATTACTTTCATTCCAGAGAAAGTGTGAGGTACGGTCATTTGGTAATTGATTAAGCTTGTACTTATTCAGAGGTTGCCTCTCAATGGACCCATGACACAGGCTCCGTATTACACTAATGGCCATTAGATGCTGATGGAGTGATGGTAATCAATATTCCTTAAGTACATAATTGTACACATGTAGATCGATGTAGATGTACTCCGAGCCCCATGTTTTCTCTTGTGTTGTGTCAAAGGAGCACGCTATTTTAAAAATCTTATGATTTCTGATATAGTCAGATATTATATTCAATGTATATTTTGGACGATTTTAGGAGGTTGTCACTAATGTCAGTTGCGTGCGATTCCAGGTCAGAAAACTTTCGAAAGTAATATCCAACATGCATATTGTTCTGAGTAGAGAGGTCAATTTTGGCTTTCAATTAAATTGTTTTAGTGCTTATGCTTAGCAAGTTAAAGATCCTCAAATGGTTTTAAAATGTGTAATATGATGAGGACTCCTACTCATGTCATCTTGTACCAACCTGTGTGAGTGACTGGTAATTTAAGCGCTGTAGGCCTATTGTCCTAAGGCTACCTCCATTTTGTAAAATTTGTATGTATACCTCTCTATTTACTAACCAATGCACAATAAAGGCATTTCAGCTTCAGCTTCTCCGTGTTACCTTCAAGACTCTATTTCTGTCATTTGAAATCCAGGATTACTGATCACTCAAAGGCTTTCCTGTACTTTAGAAAAGATATTGCAGCTCATAGTCATAGCCTTTTTTGTGGGTGAGGGCCAGTGAGTGGACAGTGTAGTGGTGTACATGTATTGCTGAACAGAGGGAAATAGACACTTTTAGTTGGCTGGCTTGTGGCCTTGTAAGGAGTTCATAGAAGGGTCAGTCCAAATTTAAGGGTTATTTGGAAGAAATTCATGTGATTGTCAGTCACTCCATAGAGGAAAATGACCTGTCTAAAATTATTGCAAGTTTAAACTTAACTTATCTTTTAAGTTTAATGGCCCAATGCCAAGAGACAGGCTTCATCCAGCAGTGATCAGCAAGGAAATTACAAAATAGTAGAATGCCCTTATTGCCCTATCATACTGTAGTACCAGGTATATCCTGAGTGTATTGAACTCTGCTGGCTAACAGACACAGTGATATCAAAGATTAGAGCATTGAGGCGAGAATATAGATCCTGTAAGACAGATAATACAATGAGTTTGCAGCACTCATTTTTTTTCTGCTTTACTCAGACCCACAGAGCAGATTGTCTCAAGAGGGTACATTAGAGCAGACCTATAAAAAAGGGTGGATTAAAATGAGTAGTATAAGGCTTGTAAGCCCTTCTGACTGATCAATAGGTCACCAGCTGAAAGGGGTGCTGCAGGGAGCAGGGTTCTCTCCCAAAGGTCTGCCCCATTCCCACCCTCTTTTCTTGTATACATGTGAGAAAAAATGACCAGCATTAAGAGATGAAGGTTAAGGCTCGTCATTTGCAATAAAAACGTATCCGGTGAAAAAAGAGCGGTAATTCTTCACCTACAATGTCCTACATGTGGCACTGCAGTCTTCTCAATTATGTAATGAGTATGGCAGACTCAATTTTATTTAATCTTCAACTAGATTTATATATGAAGGGTTCTAAAAAATAGTTTAAAATGAGTTTACAAGAAACAAAATTTACTTGAATCTAACAAAGTTATTGGCACAAATGTCTTTTATATTTATGTTTTGCTGTGTATATAACGAAAATGTAGGCCCCAGATGAAAAATGACTACCGCAAAACCAGCAAGAAAACAGCGACAAAAACAGTGGTATTTGGGCAGAATCGAGGATGCTGATTGCTGAAGGCAGATTAACTGTATCTACTCAACGTTTACTCCCACACTTTCACAAATAAAAAACCTGTTTCTCAATGCCCTGGGGTGCAATTAATCTTCAGTTACATAACAGTTAATCACCCAAGGGATGTAGTGGCTTTTCCAGGATGACTGCTGAGATTCATTTTGTTCTTGAGATGAAGCAACAGTGTTGGAGTCACAAAGGGTAAAAGGATATTTTTCGTGCACGTAATGTAAATATTTTTAGGAGTAATCAAAATCTGAGAATCTTGAGCACGTAGCTGGTGCTTTAATTGGGACCTAAGAATGTATCACAGAATAAGTTACATTTGACTGGACTTGTGATAATTTTGTTGGATTTTCAAAATCCTGTTTAGTCAAACATTATCTTGCTTGCAAAAACCACATGTCTTAAAAAAAAGTGATTGTCAAAGAGGCAGGTTTTTTGCGGCATCTTATATTGTTTGTTTACATTTCAAGGAAAGACCTGTGTCGTATTAGTTAGACGCCGATTTGGAGGGTTCTCACATGGATTTTCGCGCAGAGGGAGGGATCTAACTGACAAAAATGCATGTTAGAATCCGACAAAGAGCTGTCTAACTGACTTAGACTTCATATGCTTCTTCTATTATGCATTTTAACTTATAATTTTTTGCAAAATAAACAAAAATCTGATTGTTTGTTTGCTGTCATTAACAGTGTTAATCCATAGCAGGGCACTAACATGCAAAATTGTCAGTTCGATACCGGTTTTTCCAATGGCATAAGTATCTTGATGATGTCTAACTTCAGTTTTATGCCATAGAGTTTTATTTGATTTTTTCAACAAATTCATCAGTGCATATACGGAGAATATGCAAACTGAAATAGTATAACCAGAAATGGCCTAATAAAGGGGAATGAAGTATATGCAGTGCTGAAAATGTTAGGATGGCCCATTAAACCTTTGTAGCTTGTTTCCTGTTTGGACCTGAGAATGATACACAAAAAGGCAACATGAGCTCTGTGATTAGTGGTGCGTTGACTATAGGGAAAAATGTGCATATTTATACCGATGCAGTTGAGAGATTATTTGACTCCAAAATATCTGTCCATAATTTACAGTGACTGATATAGTCCAATTTGGCTTTAATGTTATTTGGTAGAGCATTCCAAAATTTATGGAATTACAAGAGGATGAATTCTGCAGTTAAAATATTGCAATTGGTAAGGAATTGGGCGTGTCGCGTAGCTTAAAATATACAGTTAAAATTCTTGTTTTCATTGTTTTGCTTTCATTGTTGGTTAGTATCATTAGTTGTTGGTAATTGTCATAATAACTTACACATCTCATAGAAGTTTTAAAAAAGTTAACTTGCTATAACAGCAAGAAAATCGACACATCTTAAATTTGTATTGTTATATTGCTTGCAGATGCTCCAACTTTGTAATATCCCAATATCAACTGATTAGATTTTGTTTTTTGATTATTTAAGAATGCGCTTGACTGTTGAAATGTTTTATCATCTTTTTCAAATTGAATAATTTTGCAACGAGAAGGAAATGTGTTTTTTTTTGTGCCTGCTGGCAGTAATCATTGCTAACTCTTTTTGAACTTATTGTTCATATTTTGACTTTAACGTTTTCTTAATTCAGAACTTCAGTCAACTTCCATATTATATTTTTAACTACATTTCAAACTGCTCTGTAGACTGAAGCAACAGGCTCCTGCTCTCAAGAGTTGCATAAGTCCAAAGATTCTCGACTGGTCATTTACCTCTCTGCCTGGGACGTGGACTTGCCAACTGACAGGCTGACACACACCACTCACATCGTAATTCCAGCTAAACCAAAGATAAGACAAAAATGTCTGATATCATTCACCGTTTTTTGTATGGGTGGAAGAGACAAATGCGGAAGAGAACACACAAAGTATAGAAATTAGAAACCATGAAGTAAGAAACAAGAAGTATCTATGAAAGCAGAAGAGATGTGGAAGAAAGCAATAAGCTATAATAAAAAAAGAACCAGAAGATAAAGTGAAAACCAAATTAAACGGTGGAGAAATGGAACATGTGGTAAAAAACCAAATGTAATAGTGGGAAGACATGGTGAAAACCCAAGAATCACAGTGGAGATACAGCAGACACCCAGGAAAAAATGCTATTAGTATTATAGAAAAGATACCATGATTCAAAATGACAGAAAGAAACCGATACAGAGAGGCAACAGAAGAGGTATAAAATGGATGAGAAAGAGAAAGAGATAAAGAAGATAAGAGAAAACAATGCACAAAATACAGAATAAAAGGAAAAGAACCCAATAATTGGAGTGAAAGTAGAAAAACAAGGATAAATTATGTTACACAGTTGAGAGAAAAAGACAATTTTCCATACATCCACCAGATTCCACCAGGCTTATAGCACGGGAACGTGTACAGTCACTTTCGGTTTGCTTCTAGTGCTTATATTTTTTTGAATATTTATTCTTAATTGTTGCAACTTGCACAAGGTGATAGCTTGTTTTTTAACGGACAATCTGATATATAGTTTGTAAAGGGTCCCATTGTTCTGCGGATCCCACAAGGCAAATTTAGAGTAAAAAACAAGGAATTTTTAACATTTTATAGGGACACACCACTGAAAGGGGGTCACAGAAGTGAGTGGAAAATAATTCTAAGCAGTACCACCTCCCTGGAAACACTCACAATATAACAGAAATACATGTCAGTCCACGGGGAAAAGCAATAACGAAGCAGCTGCATATATTTGGTGCCAAAATATCTCACTGTTTATTCTTTCATTGATTACATCAAGGAACATTTTTTAAAATCACCTGTGATATGTATGCTACCAGATCGAAATAGGTTGCATGTTGGAAAGTTTGCATGTTGTATTAAGATAGCCATGTAGTGTACAGCAAAATTATATCACAAGTACACCTATCCACTCGGGAGATCACTCCATCACCATAGCCTTTCTTGACTGCTGCCAAATGTGAAAGAGTACGGTAATTTCATTTATGGCTGCAAACAACACCCATAAAGCGGCTTCATGAAAGTGTTTTCAATACAACTTAATCATATATTGTATGATTAAGAAGTTTGTGCAACATGGTCAATCTACAGCATCAGGACTTCCAACGGTGGACCATAATGCACGGTGAGAGTGTACGGTACATTCTCGCATGTCACAAAACTCGCGACAGCAGAGACATATCAATGATTCAGGGGTGCTGTTTGTGGTATGTTAGTAGTTATACTACCTGGTCATATTTTGAGCCTATGTACTTAACTGGTTCTTTGAATGTGTTTAATGAAACATCCAATAATGATACACAAAAAAATATGTCACGTTTTTCGTACGTCCCGCTCTCTTTCTTTTTCTAATTGACAGAAACAGTTTTGAATCATGTCAAGAGGTAGTGTATACTGTTGTCTGGAACATACAATAGGGTATTACCTTGAAAAGTTCGAGCGTTAGCTAAAGTTTTCAAAAAGCTCTTTCAATGTCTCTGTCAAAATACGTCACGTTTTTCGTACGTCCCATTTTCGGGCATCACATATTTGGCCAAATATGGAAACCTGCTTTGGAGAGTTACTAATTTTGGGGAAGCAGACATAGCCACAAGGCCAAGCACTGGTAATAAAAGCATTTTTGTATGGCAGGCCTGAAGTAAAGCCCATGTCATGAGTGGGTCGAATTGCAGAAAAGCCCCGTGTTATTGTGCTTCACAATGGGAGTAGATACGTATCTCATCACATAGGAGGTATTAAGCTCTGAAATTTCTCTGGTTAGTGCCTGGTATGGTCCCCTTTGAAATGGTGTTTAAAGTTGTATATTACAGGACACTTTATTTTCCACCCTGTGGTGGCCAGAATCTGTACACGTTCCAATGCTACAAGCCCCAACATTCTACAGGCTGTCACATTATCAGGGCAATTGAGATTACCTTGGACACTGCGTCATCTCTCAAGATATCTCTATTGATCTTCAAGGGCTGTTTTGATTCCCTAGAGGACACAGTGTGCTACTAGTGCTACTCACCAGCAGTCACTCGATGACAGGAGTTCACCATCACAAAATGTGATTGATTGGACCAAATACTTGCTGTACTGATACCTACTCCATGCTCATACACTGTATTTTCCGTCCTCTCTAGATTGTTCTTGTATCCCTGGTTATACCAATGCACAGCCCTGTCTGATGAGGCCTTTATATTTGAAAAAGTACCGCCAAGTGTTTTCTTGAATTGCTCATGGCCGCGGTAATAAATAATCTGTATGCTCTGAATTGGCATAGAATACATGTTAGTTATTCATTCCACAGGGCATAAAGTCCAGTGTCATCCACTTAAACTCTCAAATCCAGCGGCCCCAGAAGCTAAATCAAGATTTGAATGAAACAGTTCCTAGGACCTGTTTAATTAACTATTGCACAATTATAGCTATTATTCTCATAGAGTACATGGAATGAAATATCCCTGTTGTCCAAATGCTTGTAAAAAAAAAGTTGTTGATACAATCCAGCGAGCATTCTGACCTCACCTGACATCAGGATGACATCTGTAACATCACACTGACGTCCCCTGATGTCAAAATAGTTCAAATTGCCAACAGGGGAGAGTGATCATAGCAGATATCTAGTCAATATACTGCCACTCTCTTATAAATAAATGATAATCCTCATCTCTATTCTCCTGGAGCACAGTAAATTTCAGTTAAGTTACAGTTATTTGCTAGAGGGATTGAGTGATGGATTTCCTGGAAGATAGTAGAGACTTATTGTGTCCTGGGGACACCACAAAAGCAACAATGCTGTAGTTACATTGATGTGTACAATGAGGAGGAGGTAGTATTTGTTGGTTATTGAAAATTCATGATATCTTGGTGTAAAATGAGTTATGAGAAAGCAACATCAATTTAAAAAGTTGAGAACCTAAAATATCAGAATGCAACAATTATTATTACAAAAGAAAATTGGCACATGACAGAAAAAAAAACATATCTCTGATAATGAATCCACATTGCTATTGATAAGAATGAATTTATTTTCATTCAATGTTCCAAGGTTATGGTGTTGGACTGTTGGTACTGAGATTTGGTTATTTAGTGAGCTTTGAATAGCAAAATTGTCTGACACAAGTATACTCTGGGCTCATTTCCACTAATATACTCTCTTCACCAATATCTTTTTCCCATTAGTTCTGAGTCGGAAAGTGAAATTTTCTATTGGATATGTTAGAGCAGAATGATGACGTAAATTTTTTGATGTCACTTTTCCTCATAGAACATGTCCAAGAATAAAAAAGACATTCCTACAATCTGAGCAACATGCTGCTATTTTGGCACTGCCATTTGTAGTAGGCTTGGTTGAGCCAGATGATTATCCTGTGCTCAGTTCAAAGAGACCACTTTCTTTTCTCTGAAGTAGACCCAATCATACCAATAGTACTGCTATTATGATCAGTAGCAACAGAATATTCTTTATATATATGATAGACATACAGGCTGACTGTGATAAAGGGCAGTGATAGGGAGGGCTGGAATACAAATGCCTCAAAACCGATAAGACAATCTACTGTAAGAATTGGTCCCAGGAGTGGGCTACTGGGCGGAACTCACAGAGTGCAGATTGACTCAAGGAGGACATGAGAATGGACATATACAAGTAGACAGACATATAAGAGGTGTACCAAAGCCTTTAAGACTGATCAATAGGTCACCCGCTGAAAGGGGTGCTGCAGGGAACAGGGTCCACTCCCAAGAGCCTGCAAAAAAATTCCCAACTTCTTTTATCTTGTCAGAAAAAAGGAAATAATATACTTAAATACACAGGGGTCAAATGTAGCTGTTCATAAACAGGTCAGAGAGTAAATGATTTGATGTTCATTTTGTGCATATGAGGAACTTTATAGGCACAACTTTTCCAAAATAGTACAATGGACACTGGATAGTTTGTACAACTCAGGATGACTGCTAAATTTATAGGACTATTCGCCATACCAAAGATCTATAACTGCAAACTTGAAGAATGCTAGCCAGTCTTTTATTTTTTGCCATTTTATTTACATTTTAAAAAGCATGGCAGTCAACAAAACATTGGATATTAGAGCAGAAGCCTGTCTTACCTGAATAATAATGTGCAGTTACTAATTTGCTAAAACAAAGTTAAAATGGAGACAACAACAAAAAAGCCATTTCCCACTAAAAACAACGAACACTGCTCCAAGGCTTCAAAGCAAAATATTATAATATCCTGGAATAATATATACGTTGGTTGTAGGATCAATGTAACTTCACAAATTACCAGAACCAGACACTTTTACTGGATCAAAATTTTAAGTGAGGTAAACCAAAGGTTCAGTCTTCAAACAGGAAGTCACGTGCCATATCATGCTGGTTCATATTTCTTGTCTGTCATGTTAATTACGGTAATATAATTCTGGTATGTTAGTTACAACATGCCTGGCTTTGTAATGGGGGGAGGGTGGGTCCAGTGGTTGTGTGCTGGGCTGCCAATTGCTGGGTCCAGGGTTCGAATCCAGCGCTTGCCGGGTCACCTGGGCCTATGTTGGATGGCTGTTTCAATCATCCTTTTCCTCATTGCTGTGTCCTCCTCCTGTCCTAATTAGCCTGCATAAATACAGGACATAAAGCCCCAATCATCCATCCATCCTGAATTTTTAATGATATTGAAAATAACTCTCTCCTTGACTTTTCCAAAGTCAACACTTGACAAAGTTGCTGTTAATGGAAGCTGGAGATCTAGCTTAAGCAAAGAATCAACTCAGATACACCAAAAAGAAGTCTTTAGGACATTGCAATATTATATTATATTTTAGCATTTTCAATTCTTGTAAAACATCTGCATCAAATGTTGATCAATTCTGGGCAAACTTATTTCCATCCCAGCTTCAGAAATCAACATAGTTGTACTGGATTTTTAATATGTTCATTTCCTTTTGATGGTGTTCAGACTCCAATTGTAAATAGATTCAACAGACTCAAATGTATAAGTGTATACTGTATATCTCACAACTTTACATGTAACATAAGTTCAAAGTGGTGAATTTCTTTGTGGAATTTTACTTCTGTCAGTAGTTTTCTCTCCTTTTGATGCAGACTGCTTGTCTCCTGCACTTGAGATTGCATGCAGCTTACAAGGCACAGAGCAGAGAAAGGCAAATATTTCTTTTTTGAAGAAAACTTCCAGTTCAGAATTTTTGATCGTCATTTTTGATCATGGTGTATCATGTTTTTGAATCATTTTCAAAAAGTCTTTTAAACTAATACTTCTGTGGCTAGAGCTTCCAGTTATTTTTGGATTATAAATTTATTCTATATCTAGTTGCGTATAATTGACTGGACCTGTCAGTTTGTTAGATTCCTTCTTGGATAGTGTTTTGAATTGTTTAGTGCAATGAAGCAAACTTTCATCAGAAATTTTTCTGTTGTCAAATGAGCAATATTAGGTTAAACTTATAGCATTCTCTGTTTTAACTCTGGGAAAATTGGAACAGCTAAAATGTTTAATAACTATTTGATAGTTGGTCCTCGGCGTAGTAAACAATTTCTGGAATAACAAAACAAAATATCTTTGCAAGATGAATATCGTCTTATAAAATATCAAATTATCATGCCAGACCATAAGTGGTCAATGTCTAACTGAAAAAACTTTATGTAAGAACTTTCCAAGCCACTGTCTAACTGCCTGAATTTGTGAAGAGGAAGCATTAGTACTGCCAGCAACTTCCTCAGGACCCTAACAACCACCCAGAAGATTTTTTTTTAAAATTCCTAATTGTCGTCAGTGGTCTCATTAATCTCCATAACGCATGCCCACCCCAATTAGGATTTGATGGAGGTTAAAAAAACCCATTAATTCCAACTATGATCTCCATTTCCATTGAATTAGCATGACAATGGGTTTTAATTAATCAGCAGGTCTACCATTAGCTTGCTTTGCAAATGATTATTTTCTCTATACATGGCCTTAGATTTCCTTGCGTACTGAATACATGCAAAAGATGCAACTTTCCCTTAATGGGCTTACATAAAATGTAATGTCTACAAATATATTGTGACTTTGCATGTGGTTATTTTGCTGTGATTAATAAATCATGTCTAGAGGACTACTACATCTTCATGTGCATTGAATTTAAATTTATTAGAGAAGACATGTTGAATACTTTATCATTTAAGTTCTGATACAATGTAGATGGGTCTAAATTAGTAATTGTGGCTGCAAGTCCCAATGATTCACATTTTTACAATTAGTATATTCCAAGCTGCACAAAAGGGCATTTTTATTGTTTTGAGTTTTGCTTACTCTCCCTATGCTGAGACAGGTTTACAGGAGAACAGGAGATGGATGCAAGAGAGGGATATTGGGAGAGGATCTTGAGTTGAACAGTAAGGACAGGGGGATATAAGAAAGATTCCATAAATTTCTCTGGCAACGGAGAAGACTGTGGCACTTGCTGGGCAAACACAAAATTCAACTTCAAGTTGATTAAAGAAATAAGTGTCTGTTTGCTTTGGTATTTTATTTCCAGTTGGTTGTAATGCCACAGATCAGACAAACTTGTACTTTGTTAGTCCAGTGCACAGTGGAAGACCAATTTCAGAAGCCTTCTATTTAGTGTTATGTTGACCTTGTGTGGCTAAATTTATCTGTGAAGTTTATCAACTGGATAGCATCTCTCACTGCTGGTGACCAAATTGGATTTGCAGGCCTAGCCAGCTGGTCCTTTAAATTTCTGGGGTTGGTAGTTCATGCACTCGGTTTTAATCAAACTCAAGTTCTTACTGTTGGCGTATATGAGATTATAGGGACAGATATTGACTTGCATTAATTTACGCATTGTGTTTTTTAAAATCATTAGTTTCAGAATTAAATAAACTTAGATGCTCCATAAAAAAACCAGAAAGTAGAGTTTACCACTCAGACTCGCTTTATTGCAGTTAACTGCAACATATATAAACATGCATATATATTGCATAATAGTATGAAGAGTCTTTAATTTTAGAGACATCAAAATTACAAAAGGACATACATGTATAGAAGTACTTACAATTTAGTATTCTCTGCATCACAATAAATTCGCATGCAATAAGCCAGAAGAGAAACCGAGCTGAAAGTACATGTGTATTGATTAATACATAAATTTACTTCAGGAATATTGACTACCACCAACCTCTTATGCCTATTAGTGTAATACAAAGCTCATGTCATAGGCTGATGGATGGGCAACCTCTCATAAAGTAGGCTACAGGCCTAATCAATTATCAAAAAGCCTCACACTTATAATACATTCCGCCCAGAATGGCAGGGAACACCATGTCAGTTGTTAAGGAAATTCTATGTTTCTGTCTATCTACCCATCTATCAATCATTCATGCATTCCCTCATCCATCTCATCTTGTCTGATCACTACTAAGCTCAGAAGCTGCAATGTATAGGTTCAACTTCTCAGTCTCATTTGGCAGATGAGACAGAAAAAGACTCCTCTGGCCAACAACCCTGAATGCCTCACCAGCCTCTAAACTTGCGTGCTTTGTGCTCACACTACCAAAATTAAATGTCTCTGTATACATATCAGGGTTGGGCACGAGTACACATGTACTCGTGTACTCGTGTACTCGAGTACATTTTTCCAAGTACTCGCATGTACTCAGTACTCGTGTCAAATCATGAGTACAGTACTCGTACTCGTACTCGAGTACATTGCCAAAGTACTCGTACTCGTAGTGAGTACATCACGAGTACAATTCAGGCTGTAAAAGACAAATTAGCACAAAAGCAACTAACTTATTAAAAAGATCATTACATGAACAAGATTAATTGAAATAGTCTTGATCATAGTCTTGTATTCATACTTATAAGTCAATTATATTTCACTTAAATAAGGTCACTATTATAAAGGGAAGGTCTCCATTGCTTACAATGACTGAATGTTTATTCATTTTCATCACCACAATTGTAAGTTAACTTTATATAGCAATAACTGACAGTTATTTTAAATGAAATATTTACCATTTATTCTAGTTTAACTTATCTTGTTCATTTACAAATTTAATTAAATATATTTTATCAAAAAAACTTTATTTAGTAATAAGTTAGGATGGAATCTGAGTTGCTCAAATGATGCTAGGGTCAATGATATACTTTTTGATTGTGATTTTACCAAATGACCACATAGCCGCCATTTGCAATTTTCACACCTTTTGGCGCAAATCAAAACATTGTACTTCACAGGCTGATACTGGCCTTACTTTTGAAGACACGGCCTTTTGAATTCAGCCATCGTATTCAGCTACTTCTAAATGATATATCTACATCTTTGAATTGTGTTTCTAGCCCTATTTTAGCTATAATTAGAGCCGTTTCCGTTTTGACCTTTTTTGGCTAAATCGACGCATTCACGGAAATCAGAACACAGTTTCCAGATTCATTCACAATCTTTAGTTTACAGGCTCTACCCTGCTTATCTTAATTCCAAAAGGGGTGATTTTAATGAATACTTAATTTGAATTGATCATATTTATATTCAGTTATACACGACATGTTGACATTTACTTATTTTCGTTTATTTACTGAATTGTTCAGTGTGCTTAGTACTAACATTTTGTATTAAAAACATACTGCTAAATAACATCAACGTGAACTTTATGAAATTATGAAAAGTTTATACTTGTCTATCACCATACTAATATGTTAGATGATTTTTATCTAACGAAAAATGTTCTTAGCTGAACGAAATAACCATTTTTGTAGTTGTAATACATTTCTATTGTATTTAATTATCACAAAATCTGCCTTGCCAAGCTTTGATATATGTTTTTAACGAATTCTTGGCACAGGGAAATGATATAAAATTTTAAAAAAACTGACACATAGACAGCTAGATAGATAGACATATATATATTTCACCATCTATGTTTTAATCCTTGATTTCTCCACGGTAGTCACTCAGTTTTTCATTGGCATTTGAATGCCAATCTGAAGTCCAATAGACTAGATCTCAATCCAAGAAGCTTTAAAGGATGGATGGATGAATGATTTGGGCTTAACGTCCCGTGTTTATGCACTTGATAGTCTAATTAGGACATGAAAAAGGGGAAAAGAACGATCAGAAATGCTGTCCAACATAGGCCCTGGTGACCTGGCTTGAGCTTCCCTTGATACAAACCTAGGATGTTTCTAAATAGCCCAACACAGTGCTGATGAGACGTAAAGCTCAAACACACGCACACACACACCTGGCTTGAGCTGGATTCAAACCGTGGAACCAGCAATTGGCAGCCCACCAAGTAGTTTCAAAGGCCATTTAAAATTAACAAAGTTCACTTTTCATTAATAAAGGGACATGAGTAGTAGCCTTCACTGATATTCTTTATTGTTGCTCAATTATTAATATAAATAATTGTTTTATTCTTTAAATATTTCTTAAATAAGGTTCGAAATTGCATAAATGTACTCGTACTCATACTCGAGTACATTTGAAAGTACTCGTACTCGTACTCGAGTACATTCAGAAAAAGCTGTACTCGTACTCGTACTCGTACTCGTAGATGTGACAAGTACTCGTACTCGTACTCGAGTACATTTGCATGTACTCGTGCCCAACCCTGATACATATACATTGCAAAGAATCAGAAGAGAAACACAGAAGGAACAGGCAAGAAACAACACAGTAACAAGTGCACTGAGAGATACACAAAACTTCTGTATTATATAAGTTCTGTTTTTTTACTTCTTGGTTTCTACTCTTTATGTTTCATGTTCTTCTCTTTTGCTAATTTGTTCTTCTGGGCTTTTTGTGTCTATCGGTAAACTTGTTACTGCATTGTTCCCTGTATCAAATCATGTTTTTCTCTGTATTTTCTGTTTCTCCACTCTTTGATATGGATTTTCTTTATCTCTTCTTTTTTCTCTAACTTCTTCAAGATAATTTGAGACAGGGAAGATACTGAAAAAGCCCAGAAAAAACAGCAGAGACACGCAAAGAAGAAATGCTATGATCATCAAATAAAAATAATTATTCAAGATGATAGGAAGAAAGTGAGCCAGAGAGGAAACAGAAGAGATAGAAAATGGATATTACAGAAAGGGAAAGAGAAACAGATGGCAAGAGAGAATAGTAGAAACTAAAGAATAAATGGTAAAAAATCCCGGAAGATAACAGGAGTAGAAGTAGAAAAACAGCTGCAGAGGTAAAGAGAGAAATGGGCAATTTTCAGTGCATCCATTGGATTCCAGTATTCTACAGGCTGTCATATTATCAGAGCAATGGAGAATACCTTGGACCCTGCGTCATCTCTCAAGATATCTCCATTGATCTTCAGAGGACACAGTGTGCTACCAGTGCTACTCACCCATAGACACTCGATGACAGGAGTTCATCATCAAAAAATGTGATTGATTGGACCTAAAGACTTGCTGCACTGATACTGACTCAATGCTCAAACATGTAGTATTTTCTGTTCTCTCTAGATAGTTCTTGTATCCTGGTTATACCAATGCACAGCCTGATATGGCCTTTAAATGAGAAATAGTACAGCTTGGTTTATTCTCGAATTGCTCATTTGTAATTAAAAATCTGTACCAGTGAATTGGCAAAGACTACGTGTTATTTATTCACTTAGAGATTCAGAACATATCGCTACAACGTGCATTCAGTAACTGTTGCACAATTATAGCTATTTTTCTAATAGCGAAGGCCTAGAGGAAGTGAAATGTTCCTGTTGTCCAGATGCTTGCAACAAAAGCAGTTATTGATGCAAGAGTGCTCACAGCAAATATATAGCCAATATACTCCCACTCCCACATAAATAAGAAATCCTCATCTGGACGTCCTGGAGCACAATTAATCTCAGTTACGTAACAGTTAATCACCCCAGGGGATGAAGCAAGGGTGCTGTGGAAGACAGAAGAGATTTATTGTGTCCTGGGGAAACCTCAAAAGCAACAATGTTGTTGTAACATAGATGTGTAGAATGAGGAAGAGTGAGTATTTGTTGGTTATTGATTCGATTGAAATGATATCTGGAAGTGAATTGAGCTACGAGAAAGCAGCATTGACTTTGTCCCAGAGTGCATACATAATAAAAGCTGACTGTGAAGTGATTTGAGATAATAAAAAAAGTTTAAACTTAAAATATTAGAATGCAACAAATGGATCATTATAAAAAGAAGAAGAAACTGACAAATGACAGAAAAATTAATCTCTCTGATTATGAATCTGCACTGTTATTAATAAAACCAAATTTAATGTCATTCATTTTGTCAAGGTTATGGGATAGGTACTGAGATTGGTTTATTGAGTCAGGTTAAAATTGCAAAAAGGCTTTGGGTGCCAAATATTGCACAAATGGACATTAGACATGAGGTGACTATTTGAATATATTCTTTCATTGGTATGTGTTGTTTGACCCAAGTATACTGCTGAGCTAATTTTCGACTCTGTATCGGTATACACTCTTCATAATATAAGTATTATCCAAATAGTTTTGATCCTGTTATATCTAGCACTGAGGCAACATGCTGCGATTTTTGGTACTGCCATTTGTACAAAGCTTGGTTGAGCCAGAGGATTATGCTGTGCGCAGTTCAAAGAGACAATTTTCATTTCTCTGAAGCAGATCCAGTCATACCGGAAATAGTAAGTACTGCTATTTATGATCTGTAGCAACAAAGTATACTGCATAGTACTACATATGACAGGCATACAGGCTTACAGTGACAAAAGGCAGTGATGGGAGGGCAGGAATGCAGAAATATCAAAATAGTTAAAGACAGTTTACAGTCACTGTGAGAATTGGTCTTGGGAATGGGCTGCTGGACGGAACTCACAACTCACAGAGCTGGATGTATAAAGCACAGACATGTAAGAGCTATCCCAAAGCCTGACTGATCAATAGGTCACCAGCAGAAAGGGGTGTTGCAGGGAGCACGGTTCTCTTCAAAGTCTGCCGATTTCCCTCCCTATTTTATCTTATCAGAAAAACTGAATTTTGCATTAAGTTAGACAGGGATTAAAGGTGGCTTTTTCATCTTGATCAATGATCATAAACAGACTGAAAAGAAGCGGATACTGTCTTTTGTGAATATGAGGAACTGTATAGGCGCCATGGTTTTTCCCAAATCAAGATGACTGCTAAATGTGCCTCTATCCACCCCAATAAGAGAAAACAGGTGCAAGAACTTTGAAATTTAAGCTGCGAGAGAAAACAGAAGAAACCCAGAAATCTAAAGCCGGGAAAAGAAACTTGGCGCATCTTTAAAAGAGACTAAGAAGCCACATACAGCTTAACCATTTTACATGCAGTTTAGACGAAAATCAAAAAGGTTCCAGAAGAGAACGTTATGTTTCTGATACAATACCGAACTGACATGCAAGAGCTGGAGCAGGAATATACATCTGTTATTCATTGACTGAATCATACATCGCCACCCAAAGGGCGTTGAATAATATCATATCTTTTTTTTATTTATCTTTGGTGTCACTGGAATTACGATGTGGGCAGTATATGTTAGCGTGTTAGTAGACATGTCGCTGGCCAAGATTAAGACACTATTGACCAGCGGGAAAGCATTATGTTTGACTCGTAGACCCACATACTCTCAACCAGTTATCTGAAAGCCAAATAATTCTTTTTTACTGATAGTAAAAGAGAAGATAAATGTTGGCCTTCATTAGTTTTTGTATGTATACCCATTTTTATATTAATGCACCAAGAGCAACCAAGAAAAAGAAAAAACAGAAATGAATAAAACTTCATCCCCAGTAACTGGTAACACCCATGCATATTTACGAACCAGCGGCATAAGGGCAAACTGAATACCCTATCGGCTGACAGTGATAAGAAGCAGAGATGGGGAGTCAGGGAAACAGATATATCTTATAAATTTTAGAAAAAAGCCTGCAGTGAGACATTGTCTCGCAAGTGCGCTGCTGGAATGGAGAACTGATTGACTCAAGAGAACACGAAAGACTGGAACCGTAAAAGAGGGCATCCGCAAAAAGTGTCCCTGTCCCTTCTGACTGATCAATAGGTCATCAGCCGACAGGTTGTCACATGGAGGAGGGTTCTGCATTGTTGGACCAAATATAAAGTATTTAGTAGACTTTTTGACTGTTATAGTTTTCCCAATAGAGTTAAAACACAGAATTATGTAGGTATTTCTTAATATTGCTTATTTGACAATAGAAACATTTCTGATGAATATTTGCTTCATTGCACTAAGCAATTCAAAACACTATTCAAGTAGGGATCTAAAGGGATCGACAGATCCAGTCAGTTTTACTCAACTAGATAGAATAAATTTATATTCCACAAATAACTAGAAGTTGCAGCCATAGAAGTATTAGTTTAAAAGACTTTTTTGAAAATCTTTTGAAGACATGATACATCATGATTCATGGACTAAAAGACGATCAAAAATTCTGAGACGGAACTTTTCTTCGAAAAAAAAAAATTTGCCTTTCTCTGCTCTGGGCCTTGTAAGCTGCATGCAATCTCAAGTGCAGGAGACAAGCAGTCTGCATCAAAAGGAGAGAAAACTACAGACAAACGTAAAATTCTACCAAGAAATTCACCACTTTGAACTTATGCTCTAGTAAGCTTGTGAGTCAGACATTGAATTTTGTGTCAGTTGAATCTATTTACAGTTGACGTCTGAAAACCATCAGAAGCAAATGGATATGACTACGTGCATGTTGATCTCTGAAGCTGGAATGGGATGAGTTTGTCCAGAATTGAACAATATCTGATGAAGGTATATAAATGAATCGAAAATTCTTAAAAGTATTTGTATTAAGCTCGATGGTTAACAATTCAATGGATAGGAGATTGGAGCAGGTAGTACCAAATTTTAGAAAAATTAGCTTTCCTGTCTGCAGACTCTTATAGATTTCAAGGATAACAAAGATGAAAAGGTAGTTTGAAAAGTTGAATTTTTGAACGATATGCAAGAACTCTTCAAATCGGTGTGTAACTGCCCTAGTTTGTGAAGATGAAGCATTCAATGCTGCCAGCTACTTCCTCGGAACCCAAACTGCCACCCAGAGGATATTTTAAAACTTCCTAATTGTCGTCAGTGGTCTCATTAATCTCTGTAATGCATGTCCACCCCAATTAGGATTTGATGGAGGGTAAAAAAAAACCCCATTAATTTCAACTATGATCTCCATTTCTATTCAGGTAGCATGACAATGGGTCTTAATTAATCAGTAGGTCTACCATTAGCTTGCTTTGCAAATGATTCATTTCACAATACATGGCCTTGGCTTCTCTTGGCTTCCTTTGCATACTGATTACATCAAAATGATGCAACTTCCCTTTAATAGGCTTACGTAAAATGTGATGTCTGCAATATGCTGTGACTTTGCAGGAAGACTTTGGTGGTGAAACTTGGCTATTTTGCTGGGATTAATAAATCATGTCTATGCAACTACTCCAATTTCATGGCAATGTATTTATGTTTATTAGCGAAGACATAATGAGTACACACTAATATTAAAGCTACATTGAGTACTTTTCAATAGTCCAGTAACTGTGGCTGTATATCCCAGTAATTTATATTTTGAAATTTGTTTTTCTCTCACTTCTCAAAAGGATATTTCATTGTTAAAAACTTCACTTCCTTGCTCTTCTACATAGGAAATGGTCTGCAGGAAGAGAACAGGAAATTGATAAGAGAGTGATGCAAGAGAGGGATATTGGAGAGGGTCTTGAGATGAGCAGTAAAGAACAGAGGGATATAGGAGAAGATTCCCTAAATTTCTCTTTCCAACAGAATAGACTGACACTTGCTGAGTAAACAAATACTTCAAGTCGATTAAAGAAGTAAGTTTTTGGTGGTTATCCCATGCCAGTTGATTCTAATGCCAAAGATCAGAAAAAGTTGTACTTTGTCAGGGAGGACCTTAGAGGTGCACAATGGTAGACCCATTTCTGCTGCCTTCTATTTTTAGTGCCTGGGTGACCTTGTTAGGTAGAATATATCTGGAGTTTATCAACTGGATAGCATCTCTGGCTGCTGGTGACCAAATTAGATGGGCAGACCCAGCCAGCTGATATTGTAAATTTCTGAGATTGGTTGCTAGTGCTACCCTAGTTGTCTACTGTTGGCGCTTGAGGGCCTTTGAGATTAGCAAGACTGACACAGTTACTGGGACATACACTTACTTTAATAGATTTTGGTGCATTATGTCTGGTACTCAATATAGCCATTTATTAGTTAGTCATCAAACATGAGCTTTGGTGCAGAATTGATTTGATGAAAGAATGTTTTGTGAGTGGCTTCTGAGCATTATGTTACAAGCAAGCAAGAACCTGTGTCAGTAAAAAAATTCTCTGCTGTGTAGCATGTGCCTACACATAGATATAACTAACTCTATCACAAACCAATAGTTAGATTTTCTTCAATCTATCTGGAATGTCTTGAATGACTCTAGATCTAAATGTTTTGCTTGACTTGCAGCTACTTTATAAATTTTCCCCTTCTATTCCCGCCAAATACTTCTTTATCCTCCTTCGGTTCCATTTTCCTTTAATGTTTGATTACTTTCTCCTATCAGTCTTTGTTTGTCTACCATTTCTTAATTTATTTATCTATTTTTTCATTACTATATTTTTGCAGACCTCTCCTTTTGTTGGCATCAAAGCTTCATGTAGTCATCAATAAATGCGGTTTTTTAAAATCTTTCCTTTTTGTATTATCCTTTTTTTCAAATGTTTTATTGCTGTCATCTTGTGGACGTTGATTTTACTTTTCTTTCTGTTATGATTTTTGTGGCCACTTCAGAATGGACCTTGTCTTGGCCACCAATAAAGGTAGTGATTTATGTTGCCTGTTTTCTTTCCCAGACAGGCCACAGGCAAAGGCAATTGGACTTTCAGGGCTTTTCCATCTGGTGCGGAATCACTGTACTAAGAGAAATTGTAGATCGAAATGAAGATACTGGTGATTACAACTTTATGGGTTTGATTTGTCATAGTTGTCATTCTCCATGGCAATTTGCGCAGGTCCTCAAATAATTTTCCATTGAGACAGGGTTCAGTATGTGTAGACAATGTATGCAGTATTTGAATTTTATAACATATTATCATCTGTGTATTGCAATTTCCAACTCAGTTGGAACTCGACCTCTATCGTATTTTCTGAACTATTGCTGCTATGAAGTACACGTAGTAAACAGCTCGTACCCTGCACAATTCACATGAAAAATGCATACTGCCCAGGAGCTACATTGCTGTATTTATGGAGTCAGATACTATCCTCAGACTTCATAAAGTATATGATGTTTGACATCAGCACTGAATTCTGCCATTAGTGCAAGTATGCTGCAAAATCGGTTGGATGTCATCTGTCAAAAATCAGCCTTTCCTTGATGCTACTGTCAATGTTATCTTATGGCCTTTGTGGTCAAAACATACACAAAGGCACTTTCAAAGGTCCACCTTGGCAGCTGGGTGGTAGAGGTGGTTAAGGTGCCCGCCTGCATGGGTTCGAACCCTGGTTGCGGAACACAAAATTTTCAGTTGACCTTCATGAGCAAAATCCCAGCTGGATGTCATTCGGATGGGACGTTAAATTGGTAGCCCCTTGTATCACTGTCTGTACTGGGCAAGTAAAAGATCCCTCACATGGGGTAAATGTTTATCTTGTTGAGGACTCCTGCTCTCTCTCTCTTCTCATCAATCAACCCTTGTGAGTGACCAGATCTGGGCGTAGAGGGCTGCACTTACCATATCTATCTGTCTATCTAGCTATCAATCTATCTGTCGTCAGCTCTATTGGACATGGACTGAATGTGGAGTTATGAAATTTTTACTTCTCAGACAGTGTGACTGAGTGTGAGTGAGCAGGCCCAAAAAAGCTGTGGCTTACCTATGGTATTATATTATATTTTATTTATTATATTGATGGCAAGTATTGCGTAGTGTTGGTCACAACTGCACATGCTTCAAAACCTTGGCCACTAGTGCATGTACATGGATGAAATTTGTTACACATGTCACCAATTTGATATAGTTGTTCCTTTTGTGGGTGTGATTCTTGGATATTCTTTACCTTTTCAAATATTGACAAAAAATAGATAAAAATTGTAATTCTTTGTTTCTAGACCAAAACTCGGCCAATATTGCACGTCCATATATGGAATTTGATTCACATTGCTTTTATAATGCCGTTTTGGCGGCTGTTTCAAACATACTTCACCTCATTGCCATGTCCTCCTAGGCTTATAGCACGGGAACGTGTACAGTCACTTTCGGTTTGCTTCTAGTGCTTATATTTTTTTGAATATTTATTCTTAATTGTTGCAACTTGCACAAGGTGATAGCTTGTTTTTTAACGGACAATCTGATATATAGTTTGTAAAGGGTCCCATTGTTCTGCGGATCCCACAAGGCAAATTTAGAGTAAAAAACAAGGAATTTTTAACATTTTATAGGGACACACCACTGAAAGGGGGTCACAGAAGTGAGTGGAAAATAATTCTAAGCAGTACCACCTCCCTGGAAACACTCACAATATAACAGAAATACATGTCAGTCCACGGGGAAAAGCAATAACGAAGCAGCTGCATATATTTGGTGCCAAAATATCTCACTGTTTATTCTTTCATTGATTACATCAAGGAAATTTTTTTAAAATCACCTGTGATATGTATGCTACCAGATCGAAATAGGTTGCATGTTGGAAAGTTTGCATGTTGTATTAAGATAGCCATGTAGTGTACAGCAAAATTATATCACAAGTACACCTATCCACTCGGGAGATCACTCCATCACCATAGCCTTTCTTGACTGCTGCCAAATGTGAAAGAGTACGGTAATTTCATTTATGGCTGCAAACAACACCCATAAAGCGGCTTCATGAAAGTGTTTTCAATACAACTTAATCATATATTGTATGATTAAGAAGTTTGTGCAACATGGTCAATCTACAGCATCAGGACTTCCAACGGTGGACCATAATGCACGGTGAGAGTGTACGGTACATTCTCGCATGTCACAAAACTCGCGACAGCAGAGACATATCAATGATTCAGGGGTGCTGTTTGTGGTATGTTAGTAGTTATACTACCTGGTCATATTTTGAGCCTATGTACTTAACTGGTTCTTTGAATGTGTTTAATGAAACATCCAATAATGATACACAAAAAAATATGTCACGTTTTTCGTACGTCCCGCTCTCTTTCTTTTTCTAATTGACAGAAACAGTTTTGAATCATGTCAAGAGGTAGTGTATACTGTTGTCTGGAACATACAATAGGGTATTACCTTGAAAAGTTCGAGCGATAGCTAAAGTTTTCAAAAAGCTCTTTCAATGTCTCTGTCAAAATACGTCACGTTTTTCGTACGTCCCATATTCGGGCATCACATATTTGGCCAAATATGGAAACCTGCTTTGGAGAGTTACTAATTTTGGGGAAGCAGACATAGCCACAAGGCCAAGCACTGGTAATAAAAGCATTTTTGTATGGCAGGCCTGAAGTAAAGCCCATGTCATGAGTGGGTCGAATTGCAGAAAAGCCCCGTGTTATTGTGCTTCACAATGGGAGTAGATACGTATCTCATCACATAGGAGGTATTAAGCTCTGAAATTTCTCTGGTTAGTGCCTGGTATGGTCCCCTTTGAAATGGTGTTTAAAGTTGAATATTACAGGACACTTTATTTTCCACCCTGTGGTGGCCAGAATCTGTACACGTTCCAATGCTACAAGCCCCTACTGTCCTCATTATCCCATCAATTGCAGAAATACAGGATGTAAAGCTCAATCATCCATCCATCCTAACATACTGTCTCACTGTACCCGATAGGTGCACTGAAAAAAAGGATTGTCTGATAACAGACAATTAAATTAAATGTCTAATATGTGTCCAAGTGATTGTCTAATCCAGACAATTGAATTGTTCAAAATGTCACAGAACTTGTTTGTTTCATTCAATTGATTGTCTGGTTCAAACATTGATAATTATCAGACAATCCCTTTTTTCAGTGTGGGGATGGAGCAAAGTGAAACTACTTGATATTCTTAGAGACTTAAGACTTTCGTGAGCAAGCAGTTTCAAAAATGTCTTGAGGCAACCCAGCTCGATCACGTTTTATCATAACAAATAAAATAGCTGAAGACAGCGCACACTTTGTGTGTGCATCTGACACTCGCTGTAAGAATATTCTAGTAGAAATATTAAACCAATTTACTTGAAATTTTGCAAAAAACCTTTTGGCTTTGTATCCATTCTTAAATAAATGACAGACACCTAAAATTCAGCCTGTTCAAAATGAACCTGTCACGTAAACTCTGCTATCATGGAACGAAAAAAAAAGAGGGCCTCGCTCTTTCCAAATAAAGATAGTTCCTGGTGCAATTTGTGTAGAGGAGGTATAAGTGCTGCCAGCTGCTTCCTTTGGACCTGATCTGCCACCTGGAGGGTTTTTTTGGAGTCTCCCTAATTGTCGTCAGTGGTCTAATTAATCTCCATAACACATGCCGATCCCAATTAGGATTTGATGGAGGGTAAAAAAACCCATTAATTCCAACTATGATCTCCATTTCCATTGAGGTAGCATGACAATGGGTCTTAATTAATCAGCAGGTCTATCATTGGCTTGCTTTGCAAATGATTCATTTTCAAACATTGCCTTGGCTTCCCTGGCTTTCCTTGCATACTGATTACATGCAAAAGATGCAATTTTGCTTTAATGGGCTTGCATAAAATGTAATGATTGCCATATGCTGTGACATGACATTAAAATGTTTTTGGTGAAGCCTGGTTATTTGGCTGTTGATTAATAATTCATGTCTACAGGACTACTCCATTTTCATGCGCATTGCATTTATGTTTATTGGAGAAGACATGATAAGTACTAAGTAATATTTAAGCTACATTGTAGTATTTTCAATAGTCCAGTAACTCATGCTGTATATCCCAGTAATTCATTTTTCGAAATTAGTGTATCACTTATTTCTAAAAAGGACATTTCGTAGTTCAGAATTTCACTTACTTGCTCTTCTACACAGGGACTGCTCTGCAGGATGAGAATGGGAAATGGATAAGAGAGTGATACAAGAGAGGGATATTGGAGAGGGTCTTGAGAGGAACAGTAAAGAACAGGGGGATATAGGAGAAGATTCCATAAATTGCTCTTGTCGACAGAATAGACTGTGACACTTGCTGAGTAAACAAATACTTCAAGTCTTTTAAAGAAGTAAGTTTTTGGTGGTTTTCCATTCCAGTTGGTTCAAATGCCAAAGATCAGAAAAAGTTGTACTTTGTCAGGGAGGTGCACAATGGTAGACCCATTTCTGCTGCCTTCTATTTTTAGTGTCTGGGTGACCTTGTTAGGTTAAATATATCTGGAGTTTATCAACTGGATAGCATCTCTGGCTGCTGGTGACCAAATTAGATTGGCAGACCCAGCCAACTGGTCCCGTAAATTTCTGAGATTGGTTGTTAGTGCAACCCTAGTTGTCTATACTGTTGGCGCAGAAGGGCCTTTGAGATTGGCAAGACTAACACAGTAACTGTGACATACACTAACTTCAATAGATTTTGGCGCATTATGTCTGGTACTCAATATAGCCATTTATTAGTTAGTTATCAAACCTGAGCTTTGGTGCGGAATTGATTTTATGAAAGAATTTTTGTGAGTGGCTTCTGAGCATTATGTTACAAGCCAGCAAGAACCTGTGTCAGTAAAAACATTTTTCTGCTGTGTAGCATATGTCTACTCATAGATATAACTAACTCTATCACAAACCAGTAGTTTGACATTCTTTAACCTATCTTGAATGTCTTGAATGACTCTAGATCTAAATAAATTGCTTGGCTTGCAGCTGTTATATAAATTTTGCCATTCTATTCCCGCCAAATACTTCTTTATCCCCCTTCGGTTCCATTTTCCATTGATGTTTGATTACTTTCTCTTATAATTCTTTGTTTGTCTGTCCTGTTTTTTTAATTTATTTTTCTATAATTTTATTGCCATATGTTTGCAGACCACTTTTTTTGTTGGCACTAAAGCTTCATGTGGCCATTAATAAATGTTTTTTTTAATCTATTCTATTTATATTATCCTTTTTTTGAATTTTTTATTGCTGTCATCTTGTGGATGCTGATTTTACTCTTCATTCTGCTATTTTTTTTTGTGGCCACTTCAGAATGGACCTTGTCTTGGCCGTCAATAAAGGCAGTGATTAAGGTTGCCTGTTTTCTTTCCCAGACAGGCTACAGGCAAAGGCAATTGGACTTTCAGTGCTTTTAAATCAGGTGTAGAATCACTGTACTAAGAGAAATTGTAGATCTAAATGAAGATACTGGTGAGCACAACTTGATGGGTTTGGTATGTCACAGTTGCCATTCTCCATGGCAATGCTTGCAGGTCTTAGAATAATTTTTACAGGGTTAGGAACGAAAACTTTCCATGAACTCCCTTGTGCTAAAAAGCATTTCACATTTGTAGGAAATTGTGAAAGCACTTTTGTAAATCCTCAAAATGTTTTAAAGTGTATTTTGATGATATAGGAGGCTATTGGTAAAATGACTGACTTTCATATTGTGAACAGTATGAAGCAATTTGAAAATGGAAAAATGTTGTTCTGTTTGAATATGAAAGCAACATCATATCCATAACAGAGAGAACATCTTTGAAACAATGACAAAAAATTCTTCAACTGGATGTCATATCCACTTAGAAATTCGTTTTATGCACAACCACTAATAGTCCGCTCTTGTGCAAGGACCACGTTACTGCAAAGTGAATGACTATACCTCAAGGCTTTTCAAAAAGCCTTTAAGAATTGATGGAACAAGCAGAAAAGTTGTTGATGATGTCCTAGGCATGCCCCTTGACACTTTGCATGTAAACCTTTGCCCTTATATTGCGCATCAGGATATTGTTGGCATCTTATCGTAGGCTACATTGTCAGGGATTTGTTGCAAGCAGGTTGGTGTTGAGACAGACAGTGTAGCTGATTTAGATTAGGTTCTTGGTAATATTATAGTGTAGTGGTTGATTTCAGTGATGAGACAGAAGAGTACATTATTGTTTGGTGCATCTTAGCTCAATTAACTTTGTCATCTCTTTGCAAACATGATCTCCAGAACAGATGGGTGACTTTTTGAAGCTTGTACTGGAATTTTAAAACATGTTATGGATATGCATGGACGACTGTTTCAATAATCCTTCACCTCATTGTCATGTCCTCCTACTGTCCTAATTAGCCTACTAAGTGCAGAAATGCAGGATGTAAAGCTCAATCATCCATCCATCCTCCCATACTGTTTCACTGTACCCGATACGTGGCGATGGAGCAGGGTGAAACTACTTGATATTCTTAAGTGAGACTTTAGACTTTCTTGAGCAAGCAGTTTCAAAAATGTCTTGAGGCAACCCAGCTTGATCATGCTTAATCATAACAAATAAAATGACTGAAAACAGTGCACACTTCGTGTGTGTGTTTGTGACACTCTCTGTGAGAATATTCTAGTAGAAATATGTACTAAACCAATTCACTTGAAATTTTGCACATGACCTTTTGGCTTTGTATCCGTTCTTAAATAAAGGACAGTCACCTAAAAATGCAGCCTGGTCAAAATGAACCTGTCACATAGACTCTGCTACATGGAACAAAAAAAGAAAAAAGGATCTCGCTCTTTCCAAATATAGATAGTTCCTGGTACAATTTGTGAAGAGGAAGTATTAGTGCTTCCAGCTGCTTCCTTTGGACCTGATCTGCCACCTGGAGGGTGTTTTTGGAGTCTCCCTAATTGTCGTCTGTGGTCTCGTTAATCTCCATAACACATGCCGATCCCAATTAGGATTTGATGGAGGGTCAAAAATCTCGTTAATTCCAACTATGCTCTCCATTTGCATTGAGGTAGCATGACAATGGGTCTTAATTAATCAGCAGGTCTACCATTAGCTTGCTTTGCAAATGATTTGTTTTCAAAACATGGCCTTAGCTTACCTGGCTTCCCTTGCATACTGATTGCATTCAGAATGATGCAACATCACCTTTTGAAATAGGCTTACTTACAATGTTTGCAATATTGCTATAGTATATGCTATGACCTACATTGCTGTGGTTTTATAAATCATTTCTACAGAAGTACTACATTTTGATGTGAATTGTACGAGGGGCGTCCCAAAAGTTCTGACCAATTTTTTTGGCAGACCTTTCTATTTGAAGTAGCTGTATGAAATTTTCACAGAATCAATTTCAGGTATTTCACTATCCATTTTGAAAATATGGTACATTTTCGAACATTTTTAATAACTTTCCTGTTGCCATGGAAACAGAAGGTCAGTGCACCCAGCGCAGCTCAATTTTTTAGGCCAAATCCAAGTGTGTAGGCTTGTAAATAACCAAGGAATTGACAGTATATATGCAATGGATTATCATGAAAAATATTATTTGGAAACCTTACAGTATCTCAAAGTTTTTCATTTACATTTAAAGTCACTGTGAATCAGTTTAACCCATGTGCTAAGGCGATCACCTGGGACCTCCAAACTGGGCTGTTCCTAAATTGGGAATTTCAGTGTCTGTGGAGACTGCTTTATTTCTCGTTATGACTATTATTTCTTTAGTTTTTGAACTGGTATATAAATTTGAGTATCACACAAAGTTACAGAAGGCCAAATCTGGTAATTAAAGCAGATGAGATTGGGTTTTGAACCTAAGGTTCTTGAGCACTGCCTCTTGGTATCAGATTGTTTCAGCCAAACCATCTCAAGTGCTGTTTGGCAACTGCTGGAAAACGCCTTTGGTAATTGCCTCAGCTGATCAGGTTGAAATATGAATAAATGTTTATAATCTAATGGAAGATGTCTTGAAAGACTGGAAGCCTATCAGGAAATACATTTTCTTGCAATCATTTGTTTTTTTACTATAAATTCTCTGACTTTTAACACAGCTAATTTGCTGAATTTCGTCTGAGAAATTGAACTGCGCTGGGTTCACTGGCCTCTCTTAACCACGGTAACAGAACAGTAACTTAAAAACTTCTTACAGTCTTGCTTTTTTCAAAATAGATGGTCAAATACCTGAAATTTATTCTGTGAAAATTTCATTTAGCTATTTCAAATAGAAAGGTCTGCCAAAAAAATTGGTCAGAACTTTTGGGACACCCCTCGTATGTAAGTTTATTACTTATATTCCGGGAACATTTGACGGGTGACAACACACATGTAGTTGGTGGATACGTTTGTGACATAAGAGAAGGTTCATGAAATGAATATTAAACGAAAGCGGGGATACATTAGAAAAACTAACACAATTATTGTGACAGATACCGAATTTAAAAGATTATGGGAAGTTATGTGTAGTACTTTAAAATGAAAAATAAAGTTCCCAACAGTCATGTTGGATCTCAGATTTGTTTTGATTTTTCTCAAATTGCAAATAACTTGGTAACCTATTTCAATCATATTTTTTTCTATGATTTTGCTGCACCTTCTTGTAGATATAAATTGTACTTGTTGTTATATTTTTGTGGCCACCGCTGAATGGACCTGTTTATTGTCATCAATAAAAGTCAGCAATTAATGTAGCATTTTTTTAGGCAGGTCATATGTAAAGGCAATTGGACTTCCCGAGCCACTCATTCTGGCATGGGGCACTCTCCGGATACAAATGTCGTGCGAAACATTGTTGTTTTGTTCAATTCAAATTACCATTCTCATATGACTGCGCGCAGGTCCTTCAACACTTTGACAAGGGTATAGCGACCAAGAACCTATTCAGTCTCTATAACTAACAACTGCAGTACTTGTTCTACCATGTGCATACACTCTAAAATTTTCAGACAAAATTGGTTTTTTAGATTCAAAATGGCTTTTTTGAAAAACCAAATTTCAAAGCAAAAAACCAACATGGATTATTTTAAAAATCAATGTTGGGTTTGCATTGAAATTTGGTTTTTCAAAAAACCATTTTGAATCTAAAAAACCAATTTTGTCCCGACATTTTTTTAGAGTGTACAGACACTGAAAGTTTTATGAGCATTGCAGAAACGATGACTCTGCCACACACAATTTCTTTGCCCACTGAATGCCACATCCACTTCTGTGTTTAATGTACAACCAAAAAATCAAGAGGCTCGTTATTGCGAAAATAATTACCATGCAAGAAGTCCTTTCAAGAAAACAGAAATCTGCTAAGGAGAGCCTTTAAGAATTCATGGAACAAGCAGAAAAGTTGTTGGGAATGTTCTCAGGGTGACCTTTGCCGTCTTGACTCTGATTTATGCCTTGGCTTGTGATTGCAAATTGCCCTGCCACTTTTCATTTAAACCTTTGCCCTTTTATTCTAAAAGAAGCAGACCCATTTGCACCATGATATTGTTGGCATCCTGGCTCCTCCGCACGGTGAAACTTGGGAGATTTATCTTTCCTATACTCTAATAATTAGATAGATATAATAATAATAATAATAATAGTAATTTATATAGCGCCTTTTCCAGTAAACTGCTCAAAAGCGCTTGTGTGAGTTGGCTGTTATTTGTAAAATGTTTTAAACAAGTGGGTTTTTAGTTTTATCTTGAATGAATCCAGAGTCTCTGCAGCCATGACACTTCCTGGTAGCTTGTTCCAGAGTTTTGGTGCTGCAAAAGAGAAAGCTCTATCTTCAAATTTATTGTGGCTGCTTGAAGCTGGTTCCATCAACAAAAGTTTGCTGTTGCTCCTTAGGTTATGGCACAGGTTGGGTTTGAGTTGGATGAGTTGCTGAATATATGTTGGTGCTTGGTTGTTCAATGCCTTCCAAGTTGTGGTCATCAGTTTGAACTGTATTCTGGCAGGAATTGGCAGCCAATGAAGTTTCTTTCTGTGTAGTCCCACACTGTCATGTCGTTGTAACCTCTCTATGAGACGAACTGCTGAGTTTTGGGCTACCTGAAGTTTGTTCACTAGATGCTGAGATATTCCGTACAAAAGGCCATTACCATAGTCCAGGTGGGGTGTGACCAAAGCATTTACTGCAGTTTTTACTATGTCTTTGTTCATAGACTTTCGGAGTTTGGAAATGTTTCGCAGATTAAAGTAGGCATTTCGGCACATTTTGTTTACTTGTTTCTCCATTGTCATGTTTTTGTCCATGGTCACACCTAAATTTCTGACATCCTCTGCTGTTTTGATTGAAACATTATCAACTTTGATTGATGAAAGCTGAAGTTTATTCAGTTGGTGTGGCGTGCCAATCAAGAGAAGTTCTGTTTTGTCACCGTTATTGCACAGTTTGTTTTCATGGAGAAAATTTCTAGAAAGATAGATAGATAGATATGGTAAGTGCAGCCCTCTAAGCCCAGTTCTGGGCGCTCACGAGGGTTGATTGATGAGGTGAGAGAGAGAGCAGGAGTCCTCAACATGTTACACATTTACCCCATGTGAGGGATCTTTTACTTGCCCAGCACAGACACTGATACAAGGGGCCGCCAATTTAACGTCTCATCCGAACGACATCCAGCTGGGATTTTGCTCATAAAGGTACACTGAAAATTTCGGGTTCCCCAACCGGGAGACGAACCCATGCAGGCAAAGACCTTCAGCGGAGCAGGCGGGAACCTTAACCACTAGGCCACCCAGCTGGGTTTATTCGTGAGGTGGATGGATGATTGGGACTTATGTCATGTGTTTATGTACTTTGTTGGATTATTACATGGCAGGGGACAACAATAAGGTAGTGAGTGATGTTTACCAAAACTGTCTATAAAAAAGAGTACTATATATTTTGAAGTATTGTGCTGCCATTTGCTAATGAAAAAAAATATGTTCTTCTATTACAGTGGGGTCAATAAATGCAAAAGAGGTTGCTACTGAGAATATGGTGATAGTCATGGAAGATTTTAAATGGAAAAAATTGACATAAATGGTGTGTTGGTCACAAGAGATTCGCTGTGATGATCCAACAAGGTGTACCAGCATTCTTCCCATCAAATTTATATTGTCGTACAAAAATTGATTTTCAGCACTTGCCACATATTCCAGCAAATCTAATATTTTACTCCTGGAAACAAAATTCTTGTCAATTATTCCTGAATGGCAGTTATGGTTGGGTTGATGTCGTTCGATCCTTGGTGACCACATAAGATTCTGTCAAACATTTTCACTGCTCTATACCTAAAAGGGCTTCTAAGATCTTCAAATAAATGTGATGTTATGTTATTTAAAGAACTTGGTGGCACCAACTGAAGTGAATTGTGTGGCCTTTTGCATTTTTTTCTGCAAGCTTCAACATGAAATCATTAGATTTACTCTATTGGTTGCCTAATACCCCTGTCCACTGGTCATACCCCAATTTGATAAACTTGGCAACAACACTCTTAAAACAGATTGGTTGAATATACCAATATATTGGTTGAAAATAACCAAAATGTTGAAATACGACCAACCAATTCATTGGTTGTAGTCAACCAATCATGATTGGTTAAGCTACCAACCAATTTGAATTGGTTAATCTCTCTTACTGTTATTTCAACACATGAAATTGGTTAAACATTACTTTAATAATTGGTTGAATGAAAGAACCTTATTGGTTCATAAGGAATGGGATTATAGTCAACCTCACGGCCCTAGGACCACCCCTCTGCAGAATTCAGTCTGACAGCTGTTATCAAATTGCCATGGTCCGTGGCGTACCTGATCAGGCTATATAGTATCTAGTGCAAAAATACAGGATGTAAAGCCATTGAACCCGCATTCTCAGAACGTATGGCATACGTTCACCCCATCCCAATGGCTATTCATAAATAAGGTGTAATTTCACTCATCAAGGGTTCATTTTTGAGGGTGGGGGGGGGGGGGGTATTTTTTATTTGTTTGGAAGAGGGTTGTTTGTTTTGTTTTGTTTTTTTTGCCTTGAGATCTGAAGAGAGAAGTTTATAGTTTATAGTTTATCATAGATAAAGACAGAGAGACGGAGAAAGCTCAGCTATCCACCAGAAGGTACTGGAGATGACTTTAAAAATCAGTAGACTTTTCTTCCTTGTTTTACCAAGCGGTCTACAGTCCATTCACACCACTAAGATAATAAAATACACTTACCTTGCATAGATATGTCACTGCTATTCTATATTAACTATGGGACATATCTGAGAGAGAGAGTGTAAATTTAGGGCCGAAGGCCCAAGCTTGATTGGCGATTTTTCGCCCTACAAGCTTTTGGAATATTTAGAAGGGATATGGGACATATCTGTGGGATCTAGAACAATTGTATGTGAGTGACTGTTCAAGTTCTTGGTCACCATGGTTCTCCAACAAAATGTTTAGTCTACCTAATCTTTCACATTTTAAAAGATATTCACTCAATATTTTTTTGGAAACTGTATCTATAATTATGTGAGGCATTGATTTAATTGACATGCCTGTGCATCCTGCAGGATTTTTATAATTTCAAAGTTACACACTAAACTTGACTTGACAGTGGATATAGATGGCGACACCCGGCTCTCTATTGCTCATGATTCTTCTGTTGTGAAGTGTAAAAAATTCCTTAGACAAACATGATATGAGCTCTGATCTTATTTATTACACTACCTTGGAATCATTGAATTTTTAAGTCAGCTGTGATGTGTAAGCTGGGATCATAGCATAAATTATCAGATTATACACTGTTTGTTTGTTGTTACAACTCAGTTATGCTTTTATTGTTGATAAGTTCAATGATTCCTTGCTGATCCTTTACTCACTAGTTCATTTCTTCAAACTTCTGTGTACCAAATCAACTTGAATACATCCCCTCCCTAATCCTTTCTCTATTTTAGAGCTATGGACCTTTGTTTCAAGCGGCTTTCATGAACGTTTTAACATGTACACTAGTACAACTTTTCCTGGCTGTATAGAGGGTATCCTTTATTTTAAGGGGCTTCTATTCTGCTGTGTAGAGGAGAGATACTTTATTCAAATAAATATGACGTAACCAATTTGCTGACCATTGGAGTTGGTTGAATAGTTTTCAACCAATTCTAGTGGGTTGCCCTCAACCAGTCAAAATGGTAGTTTCAACCATAATAATTGATTGATTTTGCCTCAACCAATTGATTGGTTGGTCTTTTCCCAAAAATCAACCAATCTGTTTTAAGAGTGAAACATGCAAATAGTGGTCACAACTGCATGGGTGATTTTTGTGCAACTGGGTCCTTTGATAACTGATTACACACATATTTATGCATGCACTCAAAAAGCCCATCTGAAGCATATACATGTAGAGAAAAATAAAGCCCTGGAAATAGTTTTGCGCTTTTAATTTGGCTCAGTTTATGTGCAGTGAGGGATCTGAGATTTTTGTTGAAAAGGGAGAATGGCATGCATTATGTCGTACCATAATTTGTAAATGACTGTTTTATCCTTTAAGGATGATTACTATGTTCATGTTAAAAGAGTTTTGAATAATATATTTAAATTTATCTATGGATAATAAAAATGTTACTGATAAGCGAGTGAAAGGGAGGGTTGGAGAGAGAGCAAAAGGCATGGAAGGGCATAACAGTGTTTGTAACCATGCAATCTGGACCAGGCGCAAGTGACTCTCACTGAAAATGGCATATCGGTCAAAAAGAAGAAGGAAACAAGTTGGCAAGTGGGAAGGCAGAAGTCAATACATATGGCATTCAACATGATATTGCCATGTTTTCTGGTTGTACACATCAAGATCAATTAGGCTTTTTTTTGCGTATGTTGAAATTTTGTGTTTATGTTGTTGAGCCATGATGCAATTTTTGATGATTTTTTCTAAAAAATGATCAATTTTTCTCGGTCTCCCAAAGAAAATTTTCAAATAATTCTCAGCCACTAGAAATGTTTCATAATATCAATATACATAAATCTAATGTCTGAGGAACGAATCTTCGGAATTCCTCACATTCAGTCACCGATTTTAGAACTTTGAAGTTCTGACACCTTGAAAATCCAAGTTATTCTAGCATTTTGATCGTTAGTGTGCATGAGAAAAACATAATAATTATAAAAAAATATCTGGTGCATTAAATATATGGTGTTGAGATCCCAGAACCTGACCTGGTAAAGGACAGAGGACGTAAGCCAAAGCAAATCATGTTTTAGAAATGGGCAAGGCTTCGGTGTCATGACATTTTTGGTTACATCATCAGACATCATGTTTTTGCTTATTTTAAGGGGTTTCTGATGTAACAACTTCCATGGTGTCAACTAACATGCAATGTCTTGCCTCTATTTTATAATTTCATTGTGTTTTTAAGTGCATAGTATGTATGTGTAATGGGAAAATTGCATTGTTCAGGTAGGTGGACATTCTTCGTGTCCTACTGTTACTTTTGGGTATTATTATTTTTATGCCAGCTGTAAAATAGGTCCTATAATGCAGTTCTGGCAGGTTTTAGTTACTGAACAATCATGAGATGATAATGAATGACTTTCCACAGCCCATTGGTGGTGATGTTGGTAATCAGAACGAAATGAATTTTACCCACTTTTCGTGTCTTTTCCGTTACATCATCAGTCACTTTCAATTGCTCCAAGATACCTTGGCACAATCCAAGCATGAACAAGGCCAGTTTTAGCATAATTAGCATGGAAATTAACTGGAGTGACTTAAAATGGGACATACTCCCTTCATCAGTTCACGGACTGTGCTTCACTGGAAAACGAGGCAATGGAATTATTGATTTTGTGGCTTGTTGGATGGGAATAATCTATGAAATTTTCACATAACATGCATCAGACTTCATCAAGCTGTCCCACTAAAGTTTTTGAAAAAATATTTAGGATTAACCTGATTTTGAACGAAAAAATCAAAATTTAAGAATTACCAACTGGAAATTAAGCATGTGAACCCAAAGTCCTGAAAAATTAAGCTCTAATGCATGCCTGGGATAGAAATGTACAAATAGACAATCACTCCTTTTCAATACTCTCTAAAATTCTGAATAAAACCTCTTTTTTGACGGTTTTGACAAAAAGCTCCAGTAGGGGGCAGGGCAGCATTGACACTAAAATTTTATTAATTTCATCATCTTTAATTGTGGTTGGGTCAAATATCACTTTTTTTCCATCCCATCAAGCAAGCAAAATGGTAAACTATCCGGACTAATTAAAAATTTTTGTGGAAAGAACAGCAAAGTTATTGAAATTAATCATCACAGGATCTTGAAATTTTGTGACTTGCATTTTCAACAACAGCCACGACGATTTAATTTGACACGAAAGTATTGCTCTCAGAAATCTGAAAATTGTCATGAATATACCTGGTGACAACGACTAAATGTGTGCAAAATCTCATTGTGATATTTTGAGATGAAGTACCATTTTTTAGCCATTTTGCAATGTTGCGTTTTTAATGGCGCTCAGTGTAGTTGATGTTGTACTAAGCCAAAATGTTACATCATGAGACGGATATCAATTTTTGATATAATTTCATTCTCCAGCATTTTACAAATAAATTTGAAGAAGTTTTGTGACATTTGATCATAATTGCTGACTTTTGATTTAGAATGGCTGGATTTGGCTAGACGAGTAAGAACCAGCGAATCAAAATTGTTACTGCCTAAGTGACTCTTTTCTTGGTTACAACATAAGATATTCTCATACTTGACGGTTTACAGTAGATTTTTCTCGGTGCACACTATCAGACACAGTTCATTGTGTGCACGAATCAATGAAGAAAGGACAAATTTACCTGATTTCTCAACTTTTGTTGGAAAATGTCAAATGTGGATATAATAAAAACGCATTGAACGTTCTGTCTGTTACAATACTTTGGGGTCATGTTATATCATCAGATTAATATTCCTGTTTTTCTGTTATGGTCTGTTCCAATGTCATTCTGCATGAGGCACATAAAAGAAACGAAAACAAGTATATTGTTTATTCGTTTTATCATTCATAAGTTGAATAACTTCCTTGATTTTTGGCAATTCTTTCTTATTATGTAACATGGACACAATTCCATGATCGGCTGTTTTGTGTCATGGTTACATCATAAGGAAATATTACCGTTTTCCTGGGAAGACTACACTTCCGGGAAGTTGTTCTTTTTTCTAAGAGACCAGTTATTAGATCGATACCTTTTTCATAAAGCTCCTGGAGGCAGATACAGCTGAAATGTCTTTTACAAATTTTCTTATGAGGTAACAAAGACACCACAAACCAGGTTTATGATCTGCAGATTCTTCTTTGAGCGTCATTGTGACAGCTAAATTATGATATAAGTTTTAAAATCAAAGCTCATCACAAAGCGTTACATGTCTTTTATTATCTGGACAGAATTCAGGCAGTTTCTATGGATTGTTTCTTTAAAAAAAACTAAATTTGCGTTATACTTTTGGTTCTGATGATGTAACTTAGACACAAAAATTTTTAAATTGAAAATTAACCATGATGCTATGACAATAAAGAGTCGTCAAAATAGAAAATATCTGCAGGTGCTACTTTAATCAAAAACAGCAGTAGCAAGTCATATTCAGTCCTAGATGAAGACACAGAAGCAAAATAAAATGGGTTTCGTGTCCTCGTTACGCTTTGCAACTTCTAACCTTCTTATACAGAAGGATAATACGATTTTAATCAAACTTGGGATGTTGATTTTGTAAAAACTCCCATACCCTATCAACTCAGACGATGATTTGTAATATTAAAAAGGTATTTATACTAATAAATAGGGCTTTAAGCTGAAATTTGTGTCCTTGTTACATCATCAAACATTTTGCTAAATTTTAATTTTACTTCTCTTCCAGTACATGTTCAGCCAAAGTGACGATGTGAAAAAATGCCGAATTCTATAGTTAATGGTATCATCTTATGATGTAACCATAAATGTCATGACACCAAAGCCCTGCCCAAATATGAAGTAGTCATTTTATAGACTAACAGCAATGTGAAACCACTTGTTTGGAACTTTGGATGTTGTACTGTTTAGTTGTAAAATGTAGTACAATGGAGGTAAATATGATATTGATATAAGAATTCACCAAATCAGTTCCAAGGTAACCTTCGACCATTCAATTGAAAAGAAAATCCATTGCTTTACCAACTAGGTCCACTCCCCACCTACACAGTCAGAGGAGCCAAGGGATCCAGAACATTATTATCTGCATCATCATATCTATAAACCAGGCTAATCTGTTTAGACCTGCAATTTCTGTGTTTGTACAGATCTCTGCTATTGCCAGTACAAATAGATTGTGTGAGTGAATCTGATTGCTCTGTAGGCGGAGAAGCTATTTACGGAGTTATTTATAGTCAACTTACTGGCTGATTGTGTCTATAGCAATATTACTGAAAAAGTTTGCCATGTGGATTACTACATGTCTTTTGCCATGAACTCAGAATCTGACATTACTCATACATTTTAAATCGAAGAGAAGAGAAAACTTGGTTTTACAGCTGTACACAGGTTAATCGTGATTGCACGCTATACCATATTTTTTACATGTAAACTAAAAGCAGAAATTTTAAAAGTTGTATCTTGATTACGTTATATGATGTGTATATTTAAGTGTACATTCTGCAAATCAAATTAACTTCTCCATTAATTTTTTAGAACCTTATCACCTTATAATAGCGTGCTGCCCTGTTGGAGATCAAGAGTGCTTTTTTTTTCAAGAGGTTCTTCATATAAACTCCTGTTCCAGTTATGAATTCAAGGTTACAGTGTATTTAATTCCAGCAACTGGTGAACAACGGACCATTGGATAGATGTGTGCAGTTATGGCTAGATAGCATTGTTTTTATCTATTATACTTTTTAAAAATAAATACACAAGTAACACAACTCAACATTGTGGTATACATGATGTGGTAGAATGGCGACTATATTTAGTACAACTACCGACCTTGTTAGCCTAAATGCATATGTGGAGTTTATCAACTGGATAGCATCTCTATCAGCTTGAGACTAAATTGGATTGACAGACTGAGCAAGCTGGTCCCATCAAATTTCTTGGGCAAGTAGTTCATATACTCAGTTTAATCAAACTGTTGTTGCCAAGTGCTGCTTTTAATACATAACTATAATGAGAAAAACAAACACAGCTTCCTGAAAATAAAGGATAGTGCCTGGGTTTTGAGGATAATGTTTGGTACTCAATGAAAAATTTTAATATCATATTCCTGTCGTAAATTTTGCAATATTTGCTTTTAATATTAGTGTTGTACGCATATATTTTTGGAGTACATTTTTAGGCATTCTCATTGATGATAGCGACTAACCTAATAATTTGTGACAAAACTTAACTGTCCGAACTTCCAACTTTTCAAAAATCAAATACATAAAATGTATGTATAAAATTAATCAATTTATTCAATGGCATCTGGACATACCTATTCTGCTAAGCATGGACATTCAGTTATTTTCTATCCTTCTTTGGCATATGATTGCCAAAGTGTTTGGTTTCTTTTAATATTTTTCTTGTGATGTTGAAATCTATTTGCTTTTCTGGACATCCTATTTCTGATGTTTAGCACTTGTGTCATTTTATACCTTTCTTTGTCTTGACACTCATTTTTCACTCTGTTCGATTTTTTTTGGCCACTTTTGAATAGACTGTGCCTTGCCCGATTGTCCATCAGTAAAGGCAATAATTAATGTTGTCTGTTTTCTCTCCCAGACAGGTTACAAGCAAAGGCAATTGGACTTTCAGCTTTTTTTTTTCTGGCGTGGAGCCACTGTAGATCCTAATGAAGTCACCGTGACTGAAGTTAACATCTGGCTGAAGGTTTGGAAATTGCTGGAATCATTGCAGGACTACAGTAGATTCAAGGAAGGGTGTGTGACTGGATTGTTGTGGGTTTTTTCAATTAAAATTTCTATGAAGCTCTGGATCTGTAAGATATGGTTTCAAGTCCAACAAATAGGCTACCATTTGTGCAACCAAATATATGTGCAGTACTGACGTGATCATTATTGTGTCAAGTACACAATGACATGTCGGGTAATTTTTATGGGATGCCAAAAGACCATCCTTTGTCTATAATAAGATACAATTTTAATTTTTGCCTTGAGGTTAGAGCTCCTTCACATATATATATAATGTATTATCCGACCACCAAGGCCAATACTCGCTCCTGATTGGCTGAGAACGCTACGGATATATCCTGTATCTGTCAAGCTGCTTGGCCTGTACAGATATTTTCTGTATCCTGCAGTGATGACGTCACAATCACTCATGAATTATCTGACGTTGTCATGCAAACAATGGGCAGTGATTGTTTGTCATGACGTCACAATGGTATGGGCTGCTGGTGACGTCACAACAATCTGCTGCTCCTAGCTTACAGAATTTGAAGTTATCAGACTAAAATTTAATAAAGACCACTCATAAAATCATTGCAGGCATAAACAAAACCCCATAGCAGTGTGGTTCACAGCTATGAACATGATTTGTGTCAGGCCTGCTTCTGAATTAACACTCATCATACCAGTACCTACCTGACACTCTTGATGTTCATACCTTTGTACCTTGTTATGGGGGTTTCATTATACATGTGGTCGGATAAATTCGTAATTTGTTGTTTGCTTTTGGCAGATACAGGATTTACCTTCCCTCAGATAGCTGTATCCGGGCTCAGCTTCGCTTCGCCCAGATACAGCTATCTTCGGGAAGGTAAATTCTGTATCCGCCAAGCAAACAACAAATAACTAATAGTATACTCAAAGGCTTTTTGTATACTCAATGGTTTGATCATTGTTGACGATGTCATTGCATTGTTTGCCATTGTGACGTCATGGCCATGGTGATGTCACAACATTGTGACATCATCAGTTGAGCTGCTATCTGTGCTCTGATTAACTGAGACCACTGTTGAGTATTGATCATCAGAGTGAAGTTCAGCTGTCTTTTGGATTACATAATGGGGTATAAATAAGACCAAATGGCTGTATGATGGTATTTTGAGATGTACTCCCACTCGTGAAGATATCCTGAGTCCTCTGTACCCACTCGTGCTGACCCACTCCTGGGTACAGAGGACTCAGGATATCTTCAACTCGTGGAGTACATCTCAAAATAGCAACCATACCCATTTGGTCTTATTATTAGTCCATACGGCAAGCTGACTACAAAACAACATCCAATTTTGAGCCATGATCCACTTTTCTATACTTTGTGAATTGTGACTAAGTGCAATTCAAACTTCCATTGCTCTTTTCGAGGTTGCTTAAATGATTTTATTATTTTTTCGAAAAGTTCAAAGAACATAAGTTCCGTGGAAGCCAGCAAGGAATAGTTTCGTATAATAGTATGATTTCCAGAAATTAAAATAAATCTGGCTAGCTGGGTGGCTGCGTGCTTAAGGTGACTGCCTGTTCCACTGAAGGTGCATGGGTTCGGTAGGCTAATTTTCAGTGAACCTTCTCAAACAAAATCTCAGCTGGATGTTGTTCAGATGAGACGTTGAATTGGTGGTCCCTTGTATCAGTGTCTGTGCTTGGCAAGTAAAAGATCCCTCACATAGGGTAAATAGGTTAAATGTGTAACTAGTCGAGGAGTCCCGCTTTCTCTCCCATCTCATCAATCAACCCAAGTGACTGCCCAGAACTGGGCTTAGAGGTTGCATTTACCATATCTATCTTTCTATCTATCTAGCCCACTCTTGACTGTCACGATTTGCAGGTAGACATACATGATGTGGATGATCACTGTACAAGAGGTTTTATTATGACTGATGCTGAACTTTTGTCTGGAAGTCTAGAATCATATTGTGGAAGTTAGTGTGACAGGATCTTAGTATACATTTTATTATAAGAAACTCTCTAAGAAGGTTTGGGAAAGGAGAAGATATTTCAGTGTTTCCCAGAAAAACAGAAATCACAAAGTCATTGTGGGATTAAAAAAAAAAATTCTTGTCCTTTCGGGGCAATTGACCTTTTTGTTTTAAACTGAGCAAAATTGTCTCACACTTTATTTTCACACCTAATTTTTTCCTTTGTGAATTTCGACAACATTTTGTCTTACTCACTGCCTTATTGTTTATGACAGCACCTTGAAATAAAGCATACCTCATTATCGTGACACTGCCGTTATATATCAACTTCATGAGTTTATAATTATGGAATTATGGGCCATAAAAACCAGCTTACTGAAGAACCAAAACATGTTTTGAGGCATGATTCATTTTCTGCTTTGTGACTAAGTGCAATTCCTACTTTCAATGCTCTCATCAACTCTGCTCAAATGCTTCTATTATCGTTGAAAAGGCCAAAGAACATAAGACCAATGACATTCTGACTACGAATAAAGTAAGCAGCTGCAGACAAAACTGGACTAACAGCCCCAGTCTAGACTGCCATGATTGCATGTTAGGTAGATGGCATTGGGAATTGTGGCCCACCAAGCCAAGGTCTTGTGGCTTACCAGTGTTTATACATTTATGATGTCTAAATAAAGGGAGAAGTGTACTTGTCAGACATAGAAATGGATACATGGGGCAGTAATTCTAAATATCATCCAAGTGAAGAAGGGCATGCAGACCAACAAGCAGGTCTGCAATGCAAAGGCCAGTGTTGTGAAATTGAGAATCAAATTGGAATCTAGCTAATCTTTAATGCTGTTAAGCGGGTCTTCACCCATGGACAACTATGATAAAACTTAATGGGAGTGCTTGTGGTTCACAGCAATGAACCTCATGAATGTCAGGTCGCGGAAGAATATTCTGCAGCAGACCTGACATGAGTGAGGTTCCTTGCTGTGAACCACACTCCAATTAAGTTTTATTTATATCCCACAATGAAAATAGACCTCCAGTCAAAAAATTAATAGTTTCAAGAGGCACTATTTTGTTTGAATGGTCATAAAAAGATCCCTAGCTACCACACCGACCAATCAGAGCTTCAAAATATTGTAACGTAATCATTTCCCTGCCCATTGCTTACAAACCAACGTCAGATAATTATATGCATGCGGTTCACAACGATGAATCACATGTTGTGAATCACATGGTTTTTTGCCTGAACTTCACTGCCTATTGTGGGATATTGGGCATTTTACAATAACCCACCAGACCCTGTGAGTGTAAACTTTAAAAAGGACTCCTATAACAAACTTTATTATGTAGACCTATTTGTGAACTGTAGTCTGCTCCCTCGTGCATGGTCAGCACAAGTGATCTGTCATCTGGGGGAAGTTCTGCAATCCTCATGATGACCTAAATTACCCCTTTTACTTGGAATCAAACCCACAACCCTCAACAGATCAGCATGCAATGCAAATTGGGGCATTAACCACTCAGCCTCCAGCCTGTGCAAGAAATATACTCTTCAATTTGTGTCGTGGATCAAGTCAGATTATTGATCACATTGAGGCCAACTACTGGTGAACTGAGTCAGACAAATGTAACAGAGCAAGAAATAAAACTGATATTCAAACATATTTTCAAACTAATTTGGTCAATACAAACGGTGAGGCAAACACTTTTGCTTCACAACTGGTGAATGGAGTCAGCTGATTGTATTGAATGGAGTCAGATGATTCGTTGTTATGAGTTGTGAAATGGTTATTGATTCCTGCTCTTAAGTCTTATTTCAAGAGTTTTGATATACCATTGTACTTGTAACTCCAATATAAATCTTCATTATGTAATAATAATTCAGTACTTTTTAAAGCCAGCTGCTGTTCATCAATGAAGATAAATATTTCAGCGGAATATAGACAGATTATCCCCGTTTTCAATAGTTATAAATCAGCTGAGACGCCACGTAAAATTGAGGCAAGGCCAAACATAGACAAGACCAGTGGGCTTATCTTTAGACTAGCTCTACAGATCTCTCTCACATGATATTTGGATGGTATGAAAGTTCCCCAACAAGAATCCAGGGATTCAAAGCCTGGGCTATTGTGATTGCAAAATTTTTGGGGAACGTATTATGTCAATTTAAAGTTTTCTCACATTTTAATGCTTTAAATAATTACATTAAAAGAAAAGGAACAACAAAAACGTTCATATTATTAATTAGTCCTTTGGAAATTTCACTCTTTGTGAAAAACATTCTGCCCTGGTGAACAAGATTATGGCAGATGTCAATTTTGACCCTGTCCACACATATGCATGTTCCTAAGACCTAATTTCACAACTGCAAGTGAAAATACAAAAATCGCCAAGAATGCCAGTTGCCAAGTCCCAGGTTTGATTCCTGTTCTTGCCAGGTCATTTGATACTGGACATTGAAATGTTCCATCCATTTGTTAGTTTATTCCCCATCCTGTCATGTTGTTTTTATTGAATTGAATGTCAATCAGATTCAAAAATATTGAACAATTCAAATTGGAAAAATCAACAAATAACAAACAAATATGTATACTGGTTTAATTTCCAATTTGATATGGCATAATAAACATAACAAATACATGTAAATTTTCCTAAAAGCAACATGTATAACAATGTTGAATTAATTCGTTTAAAAAGATGAAAGCATGTGTTTTATTCTAGGTTCTGCAAATGGTGTGAACGCATTTGGAAAATTCAATAACTTCTAAAAATACTGATATCAAGAAGTTTTTTAATTCTCAATTCTTGCTTTATTTCCATTTGTGGACACCTTCAAAGTTTCATTGTGAAATGCTAAGTGTGAAATTAAAGTGAATCTAACTGGCAAAGCTGCATTTACAGTAAAAATAGTACACCGCAATATAATCATTGACTACTTTTTTGTGCATTAAATTATAAAAGCGTCTATAGTCCAGTTAAATTTGCTGCAATTTCACACAAACTTTAATGTCATATTTACAGCATATCAACGCCCTTGTACAAGTAACTTGTAGATATCAAATCTTATTTTTCTAGACAAACTGACTATGTAATATTGACACTCATTTTAGTTGACCAACTTACTGAAAAACTTTGCTGTGATTCCAACAACTAGATTAAGTGTCAAAATATCAAATTTCGAGTAGACTGATGTCTTGTCAATGGGCCAATCTAGTTTAAATATAACTAAAAATGTACAAATGAAAAACTTTGTACATTTCCTGCAAAAGTATACAGTGCTTTCACCTAGACACATGTTGACAATATCACATATTAAGAAAAACAATGAGCACTTAGGCAGACACCAAGCGGAGGCGAATAGTACTAAATCACACAAATAAATTAATCAGTATCTTCTATAACATGTATTGCCATAGATATCTGTTATTTGATCATGTTTTGTTAAACACTGGATTCATGTTTCAGATGCCCACATAATTTGCAAATGCCTTGAGAACAGCAATAAAGTTGCTGTGCATTACATTTCCATTGAATGTCTTAAACATCATTTTGCATCTACATTATTCTACAGACTGTAAATTTGTTATGCAAAAAGAGCATTTCGTGAGTCATCATACTAAAGATTTGTCATAATCCCACCAATACAATGTTAATTTGATTTAAGTACACTAAAGCCGCTTGTTGGTGACAGGCTGACAAAAGGATCATGTATCTGATTTTTACTCTATAATCAGTTATGACAAATCAAATGGCTCTCTCTTGATCATGACTGATCAAACAGCCTCTATACATTTTCCTTCTTAAATGTATGATGATGCCACTTCATCGGCTGTCATGAGTCAGTGATTTTGCACAGTAAACTGGGCCTCTCTTTTTGCATAACTAGTGGATAGGCTGTAAATTATTTGATTATAGAAGCCGTTTTGTTCACAGTACACAAATGGAATGCTCAGAGTACTAATTTTAGTTCAAGAATTTTATAAATAAATTGTATACAGTGTACTAACAATAGTTTCTGACGGTGTTAGAAAAGTTATCAAACGTCTGGTCCCAGTTTTTGCCATTCTATATAAATTTGGATTAAAGTTAGTTAAATTGTCTGAAGTTTTACAACAAGAACCCATGGATAGCAAACTTATTTTGCAATTTTGATTGAAACTCATAATGGTGGAGTCACAATAGGTAACAATGTTATGTCAATGACTAGAAATGATAGGGAATATGTACAACTGAGTGAAACAAAATCACCCCAAAATGTCAACATTATTTTTTCAACATCAAAATACATCTCACACACCTTTACAAGCTTTGTAATCCTTCTTAAAAGAGGAAGCACATCAAACATTAATTACCCTTTTTGAGATTCAAAGCTGTAATACTGCTCATTGTAAAACCTTACGCACTTGTCTTATCATTGTAAAATCTTTAAGGTTAAAATTATACCATATTCAATTAATAAACAAAATAGTCATATTGTAGATCTAGAATATTCATATTTGGCTATTTTCTTGTTGTATTTGATTCGGAAATAATGTATCAGTTTTAATATCTATTTATATAGATAGCACTAGTGTAAACTGTTTTGATCATCTAATGAACTATCTAAGTTATTGTATTATCTTTATTATTAGTGAATGTGTGAACTATCTTTATTGCTGAAAAAATGTTTGATTGTGTTTCAATACCGGCAACAATTTCTTAAAGACACTCAATCAGTGTGAAACCATGAATTCAACTTGTGTTTTTTATAGTTCGGTAGTAGAAAATTATGAGCTGGAAGAAAAAGATTTTTCTTCTCTGATCGAACTGCCAAGTATTATTAGCTGGTAATTCACTATGTCTTATAATTATATGTATAATAAGTGAATTTACATATACAAAATTGAAGTATAACTGGACTGTGGATGATCAATGAAGAAACAATATGATTGAAGCTGAAATTAACTGAAAAAGGTATGTGTTGTTTATAATGTATATGCTTGCAAACTGCACTGCTTGCAGCACCGTAGTATATAATTTATTGCTTTCCAAGAAAGTGAAATCTTTGTGGTTTTAGTTGTTCGTCTAAGTTCTGTCTGGTACAAGTCAAGCAAAATTGGCCCTTTGTTTTGCTTAGACAGCCATAGCTAATGCCATTTTGGTGGATTTATGAAGACAAAACTTGGTCTTGGTGATCAAGCAATTTCAAAAGTAACTTACCTCATTCTAGTGTAGGCACTACAACAATAGTACAACATATATCAATTTCATAGTTTCATAATTATGGAATTATGAGCCATAAAAACCAGCTTACTGAAGAACAGTAATCCTGTTTTAAGGCATGATCCATTTTCTGCTTTATATGACTAAGTGCAATTCCTAGTTTCATCACTCTCATCAAGTCTGCTAAGTGATTCTATTATCATTGAAATGGCCAAAGAACATAAGACCAATGGCATTCTGACTACGAATAGAGCAAGCATCTGGAAACAAAAGCAGTCTAACAGCCACAGTCTAGGCCGCCATGATTGCATGTCGGGTAGGAAGTATAAGAGAATTGCAGCCCACCAAGCCAAGGACTTGTGGCTTACTAGGGTCGATTTATGAGAAAAGAGAGAGAGAGACGGATAGATAGAAAGAGACAGAGGAGTCTGCAATATATAACCATTTGTAAGACACTTTACATGCCAGACATAGATTGACATTTATTCAAGGACCTGCTGAGTTTTGTCCATCATAAATCCAGGTGGGACAAGCCTGTCCTTAGTGTATAGGTCAGACTTGAATCAAATTGGGAATTTATTGGAATCTAGATTATATTCTTTTGTGCTGCCTGGGAATCAGACTCGGAACCCACAACAGAACAAGTGGAAGCTCTGATAACTGAGCCTCCCATCTGACAACACTCTGCAAGAACTGAGCTATGCTGTAAAAGTGAGAGCCAAGTCAGAATGAATGGATGGAGGAAAGTCATCAGTGAATTGAATCAGACAATTCAACAGAGCAAAGACAGGGACAATTAAAAGGACTGTTGTCAGACTACTTTGGCCAAAACAGACAGTGATGCAAACATTTCAGTGAGATTTGCAACTGGTGAATGGAGTTAAATTGATTTTGGTGATCAGAGATATGATTGAACTGGTCCCTGCTATCATTTTATTTTATTTAAAATCCTGCAACACGTATGGGCCTACTCATTGGAATTCGTAAGGTATAACATGCAAATAAATGCAATAATGTCACAAGTATACGTACAGATTTATTCTCTGTAATGTGATAATAATTCAGTGCTTTTTAAAGCCCGCTGCTGTACATCAACGGAGAGAAATGTTTCAGCAGAATATAGACAGATTATCCCTGTTTTCCCCAGCAATAAATCAGCAGAGAAGCTACATAGAATTGAGGCAAGGCCAAAATAGACAAGGCCAGTGGGCTTTCCTTGGAGTATGAATGGACCAGACTAGCTGTTCAGACTTCTCTCTCACATAATATAATTATGGTATGAGATGTTTCTAAATCAATCTTTTTTTAAATCAATCTTGTTTGTCCAAATGGAAAGGTAGGGTTCAGTTGATGCATACAGCATGGATCAACCATTTGTATGGAATTCACATTTAAATATTGCATGGTGTCAAGTTTGCCCTCTACTGTCCTGAGGTTCCAGACAAGTGATTTCAACAAACAGCCAATGCCAATTAATGCGAAACAATATAATCCAACCTACTATTTTGTAACGGGGCCATTAAAACACTTTGTTATACTTTCATTCCATGGGATATCAAATTAATCATCAGAATACTCTGAGGACAACAGTTTGCAAGACATAAGGTATATATAAGACAAATTCTTTGACCATGTCAACACAGAAATTTTTTGCCAGCGCACCTGGAAATGGTGGAGGCAGTTGATATTTATATTAGGGCAAGTTTATAGGCTGTTACGGTGTTATTTATTTGGTGACTTGATATATCGTGCTAGACTAGATAATTGATTGTCATATATGTAATGTTTGTTAATTAGGGTCTATTCATTACATATATATATGGGAGGCAGGGCCATGTGGATCACTGAATCCGCCATGATTTTGCCGAAGACGGCAAGCGCTGATGGTCTGGTCTATGTAATAATTGTATGGATTTTCCTAACTGCAGGTTTTGATACTATATGATAAAATAAATTTTATAATTTTATATCCTTTATTAAATGAAAGTGTTTTTGGCCTACATATCCAGCTGATATCAGTTGCATTATTCTAATTTGCCTGCATACTGTATCATTTAGTATATTTAATAAACGGCAGGAAATGCCAAAAGTTGTAGCAATGCCATGTTCTGTCTCAACTGTACATGTATTTGGACATGTAATTACGCTGTGGCCTACGTGGGGGGTGTTGTTTGAGGCTAATATGTCAGAACAGAAATATATGGCTTCTGGTAATACAGTTACCATACTAAATAGGCTATGCTACCTTTGTTTTCATTAGGCTAGAGTGCTCAACAATGACCACATTGTTATGTTGGCGCAGTGCTATGTTATTTGTAAGCCTGATGTGAGAGAAGTGGGTAGGCTACATGGTACTTTCAGCAATACGGTCTCTGTTTCCCCTTTGGCACATTTACATTGAAGGAACGTTGAGACAACGTTGCCATGTTAGTGAAAATTAAGTAGAATTTTATGGTAGATTTACATTTTCACAACGTTGTGAGGCAAAGTCATAGATATGATGTTAGCATGCGATGTTGAGGTAATGATTCTCAATGTTGTGAAAACATCTCAACCTCATGTTTATGTTGCGCCAACATAATTTCTACCTTGCATTTCTAGCGCTCCACCAATTAACAACATTATGTTTACCTTAGGATGATAAAGTGATCTGTGTATCACCCAATTCAAAGGGCTTCAGTAACACTGCTTATAAAATGCACCCAAAAGGAAAAACTGAATTCCCCAAAAAACGGAATCCCAAAAAGAACTGCTTCATATCTGTAAAAGGAGATGTCGTATAATGTAGGGCATCTGTATAAATGTGGCATGAGGTCTGATAAAGTAAAACTTTCTTTGATGTACATCATTTCATTCTAAGCCTATATGCAGCCTGCAATGCTTTTTGAGGTCTGTAAAAGACTATGTATTCTCAACATACATGTATGGGGCTGTATGTACATAATACAATGTTGAATGGGGTACATAGGCTTTGAAATACAATGTTATTTTAGGCTCATATGTCAAATAGCCTGGGTGTTCTGTATAAGGCAGTGGCCAACATAAAGCATTTGTCACGACCACATAATGGACTGGTTGGCACCAAGCCAGGGATGTGCCCCAGTATCTTCAAAATGGCTGCCACCATCTTGTCTAAGTTGAAAAAGAGGCTGAATATGTGACATCAAAGGTTTAATCTCAGATTACTTTGATCTCAAGCTATCACCATCTTAACTGGAGATTATTACATCATGTGGTTCATCAGTTAATGCATAATATTGTAATAAAATCGACCCGATCCTCTTAAGAAGCTAAAATGGCAGATTTTCAAAAGCCTTGTTTCCATCTTGCACTAATTGTCAAATGTAGATTGCCTTTTGAACATCTACTTATGCTATCAGACACAAGAAAATGTGTAATTGCCTTCAATGCTTTGTGATCATCTTGCTTTTTGTCTTTTTGGGCATCCAATAGATGCTTTAAAAGGATTTTGTGTCTGCTTGAGCCGTCGAATTATGCAGTATGTACTGAGAATAAAGTTAAATTCAATTCAAATTTTAGTTTAAAAATCAACTCAAACTGCAGAGAGGCATTGTTCTCAAGAGCTCTGTGCGCTGTAGCAGATCATTGAAGTGGTTGTGTTAAATGAGGATGAAAGAATAATATTGAAGTCATGAACTTATATCCCAAGTTTTCATTACGCTCGCTTCAATCTTCAATGGAATTTGTGTGTAGTGCTCACACACCAACTTCAAGTCAGTTTTCCAGATTGTATTTTGATCAATTAATCATCTTTAATCTAAACTAAATATTTGAATGTATTGATCCAACACATATAGAGTCGGGAACTTTTAAACCAAATTCCTTATTCAATTATAATTCCAAATTCACATAAACTTCAAATTAAAACTTCATCTGGGCCCATTTTCGGAGAATTGATGAGCCTCATTGTAGCATTTTCCATTCAATTGTTTGTGTACATGCATCGGTCCGAGACTGGGGACAGTTTTTTTCGTAATCACATCAGTCTGTGAAAACATAATGAACTCAAGTAAACAAAAACTGTCAAAAAGCCAGAAGCGAGTACATATCCTAGCCTACTTTTAGTCTATTTTGAATCTCTCAAGCCCATAAACGGTTGAGTGGAGCAATTTTCTGACCGATTGCTCTTTTATACAACAGAACAGGGAGGCATTGTTGGGCCATGAGCCGCTGCGGCAGTGTAAATCACCTACAGCATCATAGCTGCCATTCATTGTGTCAGCGCTGCCATCATTCAGGGCATAAAATGAGAGCGTGTACAGGGCCTCAGTCAGCCACTGTTTGGCGATCTGCATTAGGAAATTCTATCTGATTGGCTGAAGTGGCGACACATCTTTTGATTGACACTGTCATCCACAGTCGGTTATCCTATCTCTGATAAATGGTTTAGAGAGAAAAATTTACGACAATCTTTAATTAAATTTTATTAGGACCATAATTTATCTTGGCCATAGAATAGCCTATATTAATTATTTGTCACATGAATAATTCAATAAAAATCTTTGAGACTTGATAGATTATATTATTATGTATAATATAATATTTATTGAAACCTTTCACAAGTCAGTCTTATAATATAGGACCGCAGATTATATTATTATGGTGTTGGCTTGATTCTAGTGTACCTAGTGCACATTTCTTTCATGTTCTTCGACGGAGTTCAATTGATAAATTGAAAGCTGTTAACTCGGAAAATTGACATGATATCAAAGAGATTTATGGGACTGAATTGTTGGAATTGTTGCTTTCATGGATTCACACTGATTTCAATCTGAATTGATAAATTGATATGATTTGAAGTTTACATTTCAAACTTCCGATGTTGTGTTTCTGTAACATGTGCTCTAGTGTGAGATTATGTAACATTTGATTAACCAACCAGGTATGAACCAATTCAGATATAGTTGTATTTGAATGAGAATATATTTTTCTAATACTGACTTTTTTTTAATGACCAAACTTAACATTTCAGTTATGCAAATACATATCTGTAGTTTAAATGGATGACTACGTTTTGGAAGCCCATTTATAAGAAATACCTTGTGAAACTGATATTAATAGTTTGAATTATTTGAAAATAACCATTGAAAATACAATTAACAGTCGTCAGCTGAGACGTTAGATTCACAGTTATCAGCCTATAGCTTATGTGTATATTCTCATTTAATTGGTATGTAATTACATTATGTAACATGATATTTTGACACATTAGGCCGAATGATTGATAATTGGGAAATAAGATATTTTGCCCACTGATACACGTAGCATCTATCACAAAAATAAAACAATTACAATATTCAAACGATATTCTGTCGACGATCGTAATTTTGTTTGCTTCATAACTATACAACAATTATTGTTGTTTCATAATAAGGGTTGGGAAGACTTTCTGTGGAAGTCCATTCTCCTCAAAACTAATTGGGAAGGTACAATGTATATTATCATATGAGTAATTATGTTCTCATATTATGATCTATTTTGATGGCATAGTGTTCATGTTTTTGTTATTTAGCTTTTCATTTTATCATTGTTGATCTATTAATGTTACATACAACTCGTTTCAATAGTCTGTAAAATTGTGTTTGAAGAAACAAAACTAAAAAAAGTACATCTACAGTTTTTCAAAAATCACAACATACAAAATGCATACAAAATATACATTATGTATTCATTGTCAATATATTATTAATCAGTTATCAAACATTTGCTCAGACTTGCTTATCAGGCAAGTTAGGTATTAAATGCCCCTCAAGTATATCTCTATAATAGATGGATGTTACAATTGTTAAATCTATAGGACATGACTTAATTGCGGCAACTAATCAATCCAAGTTACAATTTAATGATGTTTAATTAAGAATCAAACTTTCGTGACTAAATTTACCAACTAAAAACCTGTTAGTTTAATAATTTTTTCTTGTTTATTTTGTTTTTAAAGTTGAATCCCACAGAATGCAGCTGCTCCACCTATTGTACTCCACGTAACTAAATGGTTCAACAAAAATACCCCAGCTGGTGGCTTCCCCGCTTGGTCAGATTGTTCATATGCATTGGAAAAGCCACAGATTTTTGAACACAGGGGTAGGCTCACTCGAAGGCTGCTGGCTCAGCCAGGAATAATGGCACTAAACTACAAATACACACGTTTTGGGACGATATACCGGCCTGTAATCCAATCCAACTTTCATAAAAATCGGAGAAGGAATCTTTGAGATATTCAAGTTTATTTTAAGGGGGACTTATTTTTGTTGAACTGTTTCTCATAATTTTCTCATATTGTACACCACGTAACTCTCAAAAAACATTGGTTACCCCCCTTCAAAGACTTGTTTTTCAATAAAGTGTATTTTCAGCTATATTCCTTTAATTTTTCATAACTATCTCTTGGATATTGTTCGAGTGACGCTACTTTTCATTATAAATCCTATACATTTTTAGTATTTTACTGTATGTTTTAATGTAATGACATGAGATTTTGAAAAGATCATAGTTCAAAAATTATGTTGGATAGTCCGCCTACTTCTTTTTACGTTGGAAAGCTTTCTTTTTGAAGAACTTTTTGGTAAAGTTTCGTGAATATCTCACGGACTTTAGATTTCTTGCCAAGAGTGGGATTAAACTTTAACAAAATTGTTGAAATAAAAGCCTATCTGAAAATTACGAATACAGTGTACTTTTTTTTCTCAATCTCCAATATGAATAAAATTTAGTTATTGTTTTTCAATGCAACCCATGGTGGTTCAACAAAAAAATTTTGTAAAGCAAAACAAACTTAATTCTAACATGTTGAAAATTTTCCTTCACAAAAATTACACAAACAAATGAGTGACTTGTTTAAATTACATAATTGAATCACATGAAGTGAATAAATTACATGAATAAATTAAGTGACTTGTAGAACAGAATGTGCACCAAGCAGCAGCATTTTGTGGCACGGTCAAAGGTCACCTTGTATTGTACATCGAAATCTTCCATCCATTCGTTAGTTGATACCTTATCCTATCATGTTGTTTTTGTTGAACAGAATAATAATAATCAGATGTAAAAAGTTTGAACAGATTCGAATATGAAAAATCAACAAAAAACAAACAAATAGATATACTGGTTTTATTTCAAATTTAATATGGCATAATAAACATAACAAATACATGTACAATTCCCTAAAAGCAACAAGTATAACAATGCTGAATTAATTTGTTTAAAAAGATGACAGCATGTGTTTTATTCCAGGTTCTGCACATGGAATGAACGCATTTGGAAAATTCAATAAATTCTAAAAATACTAATATCAAAAAGTGTTTTAATTCTCAATTCTTGCTATATTTTCATTTGTGGACACCTTTAAAGTTTCATTGAGAAATGTTAAGTATGAAATTAAAGTGAATCTAACTGGCAAAGCTGCATTTACAGTAAAAACAGTACATCACAATATAATCATTGACTAGTTTTTTGTGCATTCAATTTTAAACGCATCTATAGTCCAGTTAAATTTACTGCAATTTCACACAACCTTTAGTGTCTTATTAACAGCATATCAATGCCCTCGTACAGTTGACTTGTAGATATCAAATCGTATTTTCTAGACAAACTAACTAAGTAATATTGACACTCATTTTAGCTGACCAACTTACTGAAAACTTTGCTGTGATTCCAACAACTAGATTAAGTGTCAAAATATCAAACTTTGTGTAGACTAATGTCTTGTTAATGGGCCAATCTAGTCTAAATACAACTAAAAATGAACTAATGAAAACTTTGTAAATTTTACTGCAAAAGTATGCAGTGCCGTCACCTAGACACATGTTGACAATATCACATATTAAGAAAAACAATGAGCACTTAGGCAGACACCAAGCGGAGTTGAATAGTACTAAATCACACAAATAAATTAATCGGTATGTTTTATAACATGTATTGCCATAGATATCTGTTATTTGATCGTGTTTAGGAGTTAAACACTGGATACATGTTTCAGATGCCCACATAATTTGCAAATGCCTTGAGAACAGCAATAAAGTTGCTGTATGCTACATTACATTTTCATTGAATGTCTTAAACATCCTTTTGCATCTACATTATTCTACATTTTGAACATTTGTTATGCAAAAAGAGCGTTTATAATGTCGCACTGAATAAAATGGCACTTGGTGAGTCATCATACTGAAGATTTGTCATAATCCCACCAATACTTTCAATGTTAATTTGATTTAAGTACACTAATCCCGCTTGTTAGTGACAGGCTAACGAAAGGAATAGTGACAGGCTAACGAAAGGAATATGCATCTGATTTTTACTCTAAAATTAGTTATGACAAATCAAAGGCTTTCTCTTGATCATTGCCTATCAAACAGCCTCACTACATTTCGAATCTTAAATGTATGGTGATGCCACTTCATCAGCTATCATGAGTCAGTCCATTTTACACAGTGAACTGGTCCTCTCTTTTTGCATAACTAATGGATAGGCTGTAAATTATTTGATTATAGAAGCTGTTTTGTTTACAGTACACAAATGGAATGCACAGAGTACAAATTTTAGTTCAAGAATTTTATAAATACAGTGTACTAACAATAGTTTCTGACAGTGCTAGAAAAGTTATCAAACTACTGGTCCCGGTTTTTGCCATTCTATATAAATTTGGATTAAATTTAGTTAAATTCTCTGAAGTTCTACAACAAGAACCCATGGATTTCAAACTGCTTTTGCACTTTTGATTGAAACTCATAATGGCGGAGTTGCAATAGGTAACAATGTTATGTCAATGACTAGAAATGACAGGGAATGTGTACAACTGAGTGAAACAAAATCACCCCCAAAATGTCAACATTATCCTTTCAACATCAAAATACATCTCACACACCTTTACAAGCATTGCAATCCTTCTTAAAAGAGGAAGCACATCAAACATTAATTACCCTTTTTGAGATTCAAAGCTGTAATACTGCTCATTGTAAAGCCTTATGCACATGTCTTATCATTGTAAAACCTTTAAGGTTAAAATTATACCATATTCGATTAATAAACAAAATAGTCATATTGTAGAATATCCATATTTGGCTATTTTCTTTTTTGTATTTGATTTGGGAATAACTAATCAATTAATATTTATTTGTATAGATAACATGAGTGTAATCTGTTTTGATCATTCAATGAACTATGAACGTTATTGTATAATCTTTATTATTAGTGAATGTGTGAACTGTCTCTATTATTGAAAAAGTATTTGATTGTGTTTCATTTTCGGTAACAATTTCTTAAAGAAACTCAATCAGTGTGAAACCATGAATTCAACTTGTGTTTTTATAGTTTGGTAGTAGAAAACTGTGAGCCTAAGAAAAAAAGTTGAATTTTTCTTCCCAAATTGAATCTGCCAAGTATTATTAGCTGGTAATTCACTGTGACTTATATGTATAGTAAGTGAATTAAAATATTCAAAATTGAAGTATAACTGGACTGTGGGTGATCAATCTACGAAGAGACAATATGATTGAAGCTGAACTTTTGCTGGAAAAGGTATTTGTTGTGTTTTATGTATTTGCATGCAAACTATGTACTGTATGCAGTACCACAGTATACAAATTATTGCTTTCCAAGAGAGTGAACTCTTTGTGGTTTTAATTGTTCGTCTAAGTTCTGTCTGGCAAACACATTTCTTTTGGTACAAATCAAGCAAAATTGGCCCTTTATTTTGCTTGGACAATGGACAGCCATAACTAATGCCATTTTGGTGGATTTATAAAGACAAAACTTTATCTTGGTGATAAAGCAATTTCAAAAGTAACTTACCTAATTCTAGTGCAGGCACTGCAACATAAATCAATTTCATAGTTTCATAATTATTGAATTATGAGCCATAAAAACCAGTTTACTGATTAACAGTAGTAATCTTGTTTTGAGGCATGATCCATTTTCTGCTTTATGACTAAGTGCAATTCCTACTTTCATCACTCTCATCAAGTCTGCTCAAGTGATTCTATTATCATTGAAATGGCCAAAGAACATAAGACCAATGGCATTCTGACTACGAATAGAGAAAGTATCTGGAAACAAAAGCAGTCTAACAGACACAGTCTAGGCTGCCATGATTGCATGTTGGGTAGGAAGTATTTGCAGCCCACCAAGCCAAGGTCTTCCGGCTTATAAGGGTTGATTTATGAGGAAAGAGAGATTGAACTGGCCCCTGCTATCATTTAATTTGTTTAAAATGCTGCTATGGGCCTACTCACTGGAATTTGTAAGGTATAACATGAACATGAATGTTATAATATTTACAAGTATGCATACAGGTTATTGTCAGGTTAACTCGTAGTAATGTGATAATAGTTCAGTGCTTTTTAAAGCCAGCTGCTGTACATCATTAAAGAGAAACGTTTAAAGACAGATTATCCCTGTTTTCCCCCATAATAAATCAGCTGAGAAGCCACATAGAATTGAGGCACAACCAAAAATAGACAAGGCCAGTGGGCTTTCCTTGGAGTATGAATGGACCAGACTAGCTGTGCAGACTTCTCTCTCACATAATATAATCATGGTATGAGAGGTTTCTAAATCAATCTTGTTTGTCCAAATGGAAAGATAGGGTTCAGTTGGTGCATACAGCATGGTCCACCAACCATTTGTATGGAATTCACATTTAAATATTGGTGTCAAGTTTGCCCTCTACCGACCTGAGGTGCCAGACAGGTGATTTCAACAAGGGCACACCTGATATAGGTACAATGTATAATATTCTGTATAGCAACCATTTAAGGGTGCTTTTAACTGACTGTATAAATAAATAAATGTATACCTGGTCTGTGAAATAATTGTATGAATTTTCCTAACTGCAGCCTTAAGAAATAATAAATTGTATAATTGTATTCTTTATCAAATGATAGGGTTTTGGCCTACATATTCAGCTCTGTTATTGTATTATTCTAATTTGCCTGCATACTGTATCCTTTAGTATATTTAATATGCTCCAGTAAATGTCACAAGTTATGGCAATGTCATGTTGTTTCTCAACTGTAGATGTATTTGGACATGCTATTACGTTTTGACCTACATGTGGGGTGTTGTTTGAGGCCAATGTGTCAGAACAGAAATGAGAAATATATGGCTTTTGGTAATACAGTTACCACACTGAATAAGCTATGCTACCTTTGTGTTCATTGACTTGAATGCTCTACAATGACCACATTGTTATGTTGGTGCAATGCTATGTTATTTGCAAGCCTGTTGATGTAATATGAGAGGCGCTGTATGGTACTTTCTGGTACAAATTGGTGGAAATGCACCCAAAAGGAAAAACTGAATTCCCCAAAATCGGAATCTCCAAAAAGGACTGCTTCACATCTGAAAAGGAGTTGTCTCACAACGTAGGGCATCTTAATGTGGCATGAGGTCAGATGAAGTGAAACGTTCTTTGATGTATATCACGTTATTGTAAGCCAATATGCAGCCTGTAGTGCTTTCGAGGTCTGTAATAGACTATGTATTCTCAACATACATGTAGGGGACTGTATGTACACAATACAATGTTGAATGGGCCACATAGGCTTTAAAATACGATGTTATTTTAGGCTCATATGTCAAATAGCCTGGGTGTTTTGTATAAGGCAGTGGCCAACATAAAGCATTTGTCACGAGCACATAATGGACTGGTTGGCACCAAGCCAGGGATGTGCCCCAGTACAATCTTCAAAATGGCTGCCACCATGTTGTCTAAGTTGAAAAAGAGGCTGAATATGTGACATCAAAGGTTTAATCTCAGATTACTTTGATCTCAAGCTATCAACATTCTTACGGCGTGTGGTTCATAAGTTAATGAAGAATATTGTAATAAAATCGACTTGATCCTCTTAAGAAGCTAAAATGAAAGATTTTCAAAAGCCTCATTTCCATCTTGCACTAATTGTCTAATGTAGAATGCCTTTTGAACATCTTCTTATGCTACCAGACACAAGATAACGTGTAATTGGCTTCAATGCTTTGTAATCTTCTTCCTTTTTGTCTTTTTGGGCATCAAGTAGATGCATTAGAAGGATTGTATATGTTCTCGAGCGGAATTATGTAGTATGTACTGAGAATAAAGCGAACTTTGATTCAGATTTCAGTTTAAACATAAACTCTAACTTCACTGAGACATTGTTCTCAAGAGCTTTGTGCACTGTACTAGCTTATTGAAGTGCATGCTATGCAAAAGATGAACAATGCATTTGAGGATGAAGAAATTCCTCACAGTTCAGTTCAAACTTGCATATAACCCACTGATTTAATGCAGCTTTCCAGAATGTATTTTGATTGTACATGTATATGTGTACTTGAATGAATGTATTTATCATACAGACAAAGTAGGGAACTTTTACACCAAATTCCTTATTCAATTATAACTACAAATTCAAACTTCATCTGAGCCAATTTTTGGAAAATTAATGAGCCTCATTGGAGCACTATTCATTCAATTGTTTGTGTGCATGCATTGGTCCAGGTCTGGGGACAACTTTTGTCGTAATCATACGAGTCTGTGAAAACACTATGAACTCAAGTAAACAAAAACTGTCAAAAAGCCCAAAGTGAGTACATTTCCCAGCCCAATTTCAGTCTATTTTGAGTCTCTAAAGCCCCTAAACGGTTGAGCGGAGCAATTTTCTGACCGATTGCTCTTTTATACAACAGAATAGGGAGGCATTGTTGGGCCATGAGCTGCTGCGGCAGTGTAAATCACCTACAGCATCATAGCTGCCATTCATTGTGTCAACGCTGCCGTCATTCAAGGCATAAGATGAGAGCTTGGACTGGGCCTCAGCCAGCCACTGTTTGTACTGCATTAGCAAGTGTATCTGATTAGCTGAATTTGCAGCATGTGTTTCGATTCTTCTAACTGACACTGTCATCCACAGTCCAGTTATCCCATCACTAATAAGTAGTCCACATTTCTTTTATTTTCTCTCAACGTAGTTCAATTGATAAATTAAAAGCTGTTAACTTGGAAAATTTACATGGTATCAGATACATTTATGGTACTGAATTATTGAAGTTGTTGCTTTCATTGTTTCATCACTGATTTCAAACTGATTTGATAAATTGATATGATTTGAATTTTACATTTCAAACTTCCAATGTTGTGTTTCTGTAACATGTGCTATAGTGTGAGATTATGTAACATTTGATTAACCAACCAAGTATGAATCAATTTAGATATAGCTGTATTTGAATGAAAATATATTTTTCTAATACTGACTTTTTTTTAATGACCAAACTTAACATTTCAGTTATAATGTAAATACATATTTGCAGTTTGAATGGATGACTACGTTTTGGAAGCCTGTTTATAAGAAAAACCTTGTTTTTTTTAACTGGTAATAATGGTGTGAATTATTTGAAATAACCATTGAAAATATAGTTAACAGCCTTCAGCTGAGACCTTAGATTCACAGTTATCAGCCTATAGCTTATGTGTATAATCTCATTAAATTGTTATGAAATCACATTATGTAATGTGATATTTTGACACTTTAGGCCAACCAATTAATAATTGGGGAAAAATATATTTTGCCCACTGATAGCATCTATCACAAAGATAAAATGATTACATTATTTAAACGATATTCTGTCGACAATCGTTGTTTTGTTGGATTCATAACTATACCACAATTATTGTTCTTTCATTTTAATAAGGGTTGGCAAGACTTTCTGTTGGGATTTTCTTGAAACTAACTGGGTGATTATCATGAGTAATTATATTATTATATTATAATCTAACTTGATGGTATAGTGTTTATGGTTTTGTTATTTAGCTTTTCATTTTATCATTGTTGATCTATTAATGTTACATACAACTCGTTTCAAAAGTGTGTAAAATTGTGTTTGAAGAAACAAAACTTAAAAAAGTACATTTACAGTTTTTCCAATTTCACAACATACAAAATGCATACAAATTATATTCATTGTCAATATATTATTAATCAGTTATCAAACATTTGCTCAGACTTGTTTATCAGACAAGTTAGGCATTAAATGCCCCTCAAGTATATCTCTATAATACATGGATGTTATAATTGTTACATGTACGAGGGGCGTTCAGAAAGTTCGAGGCTTTTTTTTATATGGACACTTATTTTCAATCTAGAACTATGAATTTTTCACAGGATAAAATTCAGCCTATTTGGAATGGATTTCCAAAAGTTTGGACAATTTGGACATTTTTAAGTCATTCTGTTGTTGCTATGGAAACTGAAAGTTGTGCTTCTTGGGGCAGATATCAATGAAACCACTAAAGCCAATGAATTTTGGCTGTGAGAGACCTCTCTCTATCACTTGCATTAGTAAGATTGACAATATTTGACACAAGAAATATAATATTAGCCTTAAAAAATACTCCCAAGCTCACCAAAAGCATTGATTCATACACCTGACCCATTGAAATAAATGTTCCTTGAAGTTCTCCAAACAAAGTTCTGTGACAGAATTTCGGTCATCCAAAGCCTTTCTCCTCCAGTGCCTGAAACTATAGCCCCCGTGGACTAAAGTAAGGGAAAACCAGGACTTATGTAAAGCAGCATGTCATGGGAATAGCTAGGATGGATAATGCTGTCCATTTTGGTCTCTTGTTCATGCTAGTGAATCCATGCTTTCACAAGTCCTTATGTAGTCAGGGAAACACACCTTTGCCTCCTGAATTTCTCTTGCCAAATCTGGCATGCAGGAGTGCTTCCTACATGGGTTCAGTGTAAGAATACACATATTTGGTGTGCTTGAAAGCATATTTAGAAGCTAATACCATATTTCTTGTGTCAAATATTGTCAATTTCACTAATACAAGTGACAGAGAGAAGTCTCTCACAGTCACAATTTCTTGGCATTCTTGGTTTCAGTGTATACCTGCCCCAAGAAGCACAACTTTCAGTTTCCATGGCAACAACAGAATGACTTAAAAATGTCCAAATTGTCCATAATTTTGGAAATCCATCCCAAATATGCTGAATTTTAACCTGTGAAAAATTCATAGTTCTAGATTGAAAATAAGTATCCATATGAAAAAAAGCCTCGAACTTTCTGAACGCCCCTCGTATAGGTCTATAAGACATGACTTCATTGCAGGAAACTTATCAATCCAAGTTAGACTTAAATGATGTTAAATTGAGTATCAAACTTTTGTAACTAAATTTACCAACGACAAACCTGTTATTTTGCAAATTCTTTCTTATTTATTTTGTTTTAAACAAAATTGTTGAAATAAAACAGAATGTACACCAAGCAGAAGCATTTTGTGTTAAGGTCAAAGGTCATCTTATACTGGACATCGAAATCTTCCATCCATTCATTAATTGACACCCCATCGTATCATGTTGTTTTTGTTGAATTGAATAATAATCAGATGCAAAAGTTTGAACAGATTCGAATGTGAAAAATCAACAAATAACAAACAAATATATATACTGGTTTCATTTCAAATTTAATATGGCATAATAAACATAACAAATACATGTACAATTCCCTAAAAGCAACATGTATAACAATGCTGAATTAATTTGTTTAAAAAGATGACAGCATGTGTTTTATTCTAGGTTTTGCACATGGTATGAACGCATTTGGAAAATTCAATAACTTCTAAAAATACTAATATCAAAAAGTTTCTTAATTCTCAATTCCTGCTATACTTTCATTTGTGGACACCTTTAAAGTTTCATTGAGAAATGTTAAGTGTGAAATTGAAGTAAATCTAACTGGCAAAGCTGCATTTACAGTAAAAACAGTACATCACAATATCATCATTGACTAGTTTTTGTGCATTCAATTATAAAAGCATCTATAGTCCAGTTAAATTTACTGCAATTTCACACAACCTTCAGTGTCTTATTTACAGCATATCAATGCCCTTGTACAGTTTTCTTGTAGACATCAAATCTTATTTTTCTAGACGAACTAACTAAGTAATATCGACACTCATTTTAGCTGACCAACTTACTGAAAAACTTCGCTGTGATTCCAACAACTAGATTAAGTGTCAAAATATCAAATTTTGTGTAGACTAATGTCTTGTTAATGGGCCAATCTAGTCTAAATACAACTAAAAATGTACAAATAAAAAACTTTGTAAATTTTACTGCAAAAGTATGCAGTGCTGTCACCTAGACACATGTTGACAATATCACATATTAAGAAAAACAATGAGCACTTAGGCAGACACCAAGCGGAGTTGAATAGTACTAAATCACACAAATAAATTAATCGGTATGTTTTATAACATGTATTGCCATAGATATCTGTTATTTGATCGTGTTTAGGAGTTAAACACTGGATACATGTTTCAGATGCCCACATAATTTGCAAATGCCTTGAGAACAGCAATAAAGTTGCTGTACATTACATTTTCATTGAATGTCTTAAACATCCGTTTGCATCTACATTATTCTACAGTTTGTACATTTGTTATGCAAAAAGAGCGTTTATAATGTTGCACTGTAAAAAATTGCACTTGGTGAGTCATCATACCGAAAATTATTCATAATCCCACCAATACTTTCAATGTTAATTTGATTCAAGTACACTAATCCCGCATGTTAGAGACAGGCTAACGAAAGGAATATGCAACTGATTTTCACACTAAAATCTGTTATGACAAATCAAAGGCTTTCTCTTGATCATGACCTATCAAACAGCCTCTCCACATTTCCAATCTTAAATGTATGGTAATGCCACTTCATCAGCTATCATAAGTCAGTGCATTTTTCACTGTGAACTGGTCCTCTCTTTTTGCATAACTAATGGATAGGCTGTAAATTATTTTATTATAGAAGCTGTTTTGTTTACAGTACACAAATGGAATGCACAGAGTACAAATTTTAGTTCAAGAATTTTATAAATAAATTGTATACAGTGTACTAACAATAGTTTCTGACAGTGCTAGAAAAGTTATCAAACGTCTGGTCCCGGTTTTTGCCATTCTATATAAATTTGGATTAAATTTAGTTAAATTGTCTGAAGTTCTACAACAAGAACCCACGGATTGCAAACTGCTTTTGCACTTTTGATTGAAACTCATAATTTCGGAGTCGCAAAAGGTAACAATTTTATGTCAATGACTAGAAATGACAGGGAATGTGTACAACTGAGTGAAACAAAATCACCCCAAAATGTCAACATTATCCTTTCAACATCAAAATACATCTCACACACCTTTACAAGCATTGCAATCCTTCTTAAAAGAGGAAGCACATCAAATATTAATTACCCTTTTTGAGATTCAAAGCTGTAATACTGCTCATTGTAAAGCCTTATGCACATGTCTTATCATCGTAAAACCTTTAAGGTTAAAATTATACCATATACAATTAATAAACAAAATAGTCATATTGTAGAATATCCATATTTGGCTATTTTCTTTTTGTATTTGATTTGGGAATAACTAATCAATTAATATTTATTTATACAGATAACATGAGTGTAATCTGTTTTGATCATTTATTGAACTATCTATGTTATTGTATTGTCTTTATTATTAGTGAATGTGTGAACTGTGTCCATTACTCAAAAAATGTTTGATTGTGTTTCGTTATCGGTAACAATTTCTTAAAGAAACTCAATCAGTGTGAAACCATGAATTCAAATTGTGTTATTTTATAGTTCGATAGAAGAAAAGTGTGAGTTTGAAAAAAAAAGTTTAATCTTTCTTCTTTGATAGAATCTGCCAAGTATTATTAGCTGGTAATTCACTATGTCTTATGTGTATAGTAAATGAATTAAAATATTCAAAATTGAAGTATAACTGGACTGTGGATGATCAATCTACGAAGAGACAATATGATTGCAGCTGAACTTTTGCTGGAAAAGGTATGTGTTGTGTTTACAGTCCTTGTCATATTTACGTGGAATCTCAAGTTCTTTCCTGTTCTGTTGAACTGTGATGTCAGAGATGACTCTGTTCTAGCATTGCAATATATGTAAATTAACTACAAGCTGTGATGTCATTTCAAACTGGGTTGGATTCCCAGGCTGAGTTGAGGCAAGACCAGCCACTTCTGGTACAAGTTGGTGGAAAATGCACCCAAAAGGAAAAACTGAATTCCCCAAAAACGGAATCCCCAAAAAGGACTGCTTTACATCTTTAAAGGGAGATGTATTACAAAATAGGGCATCTGTATAAATTTGGCATGAGGTCTGATAAAGTAACGCATTCTTTGATGTATAATTATCATGTTATTCTGAGGCAATATGCAACCTGTAATGCTTTTTGAGGTCTGTAAAAGACTATGTATTCTCAACATACGTGTATGGGGCAGCATTGGACTGTATGTACATAATACAGTGTTGAATGAGGTACATAGGCTTTGAAATACCATGTTATTTTAGGCTCATATGTCAAATAGCCTGGGTGTTCTGTATAAGGCAGTGGCTAACATAAAGCATTTGTCACAAGCACATAATGGACTGGTTGGCACCAAGCCAGGGATGTGCCCCAGTACAATCTTCAAAATGGCTGCCACCATCTTGTCTAAGTTGAAAAAGAGGCTGAATATGTGACATCAAAGGTTTAATCTCAGATTTCTTTGATCTCAAGGTATCACCATCTTAACTGGAGATTCTTACATTGTGTGGTTAATAGGTTAATGCAGAATATTGTAATAAAATCGACCTGATCGTCTTAAGGAACTAAAATGGCAAAAATTTTCAAAAGCCTCGTTTCCATCTTGCACTAATTGTCTAATGTAGAATGCCTTTTGAACATCTACTTATGCTACCAGACACAAGATAACGTGTAATTGGCTTCAATGCTTTGTAATCTTCTTCCTTTTTGTCTTTTTGGGCATCAAATAGATGCTTTTGAAAGGATTGTTTGTGTGTGCTTGAGCCGAATTATGCAGTATGTTCCAAGAATAGAGTGAAATTCAATTCAAATTTCAGTTTAACAATCAACTCAAACTTCAGAGAGGCATTGTTCTGTCCACTGTAGCAGCTCATTGAAATAGTTGTGTAAAAAAGGAAGAAGCAGAAATGAGGATGAGAATAATATTGAATTTGTGAACTTACATCCCAAGTTTACATTACTCTAGCTTCAATCGTCAATACTGGAATTACACGTATCACGCACCAACTTCAAGTCAGTCTTCCAGATCGTATTTTGATGAATTGGTGATCCTGGATCTACACTGATTATATGAATGTATTTATCCAATACATATAGAGTCGGGAACTTTTCAACCAAATTCCTTATTCAATTATAACTCCAAATTCGCGTGAACTTCAAATTCAAACTTCATCTATGCCTTTTTTAGGAAAATTAATGAGCTTCATTGGAGTATTTTCCATTCAACTGTTTGTGTACATGCATTGGTCTGTGTCTGGGGACAACTTTTGTCGTAATCACATGAGTCTGTGAAAGCATAATGAACTCAAGTAAACAAAAACTGTCAAAAAGCCAAAAGTGAGTACATTTCCCAGCTCACTTTTAGTCTATTTTGAGTCTCTAAAGCCCCTAAACGTTTGAGTGGAGCAATTTTCTGACGATTGCTCTTTTTCACAACATAATAGGGAGGCATTGTTGGGCCATGAGCCACTGTGGCAGTGTAAATCACCTACAGCATCATAGCTGCCATTCATTGTGTCAACGCTGCCATCATTCAAGGCATAAAATGAGAGCTTGGACTGGGTCTCAGTCAGCCACTGTTTGTACTGCATTAGCAAAGTATATCTGATTGGCTGAATTTGCGGCACTTGTTTTGATTCTTCTAATTGACACTGTCATCCACAGTCCAGTTATCCTATCACTAATAAAAGGTTTGGTGACACAAATTTATGACAATCTTAAATTAAATTTTATTATAGACGATAATTTATCTTGGCAATAGAATAGCCTTTATTAACTATTTGTCACAAGAATAATCCAATAAAGTCTTTGAGACTTGATCGATTATATTATTATGTATAATATTTATAGAAACTTCTACTAAGTGCGCCAGTAGTCCATATTTCTTTTATTTTCTCTCAACGTAGTTCACTTGATAAATTGAAAGCTGTTAACTTGGAAAATTTACATGATATCAGATACATTTATGGTACTGAATTATTGAAGTTGTTGCTTTCATTGTTTCATCACTGATTTCAAACTGATTTGATAAATTGATATGATTTGAATTTTACATTTCAAACTTCCAATGTTGTGTTTCTGTAACGTGTGCTATAGTGTGAGATTATGTAACATTTGATTTACCAACCAAGTATGAATCAATTTAGAAATAGCTGTATTTGAATGAAAATATATTTTTCTAATACTGACTTTTTTTTAATGACCAAACTTAACATTTCAGTTATGTAAATACATATTTGCAGTTTAAATGGATGACTATGTTTTGGAAGCCTATTTATAAGAAATACCTTGTTTTGTTGAACTGGTAATAATGGTGTGAATTATTTGAAATAACCATTGAAAATATAGTTAACAGCCGTCAGCTGAGACCTTAGATTCACAGTTATCAGCCTATAGCTTATGTGTATAATCTCATTAAATTGTTATGAAATCACATTATGTAATAATTGGGGAAAAATATATTTTGCCCACTGATAGCATCTATCACAAAAATAAAATGATTACATTATTCAAACGATATCCTGTCGACAATCGTTGTTTTGTTTGATTCATAACTATACCACAATTATTGTTCTTTCATAATAATAAGGGCTGGCAAGACTTTCTGGGAGTCTATTTTTCTTGAAACTAATTGGATGATTATCATATGAGTAATTAATTATATTAATATATTATAATCTTACTTGATGGTATATTGTTTATGGTTTTGTTATTTATCTTTTCATTTTATAATTGATGATCTATTAATGTTACATACAACTCGTTTCAAAAGTCTGTAAATTAAATGTTTGAAGAAACAAAACTTAAAAAAATACACAGTTTTTCCAATTTCACAACATACAAAATGCATACAAATTATATTCATTGTCAATATATTATTAATCAGTTATCAAACATTTGCTCAGACTTGCTTATCAGACAAGTTAGGCATTAAATGCCCCTCAAGTATATCTCTATAATACATGGATGTTACATGTATAGGACATCACTTAATTGCAGGAAACAATCAATCCAAGTTAGACTTAAATTATGTTTAATTAAGAATCAAACTATTGTGACTCAATCTACTACCTACAAACCTGTTAGTTCGAACATTTTTCTTTTTCATTTTGTTTTGATCAAAATTGTTGAAATAAAAGCCTATCTGATAATTACGAATACTTTTTTTTTCTCATTTTGAGAGATGAATAAAATTGAGTTATTGTTTTCTCAATGCAATCCATGGAGGTTAAATAACAATTTTCTTTTTATGCAAAACGAACCAATTCTACCATGTTGAAAAGTTTCCTGCACAAAATTACACAAACAAATGAGTGACTTGGGTGAAATACAAGAATCAATCACATGAATAAAATGATAAATTACATGAATAAATTACGTGACTTGTGGAACAGAATGTACACCAAGCAGCAGCATTTTGTGGCACGGTCAAAGATCATCATCACAAATAGGTCATGATGAAAGTAGGTCATAGGTCAAGGTCGTTGTCTTGGTGACAACTCAAATATGGTGCATCCGTATCAAACAGGTCCTCGAATTCTGGAAAGAGAAAAAGGAAACAGTTTTTAGAAAGCTCCTGATAAAGTCAACAATTTTCAAAAGGCCCTGTTTCTCCCGTGTCTACTAACTTTACCTACAAACCCAACTAGTGACATATCTACCAACAGAGAACTGACCTATTTGGTATCGTTCTACCTACAAAGCTGATAGACCTTCGCTGTTCAATGTCAGGAATACCAAGTTGTGAACTTCCCAGTTACTTATAAGTCACTTACTTATCGACCTTCATGTTAAATTGCATTCCTACTCACATATATAAGGGTTACTTAATTACTATGGTGCAACTGAATTTCCAAGTGCTCAACTACCTGGAAAATGACAAATATACAGACCTACCAATCCTTTGATACCAACTAACAAACCTACCACTTTCCCATATCCATAACAAAACTATTAAATCACTACACTGCGACAAAATTTCACTTGTCAAGGCAACTACAGGGATTGTCAATGTCACAAATTTTTTAATCCCTGCTAGCTGTAAAAAACTCCACTGGTTTGAAAATCCTGCAGAAGACCTTGGTCATTGTTTCAATGATTTAATGGACAGAAAAGCAAAACTCCTAATTGACACAACCTTGCTTGAAACCTCCGAAAGTACTAAATTTGAATCCAATTTTAAGTTAGTACTTTTCATAGCCTTCTGACAAATTGAAAGAAAATTTCAATAACCATAACGTGACTGAGCATCATTACTCATGAATTGTAAAAGCATTTTAAAAAAATGTATTCACAACAGAGTGAGTCAGTGAAAAACTCTAAAATTTGTATTCATAAACACATTTCGGATTTTTCATAAATGACTCACAGCCAATATTACTCAGAGGTAAAGCGATTTCCACAGCCTTAAATCAATTTAAGAGCAAGATTAAGGCCTCTTTACTGCCTTACATGGTTGGACTTAAGTATTTAAGCAGTTGTAGTACTTAAATATGATTGACAATCAACAGTGTGCAAGTCTGAAAATGAATTTTCTAAAAAGTCTTTGTCAGCGTCCATGAATTGAACAATTGATTTATTAAACTTGATTTATTCAATCATTTAATAACTGAAAGCAACATGATGGAAAGATTGTCAGAATGTTTTATTTCCTATTCTGGCAAATTATAAGAGGTAGAAAGAGAGATAGCATTATTTATAGATATGGATCGATTTCAGCTTAATAAATATGGATATATTACAGTTTTATAGGTTTGGATAATATATTAGAGGTTGGTAGTTATGGATATAATATTAATACAATTTATCTCCAGCATGTCAGACAGAAGTGCCAAAATCTTGCCACATACATATTGTTTTTTAACAGTATGCACAGAATATACTCAACCCAGCACAAATATATCAATCATTTAATCCTTCAGGCATTGGCTAGCTCCATCACTTTATGTTATATGCTATGCTCTGATGCTATTCTATTCCACGCCAAATTCAGCCATTTCTGCTGAATTCATGCAAGCCCTTGTTCTGCGAAATTTCAGCTTTGCAGAAAATTGCTTCCAAGACTGGATTACCAAGTCTGTGGAATATCTCTTGAAGAGGACAGTGGTGTAGGCAATTCATGTTAATCCAAGCAGGGTGACAAATTTGCTTCATTTTGCTTGCTTTCTTGCTTTAATATTAGCTAATAAAGAATCTCTCTCTCTCTCCATCCCATTCACTTATCTAAACTGCTGTATCAAAATGTACCTTTATGTCAATAATGTAAATACCTTTTAAAATTTTAAATGAAATTGATAAATATAAAAGAACTAGTAGTGCTGCAGAGAATTCCTTTTTCAGCTTCATAGTAAATAATGTATCAAAACTATTCAAGTTATATTTGATAATATTGTACAATGTACATGCATAAGATCTGCAAAAAAAATAGCTCAAATGTCTTGAAAGTTGACAAAATAGACAGATAGATAGATGAATGGATCGATAAACAGATAGGTAGACATATAAATTGACAGATAGATAGTCAGATAAAAACCAGATCAACTGAAAGATAGTTTGATAGGTAGATAGATTGACGGATACAGTTGCAGACATAAATATTCAGACAGCTAACAGTTTGGCCCTAAACTGGGTTTTACTCAAGATTCAGTGGTGCGGGAAGAAATATTTCACTTTCGAGTTATTCCTCTAGTCAATTACTATTCTCTTACCCCACAAACTTCAACATATCTGTATTTTCAAGGTCAGCAGGCTCACAAATGTGAAATGTCAGAATGACAAAAGTATTCATACAGCTCGAGCATGGTGGGAACAAAGAGTTTCAAAAGTTAGAATTTTGTTTCAAATAATTTGTTACTTTTGTGGATTCTTTACTTTAGATAACCTCCTCAGAATTTCTAAATCTTTGTTTGGGTGTTTTTAAATGTGTTTTGGGAGGCGCATAGTATGCTTTATGTCTGATATCATTTTACCATTGGATGTATATGCAACTTCCTCAAAGATGCTCACTGAGCTAAGCTGAATGCCTACACATAATAAAATTAGGTTTCATGGTTTGCTTTAATCACTAATACAAACCCTCTGAAATTAACCTTTGCATGCACTGCCATGCAGGGGTTGATTTGCACATGATGCAAAAAAAAAATAGGATAGAAACTTTACATGGCCCAATGCTATTTCAATGGGGAAAACATCCCAGGCATTGCTAGACATTTGGTACCCATGTCTAAATCTTTTAAAACCTACTGCAACCACTTGATATTAACATTAAAGACAGCCATTTGCATAAAGAAAACTATGATGGACCATTTAATGAGATGACTATATTCTTCATGGACAAATTAGCACCTTTGAAAAAATGTCATATACATTAAATGGTAAAATGATATCGGGTACACAAGACACATTAAAAAATACACCCAAAAAAGCATTAAGAACTTCAGAGTATGTAGCCACAAAAAGTTACACATTATTTGAAAGGAAATTCAAGGTTCTCACTTTCTACCCAATGTGTTGGAGCTGTATGAATACTTTTGTCAAGCAGGCATTTTACATTTGTGCCCCTCCTGTGATTGAAAATAGAGATATGTTGATGTCTTTGATGTTCGAGAATGGTAATTGATTAGAGGAATAACTCGAAAACAAAATTTTTCTTTTCCCACCTCTTAAACCCTTTTGTGTGCCGAACTGTCAGCTGTATGAATATTTCTGTCTGCAACTGCAGATCAATTGATAGATAGACACAGTGGCAGATCCAGACACGACAGTCTAGGTGGGGCCCAGACGTGTTTCGGCAGTCGTTGGCCCGCGTTATCGCCATTTTTCTTCAACTAGCTAGTATTAATTTTGGTGGTCTAGGGGTGGGGGTTCGGGCCCCCTAGACACCCCCTGTATCCGCCACTGAGACAGGCAGATGGATATAATAGGGATAAATAGATAGACAGATATGGATAGACAGATAGATTGAAAAATAGAAAGTAACTTATTATTCCCATTTCACTTCTCGTGGCAAGTCCGAAAACTAAGTACCGTAATATGGGGTGAATCGGGACAGAATTCAGAGTTTTTCTGTTATGGCATGGACATAAATCATCATAGAAATAAGAATATGGTGTCAAATTATGTCCGAGGTCAAGGTCCAACTATCCCTAGGAGCATGGAAAGATAACTTCAATTTTCAATGAGTCTCACATCAATATACCACTGTCCCAATTCACCCCATAGTTTGGGGTGAATTGGGACACTCCTCTATTTCTATAAAACAATACTTCCTACCTAGTTTAAGGAATTTCTCCTTGTGAATTAACATTAGAAAATATGTTTCAGATATCGAAAAGATGTTTTGAGAAAAATCTGTGCTCAAGTGAATGTAAAATATTAAGATGATAAAAAATATGATAAATGGCAGAAAAGAATTGATAACTGTAGTTTTCTGCTGATTATGCCTGCGATTGATAATTCTGGACTAAATCCAACATACATGAAGCCAAGTTCAACATTATTTATCAAAAATCTACGCTAGTACACTCAAACGAAAATTGGTAGGGTTATTTTGGTAAATCTAGAAACTTTGCCATTGACCCAATTCTGAACCCAGGACCAAACATACATCATCCCACATCCAGCTTATAATCATATGGTCCCCTAAAACCACTTTAAGCAGATTTTAAAGTTTGCTGCAAGTTTGGTTGGTGTAGTATTTGTACTTCAAATGGTACAAGCAAAGTTTTGACCAGCTTGTTAAAATTTTATTTCCGCAGGGCCGAGTTTTAAGTGCTGCAGTTCCTCAGTGCATGCAGTCACAAGTACGAAATTTTATCACGATATGCGCTAGTATGTGTACTATAAATGTGCCAAAAATCAAATTCCTGAGGCAAGTAGAAATAACCCTTCTTTTAGCGAATACAATGTTTCCCTGTTCTGTCCCGATTCACCCCAGTGTCCCGATTCACTCCATATTACGGTAAGTCGAGAATTTTTGAAATTAAAAAGGAATTGATAGATGTGTTGGTGTGCTCAGCTAACTTTTACTTGAGATGAATAAAGTATCTACTAACAAGTTTTAAACAACTTTTAAAACAAAACTGATAAATTAGATTGATAAGTAAGTCAAATCTTCTTTCAGACTCAGTGACAAATGCGACTATGTTTCTGAAAAATGAAAAGTTGACAGAATAACATGGGAAATTGGAGAAGAGACAAATTCTGTTATATAGATGTAAGCTAATTAAATCAGACACAGTAGCTTGGTGTTCATATACTTTTGCAGGTTTCACCTTTTTACAGTTATGCTCAGGTCTAATAGTATTTTTTCTGCAGTAACAGCATACGGTTGAAAACACTGAAACAAAGACTGGGAAACAGGCAAGCAGCTCAGATAATCATGGTGTACAGGAGAAAACAACTCAGATCACAAGATCTCCTTTCTACCTCTTTCGGACTTATATATATGGTATTATGTACCCCGTGGGCTATCTGTTTATCTGCAGCTTAACTACACTACGCAGTACAGCACTGCAAAACAGGGGACACTAAAACAGAGGGATGGCTGTGATTTTGACAGGTGCTCAAAATCAAGCCTTGCACCAGTTACCAGGCTCAGACTTGTCACAGCAATTCCCCAGTGCCTCATGAAAGTGTTTTAAGAACAGTTGGTTCAATAGCTTTTCTGACTGCCTCCCTGACGCCCATTCTCAAGGATTTTTTGCTCGCTTAACGGAAGTTCTGGCTGTTTCTTCTCTTTTCTAAAAGCTTTTCAGGTTCATTTTGTTTGTTGTTTTATCACAGTTCTCTCAGCACTATCATTGTCTCTCTGATTGCCTTCTTGGTAGGTATTTTTTTACCCTATATATGAATTCAGTGTTTTCTTGTTCTTTTTTTTTTGGTGTAGATTATTGAAAGCCTATCTAATTTCTGATTATATTCTGATTATATTCTGATTCCTTAATGATTTCTTGGCTGTTTGACTATGTCGTATCATAGGCCTATAATCCGGGGGAGGGGGGGAGGGCCCTTAAAAATCTAGCAGGCTTGAATATTGACATCGAGAAAAGATAATTATGAAAAATTCGGCAAAAAGCCCATTGACCCCATGATAAACTGCCCCTTACAAAATAGATCACATTCCCTATGCCTATATATCCTGCAATGTTGCCTTATATATTTTCTACTTTTCGACATGCACAGCCGTTTAACTTAGCGCTCTCAGACTGAATTCCTCTCTGCTTTTCTAGTTGCAATCTCACATATAGATATTTTCTGGCTGCTTTCCTCACTATTGTTAGTTCTTGCTGATATTCGCTAACTTCTATGCCTTTCTGGCTGCTTTTCTTTTACTGACTGGTTTTTCCAACTTAATTTTTGATTGTACTCTTTTTCTGACTGGATTACTGACTGTGCATGTATTCTTGCTGCCTTTCAACACTTTTTCCTTCTTTAGGTGCTTTTTCTGACAATGTTTCAGCCGGCTCCGAGCTTTGCTTTAGCCTTTAGCTGGCTCCAGCAGAACCAAGGCCAGCAAAAAGACATCTTCTTGAATATCGGTTTGTCATGAGCAGCACTTGGTAATGAGATTGGCGATTAATATGATGCTTTTGTTTCATGCCACTGGTGAAATTTTATATTGCGGACAGTAGATGGTGCTTACAATAGCTATATAGATTGTAATTATTGCTACAATATACTGCACTATAATTTCTATATTGATCACAAAAGCAATGTAACAATACAAATATATAGTCTGTAGATGTCAGTCCTGCAGTGAATATAACAGTGCGGATGGTGATAATAAAGTCAATAGATGTATGGCGGATAGCTAGACAGAAAGATATACAAATGATAAATACTTTTCAGATAGACCGAATGATAGATGATAAATATATTGCTGGCAAATGGAAAGATTGACAAATAATATTGAGATAGAGGTAGAGCTGGATCAATAGACAGACAGATAGATAGACATATCTGTAAAGTTTACACAGATAGCTATATAGGAGATAGACAGATAGGATGATTGAGGGATAAATAGATGGCTAGATGGATGAATAAATGGTTTGATAAATGAAGAGATAACTTATTGGACATGGAAGATTTTAGATGCCATATCTTGTGCTAAGTTTGCTTGGAAATGGTCTTTCGCTGTTTTGTTGCATGAGTATTACGTCACCACACTTAATGTCACATTGAAATTTCACTTGTCAAGGCAACAGGAATTGTCAATGTCACAAATTTTAAAATGCCTGCTAGCTCTAAAGAACTCCAGTGGATTGAAAATCCTGCAGAAGACCTTGGTTATTGTTTCAATGATTTAATGGACAGAAAACCAAAACTCATAATTGACACAGCCTTGCGTAAAACCTCCAAAAGTACTAAAGCTAAACTTAAATTTTAAATTAGTACATTTCACAGCCTTCTGACTAATTGAACCAACATTTCAATAACCATAACATGACTGAACATCATTACTTATGAAATATCAAAGCATTTTTTCTCAGTGAGTCAGTGAAAAAACTTTGTATTAATAAAAGTGATTTCGTATTTGTCATAAATGACTCAGAGCTATCATTACTCAGACTAAAGTGATTTCCACTGTCTAAAATTGATTTAAGCACAAGATTAAAGCTTGTTAGCTGCCTTGCATGGATGTACTTAAGTATCTAAGTGGTTGTTATCCTTAAATATGGCTTACAATAAACAATATGCAGGTCTGAAAATAAATTTTCTAAAATGTCTCGTTAGTGTCCATGAAATGAACAGTTGATAATTTAAACTTAGTTTCAAACATTTAAAATGGATGGGAAAGACATAAATATGGGAAGTTCTTTGATTGATATATAGGCAGGCAGATTCAAACATGTCCAATCCAATGGATAGATAAATAGAGAGATAGATAGATAGATCAAAATACAATAGGTAGAAAGATAGAGAGAATTATTGATATATATATATATATGGATATTTTACAGGTTGGTAGTTATGGATATATTTTTCAATTTTTCTCCAGCATGTCAGCTAGAATTTGCCAAAATCTGGCTACATACATTTCTGATGAACACAATATACTCAACATAGAACAAATATATCAATCATTTGATCCTTGAAGTTCAGGCTTTGGCAGCTCCATAACTTTAAGCCATACATATGCGATGCTCTAATGCTATTCTATTCCACACTGAATTCACACATTGCAGCTGAATTCATGCAAGCCCTTGTTCTGTGAAATTTCAGCTTTGCAGAAAATAGCTTCCAAGACTGGGTTACAAAGTCTGTGGAATATCCGCCACTTGGAAGAGGTGTAGGCAGTTTATGTAAATCCAAGCAGGGTGACAAATTCGCTTCATTTCACGAGCTGTCTTGCCTTTGCCCACCCTCACTTGTCGAAGCTATTACGTCGAAACATATACCGGCTTGTCAATAATTTTTAGACCTTTTCACATTGAACAGGAAATTGATAAAATTAATAGAAAGAAGGTTCGGAGTGCTGCGGAGAATTCCCTTTCCAGTTTTGCCGTAAAACCATTTATCCAAACCATTGACTTTTTAAGTTATATTTGACTCTGTGATAAATATACATAGATCTCCTTAAACCTTTTGCTCAAGTGTGTTGGAAATTAAAAAAGAAATAGATAGATAGACAGATAGATAAATGGTACGAATACTATTGTTAATTTAGTTTTCCATTTCAATTCTCGTGACGACAGTCTGTTAGTGATTTCTGCTAAAACTAAGTAATAGTAGTTTGAGAACTTTTGAAATTAAAAAGGAATTGATAGATGTGTGGGTGTGTTCTGCTTAATCTCCAGCAGGCGATGTGATGCTGATTTGACTTTTATGGAGCTGATTGAAATAGCAGATGTAAAGTTTTAACAACTTTTAAAATTAAAAATTGACGATAGATAAATTGATAAGTAAGTCAAGAGTTAATTCAGACTTACCCCTGCTTATTGACATAATTCGCCCAATCCACTTCAATTTGACAGAATAACATAGGAAATGGGGAAGAGAGAGATAAATTATGCTAGATAGACAAATCATGTTAGGTAGCTATAGGCTAATTATATCGGATACAGTAGCTTGGCACTTATATACTATGTTGGGTTTAATTTTTTTTACTGCAGTTCAATGTAACATTGGCAAAAACCCTGCTTGAAAAGAAATTTTGAAATCAGAGTCTCAAGACCAGTAAACTGGCAAACGGCTCAGATAGTCATGGTGCAATGGAGAAAATGGATCAGATCAACAACAAGCAAATAAATTCCCAAATTAGGGAAAACCCTGGCAGTAAAACCTGGAATATGGTGATAAAGCGATGTCATAACCTTTATCCAATAGAAAGGCATGCGAGGACAGAAGTATTTATCTATCTATCTATCTATCTATCTATCTATCTATCTATCTATCTATCTATCTATCTGTCTATCTGTCTATCTATATATCTATCTATATATCTATCTATCTATCTATCTATCTATCTATCTATCTATCTACATGAACAAACGGGAACTTAACAGCCTATCTAATTATCTATCTATCTTTAGACATCACCAAGATACTTATACCATTGGAAAAACCGGTATCTAACTGACAATATTGCATGTTAGCGCCCTGCTTAGGATTAACATTGTTAACAACAGCAAACAAACAATCAGATTATTGTTTATTTTGCAAAAATTATAACATAAAAGGTATAATAGAAGAAGCATATGATGTCTAAGTCAGTTAGACACCTCTTTGTTGGGTCCTAACATGCATTTTTGTCAGTTAGATCCCTCCCTTCGGTCGGGATCTAACTGACAAAAATGCATGTTAGAACCCTCCAAATCGGTGTCTAACTAATACATCTATCTACGCAATCCAACTGGAACTTAAGAGTCTATTTCTCCGTTCAAACCTACCATCTACCTCGTTTTATTATATACTCATGTGATAGTATTTTGTACCCCAGTGGACTATCTGTTTATCTGCAGCTTAACTACACTACGCAGTTCAGCACTGCAAAACAGGGGACAGTAAAACAGAGGGATGGCTGTGATTTTGACAGGTGCTCAGAATCAGGCCTTGCGCCAGTTACCAGGCTCAGACTTGTCATAGCAATGCCCCAGTGCCTCATGAAAGTGTTTTAAGAACAGTTGGTTCAATAGCTTTTCTGACTGCCTCCCTGACGCACTTTCTCAAGGATTTTTTGCTCACTTAGCAGACGTTCTGGCTGTTTTCGTGTCTGTCTTGAGAGGTCTCTGGTTGTTTTATTTGCACTTTTCTGTCAGTTTTCATATTGTTTCTACGGTTGTCTTCTCGGTGGTTACTTTTTGACATGACAGAGCTCTACACTAATGTGCCCCAACCCCAGGGCAAATTGGGACATCAGTAAATAAAATTTTCAACACTCAATATGTGCTAGATATTCAATATAAGTAGTGTGTTACATTGTAGACCAAGTAAAGTCCAAAAACACCCTGTAGTGCCAATAGTTAATAACTTTATACAGTTCAAACAATAAGTTCTGACTCTCTCTGATTGGATTATTAGCATCTTTTATAATTCCTAACTGATTGTTTTCTGATTCCTTCGTGTATTATAACAGTGAAGATGGTGATAATAAAGTCGATAGATGTATGGCCGATAGCTGGACAGAAAGATATACAAATGATAAATGCCTTGCAGATTGACAGAAAGATACATTTGTAGATAATAAATACATTGCTGGCATGCAGAAAGATTGACCCATTATATTGAGATAGAGATAGAGCTGGATCGATAGATGGACAGATGGACATATCATTTGTAAAGTTTACACAGATAGATCGATAAGAAGATAGACATAGAGATAAACAGACAGGTATGATAGATGGATGAATGGTTTGGTAGATAGATCTATGGGTAGATAGATAGATAGTTAGAACTTATTGGGGATGGAAATTGATGGCTCAGCTGACCAACTTGTTTGTTTACATCATGTCTAAGCTCTGTTACTTGTCTAATATATTGACACTGATGTTAGATCTGTCAATTTCTAATATATTGGCATTGACATTAGATCTGTCAATTTCTCTGTTGGGCAATTCCGTAAACTCAGATTTACAGATTTGACACTGTAGCAGCTTGTGTAGCCCTACCACCATACCTTAGCTATTTCATTGTTATCGTAGCATGAGGCCAGGTAATATAGGGGTATCAGACAGCCACCAACCAAAGCTCCAAGTGCAACAGGAGCTGAGCTACATCAAAATATCAGCGTTTCGGACGTACATCGTGTGATGTACGTGCGAAACGCTATATATTTTGATGTAGCTCAGCTCCTGTTGCACTTAGAGCTCTGGTTGGTGGCTTGTCTGATACCACTATTACCTGGCCTCATCCCTATATAACAATGAAATTACTGAGATATAATGGTAGGGCTACACAGGCTGCTAGAGTGCCAAATCTGTAAATCTGAGTTTACGGAATTGCCCTGTTATAGAGTGCCAAGATGCAGTCTCAATGATGCCCTGTCTGATACCATAACCAAATTACATCTCCTTACATAGACTTTTATTCAGTACTCCTTTTTTTTTTTAAAAGTATATAACATTTTGCAATAATATGATTGGCATGCAGATTGATTGTCCTCTTTTGAATAATAATTAATTTGTTGATACTTATAAAATGAGGATTATGTCTCTTTGATTTTGATATGTTGCTTGTTGACCACTTTTAAGTAACAGCCTTTGTTAACAATTTAATATAGCTTTTGTTAACTAATAATAATAATTACCTATTCCACCAAAATGGTATGTACAAAGGTATTATAAGAAAATATTGAAATTTTGAGACACTTTTAATATTTATGAATATGGCGTGTTTATCTTCACATGAAACTAGATCATTGATAACAAGCTGGGTCCATTTGAACTAATTTCTTGCTTTTGACACTTCATTTTGGGCTGATCACTGCACATATTTTAGATGCCACATCTTGTGATAAGTTTGCTTGGGAAATGCTTTTCATCGTTTTGCTGCATGAAGATTACGTCATCACACTTTATGTTACATTGAAATTCCACTTGTCAAGGCAACAGGAATTGTCAATGTCACATATTTTAAAATGCCTGCAAGCTCTAAAGAACTCCAGTGGATTGAATATCCTGCAGAAGACCTTAGTTATTGTTTCAATGATTTAATGGACAGAAAAACTTGTAATTGACACAGCCTTGCATAAAACCTCCAAAAGCACTAAAGCTAAAATTCAATTTTAAATTGGTACATTTCACAGCCTTCTGACAAATCGAACCAAAATTTCAATAACCATAACATGACTGAACACCATTACTCATGAAATATCAAGGCATTCTTTATGAGTGAGTCAGTGAAAAAACTTTGTATTTATAAAAGTGATTTCGTATTTGCCATAAATGACTCAGACCTATTATTACTCAGACTCAAGTGATTTCCACAGCCTTAAATTGATTTAAGCGCAAGATTAATATAAAGCCTAATAATTGTCTTGCATGGCTGTACTTAAGTATTCAAGTGGTCATTGTAAAAATATGGCGTATAATTGACAGCATTGCAGTTCTGAAAATTACATTTTCTTGAATGTCTTTGCCAGCGTACTGTACATGAAATGAACAATTGATAAATTCAACTGGATTTCAAACATTTAAAATGGACAGGTAAAAATGTAGTTGCTTCCTAGGCAAATAGATCAGCTATATCAGGCATATTTGTCTATTTCCATTTCAATAGATAGATAGATAGATAGATAGATAGATAGATAGATAGATAGATAGATAGATAGATACAGAAATAGATAGATACAGAGATAGATAGATCAAAATACAATAGGTAGAAAGATAGAGAGATAGATGGAGTTATATATAGGTATGAATAAATTACAGGTTTGTAGTTATGGATATATTACGAATAAATTTATCTCCAGCATTGATGTTATATGAATTTCCAATATCAGGCCACATACATTTGCTTTTGAAACTATGCACAATATGTATAGATATGGAATCAGTATGCACAGAATATACTTGTCATAGAACAAATATATCAATCATTTGATCCTTGAAGTTCAGGCTTTGGTAGCTCCATAACTTTAAGCCATACATATGCGATGCTCTAAATGCTATTCTATTCCACACTGAATTCATCCATTGCAGCTGAATCAATGAAAGCTCTTGTTCTGTGAAATTTTAGCTTTGCAGAAAATAGCTTCCAAGACTGGGTTACAAAGTCTGTGGAATATCCCCCAACTTGGAAGAGGTGTAGGCAGTTTATGTAAATCCAAGCAGGGCGACAAATTCGCTTCATTACACGAGCTGTCTTGCTTTTGCCCACCCTCACTTGTCAAAGCTATTATGTCGAAACATATACCTGCTTGTCAATAATTTTTAGACCTTTTCACATTGAACAGGAAATTGATAAAATTAATAGAAAGAAGGTTCAGAGTGCTGTGGAGAATTCCCTTCCCAGCTTTGCCGTAAAACCATTTATCCAAACCATTGATTTTTAAAGTTATATTTGACTCTGTGATAAATATACATAGATCTCCTTAAACCTTTTGCTCAAGTGTGTTGGAAATTAAAAAGAAATAGATAGATAGACAGATAGATAAATGGTACGAATACTATTGTTAATTTAGTTTTCCATTTCAATTCTCGTGACGACAGTCTGTTAGTGATTTCTGCTAAAACTAAATAATAGTAGTTTGAGAACCTTTGAAATTAAAAAGGAATTGATAGATGTGTGGGTGTTCTCTGCTTAATCTCCAACAGGCGGTGTAATGTTGATTTGACTTTTATGGAGCTGAGTGAAATAGCAGATGTAAAGTTTTAACAACTTTTAAAATTAAAAATTGACGATAAATAGATTGATAAGTAAGTCAAGAGTTAATTCAGACTTAGCACTGCTTATTAACATAATTCGCCCAATCCACTTAAATTTGACAGCATAACATAGGAAATGCGGAAGAGAGAGATAAATTATGCTAGATAGACAAATCATGTTAGGTAGCTATAAGCTAATTATATCGGATACAGTAGCTTGGCATTTATATACTATGTCGGGTTTCATTTTTTTACTGCAGTTCAGATGTAACATTGGCGAAAAGAAATTTTGAAATCAGAGTCTCAAGACCAGTAAACTGGCAAATGGCTCAGATAATCATGGTGCAAAGGAGAAAATGGCTCAGATCAACAACAAGCAAATAAATTCCCAAATTAGGGAAAACCCTGGCAGTAAAACTTGGAATAGAGTGATGAAGTGATGTCACAACCTTTATCCGATAGAATGGCATGAGAGGACAGAAATGATCTATGAGAGGACAGAAATGATCTATCTATCTATCTATCTATCTATCTATCTATCTATCTATCTATCTATCTATCTATCGATCTATCCACACAAACAAACTGGAACTTAAGAGTCTATTTCTCCATTCAAACCTACCCTCTACCTCTTTTGGACTTATATATATATACGTATGAATATATGGTAGTATGAATACATGGTAGTATTATGTACCCCAGTGGGCTATCTGTTTATCTGCAGCTTAACTACACTACGCAGTTCAGCACTGCATAAAAGGGGGCAGTAAAACAGAGGGATGGCTGTGATTTTGACAGGTGCTCAGAATCAGGCCTTGCGCCAGTTACCAGGCTCAGACTTGTCATAGCAATTCCCCAGTGCCTCATGAAAGTGTTTTAAGAACAGTTGGTTCAATGGCTTTTCTGACTGCCTCCCTGACGCCCATTCTCAATGATTTTTTGCTCACTTAGCAGAAGTTCTGGCTGTTTTCGTATCTGCTCTGAGAGGTTTCTGGTTGTTTTATTTGCACTTTTCTGTCAGTTTTCTTATTGTTTCCCTGGTTGTTTTCTTGGCTGTTACTTTCTCTGACTGGATTGTCGGTGTCTTCCTAATTTCTTACTGATTGTTTTCTGATTCCTTCATGATTTCTGGACAGTTTGAACAATCTTCAAGTTGCCCTGTTGACTACTTCGCGGCATGATTGTTTTACTGTTGTTTAAATCTGTATGCTCTCTCACTGAATTACACACTGTTTTCAGGCTGCATTCCGCATTGTTGTTAATTCTTGTTGATATTCACTACTTCTCTGTCTTTCTCATGTTTCTGGCTGCTTGCTGTTTATTTTTTGCTGTTTATTTTTCTGACTGCTCTTTCCAAATTAATTTCTGATCAGATTCTCATTGCAATGCAACTGCAATGTGTTTTTATATTTTTTCTGACAGTATGCTTACCTAATGTTCTTAATTTTGCAACTGCATTTCTTCTGACTCCTTCAATGGCTTCTTGTAGGATTGATTATATGATTGCCTCTCCTTATTTTGTTTATTTTACTGCATTCACCCTTTTCAGTTAAAAATGTGTGGTTTCTTTATTATTTTCTATGTCTCTTTTCTAGTTCCTTTTTCTGACTGGATCTCTGGCTGTACATGTATTATTGTGGCTTTTTTCAGCAGTTTTTCCGTTTCTGGATCTTTTTTCCGAGAGATTCTCTGACAGATTTTCTGGCTGCTTTTTCTGCCAGCTGCCTTGACGCTGCTTTAGCTGCTAGCTGCGAGCTTTGCTTCAGATGGCTCCAGCAGAACCAAGGCCAGCAAAAAGACATCTTCTTAAATATCAGTTTGTCATGAGCAGCACTTGGTAATTAATGAGATTGGGGATTAATATGATGCTTTGGTTTCATGCCACTGGTGATATTGTATATTGCTGATGGTAGATGGTGCTCACAAAAGATATATAAATAGTGATTACAAATTATATACTCAATTATAGTTTCTACTTTGACTACAAAAGAAATGTAAGGCTACAAATATAGTCTAATACTGCCGATGACAGCCCTACAGTGTTTACTGACGATGGTGATTTCAAGATAAGGCAGACAGACAGCTACACAAATAAACAGATAGATAGATGAACAGATAGATAGATGAGAGATAGATAGATGTAGATAGATGGAATAACAGATAAAAAGATAGCTAAACAGATAGATCGTTGGACAGAAAGATCAATAAATATATAGATGTTAGGCAGATAGCTACAGATATAAACATAGATAGATAGACAGACAATAGACAAGGTAGATAGATAGATAGATAGATAGATAGATAGATAGATAGATAGATAGATAGATAGATAGATAGATAGACGCATACATAGATGGATGAGTAAACACTATTAGATATTAGTTCATTGGCGATAGAAAAGGACGACTCAGCCTGCACTTTTATTTATTCACATCATGTCTAAGATCTCTTACTTGTCTAATATATTGGCACTGACATTAGGAACCGTCAATTTCTCAGTGTGATAGTGTGCTAAGATGCAATCTCAAGATGCCTTGCCTGATACCAACCGGGATGCTTCTGAAAGAGATATCCCAAACCGAAATATATCTACACACTTTCAGTACTCCATCTAGACTTCCAGGGCATTAGATTTGTATGGACCAGCTTGACCTTCTGTGAAAATAAAATAGTGGTATTGGAAAAGTGACTTCTCTGGCTGCTAGATCTATACTAGAGAGAATACAATGCCAGCCAGATTCCACAATGAAATGAATGAAATGCAAGACTCTGAAGGCTAGCCAGCCTATACAATAGACTGTATTGAACATAAGGAGTCAAAGAAGACAGGCAATAACTTACCATTGAAAAAGTCTTGATGGACATGAAGGGCCAGAAAGTTGGCCTCAGTTTCTGCAATGTCATTGTAAATGGTGGAAAACTGTTCTCCCAGAAAAACTCCCTGGTCCTCAGGGTCTGTACTGGGGGTCGTTGCCAAGGAAACAGATTTGGATTTGACTTGAGAAACCATGACCTTGGCAATTGCGGAGGAGGAGGCGTTGCCATTGAGCAGGGGGGGAGGACCTCCATTCATCTGGGGAGCCACCCCGTTCCCATTCAATTGGGCCCCATTAGAATGCAACGTCACTACAGTGTCAGCGTGGTTCAGCTTTCCCCGCCGTGTTTTCGACCTGGCCCCCAGACCTCCTAAAGGACTCCTGCTATCATCCTTGTCCTTGGAGGAACTGATGGCACTGGCAAAAGCTTGGCGCAGTTTAGCAATACTGCCGAGAGATGCAGATGTGGGTAATCCAGTGGTCTTTTGTTTAGAGCTAGACAATCCTGGCAAAGTGGACTGTCTGTGTATACTGCTTTGCGTAGAAGTGGATCGGGGCACAGTACTGCGTCCAAAAAAGGACCGAGAGGTCTTACCCCGCCGTGAGGATGTCACGTGTGGCGAGGTCAAGGAAGGGTCACTGAATACACGGGGGTTGGTGATTCGCTCATCCTCGGAGCAAGGGCTGGTGATTGGGTCACGGAAGAAAGGCTCCGTGGTTGATTCCAAGACACGGTCTAAACTACCTCCTGCGCTGTTCAAGGCCGGCCTTACAGTATTAGTTGACGCCGAAGGACTCTTTAAGGACTGGCCCCCGGGAGTTACACAAGATGACCCCCCATTGATAGCACTATCACAGCTGTCCTGGCGGTGCACCAGGACCATGGGGTCATCATCATACTCAATGTCATCACTGTGATGATTGTGGTGGTTGTGCGACTGGCTATTCACTGGGGTGTTGGAGACGGACACAAGTTGAGCTAGCTCGATATGTGGGCTGTTGGTGGGCACAGAGTTCCACTGGCTGGAAGGTGAGGAAGGCATGTCAGAGAAAGCGGAGGACGACCTGTCAGGAGAGGGGTTGAGCAAGGCGCCCCCACTGCCCTCATTACTATTTCCCACCCCTTCTAACTCTGCTTGCTGCCTGCTCGTCACGATTGCAGAGTGCACAGTCCTACGAGGGCCTCTTGACTTCCTTTTTGAGGGCCTGGAGACCTCTTCATCTGATGAGCTGAGGTCAAGCGTACCATCCAGGTCGGGCATATCCATTAGGTCATCACTGGTGGCGGCTTCCTCTCCGGACGAACCTGATATTGATAAGTTCTCTGTCTCGATCTGAAGTAAGGAGCCATCGCTGGAGAGGGTGACTCTGATTCGAGAAGTGTTACTGACCGCTGTCACCGTCGAGAACTGGCTCTGTGAGGAGATGATGCGGTGGCCGACGCACGAGGAACCGTGGCCATGGTGCCCTCGACAATGACCGGGAGATGAGCAGGTAGCGGCAGCTGATGCTGAGCAACCGGCTGCTCCCCCCGCTGTGGCAGCCGCTTGAGAGGACGAGCTCCGTCTACTGCCCCAGTCTGTCTCACTGCAGCTCTCTTGTCCCGTCGAGGCTGCGTGAGTCGCACTAGACTGGGATATCTTCGCTGACCCACATCCCATGACCGGCCCAAGAGGCTGTAGGCCCCACTCTGCTGTCCTTCATCAACGCATTTTGAACCTCAACCACAGACAGGAACATCAACCCTCTGAGGCTGATGGCGTCCATTAGAACGGAAGTCCTCACTGAGCATGCGTGGCTGCTGGCCAATGTTTACAAATGGCGCCCCTCTGGCTGCTCTGCTGTCATGTAGCTTGTCCATATACTACACTCCAATCCCTGTCAAAATTACAACGACTCCACCACCACATTTGACATGTCTTGCTACCCAAACAGTACATGTGCTAGTGTGTGCTACAGTGGGCCAACCGGCTGTGCTGCAGCTCTCAAATTATTGATTTGTTTGGCCAAGAAAACTGCTCAGGCCTTTTGAGTGATCTGTAGATTAGGCCAGGCAACTTTATTGATCCGTTGGCCTGGCTGTGCATGCCAGGCTCTCCACACGTGTGCTCTGTTTGTTTATAATCACAGCCAGTCCATTCCCACAACTTTCAATCACTTCCATTCGCCCACATGCAATTAGCAGTTCAGAAAGTTAAGAGAAAATCATCCAAGACCATGAAAATAACCATGCAAGTGAAGATATGAATGGAAAATATGACATGGCACTGCATATGATATGACATTGCACTGATCTATATAGGTAAGCCTATCAGAACTTTGTGAACTGAAATGTTCTATGTTCTTCATCTCGAATACAATGTAGATTTGCAATTTTAGAATTAATTAAGAAGTAATGACAAAAAGCAATTAATAACTTTAAAGGAAGACAGCAAGTTTTAAACCAATGTATGTAAAATAATAGTGGGTGTCGAATTTTATTCAAATCAAGGCATTAGATTTTGTAACTAACTGATAAGGCTGAACTAATTCGCTAACAATTAAAAACTGTTCTTGCATTTCTGCATAAACCAATTTAACCCTAACCAATGTGGGAATGTGGAAAAGTATCATTTTAACAATTAGTGTAGCTACCCTACGTATGTTTATTGTGTAAAGTGGAAAACTCCCAACATATTATATATATGTGTATCGAAAAGAGATTATGCTGTATTTGGAATATATATGGTTGATATAATATAGCAGATCATATTGCGTTTCGTGTTGCTAATCAGCCTGTGATTATATCTCTTGGTGTCACATTTGCCAGGCTTATTAGAATATACTGAATACATCTCCCAGACAAAGCCATAACATAACAGATATTTTATAGTAGTCAGTAGATACATGTAGTGCTTTTAAAATATGTGCATTTATATCAACTTAAAGTGAAATTTATGCAAACAAATCAAACAAATGTATCTATCTATCTATCTATCTATCTATCTATCTATCTATCTATCTATCTATCTATCTATCTATCTATCTATCTATCTATCTATCTATCTATCTATTATCTATCTATTATCTATCTATCTATCATTTTACAGCATTTTACATTATCTATTATTTACACGAAGTTTCAAACTTTACACAGAAGCTCAGCAGCGATACTTCTTACTTTCAATGAACAAGTATATCACATGAAGTCGTGGACTAAAATTATAAATTGCTAAACATCGTGAGCTTCATTAAAATCCTCATAGAATCTGTGTAATTGGACGCCAAACAAGGACCTGTATATTTATGGGTCCGTGGCGTGATGTGGTAATGGGCCCGATTATAATTGGTGCTTTGTTCAGATAGACAGCTATATGGATTGACATAAAAAGACAGCTAAACGTTTATGTCAATCCAGGTAAACGGATAGGTAGACGGACAGACATGTCAATGGATAGATACATAAAGGTATATCGAGTTAGATAAATATATAGATAGATAGATAGATAAATAGATAAATAGACAGATAACATATAGATAGATAGATTGATTGATTGATTGATATCAAACAGGTAGATCGATTGATATTTAGATAGATAAAATAAATGCAATCATAGTTGCAATATATAGAATGACACCGGGTCATGAATTGAACATGAAAATACGTATCCTGCATAACGAAAAATTAACGCTTCTTTTACATCATGAAGTTTACCACAAATATATACTCTTTAGGGCCGCCTGTTGGTTTTTCATAGGATGTTTTATATGAAACAGTTTTTAAGACCACATATGCCCCTTTGATCGATCTATGCTCTTAACACAAAAGGTCCTTGATGGTATATATAAAGAGCCCGCAGTAAAAAAAGGTTCCAAATTTCTTCAGGGTTCAATTGAATTGAAAATGTTCAATGCTTGATGGGAAGGCCCTATGATAGCACCCTATGCTCCCAACTTGAGAGAAAGGGCTTCCACATTGGGAGTTCAGTGCAGCTGGATTATCTAAGCTTTGTTTTTGTTTGCTGTTGGAACCTTTTTAAAGTTGAGTAATGAACTTTTTAGGGTTCCCTATATATACCAGCTTATAGAACCCTTACAGGTTCAATCTAAAACACTTTTGTTAAGAGTAAACTAAAAAGTGAGTGACTGGCGTGGAAATTTGTTCTGAAATATAATCCAAGACAACTGTGCTATCTTGCCTCCACCCCATCCCATCTACAGTACCACCCGCAAAGAAACACTCTTTCACTCTTGAAAATCATCCGCAGTGAAATTTTTCCATAAAACGTGATTTTGGCCTATGTATGACACGATTGGAATTAAGTTGGTCTGTCTGTGGGAATGAATGGATGATTGGGGTTTTACGTCCTGTATTTATAGCCCTTTCACACTGACGCGATAGCACGCAAAGAACAGCAGAATTATGCAGTTTCAAGTCATCAGCTTAGTACGCAAATGAAGTGGAATTGAGGGGCTGATGACTAGTTGATGATTGCTGGTGTACTGGCCACGTTCTGGATGGCGTACAGGCTCCTATAACTTCGTTTGGAACTCCTTTGATCTCGTGCCATTATGTACATTTCGTGCTCATAATGCAGAGATATCGTGTTATTATGTATAACCTCGTATAAATCAAATCAAATCATTTATTTATAGTCGTTGAGAACGGTTAAAAACAAACATTAGCCACAAAGGCTATTTACACGACTATCTAGAAAACTCAACAGTGGGAAATAAGGCATAAAAACACAATAATACAATTTTGACATGTAGAATCTAAGGTAAAATTATATACAGTCTCACTGGGTCTCAAATTTACATTTATTACATTTACAGTGTGGCTCTTGCCACTTTTCCAAGTACTTGGAGAAAGTTTTAAAGTCAAAGTCCTTCACTTCATTTGGAAGGTTATTCCAAAGTACTGACCCATAGTCACATACGCTATTTTTTCCGTAAGTTTTTGTCTTACAATGAGTAACAACTAGATTTCGTTTACTCCTTAAGTTATATCTTAGAGCACTAATTTTAAACAAGTCCCATAAAAGGGGCGGTGAAATCTTATTTACACTTTTAAAAACCTCTTTTAAAATGAGTCTTTTTCTGAGCGTTTCCAATGTTGGTAATTTAGCCCTATCAAGCAAACACTTATAGTCGCTCTGAAAGTCCATAAAAACGAATTTCAAACCCCTAAATTGGATTTTTTCAAGTTTTTGGGAATTTTTAATTCCACAAAAGTGCCACACAGGCGCACAATATCTGAAATGAGATAAAATGAAATGGTCAAAGATTTTTCTTCTACAGTCATAATCGAGAAATTTTGACAATCTTGCACCGCCAGCATCCGCAACAAAAAATTAAACATGTTTAATTTTTCAAAAAATGTTTGCGTACTGCTGCTGATTACTGCTGATTGATTATGCAGAATCTCGTAGGCCTTCTTGCAAGCTGGCGGAGTTAAAAGGGGCCCATACGAGACTGTACGAGGCCCAGCGTGAAAGGGCTATTACGCACTTGAAAGGCCTACCTGCAATTAGTGAGTCATACTTAATTTTTCAACATCCAAGCAGAAGATGTCAATGTGTCATACTGTGTATGAGTCATAGGCCTATCAATAACAAATTGATCTGCTCATTTCCGTGTAAGAAATAGGACCTTCAAGTTGTGACATCACTGATATTTTCAAACAACCAATTAAACGAATTCGCTTAATCCTTTTCTGACGACAAAAGAAAGATCAACCCGGACCTCCATTACAACTCCAACTTGAAGTCTTCAGTAACTGAAACCCTTGAAAGGGCAGCATATATCACGTGCTTATCCCTCATGTCCATTTCAGTTAGTCCTACCATCTCCTTTCCTCATTTATCTCTGTTCTCATGCCACAGGAGATTAGCCGGTGTTACTCTAAGTATCTCTGAGTAGGCGCAAGCCCCACTGCATCCCTGGGTTCTATTGGGGTCACAGAAAACCTCATAGGGCAATTAGGCTAAGCTTGTGGCATTTGTACCTGTGAAACATTCTGCCTAATTGATGGAAGCTTGTGGCCCCTAATTTGGGGTAATTTCCTGGGGGAATATCCCATCGATTACCTCACAGCTTCATTGTCTGTGGAAATACACAATGGGGAGTGAATTGCAACAAACCAGAGTAAAGAGAACATGTTCATATTCAAAATGAACACTATCGACTCATTGGGAAATGTACAATTGCACATACTACATAAACCTATTTGTGGCTTAGTGCATGGGATGGCTGATAGTGGAGGTACCTGCAGTGCATAATTTGCTAACCGCAACCATGCACCTACACCACATTGTTCAGAACCGCAAAGTTCTACGCTGCGCGGCAAACACTTACATAAGACGAAAAATAACGTGCAAGCACTTTAACAGCTGCTTAAGTTTGTAGATAGACTTCGTACCTATCTACCTATCTATCTATCAGATCTATCTATCTAAATGTATATCCTCCCTCCCTCCCTTCCTCCCCCTCCCTTTTTTCCTTCCTACTTTCCTTCCTACTTTCCTTCCTACTTTCCTTCCTACTTTCCTTCCTACTTTCCTTCCTACTTTCCTTCCTACTTTCCTTCCTACTTTACTTCCTACTTTCCTTCCTTTGTCCTTCCTTTGTCCTTCCTTTGTCCTTCCTTTGTTCTTCCTTTGTCCTTCCTTTGTTCTTCCTTTGTTCTTCCTTTGTTCTTCCTTTGTTCTTCCTTTGTTCTTCCTTTGTTCTTCTTTTCCCTTCCTGCATGCCTTCCTTCATGCCTGCCTTCATTCCTTCCTTCCTTCACACCTTCCTTCATTCTTTCTATTGAATCTGTAAACACTGGATCAGTGGATCTGACTGCTGCTGTTGCTGTTGGTCTCACTGTAGCTGGTGGTTTGAAATTCGCGCCAAAAACGATCATTTTAGTTTCGTAAATAAAAAGTTTAATGTCTCAGAAGTTTACCAAAAGTTGATGGAAGCAAGATAAAATTATCTTGAGACTGTATACTAAGTTTCAAAGTGATAGGTGAAATAGTGCGACCTCCTATATGGTCAGAAGCTTACGGAAAATTCCTCCTGTAATACAGGCTGCAAGCAGCTGTAAAACGATTGCTTACAGAAAAGCTGTCGGTGGCCATCAATGACCTCATAACAAGCCCTATCAAATGCATTGAAATGAAGTGTCAAATTACATGAGCAACTTGTGACCGCACTGATGAGCGGTGTGACGCTTTAAATGATTTCTCCCAGTAGCATTGAAAGTATAGGATATGATCTCATTAACTGCTTATGTGTGACACAGAATAACATTGCAGGCATAGATGTGACCTCACAAAGGACATCATTATGCTTTTCTGTAAGTACTTGAGTTTTGTTTACTGTTACCCAAACTAATTTTTCATTTCTGCGTCCTCCTTTTGTTCTACATGTATGTAATTTTCCGAGTAGATGAATACAGGACATAAAGCCCTGATCATCCACACATCCTCTCTCATCTTAACTCATATCATATTGCATATTCCCATTGAGAAGGTATCTAGAAATGGCCTGAGGGGGGGTATAACCACAGGGGTTTTTGACCAATATTATTATTATTTTTTTTTATATATATTTGAAATCTTACACAAAGATAATAGGTGCAAAAACCCCTATGGTATAACGTGGGGCCTATAGGCGATGTTCTTAGAATCACATTATATATGATTTCAACCTAACTGCATGTTTTAAAACTGCAAAATCCTACTCTCTCCTGTTCCCTTCAATATATCGTAGGTCCATAATATTGAGCAGGAGGCAGTCGCCTGTTGCAGTACCGCTCTGACCTTAACTGACCAGAGAATCAATCACAGAAAGCAGTTAGCAAAGGTCAGCCGATAACCAGCGAGCCTATACTTTAGTAGGGGTAGACAGAAGGACAGAAGCAGATTTGCTGTTGTATGTATTATTTGAAAAACACATGTTCATGTATATGGGAGACTGGGGTAGGTGCGTATAGGTACATTTTGGTGGGTAGATAACATATAGATAGATAGATAGATAGATAGATAGATAGATAGATAGATAGATAGATAGATAGATAGATAGATATTTTGATAGACAGATAGATAGATAGATAGATTAATAGATCGATAGAGAGACAGTTAGATAGATAGATAGATAGATAGATCGATAGAGAGATAGATAGATAGCTAGATAATAGATAGATAGGTAGATAGATAGATAGATATATAGATAGATAGATAGATAGATAGATAGATAGATAGATAGATAGATAGATAGATAGATAGATAGATTGATAGATATTTTGAAAGATGGTTAGACTGTTAAATGATTCGGTAGTTTGGAAGGAAGACCTTCCTTCATAAACACCACAATTGCGAGACTTCTGATGATACTATATTATTAGTGCTGATTTCTGGGACCCAACCTGATTCGTAACCTGGGCTATACCTCTTTATACCGACAACATTTAATGTTTCATTCTATGCCACAAATGCAGCCTGCCTCAATACTGCGTTCTCTGTATCCTTTTAATCCTACAGTTACTGCAAAATACGTGAACCTTAAGCCTTACCATCTTCCAACCCAGCTGTTGTTTTTGTTTATCTGCACCCTCATCACCATCCAGAGTGGATATGAATGCATTTACACTCTTGCTCAAAAATATGAAATACTTTGTTTTTTTTAAAGTGTCAAATAAAAGTACATTTCAGAGTGTAAATGCAAGCAAGGTCCGTTGTAAAGGTCAAGTCATCTTCTCTAATCTCTTTGAAAGCCTCAACTACATTTTTGCAAGAATTTTAAATTTTTGGTAAAATACACCTCACCCTAAAAAAACCCCTGAATTTCTATATTTTGTGCTGCTGTAATTTTTCCTGGGGTTAAAGCTGCAGCACGCATTTTACATGAGAGCATGTTCTTCCCCTTAGTGGTAATTGGAAGCAGTTACCATTGAATCAGATCATCATGTGCTCCAGCCGAAGTTGCTGAATTTATCAATTTCAATTGAGAATGTTGAAGTAATCCATATTTATGAGCAACGGTGTAATATGACACTGTTTACATGAATTTTAGACCCTTCCATCAGGGGGCGACCATTTGATTTCTGTGATTTCTGTGGGGGGGGGGGGCTTGGAGTTTTCTTCGGCAGGAAATTATTTATTTCACAGGAATGGTAGGCATTGGTATCAGTATTTATTAGGCAGCTGGCTGGTTGAGTGCTTAAGGTGCCCTTCTGCTCTGCCGACAAGTCTTTGTCTGCATTGGTTCCAACCTCAGCTGGGGAACCCAAAATTTTCAGTGAACCTTCATGAGCAAAATCCCAGTTGGATGTCGTTCTGATGATACATTAAATTGACAGCCCCTTGTATCAGTGTCTGTGCTGGGCAAGTAAAAGATCCCTCACATGGGGTAAATGTGTAACATGTTGAGGACTTCCGCTCTCTCTCCCATCTCATCAGTCAACCCTCGTGAGCGCCCAGAACTGGGCTTAGAGGGCTGCACTCACCATATCTATCTATCTATCTATCTATTTATTTAAAGTGCGCGGACTGCTCGAATATTCATTCCTTAATCAAGAAATGTAAATTATTTCACCAAAACTGATAAGTAATTATTTGATAAAAAAAATCTCTACCCTCCCATATTAAATGGTTCTGGATATTAAATGGTTGCCCCCTTTGTCAAGACATACCTGGTGAAATGCAAAGAATACAAATATGTTGCGATGATCAGAGCCTATCCGCTTGTGGTGGGGCATGCAGGACTCCAGAAATAAACCCACATGGTTTAAATTGTGTTTGGCCATCTGAATTGTCAGTGGTGTGGTTTCTATCAAATCAAGAATGACCCTTTGTGTAGCAGCAGAGATAAGACCACAGGGTTATCAGACTGATGTACAACACTTATGTAGAATTACACAGAACAACAGTAGTAGACATACAGCCGTTGGGACATACATGTAATAGTAAAGATGTACTTGTTGGCGCATTGACTGGCTCTGAAGGGGGTTAAAATCTTTGTCCTGGAACACAATTTCGTCCGAGCCCAGAGGGCATTTTAAAGGGACCTGGTGTTTGATTCCTGGTCTGGTCAATCTGTGTTGGATAGTCATGCTTGTTCATCTGGTGCAAAGAGTGCCTAACAAGAGGAGGAATACTGAACGTAAAGCCATAATACTGATCCTGACCCATGCACTTGCCAACAGAATGGCAATGATCATGGAGAAGATAAAACCAACTTGACATTATATCCAACAATTTATTAGAAATAGAGGACTGTCCATTGTTCCTTTGTCACTTTCTTAATCCTTATTCTATCCTTCCTCCCATTGTTATTGTATTGCACCCAATGACATCACAATCACGTGACTTACCGTTTACAAAATCTTGTGTGAAAAGAAGATGACACACACTGCAACAGAAAAAGACAATTTTTTAGCCAATGGCCATTGTAAACCTGCGATCTGAGATCAGCTGCTGCTTCGAGCACACACAGCAAAGACACAACCAAAGGCAGCACATGCCAGATATACTCATTGGAATGTGAAAAAAAGTATTTCCCCTTATTTGACCTTGTGTAATGTGACATTTTCAAAAGGGACATCATAACAAACTGATTTTGTTTTCAAAGTAAGAAAATTTTTCCTATGAAGGTGCAATAAAATTGTACCATGCTTGGTGAATATTCGAGTCCTATTTGCAATTCCCTTCAGCTGTGTCACTTAAAATGTGTGTTTTATGGAAAGGATATAAACTTTTGAAAAGTCTTGAATTTCACGGAACACAATTGCCAAATAATAATGTCTTGTAATTTAAAATGTTTCTATTTTATGGTAAGATTTATGACATGCCAGGTACCCTGCTTCAGACTATGTTCTTGGCCATACTGTCCTTAGCAAATTACTCAAGAATCAAGATGATTTAGAAACATTCAAAGGCTGCAACTGTAATCAATTCGATTGTGGAGGAAACAGTCATGAGAATCAGACATTTGTTGCCTTGAAGCAATGAAAAGAAGATGATTACTCTGTAGACAATTTACTGCAAAGAAATCCTCAAATAGTATTTGCACTGATGGTGGTGACCTTTTGTATAATTTTCAGTCTAGATCTGCAGACGCTTTACTGCTTCAAGTTAATAATATACAGGACATTGCCACAAAATCAAGGCATATTATGACAAACCGGATTGTATACTATTGTGGCAAAATCTATTTGAAGACAGTGTCTTATTAAAGAAATTTAATCAGTAGGACATATATGTAATTTTCAAACTGGTTACTTCATGATTTAGATCCACAATGATATGAAATAACTTTGAGAGGAAAGCTTTCATATGATAAATTGGTAGAAATTCACTGGGGCCTTTTAAAGAATATTTTTGTACTGTGTATATGAAAACGTATACATTTTAATTTATCTTTGACTTCTCTAGCAATGAATGTATATCTTCCTATATTTAGTTGTGCGCATTTCTTCTGTTTGCAAACACTGTCAAACATTTACCTTGAAGAAACCTGGTTCCTGTCTAAGCCTAATTTCCAAGTGATTTGTACATCAATTGATTTTTGCCATGTCAAATCGTTATCTTGCTCATGCACATTTGGCTGCTGAGGCATGCAGATAACGCAGAGGAACATCCTGACATTGTCCAGCTGGCTCGAGTAAGCTTACTCCACATCTGGATATTTGATGCAAGCAACGAAATAACTTCAAAATTAATGCTATAAAAGGTAGTTGCCTGCTTTGTCAGATGTCCTGCACTGTAAAATTTGAAATTTTGAGTTAGCTCAAATGATTGAGTGAGATGGTTGCACAATTTGTTTGAGCCATGACAGCTTGCTCATTTGAGTTATGATAATCTTTATGTTGTTATAACTTGCAAACAACAAGCTATCTTGGCTCAAAGGAATTGTGCAACCATCTCACTCAATCAATTAATATACTCGGAATTCAAAATTTACAGTGTGTGTTTGATTCTCAGTTTCTCATCATTCTTAAAGTTGTGTTTCATTTAAAAAGTGAATTGAAGAAAGTTTGTACTTTATCCATATAATGTTGTTGGCATGAATGAGAGCCTGTATATCTCAGTGGAACAAACCTAGGACATTTGGCATCGCAGGCATCAGGCAACTACCATTCCTAACATTTGAAGTTATTTGGTTCCTTGCAACAAATATCCAGAGTGAGCTTATTCGATCCAGCTGGACCATGTCAGGATATACGTCTGTATTATCTGCATCCCTCAGCAGCGAAATGTCTCACTTTAGTCCGAGCCCATGGGACTTTAAATGGATGCGGATTGTATCCAGTATTCTATGCTGGGGCAACTGAAAGACCCTGGGCATCCCTGAATTAATAGGGTATGTGCCAGACTCACAGTCTTCTCCTCTCATCATCATACGGCGATCGCCTGCCTCGATATAGCCCACTAAGGTGCTGCAGAGGCGTAAAACACAAACAAACAAACAAACAAACAGCAGAGAAATGTACACAAGGAAGATAACAATTTGACATGGCAAAAATCAATTGATGAACAAATCACTGGGAAATGAGGTTTAGACAGGAACCAGGTTTTTTCAAGGTTAATGTTTGGCATTGTTTGGAAACAAAAAGAATTGTAGGCCCAAAAAATTTAGAATTTTGAAATATATTTATTTCTGTGGAGGTGGAAAAGATGTGTTTTCATATGGTAGGTACACGGATACTCCAAAGGGCCAAGTAAATTTTTATCAATTTGTCTTAAGAATTTCCCACATGAATGCGTTCCATATCATTGCCGATCTAAATCATGAGGGCAACAGGTTTGAAAATTACATACCTATTCTAATAACTATATTTCTTTCAAAAGAGACTGTCTTCTCACTAATTCTGTCATAACAGTTGTTCGGTCTGGATTTGTCACAATGTGCCTTGATCTTGTGGCAATGCACAATATATCATTCGCTTGAAGCAGCAAGACCTCTGTCTGGGCTGACAATTTTGTTTAATCAGACCAATTTCTATTAGAGTATTCCTATAGTAAATCTTCTTCAAAGTGTAGTAATCATGTTCTTTTCATTGCTTCAAGGGAACAAATGTCTGATTCTCATGAGGTTTTCTGCTTCAATCAAATTCATTGCAGTTGCAGCTCTTGAAAGTTTCTAAATCACCTCAATTCGTGTGTTGTTGGTGGAGGATAGTACAGTAGTCCCTGCGTTATAAGACCGCATCTTCTGCGGTCATGGAGCGGTCTGTCGTGGGGATGCGGTCTCTTATTGGGGTGCAAAATGCACCAAAAATACTACTTAGTGCGGGAGGAAGGCGGTCACATAAGACAAGGCGGTCTTACAACAGGGGGTCTTATAACGCAGGGACCACTGTATGCCAAACAACATCTTTGGCATAGGAACTGGGAAAATCGTAGAAAACTTTTCCTCAGTAAAGAATTATACTGTAAAATCTTAAAGCCACAAGATTTAATTCTTCCACTAAATGAAATAATAGGTAAAATTACTATTTTTTGTAAGCTTATTCGCGCATATGTAGGCCTAATAATAGTCCTTGCTGTAAATGCGGTAAAGCTGGTCACAGTGACGGGAACTGGAAATAGTGCTGTAAAATAAATACTCACTTAGGAAATAGGGTCCTGATTTTAGGAACAGGTTTATGGTGGTATCCAGGAACAAGAACAAGGAATTGTTTGGTCATGTATGCAGGATGAAACCAAGAAAAATATGAGGATGTCCTTTTTTTTATTTCCAGATTGAGAAGGTGCAGCTTGCATGTGCTTGCATCACGACATTGTTTGTTTCTTTTCCATGTGTGCTCACTGATCTTGCAGGTAATGGTCAGGCAAAAAATTTTCTGGCGTAGCATGTGTGATCAGTTTTCCTCACGTTACTCACGTAAATGTGGGGTTGTACGGTGTAATACAAGAACAATGGGAGTAAAAATAGAATAAGGAAGTAACAAAGGAACAATGGGCAGTCTTCTACTCTCAATCAACATGTTGGATAATGTCAAGTTGGTATTAATTATCTTCTCCCCATAGAAATACATAGAACGGACATGAGGCTCTGGCAGATGAAGCAACCAAATCCACCATCTTGGAACTGCCCTGTATCCTGACACAATGGTACCATGACGTCATCAATAACAGTGATGTCACTTATAACAATGGTATGACGTCACATCATAATTAGTCTATTGTGACGTCATGTCTCAGGGCAGTTCCAATATGGCGGATTTGGTGACCTCATATTGAGGTGGCTTCATACAGCCTCATGTCCATTCTATGTATTTCTATGCTTCTCCCAGATGATGAGCTGGTTGGCTTTTCAGAGTTGGTAAAAGGGAGGTGGGTGATTTGGCTCCAGGTCTGGTATCTTGGCACTGATACCAGCTACATGTATAAAGCACTCTTTGCAGAGAATGAAGTCACACTCTAAAACATTTCAGACAAAATTGGTTTTTTAGATTCAAAATGGTTTTTTGAAAAACCAAATTTCAATGCAAAAAACCAACATGGATTTTTTTAAAAATCCATGTTGGTTTTGCATTGAAATTTGGTTTTTCAAAAAACCATTTTGAATCTAAAAAACCAATTTTGTCCCGACATTTTTTAGAGTGCAGACAGCTGAGTGGACAGCCCATGCTGCATGGGGAATTGAACTTGTGTACCAGTATGCAACCCCTGGATTGGCAATTGTCTTTCACAGTGTTCTTGATATGTACGCCTCCCACTTTCAACTCAAGACAACTGTAAAACAGTGCCCATTGCAAAAGACTAGAGAAACATCCCCCAAGGTTCCAAAGCTATGGCATTCTCGACTTTCAGCTATCGGCATGCACGTGATGATGAGCTATGAATTGGAGTCTGGCGTAGTTCAGGAATGACATACTGGAAACAACCCCCTCCATTTAATATCCCATAGTCTCAATCAAAATTTAGTGACAGAAGTGTAATTTGAACCCACAAGTTTTATTCAGAGCCAAACAAGTACCCTTAACCATTGCATGTATGTCCCAAAGGCTGTCTGTTTGCTGCTGTCGTTCTATGTAATTCTACATCAGTGTAGTTCATCAGACTGATATCCCTTTGGGCTTATCTCTGTTGCTGCACAAGGGGTCATTCCAGATTTGATATAACCATACCACAGAAAATGCAGATGGCCAAACACAATACAAAGCATTTAGCTTTATCCCTGCAGTCCTGGACTCTGCAATGGAGAGGACATGAGAATATGTACGGGCATAGAGCCGCATTTTCATTTTTAAAGCTTTGGTCATTAAACATTGTTCTATACTTTGAATTTATACCATCCATGACTAATGGTATGGGTCTGAATCATATGTTCATATCCATCCTGGGATTCCTATATGCTGATAAGAATGCTCACATATAGATTAAATGCCAGGCTGCAGTTCTTGTGAAGGTGAAAAGGTTTCGGAGGCCAAGGGATCTACAGTGTGTAGGGTCACAGATTACTGATTGTAGGTCATTCTCTGAACTGTTGAATCACATAAATGACACTCAATGACTCTTGATTTATGCATATTGATTGGACCTGTGCTCCCCTCAGGTGTCCCCCATATGGAAATTGTCTGATAAGGTTGAATTAACATTTAGTACAGGAAGCGCCCCCTCTGTAAAAAAATTACCAGACAGACAGACAGACAGACAAATTCTTTATTGACCAGTGTAAAAAATATACACCCAGCCCTATATGGGCTTACAAGTCATCAAAATAATTCAAAATTAACTTTAACAACAAATTTTCTGGAAACTACAATATTAAAACATTTACAATCACATATTTACAATATTAAAACATTTACAACAAACTTCTTGAATTAATTATTATACAACAAACTTCTTCTTCTATGGAAAGCTTTAAACAAATATTCTGCAGTATATTTAACTAAATCCTTGGACATCAACAACTTAAATTTTTCTTGTAATGATAAAAAGTAAAAATCCACACAATAATCTAAAACACGAGTTAAAAGTAAATTACGTAAATCGTTATAAGTATTACAATGGAACAAAAAATGATTTTCATCTTCTAGAACATGATGGGAACAAAATTCACAAACTCTATATTCTAATGGTATATCATTGTAACGTCCTGTCTCTATTGCTAATGATAAAACACCGAACCTAAATTGTGAAAGAACAGACAAATGACCTCTATCATAAATTTTATATACATAATCCTCAGTACCAAATGTAGTTTTAAATTCTCTGTAAGTTCTTAATTTTGGCATGTTAGTTACTTGATTTTTCCAGTTGGTTTTATAAATTTCCATCAGTTGACGTTGTGCATTTTCCAGGTTAATAGGTACATTTTCTACAAAATTTTGAGTAAGATTCAATTTAGTGAATATTTGTAAAACCTCATTACTCCAATTTCTCTTGTTAATTTGTTTATCAACTTCAAACACTTGCTTTGTCAGTCTGTTTCATCCATGTAAACAAGTCTATTCCAAAGACGTAGTATTTCAATATGACGTCTAGTTTTTGAATCAATCCATCCCATATCGCCTTTAAAAGCATGTTTCGGGGTAAAACTATTCACACCTAGAAAAAATCGTATTGCCCTATTTTGTATTGCTTTAGGTTTAGAAAAGTCTTTGTAGCCCCAAACTCCTGAACAATAATCCATAATAGGAACAACACCTGAATCAAACAATTTACTGTATGTTTTAAATCCTAAACCTTTCAATTTGTAAACTTTGTTTTGGATACTTCCAAGCGCTCTTCCAGCCGAGTTGGCAAGGGCAGTTGATGTAACATTATAATTAAGACATTCTTCTAAGATTACCAGACCCTGAGTGACCGCTCTGCTATATTTGACTGAAATGAGCAGCCTTAATCATATGTTGCCTAATGTGGGCCGATGTCATATTTTTTATTGTTCAAAAGTTCTAATGTCAATATACTGATTTTTGCAAGACTCGTTTATTTTTCAAGTCTATCTAAAACATGAAGCAGGGTTGAATAATTTTTCTGCCAACTGTATGGTGCTGATGTTACAGACCAGACATTCATTTCTAATGTCCAAAATGTGATATTATGTGAGCTTGTTCAATAATTTGCACATGAGTTTGAGAGCATAACATCATGATATTGCAAGCCAATCACTTTTAAAGTCGCAAGTTAGTTGTCCTTAACTCACTTTCATATCAATTTTTCTAATGCTTTGCCATCTTCTTCAACAGTTTCAAGATGTGCTTCTGTGTCATCTGCATGTCTCAGCAGTGAAATGTGCATTTGCAAGATAATGATGTGACATGGCAAATATCGATTGATGATCAAATCATTGGAAATGAGGCTTACTCAGGAAACAGATGATGTTCAGTCTTGGAATTGCACAAAATGCCTGTCCATCTTTAGTGAGTTTTCACTCTTCCTTTCAGCTAATTTTATCCTTATTGAAAACAAGTTTCAGAAGATGTGGCATTCTTTTTACTGCACCTCTTGTTTGAAAAAATGTGTAAAATTTTAGATAATAATAATAATAATAATAATATGGATTTATATAGCGCTAATTTCAGTAAACTGCTCATCAGCGCTTTTAGGATTAAATCACTTATAGGAATTCTGAAACAAATGGGTTTTTAGTTTCTTCTTGAAGCTTTCCAAGGTTTTTGCAGTTCTAACTTCTTCAGGCAAACTGTTCCAGAGTTTTGGTGCTGCATAGGAAAATGCCCGATCCTCAAACTTATTTTTGTTGCATGGAGCAGGTTCTGCTAACAGCAGCTTGTGGTTACTTCTCAGGTTATGTTTCTGTTGTGATTTGACTTGAACAAGATTTTGGATGTATTGCGGCGCCTGATTGTTGATTGCCTTCCATGTAGTCGTCATCAATTTGAATTGGATTCTTGCTGTGATTGGTAACCAGTGCAGTTGTTTCCTACTATGGCTGACACTGTCACGTTTTTTCAATCTCTCAATTAATCGAACTGCCGAGTTTTGAGCAACCTGAAGTTTATTTAACAATCGGGTGGCAGTGCCATACAACAGCCCATTTCCGTAGTCCAAATGAGGGGTGACAAGTGCATTGACAGCAGTTTAACTATTTCCTTGTCTAGGTTTTTTCGAAGTTTCGATAAGTTTCTCAAATTGAAATATGTGCTACGACACATTTTGTTGATCTGCTTCTCCATGGTCATATTTTTGCCAAAGAGCACGCCTAAGTTGTGGACATGGTTGGCAGTCTTGATTTCAACATTGTCTACATTGATGGATGACATTTGAAGTTTCTTCAATTGGTTTGGTGCTCCAATCAGAAGAAGTTCAGTTTTATCTCCATTATTGCAAAGCTTGTTGTCATGTAAGAAATTTCGGATTTCTGCAATGCAATTTTCCATTTTCTCAGTTGCATGTTGTTCACCCAAAAAGGTTGGTTTAAATGAAAGGATGAGTTGCTCATCATCAGCGTACTTCTGATCATGAACCTGATTTCTTCGTGCTACTTCACTGACTGGGGCAACGTAGGAGTTAAATAAGATCGGTCCAAGTTTGGAGCCTTGAGGAACCCCAAAATTGAGTGGAAGTTTGCTTGATGTTTTGTCATTTATTATCACAGACTGTGATCTTTCAGAAATGTAAGATTTGAACCATCTCAAAGCTGCACTGTGTACACCATACCTGTTGCACAGTCTTTCTAGCAATATGCCATGATCAATTGTGTCGAATGCAGCGGACAAGTCCAACAACACTAGCATTGTTACTTCACCGTTGCTCATATTAAGCATAATATCATTATGGATTTTTGTTAAGAGGGTTTCGGTGCTTGTAGGCTGATTGTTTTTCATCCTCAAGATTGTTCTGAGTGAGGTGTTCAACGTACTGTTTGATTACAGCGCTCTCAATGACTTTACTTAGAAAAGAAAGATTTGAGACTGGCCGATAATTTTTTTTGATCAGTTCAAGTCCGTCTTTCTTCAAAAGTGGTTTGACAAGTGCATGCTTCAGTTCGAGGGGCATTTCTCCAAGTGTTAATGACATATTAACAATTTTCGTTATGATTGGCAGAAATTCATCGACACATTCAAGCAGTAGCTATGTTGGCATTGGATCAAGTTGGCAGTGTTTGACAGGCATTTCAGTGATAAGTTTCTTAACTTCTTGTTCTGATAGGGCCTTAAACTGATGTAAATTGCGACTGAGGTTGGTTTGAGATTCATCAGTTGTGTTCTTCATTCCTGAATCTAATTTAGATCTGATGATTTTGATCTTCTCATCAAAGAATTTGTTGAAGTCATTTGCTAGTTCTGTATCACTTGTGTGATGGGGAAGAGGCAGATCTTGTTTTCTGTTTAGGCGAGAATTTAGAAGTTTGAACATCGCCTTAGAATTTCCCTTTGTGGCTTGAATTTTACACCTAAGATCATCTGATTTTAGCTGATTAAGCTTATCATTTAGAGCATTTCGTTTTTCTTTGAAAGTATTCCAGTCTTTTTCTAGACCGTTTTTTTCCATAATTTTTCTGCTTTTCTCTTTTCCTTTTTAAGTGGCTTTATTTCCTGATTTGTGAATGGGTCAGGTTTGCGCACAGTTACAAGTTTAGTCTTAAGGTGGCTCGATACTCGTGAACTTTCCAAGATAGAATTTCTTAAAAATAATTTTAAATGATCCAAAATATATTTTATAGCAAGGATATATAAACGAAAGTGGTCACTACCAGCCTTTCTTTCAAAATATTTCAGGTTATGTAAAAGAAAGTCAGTAAACGCAAACCTGAAAAACTAAACATTTTTCTTGATTTTTTCACTGTGAAGTTTTCCCTGCCATTCAGTGGCCATTCATCCTATGTTATGAAATGACACATGGAATTAAAGAGGACAGTTTTATTGAAAAGCTGATTAAAATTCCAGAAAGATATATTTAGTTCAAAGAACTTTTCTGGGGGTTCGGATCAAAAGTTATGATTTTGAAAATTTTATTTTTTTTTATGAACCACAGCGCTAAATAAAAATGACGCGATAGGATTTTTTAATTCTTTGTCATTTGCTTCCAAATGAAGTAAGGAACAATATAATGATACAGACATACGGGCCTATGGGCCTGGAAATTGATATAAACATTAATTTTTGTTACAGAGTCATTTTTGAGAAACTAGACATGCTTGCCGAAAATCGCCTACAAAAAATTTCTACTAAAAGTAGAGCGCTGAAAGTCTGGCTGTTTATAGTCATCTTCATAGCGCATCTTATGCTTGAAACGAGAAGTCTCTAACCCCAATAGAAGTGGCGCAAATCGCAAACGAGGCGGCCGACGCAAGAAATTCTCAGAATTAAAAAAAGGGCTTGAAGCAGTGTCATCAGAATGGTGACGTTACGATGGATAGGGCCTGCCTGGCTGCGCGTGAATGTGCGCTCACTACCACTTGGCACGAGTAGCGAGCCACCTTAACAGGGGCATGTTTGTCAAAAATCTTTTCAGTTGATCTGTAGAGTGCCACTGGTCTGTTCAAGTAGATTGATCGATTATTGTGTGATACCTTCTGTGACAGATGCTGCTCAATGTCTTCCTTAAATTTGGATATATTTATGCTGCGGGTTTTCCGGAAGGCAATCTTCTTCTGTGGATTCTTGCCTTTGTTAATGTCAATATTAAAGAGGATACAGTTATGGTCTGACAGCAGATCACTTACAGCAATGTCTCTGAGAGCTGTTATTTTGTTGGTTATTACCAAATCAAGTGTGTTTCCATCTTTGTGTGTTGGAGTTGACACATGTTGAACAAGGTCAAACATTTCAAGAATGCTGTTAAATTGGATAACTTTGGGATCATTCACATGAAAGTTGAAGTCCCCAATTAGGACAATTTCGTTGTGATAAGTCTGATAATGGGATAAGAAGTTTGTGAATTCGCTAAAGAATTCTGATAAACTGTACTTGTTCTTTTTGGAGGGTTCTGGCCTGTATACCACAAGAATTGTGACAATTCTTCCATTTAATTGTAACTGAATTTCCATATGCTCAAAAGTCTTTGTTTTCATGCTGTCCTTTTTCATTGCTCTAATGCCTGTTTTTACAATGCATCCTACTCCACCTCCAGGTCTGCTCTCACGAGATGAACCCAAGTAAAAACATTCACCATTTCTTTCCAGTTCACCAATTTCAACTCTGTCTTCTGCTTTTAGCCAGGTCTCAGTGAAAAGAAACACATCGAGGTCAAATTATCTTTCACAACCTGCGTTTTTTGTCGTATACTTTGAGCATTCCATAAACAAGCTTTCAGTGGGCGGGACACCCTCGGACTGTCTGAGCCATGTTGAGAGTCTGCTTTTGCAAAATTATGAAATCTATTTCTTTGGTTCATCATGTGTGTATGATCAGTAGCTGTTCTGACTTTTTGTTTTATCATTTGAGTTGAACCACTTCCATTTCTCAACTCTTTTAATCCAGTGCGTACTACATCAGAGTACAGCTTGACTGGTTGGGACATACTTATGCCGTCAGTATTCAATATAATATTATGCAGGCAACTGTGCGAGTGTCACATATAGGCAACACAAGCAACTTAAGTGGTTTATTAGGCAAACTGATTTGATTCAAAGATGTTATAGTTTGTCAAGACTGTTTGCTCAGTTCACAAGTGCTATGTACAGGCAACACAAGTTAATTTGATAAGGCAGGTTTGGCAGTGCTGCCTACAGGCAACACAAGCAAGTTAGTTTTGGCTGATTCGCACGTGCTACGTACAGGCAACACAAGCAAGTTAGCTAGGCAAGTTTGTCAGGAAAGTAGGCTCAGGTTGCAAGTGCTGCCTACAGGCAACACAAGCAAGTTAGTTTGTTAAGCAAGTTTCCGCTGATTCGCAAGTGCTACGTACAGGCAAAACAAGCAAGTTAGTTAGGCAAGTTTGTCAGGCAATTGGCTCAGTTCACAAGTGCTATGTGCACTGTTGTGTAGGCAACACAAGCAAGTTAGTTTGTTAAGCAAGTTTTGGCTGATTCGCAAGTGCTACGTACAGGCAACACAAGCAAGTTAGTTAGGCGAGTTTGTCAGGCAAGTTGGCTCAGTTCACAAGTGCTACGTACAGGCAACACAAGCAAGTTAGTTTGTTAAGCAAGTTTTGGCTGATTCGCAAGTGCTACGTACAGGCAACACAAGCAAGTTAGTTAGGTGAGTTTGTTAGGCAAGTTGGCTCAGTTCACAAGTGCTATGTGCACTGTTGTGTAGGCAACACAAGCAAGTTAGTTTGTTAAGCAAGTTTTGGCTGATTCGCAAGTGCTACGTACAGGCAACACAAGCAAGTTAGTTAGGCGAGTTTGTCAGGCAAGTTGGCTCAGTTCACGAGTGCTACGTACAGGCAACACAAGCAAGTTAGTTTGTTAAGCAAGTTTTGGCTGATTCACAAGTGCTACGTACAGGCAACACAAGCAAGTTAGTTAGGCGAGTTTGTCAGGCAAGTTGGCTCAGTTCACGAGTGCTACGTGCAGGCAACACAAGCAAGTTAGTTTGTTAAGCAAGTTTTGGCTGATTCGCAAGTGCTACGTACAGGCAACACAAGCAAGTTAGTAAGGCAAGTTTGTCAGGCAAGTTGGCTCAGGTCGCAAGTGCTACGTACAGGCAACACAAGCAAGTTAGTTTGTTAGACAGGTATTGGGAGAATCGAGGACCAATCAATTTGTGACTGACCAAAGGAGTTAGTTAGAATTGAGAATAAATCAATTTGTTAGAATCGAGGATCAATCAATTAGTGATTGACCAGAGGAGTTATAATCGAGGATCAATCAATTAGTGACTGACCAAAGGAGTTAGTTGAGAGTTGAGGATCAATCAATTGTGACTGACACAAATTCTGTCAGAGTCAGGAAGTAAAAGCAGTGAGTATCTCAGGTCTGTGAGAGGCAAGAGGTGAAAAGAGTAAGGCTCTGAGGTCTGTCAGAGCTAGAGGCAAAAGTAGTCTCTCAGGTCAGTGAGAGGCAAGAGGTAAGAAGAGTGAGGCTCTGAGGTCTGTCTGAGTCTAGATGCAAGAGTAGAGGGTCTCTCAGGTCTGTGAGAGGCCAAGATCAAGCCTATAAAAGTGAAATATTTCGTAGGTCAATGAGAATCTTGAAGAGTTGTTGGATGTGTATTGAGTTGTTCAAACTGAAATTTCCAAAAACGAATGCAGTCAGGTGTTGTGATAAGTGTCTGGAGTAATAAAACAGTGCTGAAGATAGAAAATATGACAATTAAATGGTTTAAAGGTGCAAAAACGAAGAAATACAACAGAGTATTGTAAAAATTTCGTTATAGTGGCTATGCTGTCTGCTGGGCTGTTTGGCTTGGAAGTGTGATGGTTTGTTGAGTCTGGGATGTGTATTGGCAGTGTTCAGCTCTTCAAAACTTAAATTCTTGAAAGTTAGTGCTGTCAAGTGTTGTGTAAAGTGACTGGAATATCAAGTGAGTGCTGAAGATAGAAAATATGACAATTAGATCACTTTTGAGGTGCAAAAACGAAGGTAAAATGAGCGAAAATCGAGATAAAAACAATGTGTATTGGAGCCAGAAAACGATGTAGAGATGGCAGGTAATTAAATTGCAAGTTATTGCACTAAAATCACCTGGAAATCGCACAAAAAGAGTAAATAACAGGTAAGAAACACTTTACCGACAATCACACACAAGAACAGCAGTTAAATAAACCCAGAGCTTGTTAAAAAGATGAAAATATCCACTGCTGAAGTTACACTGTGTTTACAGCCAGAAGCACCACCTGTCTTAATCAAATAAGATATTGCTCTATAAAGAAAATACATACTTTTTCGTCTCATTATGTAAGCTTACTGTCCTTCGCCAACAAAACAAGAATTGAAGCTTTGGCTGTATTCAATTCGATTGTAGTGGAAAAACTTCATGTGAACAGATACTTGTTCCCTTGATTGGAAAGGACAAGTGCTAGTTATATCCCGCGTTTGAGGGAATATGTGATATATACCGAGGCGTAAGCCGAGGTGTATATCATATATTCACGAAAACAAGGGATATAACTAACTTATACCTTAAACAAAACAACATAAAACATAAACAAAGAGATTTAAAAAGAAAATAAAACAAGAAGGATTTGAGAGAAGTAGAAAACAGCTACAAACAATTTGCCAAGAGGGGTTAATTTAATAACATGAAAGTATCAGTTGAAGAAAAAAAATCCAAAAAGCAACATGGTTGACATATATTTCATGTGAAATTCTTACTTATTCTGAGAATTTTCTTGGATATAGGCCTACAAGGCCAATGCATGTGAAAGGTATTGTAAATTATTAGTCTAATAATTAAAAATTTAAAGAAATTTCCCGTATATTTTTTAATGTGATTGTAGAAGCATTTGTGATATCAGTACTTGGCATATAGCATATAAGACTCCCAATTACCCATTTTAATATATATGCTAAGATAATATAATAAGCTTATAAGTAGCAAAATTATTAATAAAAAAATAAGGGAGTGAAAATTGTTCAGAAAGTGGAAACTAAAACCAGTCGAATATGGAACAAATATTTGTGAAAAAAATGATAAAAAAAAGTGAAAAGAAAAATATGAAAAAAAAATGAGGGCATAAAATGCAGGGAAAAAATGTTTGCGGAATAAAAAAAGATTTGTAAAAAAAACATTTTGGGAGAACAAAAAATATACATAATAGGAATATTTGGGGGGGGGGGTGGGGGAGAGAATTGAAAAAAAAAATGAGGGAAATAGGCAAAAGAAAAAAATTTGGAAAAAAAAAGTTTAAAAATCAGGTGAATGTAGTGAAAATTGTTCAGGTTGTGGAAACTAAAACCAGTCGAATAAGGAACAAATATTAGTGAAAAAAATTGATAAAAAAAGTGAAAAGGAACATTTGAAAAAAGATGAGGGCAAAAAATGCAGGGAAAAACTTTTTGAGAAAAAAAAAAAGATTTGTAAAAAAAAATTTTGGGAGAAAAAATAAAAAAATATACATAATAGTAATATTTGGGGGGGGGGGTATATTTCGGAGAATTGTAAAAAAAAAAATGCGGGGAAATAGGCAAAATAAAAAAATGTGGAAAAAAAAGTTAAAAAATCAGGAGAATGTACTACATGTATATGTATTTGGATTGTTGGGAGTGACCATCAGATATTAAGGGGCAGGGGGTGGGGGATTGGAGTTTTTATTTCATGTTAACAGCAGCAGTAATTAGACCTATTTATTTCGAGTGTGTTTTTATGAAGCAAAGCCACTTAATTAAATACCTCACCACCTGTAATTATTTATTTTAAGACTGCTGCTCAAAAGCATATTTATTTATTTTACCAAGACATTTTTTATTTTTTAAAGTGTTTACAAGCCTTCTTCCCCTCCCTGATATCTAATATGATTGAACCCTTACCCTTAGTGAATGATATTTGCATTAAAAAATCTTGATTTGGTTGGAATTAAAGGATTTAAGGATTTGTCAAAGGCTTTAGGTCTTATAGTACTTTTGTTTATTTTTGTTTTATTTTTGTTGGCAATGCACTGTTTGGTGTAGTTGTGCTGTTTGTGTTATGAGATTCGTTAAACAATGAGGCTTATATATCCTATATACTCCCATGGGCGTATAAGTGAACAACAAAGAATATAGGATATATACCAGCCAAATACAGGCTTCTGATTGGCTGATGGCTCATAGGTTGGTATAAGTTAACTTTCTTTACGAAAAGTTGAATAATGAGTTGTCAATCGAAAAAATTGGTTTTCTGATCTCTGTGACCTCAGCAAGTATGGTAAATCAGTCAAATCAATAACCTCTTGTCACTTATGGGTGTCTCTTGTATACTAGCTAAGTCTTGTATTAGGCCTACTTGTTCTCTTGGTCCAATAATGTATATCAAAACCAAGATTCATACTCCATCGTCATTATCATTTGCATGGTTTACTACATGTAATATGTATTTTGAGTATAGACTAAATATACCACAAGCCAGAATATTGCAATTTAATTATTGTTTTTAACCCACATGTGTAGGGGTCTCTCTGCAGCAGAAAATAAAACATCTCACAAAGAGAACTTTTGGGGACAGACCACATTCCAATACACAAAAGACCAGACACAGCATATGCTGCCTCCCAACACAGAGGCCATAGTACATGTATTTCTTGCCATGGTAAACTGTACCATGTTAATGCCAGTCTGTTTGATGCATGTGGAAAGGCATGCCACACTGCCATCAACCTGTCCAGCACCTTTTTGTACTGATGACCACTGCCAGCCAACGGTTAAGAAGAGAAATAAGTTACCGGAGTCTGTACATATAATGTCGGTCTATAAATTTTAAAGCCCTGTTTTAATGATTTAACCTTTCCCTGCTCCATTGAAGGGCAATGAAGGTTCCTGTGTTAGATTCCAAGTTTGCTACACGGAAAAACCTTGATTATACTAAACATGAAATCAACAGGCAGCCAGCAGTCATGCATTTGATGAGACTTCTAACAGGGGCATATCTAGAAATTGCCTGAGGGGGGGCCATAATATGGGGTGAATACGGGGCGGTTTGCGGCTTTACCTATCTTTCCCATGTTAATTTTTGGCCTGAGGGGGGGCCATGGCCCAATGGCCCCCCCTAAATATGTCACTGACTATTAGATTGAAAGTAGGGGAAGGTGGGGCATAACCATCCCCAGGGGCATAACCACCCACCCAGTGGTTCAAGGTGATTGGTTCCACATAGTGAAAATATAGTCAGTGCAGGTGATTTTACTTGTGAAAGACACATTTTTAAAATATGGGGTTGCAAGCAAAAGGCAGAACCATACTGGTCAGCTCAGTTTGTTTAGTTTTTTAGCTTTTTTAAGCAACTTCACCTTATTTTTACATGTGACGGTATTTGTGGTGGCATTCTACATAAAGGAGATGTAAGGTATCGGTAATAGGCATTGTCTTGGTTCATATTCTGACTAATCTTTAAAATGGATTTAACTGTCATTAAATCATGTCATGAGTGATAATAGGGGTAGTGGCTGTTTTACTCCAATATGGGGCATAACCACCTGCCCCTGGAAAAAATACCGTAGGGGGGTGACAGAAACAGGAGGGGGGTTTTCAAAAATGAACCGTAAATGTGTGAGGAACTTGGGAAGGGTTAGCATAGATTATGTCATTTAGGCTGTCTTGAAAAACCGAAAGATTGGTATTGGCGGGAGCGTCCCAGAGAGAAATATCTGAGAAGTCGCTACCATAGCAAAAGTGAGGACACTGATATGGTTTGTTTCTTTCCAAGTCAAGAGCACCTGCATTTTCATCAGAAAGGGACATAGTATCCTTCCACCGGATACGGAAATCCTCCAGTTATTTTTGTTGCTGGTACCTTGGGGGAGGGGTTATGCCCCATGGGGTGGGTGGTTATGCCCCGAGCATGGGGCATAACCACCCACCTTGTACCAAAAACTATTTCGTATTCCTGTGCTATAAGGGAGAGTCATTTGATGCTGCAGGTAGGGGATATGAAAGTACTCTTAAGAGTGTGTCATATTGCCAATTGGAGTTCTTAATTGTGTTGGTCATTATCATCCTGTGAGACATTTTGTCTTAGGGGGGTGGTTATGCCCCACTTTCCCCTACTTAATTGTATCTTTCCCTCTTTTCCCCTCTTTTCTCCTCTTTTCCCATATTTTCCCCTATTTTCCCCTCCTTCCATCTCCTCTCCTCCCCTTCAAGCACATTGAATTGCATATTTGCTTACTCCAGAGCACCCGGAAATTTGCAAACCTCCAATCTAATCTCTACATTGGCTATTACTAAGTTGTCTTGACTTAGCAATTGTCTACAGTGTGTCTAACTTGCCCTAACTTGACCATAAACCATTGCAAATCCTTTTTTAGCTCAGGGGAGCAGATAAATGGGTTGACCCCAAACCTATAATGTCCCCAGTCATGATTAGGGTTGTGCAATTTGGGTGGCTTTTGGGGCCAAGGGATCTATAGGGTCAGCGATTATTGATCGCAGGTCACTCTTTGAACTGTTGAATCACATAAATGACACTCACCGACTCTAATTGAAACAGTATGACTCCCTGCTGTAAATATTGACCAGACATTTACTCCTAAAGTTCATATGTATATTAAAGTTGCTTTGGGTTTTGCATGGAGACAGAAAGGTCCCGACATCTATATGGAATGTTGAGTCATTCAAAGTATATTGAGATATGTGTGTTGGCACTTAGTCGACAAGAGGCAAAGCTCTTGGACATAAAAAAGGCAAATGCACACAAGAGTCTATCGGTAAAGGCTGAAATGAGCAGAAACCAGACTCCCCAATGCTCCGTGTGTTTGACCTGTATTAGATGACACTTGTCCTACAGATGAACTGTTCTGCTTGCATAAACACTGGGATTTACTTAAGTATGCCGAATAATTACCCAGAGCTCACACTAAACAAAATGTGAAGTGAATAAGATGAAATTTTCTTATTTTATGCCCTGAAAAATGAAGGACATAATCCCTATATAGACCCATTATCCTCTCTTGTCATGACTTTCGCCAGAAACAACTGACGAGCAGTTTGATGTCATTTGAAGGACAAATGTGTTTGAGTCCCCTCCTTCTATTATTTAATACAGGTCACCATACAAATCATGGGAGTGCCTGCAGTTTCCTCCCTTTTCAGCCTTTACCAATCAACCGTCGTGAAAATTTGCCCTTTCTGTATTTGATAACATTGCTTCCTATAACTGCGCACTTAGCTCAAACACACACTTGTCTCGCTCTCACTTCCATATCTGTGACATATCGGGACCTTTCAATCGCTGTCAAAATCCCCATGGCACTCTTTTATGATAGGCTGAACGTCTAGTCAATATTTACAGCAGGGCGGTAAAAGCGTATAAATCTGTCACATTGTGTCATTTATGTGATTCAACAGTTCAAAGAGTGACCTACAATCAATAATCACTGACCCTATAGATCCCTTGGCCCCAAAGCCACCCAAATTGCACTACCCTAATCATGACTGGGGACATTATAGGTTTGGGGTCAACCCATTTATCTGCCCCCTGAGCACAATAAGGATTTGCAATGGGTTATGGTCAAGTTAGGGCAAGCTAGACACACTGTGGACAATTGCTCAGTCAAGACAACCTGGTAATAGCCAATGTAGAGATTAGATTGGAGGTCTGCGACTTTCCGGATGCTTTGCAGTAAGCAAATATGCTATTCAATGAGCTTGGACGGGAGAGAAGAGGAGAGAGAAAGAGAGGGAAAAGAAGGGAAGATATAATTAAGCACCTTAAATGTAGTGGTCTTGTCAAATGACTGGTGGCAGCAGGTTGACTGCATGCACACAATATCAAGCTATTTCAAGAAGCAAACCAACTCAGGAACCTTCACTTCCCTTCAGGATACCAGGGAAAAAGTGAAATTATTGAAACAGGGCTGGACAAATGTATAGACCTACAAACCCAGTACATTTATTTCTCTTCCTAACCATTGGCCTGCAGTGGTTATCATTACAGAAAGGTGCTGGACAATGTTGATGGCAGTGTGGCATGCCTTTCCCATGTGCAGAATGGCACCAACATAGTTTACCATGGCAAGATAGACATACGATGCACAATGTACTGTTGCTTCTGTATTCTGTGTCTCTGGTTATGCATTGGAATGTGGTGTTATAGAGTGTCATGTACTTGCTTGACTGTAAGACGTAGCTTGCCTTTGATTGCCTGGTTAAAATTTGGGCTAAAATTTAGCTTGTTGCAATGCAGTTTCAGTTGTTATTCGTGTCATGCTGACCTATCCATATTTGTACCACTTTACATGTTGGTTAAAACGATGAAGAAATTGTCATGTGCATTCTTGTGGTGGTGTATTTAATTGATGCCAGAGATGTCAAGTACCGAATCTACTATATATGATATAATTGCTGTTGCCCACCTGTAATGAATCCAAATATTAATATACATCCAAAATGTATCCTCCAATTTTCTTCTTTGCCAGAGAGCATGTCATGCTCATGTTTGGAAATGCACAGTTACAGATCACCAAAGAAAACTGTGGTGTTCAATAACAATAATAACATGCACGTCATGCTGAAAATAATTGTTTGCGACAAGATGTATAGTAAGCCTGTATGTATCATTGTTTACCATGGTTTGGTTTCGAGACCTTTGATTAATTGCCAAACACAAAGATGATCCATAACTAAAGGCTCGATATGACATCATGTTATCAGTCGATGCAGAAAAATTGAAGGATACATAATTATTGGATAGACAATAAGGACACCAAATCACAAATTTGGCAGAGTATTGATTTTAGAACAAATAATTCATGAGTTAGTACATGACTTAGTTGATTTGACTCATTTGAAGAGGTCGCTGCAATCAGAAGCCAATTTTGGAAAGAGAGTTCATAATTTTCGATCTTTCACAATGTAACTATTTTCTTTTTATTGCTTCAAGGGAACAAACGTCTGATTCTCATGACATTTTCTGCTACAATCGAATTGATTAGAGTTGGAGCTTTTCAAGGTTTCTAAATTACTTCAATTCTTATTTTGCTGGCAAAGGATAGTCTGTCTAAAGAGACCAAATTGTGAGTATTTTCTTTAAGGAACAATATCCTTCATTTGAAGAATCATTTTCTAACGTAAGAGGATTGTTTAATCCTTAGCTAGAGGTAAAAATATCATGCTTCAAAAACACATTTTACTATGGATGATTTAGCTGCAATGTAAAACAATCCATATGTATGTCTAGCACTGTGGATTATGGAAGCAATGTATTCTGTATCATAAAATTTGGATTTTTAAAAACCATAAATATGTCGAAAACAAATTCACTTAGACAGAATATTAAACGGAGTAAATTTGTGAGAAATGATTGAAAACTCACTAATATTGACAGTCATTGTGTGCAATTCCAAGTGTAACATTGAACATCATCTGTTTCCTGTCTAAACCTCATTTCCAAGTGATTTGTTCATCAATCGATTTTTGCCATGTCACATCATTATCTTGCAAATGCACATTTCACTAGAGACATGCAGATGACACAGAAGCACATCTTGAAACTGCCGAAGAAGCTGACTAAGCTCAAACAAATTTCACATGAAAGAGAGTTAAGGATAAATAACTTGAAACTTTGAAAGTAAGTTGCTTGCTATCATGATGATTTTAAGTGCTCAAACTCATGTTATTCAACAATTACACACATCACATTTTGACACTAAGAATGAATGTTTGGCCTGTTGTGGTGTCGCATTGTGAACACTCTAAAATATTTTGGTTTATGGGCTTCATACCCCCAATGTAGTAATCCAGTGCATGTTAATAAACACCTGCTCCATATTGTGGACGTCAATCAAATTTTGTGAAAACCAACAATTTGTTTTAGAGGGCTTTTTCTCTATACAGTTTCTATATTATATGTCGTTCTGTTGACAATATTCAAATAAAGAAAGATACATTTGTCAGCAGAAAATCAATGAAACTGAAAAACTACCCTACATCTACAAAGAATACAGAAAGTTAATGCAATTATAAAGTAGCCTTCATCACTTGATAGTTAGATTATAAGTTTCGGTCCCAAATGTGCAGCGTACGACGTACGGTGCTCTTTCTTGTGTATTTCATAAGTAAATTGACTATTTTCACATATGAAATACGTACGAAAATGTACATACGCAAAACCTATGTAACATTTCGTAGGGATTTCAAACATGTTAACTTAGTTTTTGGTCTGGATTTTTCTGCTGATTTTCTTTTTAGAAAAGCCAATGCAAAGTCTAAAATTAAACTATTTGTGATAAGCATATTGCACTAAAATTGCCAAAGTAACTGAAAAGTACCTGTCAGAAATCTGTATTTATTCGTTCGAAATTCATACGAAAATGTACGTACGTAGTACGAATTGGCTCTTTTTTGTGAGTTTCGCGCATAGAATTTACGTAGATAATTAGTATGCTGCACAATTGTTAGTGTATGTAGTCACTTTAATGTTTGTCGAGAGCAGAAAAGCACTGGCCAGCGGTAACTGCTACAATGGCCACAAAATCCAACCCTTACAGGTCTTATGTATATATAAAATAATGGAAGGTCTGGTCAACTCTTATATAGTGGTGGGTCATATTTGCAAAAGGCAGAATCATTGAGTGTCATGCTATGTGATTCAACAGTTCAAAGAGTGACCAGCAATCAATAATCGCTGACCCTATGGTATAGATCCCTAGGCCCCCCAAAGCCAACTAAATTGCACAACCCTAATCATGGGGACATTAGGGTTTTGGTCAACCCACTTATCTGCCACCTAGATACGTACGAAAAGGGGTTGTGGTCATATTCTGGCAAACTAGGCGCATGGCAATACAATTTAACCCATGCAGTAATACCGTTTATGTGATTATAATCTGAAAAGTCCTGGATCAGCCATGCCAAATATGATGTGGAGAGGAGAGGAGGTGAGGGGACAGGACAGGACAGAACAGAACAGGACAGGACAGGACAGGGCACACTGAAAAAAAAAAAGGATTGTCTAATATCAGACAATCAATGTCTAATATGTTATGTGTCCAATCAAACGATTGTCTATTCCAGACAATTGAATTGTTCAAAATGTCAAAGAATCTGTTTGTTTCATTTAATTGATTGTCTGGTTCAATTGAATGAAACAAACAGGTTCTTTGACATTTTGAACAATTCAATTGTCTGGAATAGACAATCGTTTGATTGGACACATATTAGACATTGATTGTCTGATATTAGACAATCCTTTTTTTCAGTGCAGGACAGGACAGGACAGGACAGGACAGGACAGGAGGAGGAGGTGTATGCGAACTTATGAAGGTTCTTACAGTCTGTCACTTTGATATAGAAAAAAATGAGGACCTGACCAGTTCACAGTGAAAAATGTACTTTGTGACTCATGATAGCTGATGAAGTATCATCTCCTCTACTTTCAACATCGGAAACATAGAGGCCGTTTGGTTAGTCATGATCAAGTGAAGGCCATTTGACTTGTTATAACTGATTTTAGATTGAAAATCAGATGCAAAATCCTTTTGTTTGGCTGTCAACAACAAGCCGGTTAAGTCTCCTTCTTAAATCAAATTAACATTGAAAGTATTGGGTATGATCATGACAAATCATCAACTTGATGACACACAAAGTGCCATTTTCACTGTGCAACAGTCCACTCTTTTTCTATATCAAAGAGACAGGCTGTAAGGCTAAACAAACCTAATACTATCCCAGAAAGCCAGTACATTTATCTCTCCCTTGCCAACCATTGCAAGGCAGTAGTCATCATTACCGAATGGCCCCGGACATGTTAATGGCCACATAGCATGCATTCCGACATGCAACAAAATAGAACGGCATCAACATGGTACAGTTTTACCATTACATGGTGAGATACACATATGCGAAAAGTACTGCCCTCACTGTATTGAGAAGCCACATTTTTTTTATTCATGACCTTGCATGTGATTCATTTCAATTGATATTTTCAATTCAGTTCATTTTATGAATTTATGCTCATACATGTTGCAAATTTTATCAGTGCCAATGGAAGTGTTTTTTGTATAATTTAAGTTAGCACATCAGTTAAAATGTAGTCAATCTTACATTGGATAAGTACATATACATTTTATTAGACATTCAAATTTAAAGTCTAATCCGAATGACATGTGTCGCCGACCTGGTTGTAACACAGATGCCAATCTCATCCCACAATTGTAAATCTCACACTAAAGTAATTATGTCCTTTTCAATGCTTTGGGGAAACAGATTCTTGATTCTCATACCTTTTTCGACAGCAATCAAAATGATTAGAGTCATAATGTACTGTAGGCTTCAAGAATTCTAAATCACCTAGGTGGTTCTCATTTTGTTGACAGAAGATAGTATGCCTAACTATTAGGGGAGAGCGGGGCACAGTGAGACAGCGGGCACAGTGAGACAAAGCCCGTAGCGTATAGCTGGTAATGTTTACAGGGTGACCCTCTTTAGTATAGTATGAAAAGTAAATAAGTGAGAGACTGTCCTATATCATGAATGCCTACACAGTATATCGAGAGTGGAATTTCAATATTTTGGTTTTTAGCCTGTAAAAGTAAATAATTTTGCTAAATGACTTTTTGTTATAATTCTGAAGATAAATGGAAAAATGAAAATCAATTGCCAGGGATCCAAACCTTGATTATTTGTCTTAGTTTAGTGAGATGATGAACCACAATACAGGCATACGGTCCGCATGATTCAAATATTTTATGACGAGAGCTGCATGGGGCACAGTGAGACAGTTTTAGGCGGGGCACAGTGAGACATCACAAAATAAACTCGAAATGACCTGAATGTAATGCATAGCTCACAATTCACTATTAGAAACAAAATGCCTGCTATAAACTACTGATTTTAGTGAGTCATATCCAAAGGGAAGCATCAGAAAGAATTTTGATTAGTATGTAACAGGTGCGGCAGGTTAAATAAGTCGTGCATGTGTCCTCTGAGATGAAGTTTCGAAACATGCTTAAAAAAGGACCTAAAAAATCACCTAGCCAGCTGCTTTTATAAGAGTACAGTAGTTTCTGTAGCAAAAACTGATAGAACAATTCCGATGGTCCTAAGGATCGGCAGTTATGCCCGCAGATGCCCTGTCTCACTGTGCCCCGCCCGCTGTCTCACTGTGCCCCACCCACGGGGCACAGTGAGACACTAAACGAGCAAGGACGTAACTCAAAATTTCTCCAAACCTGTAAAAGGTAGGAACCTGAAACTACTTGACAATATACCCAACGTCATTATCTATAATATGGACCTGGTCTCATTTAACTCGTTACTGCCAACATTTTGGAACACTTGAAAATAAAAAAAGTGTCTCACTGTGCCCCGCTCTCCCCTACATACTGTGCTTTGTAAACTGCAAGTATATTATACTAAGAAAGGTCTTGACTACACGCCAAACTCCAGCGGTGAATTTTTTCTTGGGGTCTTGGGATTGAGACTTGTTCAGTCACTTAACGAAATGTTACAATAGGCCAGAGACGTGACTCTGAGGGCATTAATTTTAGTGGAGTAGAAGATTTTTGGAAAAATTACAGAAACTGGGCTTCAGTATGGTGCAGGCAATTGAATTAGATATCACAACAGAAAAGGGGTGTAAGAGTGGATCAAGCAATTGTCTAACATTGGTACAGTGGAGTTTTCCCCTGATCAGTTCTCTTCGGTAGATTTATGGTGATATCTCGGATCAATGTGACTGTTATTTGGCTAATGTCAAGTACGACTCATCTTCTCCGGGATAATTAATTAGCCTGATTCAGATCGCTTCCTCATTTATCATCTATTCAATTCCAAGTTGCTCTACTCTGCTATCCGTCATTCGTGTACTATAGCAGCCCAAATTAATAATCTGCACACATGGTTCATACATAGCATATATATAAGAGGTTGTACTCTCTATACACGCATGCACAAAAGGCAACAGCAGTGAGCTGCCACAGGCTGTGAACTCTACCAGAATTCACAAACACAACTGACAGGCAAGTGCCCCTGTGGTGGAACAACCCTGAAAATTGAAACTGACACACTGAGGCCTCTATGTCATATGGTATAATTGTTTTGGAATATCATTAGTATTACTAGTAGAAACAGAGGTGCGGAGTGGGGTTTAAACATGAAAGTATTGAACTTACTCATGCATAACCATGAATTCTGCCATAGCCAGCACTATTCCGCAAAAAAGGGACTGGGTTCAGTCCGGTAAATTTGTCTAGTGGAGCGAATGTGTCTTCGGAAATAATTTTAAGCAGCTACCTGGCTAAACAATTACAGTTTATTTACTAATCCTCTTATTAGGTGCATGCAGTGTACCTTACATGGTTTATTTATTTCCACAAATAGGCCTACTGCAGGCTATGATATGCAGTGAAGAAGTAATAACATGTATACACCAAAAAATTATTACCTCCTTCTAAAAGGAATAAAATTACAGGGCCAAGACTCCCAAGAGGCTTTTCAAATTTGAAACTGGATGCTGTTTGCGAAGAACTGTAAAAAATGATACAATGTATACCATCTTTGCTTTTGGTGATGTTTCTATATACTTTTCTCTCACTCCAATGATATTTAGTTCACTGTAGATATGTAAAAATGAAAAACAGCTAAACTTTGTAGATCTCATGGACAGACAGCTTAAGGCCAGATTTAAAATAATAAACCATTTTATGAAAGTATATAATCGCAGAAGGATCACTCTTTTATCTTAAATGTGTATCAATGAAATGTTCTTTGTTATTGCAGACTGATATCCCCACATCCCTGCTGATTATCACTGAAGAAGATGGAGGAAGTTGAACAGGGCCGGGGTCAAGAAACCGAAATTACCAAATCAGCAAAAATGGAAAACCAAGATGAAACAACACTATCTGTAGAATCAGCAGAAATAGAAAACCAAGATGAAACAACCTTATCTGGAGAAGAGTCCGTAGTAAATGATCCTGTTAGTGAGGAAAGTGAAAATGAAGATCACCAGAAAGGCACTGAAACTGTTGATCCTGGAATGGACAAAGAAAATAGTGATACAATGTCCAGTAAAGATGAAAAGGAACCTAAAATTGATGAAGATAATACCAGACAAGATGGTATTCTGCCTGATGCACAGATTGATGAAACTGAGAATGAGAGTCTGAAGTCATCTGATTCTCAAGCAGATCAGTCACATGAGGATTATAACAAAGGCATGTTGTTAGAAGAAGAAAATGAATCAGATGTGCCAAATGTTGGAATAGGAGAAGGGGATAATGTTTCAGAGAAAGCAGAAGACAAACCGAGCAAACTAGCAACAGAAAACCAAACACAAAACACAACACAAGAGTCAAAGGTAAATGGAAAACAGAGTGAAATTACCAGGAAAACAGAAGTATCAAGAAAGGATTCAAAGATGAAATCAAAGAAAAGTACACAGAAAGCCCCGAATGACGGAAAACAGTTGAATGGCAGGAGGGCCCCGGGTGCTGGTACCAGTACAAAAAATGGTACAAAAGCAAAAGCAGACACACAGAGTTTTGCATCCGATACAGAAAATATTGGCGAAGCACAAACCACGGCCTTTGAGAATGATCTAAGGGTTGAAAAAGGTCATGTTAAGGCCGAGCAGATGGATAGTACCGATATCAATAGCAAAGAAGAAGCAGAAACGAGAGATGACGAAGTACCTGTAAGTATTATACTTGGATGAATTTTGCTGATATTATGGTTTCAAATCAAAAGGGTTCCAAGAGAACACAGAAAATTTGAAATGCTATATTATAACGAGAAGGTATTTGTGTACCATTATTTCACTGAAATATTAGTTACTTTCAAAATTATTTTGCTGCTGTGTATTGTTGCATATTTGACATGAAATTCATTGAAATTTGGCACATGAAAAAACTCAATTTCAATATATATTTTCATTTTATGGCTTGCAGGTCAAAGAAAATTCACAGATGCCAAGAATTGAAGATGCTGGCAACGGTCGATTTCTGCAGGATGCTTTGGAAGCCGATCGCCAGAAACAGAGAGATGTCTTCCATAAACTGATAGCAGAAAAGGCACAAGCTGAGATGAAACTCAGAACAACTCTGACAAAGCTTGATGAAGTGATGACAGAAAAGACAAAACTTGAAAGTGACTTAGAGACGGAGAAAAAGAAGAGCGTCAGATTCCAGATCGAAGTCAGAAAACTAAGAGTCGAAGAAGAGAACAGTAAGAATGGTTACAAAGAAGTAGATAAAAGAATTAATTTAGGATTGGTAGAAAAGAATAAGATTCTTTTGGAAAAAGTGGCTGACCTCCAATTGCGATTGAAGAATCTTGTCACGGACGACCGAGAAAAAGATGACAGATTGCAATCGCTGCAATTGGAAGTGGCTCAGCAAGAAAAGGTCATTTCCCAATTAAAAGAGCATGTTGATGAAGATGTTTATGAAGAAATTGTTTTAAATAACGAACAAAGTGATGTTTCTAATGTTCCTGATGCTAAGGGCATCCATGGTCAATCTGTGATAGATGAAACAAAGGTACAATCAAAGGTTTGTTCCATAATGTGATGTAATGCCATAGGCCTATGCCTGTTTATAATAAAGATTCCTACATAACTGAAATTTTCTCCATTTGTCTCTTTGTACACTGTTGCTCATAAATATGGGATACTTCAACATTCTCCATTGAAATTGACAACTTTAGCAACTTCTGCTGCAGCACATGATGGTCTGATTCAATGGAAACTACTTCCAATGACCGCTAAAGGAAAGAACATGCTGTAGTTTAAAACGCATTCTGCAGCGTTAACCCCAGGAAAAGTTACAGCAGTGTGAAATATGGAAATTCAGGGTTTTTTTTAGGATGAGGTGCATTAAAATAAAAATTAAAAATTCTTGCAAAAAATGTAGTTAAGGCTTTCAAAGAGTGATTAAAGAAAATCAGAGAAACGGACGAGAAGAGTGGAAACAACTGGAAGTTTGAATACCTTTGACTCATTAATTGTCAAATTCTCCATTTAGGAATTCTTTGTAATTGGAGTCTCCTTTTCAAATTTTCTCTAGTAACTAATATTTCTAGTAGATTTCTTGTTTTTTTAATATTTCTGAGGTTCAGTGGCAAAAAAAAATTAGTCCGAAACGCAGGTGACCCCACCTTTTTCTATGCATTGCCCGATGATATTCAATTATTTTCAATAACAGGTCTAGACATCAATTACTAAAACGAACTTCTTACTTCAACTTGAAAATGACAAAGTGGATAAGTTTTTCGGAATCCTGGTCAGGATGCAGCAAGGCGGCGTCTGGTGAATAATGTGGGCTTCCAGTTTATATGGCAGCTTTCTCACAAATTGCATTTGTCATGGTTGTCAACATGCAATGGAGACATTTGAGAGAGACTGGGGCCCTGGTGTCTACTTGTGGGGCAAAAGCCTGAAGGGGTGAACTCAACACACAAAGAACATTATAAGAAGGTTTTGATGCTGATTCTTATGAATTTTTTTTTGGTGTACAGTGTAATACATTTTCTTATAAACCTGACTAGTGCGCTCCAACTTTATAAATAAATCCAGACCCTTGTTTATTTTAGAATAAATATTTATTTACATGTGAAACAAAAACAAAATATATGTACTCCACATAGTACGTGAAAAATAACCATATCTGAAGTGACTTAGACATATTTCCAGTATGAATTAAAGAATTGACAGTCATCATAATTTTATTATATTTCTTACAAAATATAAATTACCAACAACAAACAGTATATAATCTATTTTATCCTCCTGCAGGGAAGCGAGTCAAGAATAATTGTACAAATCAAAGAATGAAAGACATGAATTGGCACATACATTACACTGTAAAACTTGAAATTTTGAGTCAGCTCAAATGATTGAGTGAGATGGTTGCACAATTCCTTTGAGCTGACATAGCTTGTTGTTGTTTTATCACGACAAACAGATTATCATAACTTACAACAAGCTATCTTGGCTCAAAGGAATTGTGCAACCTTCTCACAAAATCATTTAAGCCAACTCAAAATTTAAATTTTACAGTGTACAGGTAATTAGGTAAATATAAAAATTAGTTTTACCCCACATATATAGAGAATATTACAAACAATAATTCCAAAATATTTCACTTTAACTGTGTAACTGACAGTTCTCAAAGACTGCTCTTGTTTTAGGGATTTAATAAAAAAGCATTATCGAGAATACATGATAAAAGTCCTTCTTTTATTGCTGTAGGCCCAGAAAAAACTGACTAAAGCATTTTTCGAATAACATAAATATTTCTTAAATATTTCCCATCAATTGTTTCAATGGTTGCGTAACAATGGCGGATCCAGACACGGTTGTCTAGGCCTAGGGGGCAGATGTGTTTTGTTCTTCAAAATTTTCGTCTTGTTGGTCGAGGAGGGAACGGACATCCTAACCCCCCTGCATAATCCTACAATACAGGTTTGATAACAATATGTATATTTATATATATTTATAATATAGAGAACAGGGGTACATAACAAAGTGTAGCATATGTACCCAAAACCCTTTCATAAATTACACTTAAAAATGTATGTACAACCTCATTGTAGGCAAAAAAGTTTTACCATTTAGTAGAAAACAACATTAAAAACCTTCCTGGGGTATTTCATTTTGTATGTGTTATCCACACTTCCAAAGTGAGGGATTAGGCAATGCAAAGAAGATATTTTCAATACAGTTACTCCGCACTACGAGACTGCCTTTCTGGTCAAGTGACATTTTAATGGTGGACTTGGAGGTATGGTCTCTCCTCGGGGTGCCAAATTCACTGAGATACAGTGGTCCCTGCATTAATAAGACCCCCTGTTGCAAGACCGACTTGCCTCATATGACATTTTCCCACAGAAAGTACTATTTTTAGTGCATTTAGCACCCTGATGAGACCACACCCCCAAGCTTTTCGACAAGGCATGATGAATCGATGAGTGATGAAACTTATTTCAAAATAAAGTCTTAATGCTTGGCTTGATGATAAACATCATAAACATATTTTCAGAGGCAGTAGAGTCAACTAAGCAGCAAGTATGCATACTTTTGATGATGTGCGTTTGTGTAATTGAGATGAAAATAATTTAAAGATGAATGTGCAGTTAGAAATTCTTTTAGGCATGATGAAACTGATTTTCATTGAGTAAAATTCCGTCATTTTTAGTCCATGGCACATTTTGTTCACAGATATCCTGGAAATCACAATTGTCCACTATTGGCTGCCATGCTTGTTGCAAGTCCCACCAGGTGCAGAGGCCTCCTTCGCACACTGGTGGTGCCACCTCTTGTTCATTGATCAAGATCTGGATTCTGTACTGTTCATCTTGACAATGGTAAAGAACAAAAGCTATATTACTGGAAAAAGGGTTGATCTGAGCAAGTCTCCATAACCGTTTGTGATGAAGATGAAAGTTGTCCGCAAACAATGCAGAGGAATCGTTAAAAAATCCCAAACGAACAAGAAATGGTAATATGGACCGCGAGTGGCCGAACCTCAGTACAACACGGTTTTCTTTCTGCTGCCCTGACATGATTTTCCTGAAACACACAAAAAACATTTAAGATAATTAAAGTTATCTTTCTATCTATCTGTATTAAGAATTTAAGACAATGTAGTAATACTAAATATGATCAAGAGTATAATCATGATATCTCTTGACTTTTGCCATGTTAATTCAGCTGAAATATTACATTAAAAGATCATGAATCTGTTTCGAGCAACCTTTCTGATTTTTTAATTCAGAGTAACCTTGGCTAATTATACAGAATAAAGCTTGCGACAATATTAAAGCTATACTGTAAAACCTGCTGCATCATTTTAACGGCACACTGTAAAACCTGCTGCGTTACTTTAATGGAAGCTACCGTAATGAATATAGAAAAGTTCCATTTTAAGGCAGGATACCGTTGTTGTGCTGTTGTTTTAACGGTAACCGCTGCTAAAGTAACACAGCTGGGTTTACAGTATAATATCATTCTACAATTAATTCTGTCTATCTAAATATATACTCATACATATGATGAAGGAAAGATTTGAAAAATAGTGCATTAATCTTGCGTACTAACTAAAGTATGGATGAATTTACAATTTTAATTGACCGTACCTGAAATTTGACCAAACGTCCAACAATAAAGTACAGCTAGGTTCGTAGTTCACAGCCTTTCCATGCCCGTACCTCCAGTAGTATCTCATGTCCTGGCGGTATTCGAGGGTTTGGAGCATTCGAATGGGAAGCACATCACACCACGTGCTGTCTTCAAAGATGGCGTATCCATAGCGACAGGCTTCATAAAGCCCTCTCATGACAGCTACAAGTAAAAAGAAGACAAATAATGAGGTAAAAAGAAGACAAATAATGAGGTGGATGAATTTGAAAGCTGAAATAGCATGACTATCCATCTATGATTCACAGCTTTTTCTCTTCTTGGTGTCTTTGTCACTGGTGTTTCTCAAAGACCAAAGGAAGAGAACAAGAAAATAATGGCTTGATATTCATATATATACGTTTATTGATGCAGTTTTCTGAAAGTGTTTAAAGAGCGGTAATTCCTTATTGCATATCAACAATACTCAAACTCTAAATAAAATAAAAATCCCTGTCTGGCATACGCACTCAGATTGAGGAAGCCCTGAGGAAGACCAAGCTGGGCAGTGACGTCATCAGCTGCTTGTTGCACCACTTTTCCATTGTCAAATTTTTCTGTCTCTTCTATTTCAGTTTCATGCTGAGTGCAGGAAAAGGAAAAGACAAAAGATTAAAATTCTAATTTTATAGTTTGGTTCAGGTTTCTAGACACAGCATGGGCTTCTTAGTGAAGCTTATTTTGATTTGCTGGTGTTTATGACACCGCTATATATTTGCCATTTTCGTATGCCTACCGGAGGTCCTGAGGCAGTGGCGGAAACACTAAAATTCAGACGATGAGGCTAAAAATGTAGGCAGATGCTCAAATAGACATAATAATTAAAGATTTCCAAACAATTATACTTGAAATGTTATGAAATCTGGAATATGAAATTTGGACAAGTATTGCTTGCCCTCCGAAAAAGCATCTGGTGCGCAAATGATATGGCAATCTTCGATGACAGCAAAATTAATGGCATGTTGAGCTATAAATAGATCAGGGTGGGGAAGCCCCTCAATGACATCACAGGAGCTTTCCAGTTTTTCTAGGATGGTTTTCCTGGGTCTCTAAAATGGTATTTAAACTATGTGCATGTTCCTGTAAAGTTGATCAACACAATCTTTGTAAAATTAAGACACATGTACAAAGCCTGAATGAAATTGGAGCAGTATTTTGTTTCGAAATTTGTCCACAAGATTCCAGAGAAGACCAGTGACAATAGGAATACCCTAATAAAACCTAAATGTCTGTACAATAACAATCACTATCTAGGAAGCTGGAATCATCAATCAGACTACTACTAAGTGATGCACTTTGGAGGCCTTTTTGCTATTCAGTGACGTCATAGGTCTAGATTAGACACCTTGACCTAGATCTAGATGACCTAGACTTGACCTAGATTAGACCTGACCTAGATTAGTCTCTAGGTGACCTAATTAATAACCTAAATAAACCTAATTAATTATACTAATTAATTACCCTATTTACCCAAATAAATTGACCCTTATTTGCACCAGTTAATTTAATTACCATAATGAATCTAATTATTTGTAGGCCAACATAATTAACATTATTTTTAGGTCAGTTACTTTAGTTCATTCAACGTAATTGACCACTTGACCTAGTTTTGACTGTAGATTACTCTGATGTTGCACCACATTGTGGGTGACTCATCACTATCTTACTCATCACTTCCAGTAGGGAGTACCAATCTCCATGTAGAGTGATTTATGGACATGCACAGGTCATAAAAAACAAACAACAGAGTTTCAAGTTCAAATTTTTATTGTTCATACAATATAATTCAACAAAATATATTATTTCAAAATCGAATCCATTGTTTTAAGTTCTTCAAGGCAGGAATCCCAGGAGGTCTTGGAACCCCAGGTCTTCTTGGGGTAGGACGTCTTCTAACAGGAGGCCCTACAGCAGGAGGGCTTCTAGCCGGAGGTGTTTCTTCCATTAAATTGTGGTCACCATTCCCATCCGTCTTTACTCTTCCAGCAGGTTCTTCAGGTAGGTCACCAGGTTTCCTTCTTCCATTCTTGATTTTTTCAGCAGATTCTCCACTTTTCTTCAGAGTTTTCTTGAGGGGGTATGTCTTCTCCAATTTCTTTTTCCCTTTAGCAGGTCTTCTTTTTGGCACCTCAGTTGTTGGTTCTTCATCCAATGTCTTCCCATTTCCATGTTTAGATGTTTTTTCTTCAATTTTCTTAAGAAGTCTCTGGTACCTTTCTCTAGGAAGGAGTATATGATCCTCAGCCATCCCTGATGTGTTTTAAGCAGGCCTTCAATAGTACTTCTAGTGTCTTTGTATTTGTCAGGGCGATCTTCTTCCTCTTCTTACTTCCTAGCCCTCTATCCGCTAACTGACGAATGACCGCAGCCCCCTTCATCAGCTTGTCTTTATAATATCGGCTAAGTTCAATCCTTTCCTTGAGTAGGTTGAGAGCCAATTCCGAAATGATTTCTATTTGATCTGGAGATGATGTTGATATCAAGGCTTTCGCCTGTTGTTGAGAAGAGGGATTGGCCAGCAATTCCAGGAAGTGAATATGTTTCAAGATATGATCCATTCTGAAGTTCTATTTCGAATGACAATACTGATGTTTGTTGTGGCAATTTATACTATTTTGGAAGATAAACTACTGTGTCCTCATCAGGGAATATACAGGTTCTTAGCGCGTACTCATTATCCGGGTGAACAATTAGGTACCCATATGGTCTTTCCACAGCTTTATTATAGCTTCCCATAAAGTAGTCCCCTTTCCCCGGATACATCTGAGAAGCCAACGTTTTGATCTGTTGGGCACTTCTACTATTTTTGAATAAACAGAAGCAATCCGTGTTCAAACCTATCTCTCTTATGTGTCTATTTGGATGGAACAAGTTTTGTAGGGTGAGCATACAACTGACGTGGGCATGATGGGAAGTTACACAGAATATTTTTGAAATTTCTTCATTTATGAGATGCATGAAATCATCAATTATCAAAAGGGTCTCTCCTCTGTTTTCGCTCCACCATTCAGTCAGCTCATCATTGGTTGGTATGTTTTTTCTAAACTCAACATTTCCTTCCAAATCCTCATAGCCATCTGACCAGGTTGAATAGCAATATAAAATTCTTGCAGGCGGTGGTTGAAACATTTTCTCAGCCTCCAATATCATTCTCTTAATGAATTCCGATTTACCCGACCTACTTCTTCCTACAACTAGAAAATTTGTGGGCATATTGAAAGGTAAAGTGCACATCTTGATGGTTGATTGGATAATGACTACATTTCATATACAGCCCTGGTTTTATCAATCTTTATCCCGCCAGGAAACCTCGCGTACACAATGACACACATCCCCTCCTTTAAGGCCTCATCAAACCTCAATGAAATGGACATATTTCCCATCTTCTTGACTTGTAATGATTCATTCCACTCCTCATGAAATCTGTATAGAGTGAAGCCTTTAGGGTAGGCCATTCGGGTAATTGGATTTACTTTATCTTGGCAAATGCCATTTAATGTTTCGTATGCCTCAACATAGTTTCCCTCCTCTGGTTTCTCACCATACTTTGGTTGTAATGGATCAATACCCATTGATTGGCCATCCACTGTCACCCCAATGAAATTTAGTTTGGCATTCTCAAAAAAGAACGGGTCATCATCATAGGAGGACCCATTCTGGGCACTGTCTTTCACCATACCTATGATTACCTCAGAAGGAATTCTTCCTTGGAAGGGATCATTAATTGACCCAGAATACACCCCCCTACCTAGTGTAAATTTCTTCACTTCCGTTTTAGTGTAAGGAAACATGGCAGGTTTTGTAGCCATGATTTCTGAGTGAGCTATAGCTATTTCTGGTGCAATATTGACAGTGCATACAGAAAGGGAAGCCTTTGTTATAACAATCTTATAATCTGGTTTTGGTTCTCTCATTGGAGAGAATAGGCAGAATTGATCTTTACTTCTGTGTAAAGTGACTGAAAGTGGAACTCCATTTGGAATTAACTTAGGAATTTCCATCACAGAGGAACACAATGGCCCTGAAAGATCCACCTCCCTAGATTTGTCAAACAATATTCCTCTCTTATAATTTGATGTTTCTGGTTTGGAAACAGCCCAGGCAAATTCGTATTTCTCTGTCTCTTCAAAGAATCCTTGACTCTGAAGAGCCACTCTTTCTTCCCTCTTTGTCATAAGAAGAGTTTTTATGTATGCCTCATAAGGGTAGCAGTCATCCGAGTTGGTCAAAATCTTATCCTGCAAAGCTATATCTACCCTTGACCAGATACTATTCATGATATTATTTACCGGATGTACTATATCAGCTTTGAAATCATCCTCAGCAGCTGGCTCATCTCCCTGAGGCTTGTCCCTAGGAGAGTTACTTTCTGACCCCCCCTCCTGTGAAGTTCCCTTTGCCCGCAAGGCCGCCATGTTTGCCTTCTCTTTTTCTTCAAGAAATGATACAAGGGGTGACCCATCTTTGTGCACTATTTTACAACTCACATTTAATTTAGTTCTCCTCAAATCTAAATAAGCCCCACTATTGTTTGGTATTCTAAACTGGATAACTCCTTGGGTACTAAAATCATTCACCGGATAATAAGTAATACACCTAGCCTGTTTTACTCCAGAATCGTAAACCGGCTTTTCAAATATAGAAAGCTCCTCCGGGTAAGCCACTTCATTCATTGTTTCCGCCATTTTGGATTGAAGATATCTTTAGCTTCCTTCACTTCCGATTTAGCTTTTCTTTTTACAGAGCTCCTTCCTCTTCCAGTGTTAGTGCTAGACTGACTAATTTTCTTTGTGTTCTCCTTTATATCTTCTTTGAGTTCAGACTCGGCTCTCTTGGTAGCCGCCTCAGCTGGTATAACAACTTGTAACTTTGGCATATCTTCCTTTGTCTTCCTCTTGGTATCAATTACAATCAAATTGGTTTTCCCACTCTTCTTGATGACCTTTGAGCCTCCTTCAGCTTGTCTCCTGAAGTGATCCAAAATCGCCTTGTAGTCAAGAGAAGCCATTGTTGTGATGTTTACAGGTCGTCCGTCCGGGTATAAATGAATCCTTTCTCCTTTTGTGTCCAAATATATAGAGGTCATTATTTCTTCCTCAGGTGAAGGGTGCAGACCGTCCAACCATTTTTAAACTTTGGCTTTTCTCCATTGTGGTCCAATATGTAGATTTCAATGATTCGCATTGATTTCACACTGATTGGTACATAACGAGGAGTGGGGATGATAAGCGAATTACCAGCTCTATAATAGGATTTGAATAATCTATATAGCACTGGTTTTTGTACAGAATCTACTATGCTTTCTGCACAAATGTTACTGTACAAAGTAACAAACTGTGGGTAGTATTTTGGCCTCATAGTTGGAAGGTCTATGTCCAAAATAGCAATTTCCCATTCACCATCCAGCTCCAAGGTTGTACCAAGATCAATTCTGAAATTTTCTGCAGCATTGTCCGGGAAGGGTACTTTGATCCCACTGTTTCCATAGATGTACATTATTCGATATCTTTCAATTCCTTTGCCTCAATCCAAGAGTCAAATTTTGGTCCGTAGCCTTTCCACCGTACAAGCACCTCTCTGGTTCCTTTCCTTCTGCGGTATCTGAGCACTTTCTCCACCTTATATACCCCATCATCCTTGGCCAGCTGTAGCTCCTGCTCATAAAAACTCGATTTGATCTCTTCTCCATTCAAATCCACCAGTTTATACCTCGGAGGGTGAGAAGCTACCCTTTTGTCTATGACAAACAATTCATCAGTCCATGTCTGTTCATATCCTTTCTTGAATGGACTCCTCTCTTTTGGGATCCTTACTTTATCACCTATTTCAAATTTGTAAACTATAGGTGTCTTTTCCCTCTTTAATTCCATCGGTAAATACAGCTTTTCGTACAAATCCTGCTGGTTGTCTTTTGTGACTTGATCAGGAGCCATCTTGAGGAAAGAATGCCGACTGCTGTTGTAAGCCTGGACAATGTCCTGAAGGTGATCGATGTACTTTAAAGTCTGATGTTTTGTAAAGTATCTGAATATTCGGCCTTTGACCGTCCTAATGACTCTTTCTGCATAATTTGCGTGGTACAAATTGTATGCTATGAAATGGGTCACATCCTGGTCCTTGAGAAACTGTTGTACACCTTTTCCTGTGTATTCTTTTCCTGAAATTAAAAAAATTACAATATAACAACTGTTGTAGTCTTACATTCTCAAAAGGCTAATCTCTTTAACAATAGTCACCTTGATCCGTTCTGATGACTTGAGGTTTCCTTCCTTCTTTGAAAATCTTCTTCATTGCTCCTACCATCTCTTCAGGAGTCTTTTTCTTGAGAGGTTGGATCCACAAATACCTTGAGAACAGATCTATGAAAACTGCCAGATATTTGTAACTTTTGTTATATCCTCCAATTTTGTCCAAGATCATAAGGTCTGAATCCCATTGTTGGTCCATTTTTCCCATAATGATGCTCTCTCTCTTAAACTTGTCATTATAAGGTTTATGTAGACTATATGTCTCCTCATCATTCAGCCATTTCTTGACATCTTTATATCGGAGCTTGTGAGGATTTCCATCAGCTTTTATGGCATTCCATAATGCGGTAATACCGCCATAACTTCCACCTCTCTTTGGGTCATAATAAAGCCTTTCAAGGTACTTCTCAGACATTGTTAAGAACGATCTTGTTTCTCTTGATACTGGGATTAGGTAGTAAAAATCCAATTGAGGATGATAACAGACCAATCCAGACCTCACTGTGTTCTTGTCTGATACTCAGGTTCACAATACAAGTTATTACAACAATGTAAAGTATGATGACCTGACTGAAGAATACCACTTCGTTTTTAGGTACTTTGAAACCCAAAACTTGCCAATCTTGGTTCGATGTTGTGTCCTCCATGTCCAAAGAACAAATGACAAACACTCTCCTACGTTTCCATATTTATTCATCACAACTACAAATAATTGTAAATTTAACTCTAAAAGGCTTGGAAGCATCCAATCTTTCTTCATCAATATGGTTCAATACGGTGTCCTCCGAGAAACTGTTCAACTGTCTTAAAGTGATAACTATATCCTCCTTCAGGTCCGGGTGGTCAATCACAAGGCAGGCCTTGTCGTCATCTCCGTGTCCTTCAAATCCTCTTTTTATAGTAGTCCTGAACATCCTTCTCACCTCTCTCTCAAAAGTCACCAGTCTGTCCATCAAGTGTGGACCACAGTTCATCTTGTCCGGTTCAAACTGAGCACGGAATATCCTCTCATCCAGGCCAAAATATTCATTAAAGTTAGCCGACAGTTTCTCTATCCTGAAGGCCATTTTCAAGAAGCCTGGCCAAGTCCTCCCTCCTACACTTCTTCAGGGTTGAGATGAATCCCTTGTAACCTCTGGGACCGCTTCTCCGAAGGGCATCGAAGAAAGCCCAATTTCTCTGTGTAGGTCTTTCGAACAATATGTCCTCAACAGTTGTCCTACTGAAGATCCTTTCCTGGTATAGGTGATTCAATATTTCAGCAAAAGGGGTCTCTTCAGACAAGATCACCCAGTGTCTTCTGATACGTTCCTCCTCTTCCTTCAACATGTGTGTACAGTTCAGCAGCACAACCAACACTGAAAATTGGTCAAGAAATGTTCTTTTATAACCCTACCTAATACCACTGGCCATATCCAGATGGAGCTGCAAGCCAAAACTTGTAGAAACATGTGAGGATTCTGTCTTAAAAGTACTTTACTCTGACATCTTCCTGAGTTAATGCTAAAAAAACTCAACTTCTACAAACTTTATGTATTATCAGTGAGCAGACATGCAGCCCAGACATGTAGTCCAGACATGCAGCCCAGACATGTAGTCCAGACATGCAGCCCAGACATGTAGTCCAGACATGCAAGTTACTCAGTTGTTATAAAAAAGATGGTCTTTTTAGAACAAAACTGACTTAACAAACATGAAAAGTCGGTCTTAGAAAGTGTAAATGTTCATTTTGTAAGTGCTTATGCTGTTTAATAAATTGCTGATCGTTATTTTATTTTTGCAGATTTTCTTCTGAAAGTGCTAATTGGTCAATTTTTTCCCTATCTTATACATTATACTTTTGCAGATTTGATTTTCATACATGTAAATGTTAGTTTTAGAACTGCTAATCCAACTTCCTAAATTGCTAATTGGCATTACTTATGTGCAGATTTGTTTTCTGGGAGTGCTGATTGATCTTTCTTATAATAAAATTGAAAATAATATAACAGACACTGAACTGACAGTTTTTAAGCTTTTAATCATGACAAACACAGAATGTACAGTTTCACCAATGACAGTATGTACAGCATCACATTTTAAACACAGAATGTACAGTACCACATTTTAAACACAAAATGTACGGTTTCACACATAATGTTCATTTAATAGCTTATTCGGTGTTCTTTAGCTAGAATGTCAAAGAATTGTTCAACCAGAAATCTGTCCAAGGTAACTCCTTTTTTCCGAGAATAAATCAGACGTCCCTCTTCTGTTTGGAATGTATATCGAAAATCAACGGTTCCATTGGTTGAGCAGCTTATGGACCAGTAGTCATTGAAGGGGCAGCTCCATTCCATTTTCTGATTGAAGGCCCTGTCGATTTCGTGTTTCAGGTCCCTTAACTTTGGGATATCCCGTTCGTGTAGCCATACTCCGCTCTGAGTCGGTTTCTCATTGTAGAAGACTCTCAAATGTAGCTGTTTGATCCCTTTATATTCGAGAAGCTGGACCCTGGTGATATCATCACTCAAAGTGTGGTCATACGTTAGCCCGCTCATTTTCCAGTCAGAAGTGATGCTGTGGTGTCTTTTGGCCTGCTCTTTATAGCCACATTTGGTCATGTGACCTGCCAAAAAGATTTGCTGGCACAGGGGTTGTTTCTATTTTTAGCCATGACATGTCTAGACATGTCTGATTGTGCAATAATCTTGACAATACCCACTGCATGTTATAGCTTGTGATTGGTCAATATCATGATTCTACTTCCGGTCTGAAATCACATCCTGTTTGCAATACATTCTGTGATGTCCCAATCTGTACATGTTGAGACATGTTCCAGAAATTTTTTACAAATAGTGTGTGGGAACAAACATTTGGGACAAAAAAAAAAACTTAGGGGATGAAATAATGTTTGAAGAATTTGAATTTGTGAAAGATTTGAATTTGTGAAAAATTTGAGTTTTTGAAAAATTTGAGTTGAAAAATTTGAGTTGAAAAATTTTGAAAAAAAATTTTGGAAAAAAAAAAATTTCGGAAAAAAAAAAAATTTCGGAAAAAAAAAAATTTCGGAAAAAAAAATTTCGGAAAAAAAAAAATGTTTCGGAAAAAAAAAATTTCGGAAAAAAAAAAATTTCGGGAAAAAAAAAAATTTTCGGAAAAAAAAATTTCGGAAAAAAAAAAATTTCGGAAAAAAAAAATTTCGGAAAAAAAAAAATTTCGGAAAAAAAAAAATTTCGGAAAAAAAAAAATTTCGGAAAAAAAAAAATTTCGGAAAAAAAAAATTTCGGAAAAAAAAAAATTTCGGAAAAAAAAAATTTCGGAAAAAAAAAATTTCGGAAAAAAAAAATTTCGGAAAAAAAAAAATTTCGGAAAAAAAAATTTCGGAAAAAAAAATTTCGGAAAAAAAAAAAATTTTGGAAAAAAAAAAATTTCGGGGGCGAGGGGGGGGGGGTCAGTCTGAAAATGGGGGGCTCGCACTTAGCCGTCATTCAATACTTCCTGCGATGCCATATTACAGTATGTGAACATGTTGCAACATGTTCCAACTTGTTGTGCAATACTTGCTGTGTCTATTTTTAGACCTGGGGAATTCCCCAGTGCCTGTTGCAGCTTGTTGTGCAATACTTGGCCACCTGTTGTGTCTATTTTTAGACCTGGGTATTCCCCAGTGTGGGTTGCAGGTTGTTGTGCAATACTTTGGGGTGGGGCTATAAAGGATGGGGCCTTTGGCTGAGATATTCATTCCTCACTGGGTGAGAGTACAGACAACATGGCTAAAAGACAACTATCTACGGATTATGCTGGACCTGATGAAAAGTCACCAAGACTGAGTGCTGCTGACCAGGCTGGTGTTACTGACCAGGATAGTGTTCAAGTGCCTCAACAAATGACTGATGGTGATGCTGAACAGCCTATGGACATTGACCAAGGTGTTGACCTGGGTGCTGATGCTGACCAAGGCCCTGCTGCTGCTGACCAAGGCCATGCTGCTACTGCTGCTGCTGCTGCTGCTGACATGGATGCTGCTGCTGATGCTGCCATGGATGCTGATCCTCCTGCCTACCATATTGAAGAGAGTCGAGATGTCATGCCCAGAAGATACGGATACGAACAAAGAACTTTCAAAGTGAAATTTGAGAAAGAATATATGGGCCGAAGATTGGTTGACGTTCAACAACAGTTGAGACAAATGTTTCAAGAAGTCCTAGATAGAGCCCTGAGGGACCATGGGAACGAGGACCGTTCAAGTATTGTGATTGAACACAATAATTTGAGAAGACCAATCACCATCCATATGAGAAGGAACAGAGACATTTCTGTAGATTCTATCCTATCCAGGATAGAGAAGGTCATACAATCGGATGAAGAGCTCAGTGTAGACAACAGTTTCCAAATTTCTTTTGGGCTTCTGAGATCGGACAGGGGAGGAGGAAGGAAAGCTGTCACCAACACCGATATAAAGGACAAGAATAACTCCCTCATCAAGAAGAAGTGTGTGACAGTGATTCCGGAGCTGGAGAATGACCAGACCTGTGCTGCCCGAGCGATCTCAGTGTGTATGGCTAAATTGACCAATGACCCGAATCTGAAGGAACTACAGAAGATGAGTAGGGCTCATAGAACTGGTCCGAATGCTCAGAAGGGAAGAGCTTTGGAACTACTAAGACAAGTGGGTCTCTCTCAGTACGAGGCTGTCAATGTTAGAGACTTCAACAAGTTTGAAAACCACTTGGATGTTCAGATTGTGGTCTTGGATGTGGAGACTGGATACAATATCATCTATGCCGGTGAGGCCCGAGAAAAGAAGATATTCCTGCTGAAAGAGGGAGAACATTTTCACTCGATTACCAATATTCATGGACTGTTTGTAACTAAGGAGGTGTGTACGACATGTCTGAAGTTTTACAACCGTAGACTTCAACATCACTGTGAAATGAAATGTCACCTGTGTGACAGATTGGACTGTAAATGGGAAAAGAAGATGTACTGCTCGGACTGTAACAGAACCTGTAGAAATGAAGAATGCTTCCAATCCCACAAAGAGACCTCAAAGTACAAAGCCGGAGAAAGAAAGGGGGAAGACAAACCTTCGAGATGTCAACAATACTACAAGTGTAAAGACTGTGGAAAATCACTGGATAGTAAGAATAGATTGAGAGAGGACCATCAGTGCTACGAGTGGTTGTGCCAATGTTGTCAGGACTATGTTGTGGGGGAACATCTCTGTTATATGAGAGCTGCTGGACCCAAGAAATCAAGTGCTAAATTCATATTCTTCGATTTTGAATCGACTCAAAGTGAAATATCGGAATGTGATGATGGCTATCTATGCCGAAAGAGAGAAGACTGTCCGGACTGTGCTGAAGATTACACCTGTTCGGTTTGTAGAAAGTGTAAAAATTGTAAAACCTGGTACTGCGGGCTGAAACAACATCTTCCGAATATGGTTGTGGCTATGTCCTGCTGTGACAGTTGTAAAGATGATGACACCCACTGTAAGTCCTGCGGAATAAGGTGTACCTCCCACGAACAAGGTGAAAGTTGTCCGGATTGCTTCAAGAGGGAAGTGACCTTCTCGGGATTTGACACTGTTGATAATTTTGGGAAATGGCTCTTCAGGGAGGGACATAAGGGGATGACCTGTATTGGCCATAATGGAAGAGGATATGACTATATATTCCTTCAAAATTACCTAATTAACAACGGAATGTTTCCGGAAATCACTTGGACGGGTTCCAAGATTATGTACATGCATGTGTACAGTTCTTTAGACATCAGGTTTGTGGATTCACTAAGTTTTCTCCCAATGGCTTTAAGTAAACTACCCAAAACTCTGGGGTTATCAAGAAATTTGAAGAAGGGGGACTTTCCACACAAATTTAACACTAGAGCCCATTTCAACCAAAGATATTTTTCTCGATATCCGGAAGTTGATTACTATGGGGAGGGTCTAGATAGGGATTGGTATGAGTCAATGACGGGTCCCTATGACATGTATGCTGACATGCTTTCTTACTGTAGAAATGATGTCCTGATTTTGAAAGAAGCTTGCCTGAAATTTAGAAGTTTGATTAGGGAAGTTACATCAATAGAGACAGAGGATGGTATCCAAAGTGTTGACCCTTTCTGCCAGGTGACAATAGCTTCCACCTGCATGCAAATATACAGACAGAATTTCCTGAAAGAGAGGTACGAAGGGGATGACCTGAATGGACATAGAGTAATTGTTGAAAAAAAGGGAGGGAATTTCTATCAGGATGGGGAAGAAATACCTTCCAATGAAGTGACAAACAAAACTTTTAAAGATTCGGATATTCCTCATGTACCACCTCAGGGTTATGTGGCTAGACACAACCATAGCTACAAATCAATTCAATGGCTAGAGTCTGTTGCTGATACAACTGGTGTATTCATCGAACATGCCCGGAATGTTGGGGAATATAAAATTGGAAATTTCAGGCTAGATGGGTATGACAGAAAAAACAATATTGGTTTTGAATTCAATGGCTGCCGATGGCATGCCTGTCCAAAATGCTTCCCAGACAGAAGTGCCAAAGACCCACAAACCGGTCAAACCATGGCTGAAATATATGACCAAACTATGAAGAGAGAGAAATATTTGAGAAATAGAGTAAAAGATTTAAAAGTCATTTGGGAATGCGAGTTTGATCTGATGGTCAGAACGGACTCAAATTTGGCTGATTTTGTGAACAATATTGATGTACCAGAGAGATTAAAAATCAGAGATGCCTTCTTTGGTGGAAGAGTAAATGCCATAAAACTACACTATCAGGCCAAGGAAGGAGAAAAGATTTTCTATTACGATTTCACATCACTTTACCCTTATGTCAATAAGTATAAAGAGCTACCGACTGGCCATCCTACCATAATAACCAGAGATTTCGACTACACCACGAAATCCTACTTTGGACTTGCTAAATTGAAAATATTACCTCCAAAATCTCTCTATCACCCAGTATTACCATATAGATCAAATGGTAAACTGAAATTTCCTCTCTGTAGAACTTGTGCTGATTTAGAGTCCCTAGACCCTTGCCGGTGTACTGATGAAGATAGATCAATAGTAGGAACATTCTGTACACCCGAAATTCTGAAAGCTCTTGAAAAAGGCTATACCATCATCAAAATTTATGAGGTTTACAATTGGGAGGGGAGATCTTCAAATTTGTTTGACGAATACGTAAATACTTTCCTCAGAATTAAACAGGAATCTTCTGGATATCCGGAATGGGTTAACAGTGAGGAAGACAAAGATGAATACATCAGAAGGTATCACCAGGCTGAGGGTATTGAATTGATAAAAGAGAATATCAAACACAACCCTGGACTGAGAGCTGTTGCCAAATTGGCTTTAAATAGTTTCTGGGGAAAATTTGGAGAAAAGACAAATCAGACTAAAAGTACTTATATCACGGATGCTACAAAGTTCAGAATGTTTGTCAATGATCCTACCAAAGAACTCTGTCTTGTACATAAAATAAATGATTCGTGCCTCTCTGTAGAATACAGTTCAAAATCGACTTTCGAACCCGACAATCTGAAAACGAATGAAGTAGTTGCTTGTTTCACTACCTGTTGGGCCAGACTGAAACTCTATGATGTAGTTGATTTCCTGGGAGAAAGGGTTCTTTACATGGATACCGACTCTGTTATATTTAGAGCTAAGGAAGGGGACCCTATGCCACCTTTGGGGGATTACTTGGGGGAGCTAACTGATGAATTACCTCCTGGTAGGTACATCAAGGAATTCATTTCTTCTGGTCCAAAATCCTATGCCTACAAACAGGATGATGAGAAAGAAAAGACGAAATTTAAAGGGATTACAATAAACAAGATAAATTCCAAATTTGTTAATTTCAATAGTATAAAAGAAATAATTTTTCAGGGTAGGGAGATCATGTTACCCCCCTATGAACTTTTTGTGAGGGACAAGGTCAGGGGAGGAATCTACAATAGACCAATGAGGAAGAAAGTTAGACTAGTGTACACCAAAAGAATACTGCTAGATAATTTTGATACCCTACCCTATGGATATGTCTAAAGTTCTGTATACATGTATGTACATACCATATGTCATAAATAGTAAATATGTCATAAATTGTACTGATTTGTGTATAATTGTACTACAAGTTTGATTTTTATATTTGAACTGATAATTGTACAAGTTCACTGTATACTTGTATATTTTGTGAGGTTATACATTGTAAATGAATTGTATATTTCAAGTTTGATTTGTGTGATGAAATTTTGACAATTGTACGTAAAATAACAATGTTGAAATATTTACAATAAACATTTTAAACTTGACACTCTGATGTTTGTTTTTTATTCATTCCAACTACAAAAAGTAGGTCAATTACGTTGACTAACCTAATGTCACTGACCTAAAAATAACTTTAATTATGATGACTGACCCAGAGTGGATTATGTTGGCCTACAAATAATTAGAGTAATTATGGTAATTAAATTAATTGGTGCACATAAGGGTCAATTTATTTGGGTAAATAGGGTAATTAATTAGTATAATTAATCAGGTTTATTTAGGTTATTAATTAGGTCACCTAGAGACTAATCTAGGTTAGGTCTAATCTAGGTCAAGTCTAGGTCATCTAGATCTAGGTCAAGGTGTCTAATCTAGACCTATGACGTCACTGAATAGCAAAAAGGCCTCCAAAGTGCATCACTTAGTAGTCAGACTTCCATTTCCAAATTAACTCTGGAATGGGTGGCTGTTATTCCAATTTTAATATTAATTTTTATCAGTGTAACCAAAATATGAAGCCTTGGTGCCCTTTTATTTTCACAAAAAACGACCTGCATGGGCAATGAAAATTCTAATAATACTACTTACTGGATAAAAACGTTGCCTAATGTACTTGTAGCAAATATCACAGTAAAGAAGTAGTCTGTCTTTTGACTTGGGTCTTGATCCAGCCAGGTTGTGGAAGTTGGTCCACTGGCAGTGTGAGAAATCTGCAATGGAGGAACAGAAAGTCGTCAAAGTTTATATAGGTCTACACATTACATGTATTTATGTATAGACTATGGTGGTCTCTGTACATGTACTGATTAGAGTGGTCCCTTAGGCAGCTGGGTTGCTAAAAGATTGTGGTTTTATTCTGATCTATTGAAGGTCACTGTCTGCATGGGTTCGAGCCCCAAGTTGGTACCCCAAAATTTTCAGCGGGCCTTCATGAGCAAAATCCCAGCTGGATGTCGTTCAGATGAAGTTAAATTGGTGGTCCCTTGTATCAGTGATTCAGTATCTGTGCTGGGCAAGTAAAAGATCCCTCACTTGGAGTAAATGTGTAAATCATTATGAATGAATTTAGAGATTTGCTTCATGAAAATGTAATTTCCACTGAACTATTGTTATATGGTAGAAACGAACTTGAACCTAAAGTTAATATAGATTATAATAATGAGTACTTTAAATTATATTGATGCATCCAATCGATTCTTAATGATAACGGTAAGGTACTACTTTTTTTCTCTGCTAACCCACTGAGCCTGTAATCGAGCCTTTGGCTCGTCGATAAAGTGATTAATAAATATGTTTAAATCAAATGTGTAACTTGTTGAGGCCTCCTGCTTTCTATCCAATCTCATCAATCTACCCTTGTTAGCAATAGAGAGGTTGCATATATTGCAGGTAAAGGTTATTGGAGAGGAAGGATGCTTTTCACAGCAACCGTTATGTGTGCAAGCTCCTGGTTTGGAAAGGAGGATGGGATACATGAATGTCTTCCATTTAGTTTTTGTCCTGTTTATTTGACATTGTAAATAATATTGTGAAGTAATTTTGGTGATTCTGTGCCAACTAACTACCTACATTAATATACATTTCCTAGAAGTATGTGGGCCTGCACACCATTTATCTCATGGTATTATCAGAGCTATTATTTACATCTACATTCTGCAATATACGTGTATTAACATGCAATGAAAAACAAAAATATCACATTATTTATTGAGAGTTTGTTTTTCATCTAAACATAAATACTAGCTATGTTTTAGCTACTGGCTGCAATGCTCAGTGGGCAGGATACCCAGCCAAGGAGGCCAGAAATGCTACACCGTACCACTGACGCAACAGGTGGGATAAGCACTGCACTCGAGTTACCAAAGGATAGGTTTACTGCTGTTTCTTACAGCAGAATTCATTAGCATGGACTCAGAAGAGGCTGAATAGGTCATGTGATTTCTTCAGTCTTTTGGGCCCTCTGAAATAAGCTTCTTGACAGTAACGGGCCCTCTGAAATTGAGATATTGAGGATATGGTATGTTGCTATTTTGGGGTATTTTTTGTCCAATCAATGCGTTTTAGCTACCTCTATCTTGGGCCCCCTCTGGGCAAATATTGGGGGGGGGGGTGTCACATCCCCCACACCCCCATGGGTACGGCCCTGTATAGAAGAATGATTGTAACGACACTCATACAGCATGTGCAGGTGCTGGCGACCTGGCCATTGGCCAAACCTGGAACCAGCAGCTAACCTCTTTTAGACATAACCAAGATACTTATACCATTGGAAAAACCGGTATCTGACTGACAATTTTGCATGTCACGGCCCTGTTAAGGGTTAACACTGTTAATAACAGCAGCAAACAATCAGATTATTGTTTATTTTGCTTAAATTATAAATTAAAATATATAATAAGAGAAGCGATGATCTCTAAGTCAGTTAGACGCCTCTTTGTCAGGTTCTAACATGCATTTTTAACACTTGGTCTGGATACATGGGTTGGTCAAAAAAGTAAGTTTGCGAACTTGAATAACACACTTACTCTTTTGTATTAGTGCTTGAAGGAAGTAGGTGGCACTGAGCTTCGATCTGTCATTGTCTGTGTATCTGATGTTGAGCCGGGAAATATCTTCTTTGGAAATTGTCATCAATTGTGGAAACTTCTTCCTCATTCTATTGGCTAAAGAATAAATTAAAGAATGAAATCAGTTGTTAATATAGTATAGTGGGTTTGGTATAATAGGTGGCCCTTTAGTTCAACTGGTTTGATAGTGGACCTTCAAGGGGAATGTGTTATGATACGCATCGGCCTGAGGCTACTCAGAGGTAGCTGGTTCGAATCCCGCTTGTGGGGGCAGGTGGCATTGTGGTGAGATTGTTGATTGAGTGTGTCAAAATCTCAGGGAAGTCGGGGCACATACTAAAGTGGGTTGGGTATGATAGGTTGCTCCTAAGCACTTGGCTTGGGGGCTGGCCCTTTAGCTCAACTAGTTTGATAGTGGACCTTCTAGGGGAATGTGTTATATTTAGCAAGAAAATAAGTAAAAACAGTAGTCTGACGAACACATTTCATTTTCATTATTGATACTTTTAATTATGTTGGCTTTTCACATGGCTTTGTATAATTAGGGGAAGCTTGGGAGAGTTGGGCCACTTTTTACATTCTTGCACCTCCTGCTAATAGTAATGAGTATATAAACATGCTTAATGCATGTATTGTATATTAAAATATTTCAGAAAAATATCTTTAGGTTTGCATTGATATTTGCCCAAGAAAATACATTGTATGAGCTATGAAAATTGGAAAACATTTGGCCCAACTCTCCCCATCAAGTGGGAGACTTGGGCCATTCAGGGGGAGACTTGGGTTCGATAAAGTTGTACTTGAGGCCATTATATTTTTAACCTGTAGTGGGGTGGTCATGGAAGTCATTAATCCTGAATTGAGGCCTCTTGCAACTCTAGTTTGCTGTCAGACTTAAGCCTCGGCCTGATGGCCCAACTCTCCCCATCTATATTTCCTGATATTTAATTTTATCAGACCATGAATAATTAAAAGGCCTAAAAATATTCAATCTCTGTTGAAAATTGCTCTAGACAAGTTCTTCTGTCTTAATAAAGATAAATCTGGGTAAATGCAACACATGTGGGGAGAGTGTTGGCACTGTCCCAACTCTCCCCCATTCCACCAATCTTCTCTAAATCCCAATTATGACAAAATCGGTTGTCCGATAATTTTCCAAAATATGTTAATAACAACTGAATAGTCAAGCCTACCAAGCATGCCATAGAACATTTTCTCAGTCCTTGTTGTCTGACAGACAATTAAAAACTCATAACATGGCGCAGTTTTTCCGTTTTTCATCCAAATTTGAATTTTCTTCTCTCTAAAGATTGTGACAAGTAAATTAGCCTGAAATGTTACACCCATTGAAAGATTTTTATTTTTATAAAATTTTGGTGGCTGCAGCTTTCAAAAAAAATGTTTAGTTTCCTCAAAAATCAGGGTGGCCCAACCCTCCTGCGGCCCAACTCTCCCAAGCTTCCCCTACTAAAAAATTACTTTTTTTTACCATAACATTTTTGTGTTCATTATGGTAGCTGCCTTTAAACTTAAAAGAGATGCATGTAGCTGGTTTTACAGCAGTGGCGGATACAGGGGGGGGGCCTAGGGGGCCCGGGCCCCCCCTAGACCCCCTAGACCCCTGAAATTAATGATAGTATTTTGAAGAAAATAAGCGAAAACGCGGGCCCGCGAATGCCGAAACACGCCCGGGCCCCCCCTAGATGACCCTGTCTGGATCCGCCACTGTACAGTGCAGCATATATCACACATTCAGTGACTCACCCAAATCATACATTTCCTTCAAGCCTTGTTTGGACATTTTCAGATCTTCTTCCGCATCAAAGGGACTCTTCCAACTCAGGACGGAATCTTTCTGTCGCTGGCTCAGACATCCTGTGACAAAACAAGGATATGTCTATTATTATTATATCATTTTTCTACAGGGTGTTTTCACATTTTATGTTCATCATATTTTTATGCACTGCTTGATAGATGGGTAATACAGTAGTGGACGAAAGTTTAGACCAATGTCAATATTTTGTCAATATCAAGGCAAATACATTGTAGGTGCTCATCTGAAAAAAATTCTGTTTGGATTTCCTCACCTAGATATCTAGCAAGTTGTGCAATAGAGAAAACTATGTATTTTTATCACTTACTTAAATATGTGTAAACAAAAATATTGGGTGAACTAAGCTTGTGTATAATGAGGTGTTCTATCAAAGTGTTTCCTGCACTTGGGTAGGCTAGTTAGCCTAATAAAAGTTAGGACATAAGGAGGACATGTCAATGAGAAAAGAATGATAGAAACTGCTGTCCAACATTAAAAAAAAAATCCAGGCGATCTGGTATTTCATTGAACAAAATGCAAATTGCAATGCTAATTTATGTATGGCAATCTAATTTTGTGTGTTTAGACTCCAACTCTATGATATGATACCTTTGAAAATAGTAAACTTATACAGAAGTATCATGACCAATGAACAGAACAATAAATTGAATGAAATCATCTGTCCTTAGACCTATAAGTATTATTACATTCTGCAAACAGAGATTCCACCACCCTGGTGAGCAAGTTGGTATTATTAATGCAACTTATTCTTTTCATTAAAAAAAACAACAAAAAATAACGTAAAGAGCAGTAACCAACAAACAATGAATTTAATGATGTACGTGTATATGCACTGGGACTGAGTGATTGCAATGTGACAGACGTGGTCGAGCAAAAAGAAAAACATAAATCTGTAATGTCAAAAAGATTTACTTAAATATTTGATGTTGTCTATTTGAATATTTTATGATCAATGATTATTGTGCAGCTCAAATCATATGGATTGCTGGCTGGTTTCCTTGTATGTATCTGTCCTCAATGTGGACTATTAGAAATTATTGATTCTCTAGAATATATAGCCACGATTACTATGAACGCTGATAAACATATGTCAAATTGCTTGTAATAAATATGAATAATTTTGAAATTTTATAAATAGCCTCTTTGCATATTTCAGAATGAAGTATGCATCTACAGTTCTTGGCCCTTAGACAATATATGCGTAACATTCTGGTTTTGAAGGAAAGTTAAGGATAAATAGATTGGCAAACAACATTAAAATTTCAGAAATATTTGGCATAAAAAAGTTTGAAATTTTTGATATGAAGACATATAAGCTGATGCTCCTCCCCTTCCCCACATCTTCTACAAAAATTGCACCCCTGGCCTTGATGTGTCAGGAGAATGTAAGGATGAATGATTGGAGCTTTACGTCCTGTGTTCATGCATTTGGTAGGATAATTGGATAGGAGGACATGGCAATGAGGTGAAGGAATATTGAAACAGCTGTCCAATATAGGCCCAGCTCAGCACGCTACCACAAGCTAACCCTCCCTGCCCTCACAACAGTGGGACCTCAGTATATTTTACAACTTACCTGTATTATTAGGAGAGAGCACAAAATGGCTGATGATGGGGATGACCCTGTGTATGAGATTCACCTCGTCTCTGGCTGGGTACCTCGTCCCGTGTCTTACCAGCATGTAGACCTGTTTCGCATGACAACCTGTGAAGTATAAATACAACTATTTCAGAATGATGGATGGATGATTGGGTCTTTATCAGGGGTGCCATTTCCACTCACTTTTTTATAAGGTTGTCATTTCAGGCCCGGTGGCAAAATAAGTTGATGGGCCCTCACATTTCAATTTTCGGCATCACCCAAACGCATTATGCAAATTGAGGAAGGGCTTCTCAAATTGGGGCCCTGTAATGATATCATGTAATCACAACAGTCACAAACTTGCAATCGAATGCATCCTTTCTGGTTAGACCTTTACGTGGTTTTCTTTCCAGCATCTTACAGGGGGCATTCCACCATGCACATATGCCAGTCCACCACTGGCCTTTATTAGCCATGTATTTTCGTACACACAGGCAGACATAGTATAGCAATGAGGTTAGCTCCGGCCAGGTCACTTGAACCTACAGTACAAATTTCTAAATGTAGCTCAGCTTAGCTGTCTATAGCTATTCATTACTAGTCTTATCCATATCTATCCATAGCTATCCATTTCTATTCTTTTGTATACACTGGAATCTCTTTATCCCTTGTTTAAACAATAGTACTTGTGGATAACTATGGCTAGCTCTGGATAAGGGTAGTTTAGTTTAGCTTGGAATGGTTATGGATGGATAGCTAAGGCTAGATTTTAAATGACGAGCCACTTTTAGAAATTTGTACTGTATTTGTTGGGCAACAGTTTCAATCGTGGTATGCATCATTGCTGTGTCCTCCTCATGGCCTATCTATCTTACCGAGGGCATGATTACACAGGTAGGAAAACCTCCAATCATCCATCCATCAGTATAAACTTGCTCTGACAAGCACCCAACAGTGCTTGTCACAGGAATAACGACATACTATACTATCATAGGACAGAAGGATGGATGGATGATGCAAATTATGGGCAATCGGTAAGCTAATTAGGACTGGAAGAGGACATTGCAATGAGGAGAAGGATGATTGAAACTTCCGTCTAGGAGCTCATATAGGTCAATCCTAGTGATGTCACTTACCTGTTACAGGCTTCAACTTGGCCACATCTCCTCTGACCTCGCTATAGGGCGTTCGTGTGCTGAACCACCGATAGGGGGCTTCCTGTCCATGGCACTGACCGTCAGAGAAACAGGAAACACAGGTGGCACATGCGCAGATGAGGGTGCAGAGGTGATGATGCAATATCATGCTGTGACATCATGAGCCTCTGTCCATCTGAAAATAGAAATTCAAGTGAAATGCAAAATGATGATTTCTTTCTTATAAATAATATATATATTGTGGTGGCCCGTACCACCGCTTGGTGCCGCTGTACGTCATCTCGGGTCCTCTCGCGGTGCGGCGAGATCTGGCGAGGTTTGGCAGACGATACACTGATGCTGAAGCGATAGGACGCACCTCCGCTCCCGCTGGTATCATCTCATTACGGTGGTTAGGTAAGCAATACCACGATCACCACATTGGCGCAGTCGACTTACGAATCTCTGCAGGCAGAAAATCTACGTTGTCAAGGTCTATTTTTGACGAAATTCAGCGAATTTTGGCCTGTTGTGAAGGACGCCGGTCGGCCGCCATCTTGGATTTCGCTGAGAGGCGCCAGCTTCAAAGCACTCGAAGTGAGCTGAAAATCATTGTTTATGCTTAGATTGGCTGGTAAATCGATATTGCAGTGGATTTAGCAGATATTTTTGTGCATTTTGGACATTCTGGGGCAAGTTGTCATCATCTCAGCTTTGAGACAGTAGGGGAAATCCCTGAGGACTTCACCTGTCAAATTTTGACAGCTCTAGCATAACTGTCAAAAACATCCTACAATCAGGTGATAATCCACTGTCTAAGCACACAATATACACTATAGGCCTATTATATCACAGATTAGACACACTGCTGCCTGATTGTAAGCTATTGGCCTATATCTGTGCAATTTATCTGTGTTACAGAAAAAATCCTGCAAATAAATGTATCTTAGCCTTAGCAGGCCTAATTGAAAAATAAAGGCCTACAAGCTATAGACATTTACATAACCAGCCATAGAAATTTTACGGCACGGCCTACTAGGTGTAGCAAATTGGGCTAAATTGCAAAAATTAGTAGCCCACTTTCTACACATTAGTTTGTGATTTCATATAGTGAATTAGTCTTGGGTTTAATTCACCTTGAAGCCAATTCTACATTTGCTAATTAATTTTCTGTCATTTTGAAAGCGCCATCTATCTATTTATCTACCAGTAGTGCTGACATCCATCTGTGGGCACTGCAGGAGATATCTACAATGGCAACAATTGACATCAATATTGCGGGAAAGGAAGACTTGATGAAAATACCTGGCATTGGACCCGTCAGAGCTGACAAATTGTTGGAGCAAAGGATGACTCATGTTATCACTTCTTGGAAGTTGTTCCATTCCATCACCAACATCGACTTCGAGACCACCCAGCAGATGCATGTTGAAAAGACCATCGCCTCGAGCATCAAGATCTTTGAAAACATAGACTGGGATGCCAATAATCCATTGGAAGTAAGGATGGCCAAGTTGAAAGATTTTGAGCATCATGAAGACCAACGGTATGAGACCATCCGATGTGCAATAAGCTGTGTGAAAGAAAATATTGAACGCCTTGAAGTGTCAACAACTGAGAGGTTCATCGGTCTAGAAGAGAAGATGTTGAAGAATCATGAGAGGTTACAAGTGAGCATCAGTGGTTTGTCAGATGGCTTGGATAAACTTACCACTAAGGTGGATACAATATTGTCAGACACCCTAGTGCAACTTAACACTAAAGTTGATACCCTTATGCTGGAACGGGGAAAAGGGAGGGACCCAGGAAGTCCCACGCATCCCCAATTTCCAGGTATCTCTGAGACCGGACCAAAGCTTCATCGGGGGTCACCGACAGAAACTCCCGATGAACCGCATAAAATGGAGGTGACAAGGACCCACACTGTGTCCTACTCTGAACAACGCAAGGACGACAGAGTAGATGCTGCAAGTACAAGTGGGGGCAGAGGGACTACCATTGAAGTTCCTACTGAATTGGGATCTAAGGGGTGTCCGAAAGGAAATGCCGCTTACTCCCAATCTGCTCCTAAGTTTGGTGGTATAGGCCGTGGACACACCGTGAAACCTGACAGACCACCTTCTATTTCAGCTATCTTGTCCAATTCCCTCAACAAGGGGCCCTTGGGGGCCGAAAAGAGAAAATCCTCCAAGGACTCCATGAAGAGCCAGTATAGGGAGTTGCATAGCTCCATGGGCTACTCTGCATCTGCTGATCCCGAAAGATACTATGATGAGGAGGCGCCTGTTGGGGACTTCAGCGATTTCTCCGCCGATGAGGAGGAGGATGAGCGGGGCCCCCAGGGTTACTCAATGGATGCCAGGAATATCCGGATTGAAAAATTTTCTGGCAAAGTATTGGGTGAGTGGGACCCCTGGTTCCACCAGTTCAAATTTATTGCCAGGGCGTGCAAGTGGACCCCGAGAGAGAAGTTGTTTCGCTTAACAACTGCTCTCACCGAGTCTGCTCTTAATGCCCACATGAGTTTGCCACAGGAAACTAGGGCACGCTTTGAAACTCTCTGTGATTTCATGCAGAAAAGATATGGGAAAAGTCGGAAAAGTACGAAAGCCAATCTTCGCGCTCAACTGGAGAACCTCGTTCAGGAGGAAGGACAAGATTTGGAGGAATTTGCTGATAAAGTTATGACTATGGTTACGACAGCCTATCCTACAGAAACGCCAAAGCCAGTCCTGGAGACGTTGGCTATTGATAAATTCACCAAGGGTTGCAAGGATAAGGCTTCTGCTCTGCTGTCTTCAACTGTGGCCATGCCTGGGACAATGTTTGAAGCTGTTGAACATATGCGCTTGATCCAGGCCAACAAGCAAAGACTGGGCATGAAATCTGATGGGCGTCGGGTTAGCTTCGACAACAAAGACAGCTGTGAGTCTAAAGTGAGGTCCATCAGGGCTGAGACTTGTTTCACGTGCGAGGGCAACCACTACTATACAGAAGAGTGCCCTAATGGACGCATGCGTTCACCATCACCATTGAGGTGCTACACTTGTGGTGGTATCGGACACATTGCTAGAGAATGTGTTGGCAGCGATTCCCCACCTAGAAACACCTCATATGGCTCTCCCCAATTTAGCCGAGGGAGATCAAACAGGTCTCCCTCGCCCAATGATAGGGGCAGTGATTCTCCCGATTGGAGAGCTACGTCAGGCCAATTACAAGGGGACAGAAGGACATCCCGGAAGGACTTTGAAGACAAAAAGCCCTTCCTGGACAAATCTGCATAGATTGGCAATCAGGGGCCAACCTGTTCGGATGTATCCATTTGGAGCACCGTACAGACCCACTGTTTGTCATTTGTAGAGTGTTTTTAACAAATGTTTTTACTAGCATGTGTTGACGAGGCCTACCCCCAGGGAATCCTTGGCAGCATTATAGCTATGGCTTTTATGAAGCCCAAGGGCAATGGCAACTCAGCATGTCCTTCGCTATTTTTAAATTTTTAACTTTTTGAGGGACTCTCCATTATTTTTGGAATTCCTCAGTATTTTAATGCCACCAATTTTGGTTAAGGGGCACACTCTAGCTGCATGCTCCTTAACAGTATCCATAAGGCCCTAAGTGTTTCTGAAACATCGGCCTATGGATATTTTAATTTTTTTTTTTGAGGAGGGAGAGGGGTGCTACACATTCAGCTCTTGCAGTGGACATATTTCAATAGGCCCACTCAAGAAGCTGTTCAATGGGCCCCCTCAGGAAGTTGAAAATATGACGGGGAGGAGTGTGGTGGCCCGTACCACCGCTTGGTGCCGCTGTACGTCATCTCGGGTCCTCTCGCGGTGCGGCGAGATCTGGCGAGGTTTGGCAGACGATACACTGATGCTGAAGCGATAGGACGCACCTCCGCTCCCGCTGGTATCATCTCATTACGGTGGTTAGGTAAGCAATACCACGATCACCACAATATATATATTTTCAGATCAATTCTGAGTCATACTTATTATGTCATTATACAGATTTTGAAGCAACAGTTGTACATGTTGCAGTAATGATGCATGCATGTTTAAATGAATTTCGGTCTGCAGTTGTCCCTGTTAAGATTTTTTGTGGGGGGGGGGTGATTTGGGCTTTAGGTTCTGAAGGCAAATAAGGACAGGATGGACGGATTAGTGCTAGGCTAAGTAGGACAGGAGGAGGACACGGAAATGAGACGAAAGATGGTTGAAGCACAGGCAAAGTGCCAGGCAAGAGCAGGATTCGAACATTGGACAAAGCGATTGGCAGCCCAACTCGCTATACCATACTTTAATCAGTACCATAAGCATAATATATATGCTTAAATCAATATCCTGCTATTGCTAAAATGAAAGATTGAAAGTATGATATCAGCACGGCACTAAACTGAGTAAAAATTCAAAATTAGCCGTGATTTTCCTTTTTTTTTCGATTATCTCATTGCAACTGATAGTTCCAAGGCTAATTTCGATTTTTATACCATTAATGTCTACTTTGCAATTACAAAGAGGACGCTTTATGAGTATACTTATATTTGTACTTCTTAAATCGAAAACCGATACAGTGTCAAACCTTCTTCTCATTTTAGATATTTTCTATACAAAATCAGTAAACCAGTTGCTCAAATGTATTCAAACGATTTTAATCTATTCAATGTGGATTGATAATTCAATTTATAAGTCAAATGTGACCTTTAAACTGACTATCAATAAAGTAAATCCTATTCGAATTCTTTGCATAATTTCATACTATTTAGCTGACCATGTCAATCATTTTTACAACTTTCGAGGACATCTGTCTGCATTATTGGCAATCATAATATCATTAATATGTAAATCCTAGTTTTGAAGTTCAAACATCATAAGCACATTAAGTAAACTAACTGATCCCGGATAAAATCACTAAATAAATATAAATGAATAAATGTTGGCACTTGGTTAATCCACTTTAAAAGTATTTATTATTTATCAAAATATTCAATTATAGTGTGTAGTCTGTTCAATCCTAAGTATTTTTTACCCACATTTTGTCCAGGAAAATCACATACAAATGAACAAGGAAATGAAAAGAATTACACTGTATTAAAATACCTGCTTTTGCAAGAGCTACCCTTGGCCATAGACACAATGCTATTTCAAGACTAAGGTCAGAGATTGAGGTCAAGTTCACTCATGTAAGAACTCATTAAATGTCTTACCATGATAGACCATCCCTGTGAATTTAGTGATCTTTAATATGATCAATATAAATGGAGTTATTATGTACCCAAGCTGTCCATATTAAAGCATGGTTGCCAAGGTCAAAGAAGTAGGTCAAGGTAACACATATCTGACCTCGTTCAATGTCTATGGTGATACATAGTTTCCTGTGAGTTTGGCGATAACAGGGTCAATATCAGTGGAGTTAATGCCGACACAAGCTTTTTACAAATATGGCTGCCAAGGTCACAGTAAAAGGTCAAGGTTCTTCATGTCAAAATGCGTTCATTGTCTTATGGTGATAAATAATCTCTTCGAGTTGTGTGGTCTATGGTAAATATAAGAAATGGAGTTGATGTGTACACAAGCTTTTCACAAATATGGCCGCCAAGGTCACAGAAGTAGGTCATGGTCACTATGTCAGAACTCATCCGAGGTCTTATGGTGATACACAATCCCTTTGAGTTTCATGATCATAGGATCCATAAAATCTGAGTTATTGTGTCCACAAGGATGGTGGGCAGACAGACAGACAACATTCACTAATAAATAATAACTTATTGGTTGTCAACTTTACTTTTAAATGACATTTCATCTTCGTTCTTATCTTCTATCTAGTTGCATAATATTGCATTTTCTATACCTGTATATATTATTCCCATACTCAACTTCTTTCAGCTGCCAAGGAGAATTTACTGACCGGAACACCAGACAAGTGGGTTGAGTGAAGACTGAAGAGTGCTTCATGCCAAGAATTTTGAACAATGTGCAATAGACCATAACACACACTGGAGCCTGTGAACCTACTTGACACTCTTAAAAATTTCTGGGGTTCAATATGTATACCGAGATTCTGGAATTTGCTATAAAAAAAAAATTAAAAAAAGAAACCGGTTTCATTCGCTTCCCCATTTTCTGCATTTTGCAACAGACAGATTATAATTTTCAAAATTTGGAATATTTCAAACTTCAGTCGAAATGAAAGGTTTTGCTAATTCATAACAAATTCATATTTGCAGGCCTTAGAAACAAAAAAGATTATTTTTGTGAAGTTTGACTTGTATTATCTCCAATCAAAAATTCAATATGGCCGTCCAAACTTGGTGATGCTTTGAAAAAAAAGCGCCTTCATATTTTGAGGCCGTGAGCCATGAAGACAGTAAGGAGGAAAACAACATCGTGGTGACAGGTCTTGTTGACCAACTATTCTAAGATGCCCCACACGGAAATGTAAGGGGAATTAAAGTCCGAGCTGGAGAAGGGCTAAAAGTTGGCCGCCCAGAAGTCTCCGAAATTTCTTTAAGTGGAAATCCTGAACCTTTTTTACCATAAGGCATGGGGAACCGTCCTGAGTCTGCCTATAGTTGCCATTGGGGTAATTCACATCCAGCCATGGCAAAGCATGACATCACTCATTCACTGGACCTGGTAGTATGCATCAGGTCGCCCCCCTTTACCCCCATGAAAACGAAATAAAGCATAATTTTTCTATCTGAAGTCATGACTCCCGAAACCATTGCCTGAGCTGGATACTTTGCCCTGAATGTCCCATCATAATCTTCTATTGATTTTCTATAGAATTTGCCATTTCGTTTGTTGACAATAGAATCCACAACAAAACGTTTATATTTTGAAAAAAAATTTAATATCGAGCCATGCTTCCTAATGTAGCTCATCATTTTTTCACCCTTTCTATCTTCTGGCCTTCGTGGAATCAGCCGAATGGTGTCTTTAGGGTCCTGACATAATATTATGATTTCAGGCCAAAATCATTTTGCAGAGCTGTTCTGGCAGCCTTGAGGTCCACCAGAAGCTCTTCAACCATCTCTCTCATGGAGGTTGCAGGTACCTTGTCAGTTTTGTCATCAGTGACTCCAGGAATGCTCCATTCCTTTCTTAATTCTCTCCACAAACTCCCAGACATCCCTCTCATTCCTTTCCCATCATTGATTGCCTTCATGTTATTGTATTCCGGTCGTGAGGTCACTCTTTGTCAGGGATAGATTTTTAGTCCATTTGGCACGCAGCAGATCTGACCACCTCTTCCTTTTTGTCTCCTGAGGAGTCATTTTTAGTCACAGCTCATTCTAACCTTCAAAGGTATGGCTGATACCTTAATGATTATGCTGTATTGTTTTCACAATTTTCCTGCAGATGTGAGATGCTATTTTAGCACAAGGGATTTCATGGAAAATTGTGGTTCCTCACCCTGTAACTTAAAACAAGGAGCTGTGTTAGCTCAAACAAATTTTGCAACCATCTCACTCAACCATTCAAGCTAACTCAAAATATCAGAATTTAGTGTAAGGCTTAAATTAATGACATGATATGACAGGATTTATGTTCACATTTTTTCACAGTCTGTTTTCTTTGTGCAGTACTCGTACCAGTGATCCATGTACAATGCATATCTTGCACGTAAGCTCAACTTCTAAGGGGTAAAGAGGAACTGTACCTGATCTAGGGCAGATTTGTCTTATCCTTCTAACACACAACTTTAAAGTCGGTGAAAATGGCATTGATGGTGAAAAAGATACCGATTACCACGGAGAATCGGAGATTAGATAATCATGATGACTAATTATTCCTCTGTTTCATTATAATGAGTGACACATGTATATATGCAATACTGTAATTCCAGTCACTGATCAATCTTTAAAGTTTCAGTCTAAACGTTAGCCTCAAATAATGGCCTACCTTCTATATTGTGTAATATTTATGTTTTTAACATTTCCACAGTATCTTACTATTATCATGTTCAGAACAGCTTGCTTTGATCAATTTAGTATTGTAAAATCTATATTATAAAATATCTAAAATTGTATAAGCTTGACGTACCTTAAATTAATGTAAATGCCTCACTAGCTCTGATAGAATAAATATTCTCTCATTAATCAATTTCATTTTATAATTTGAAAATAACACAGTTTTAAAAATATTTAGGAAGCGATTTACTGATTAACCCCAGCATGTGGGACAAACAATGTCAGAGCCTCTATATTTGCTGTGCATGTGTGTTTATCACACTGCCAAGTGCAAAAATGGAATACACACCCTAATACACTAGTTTCTGATATTCAAATCATATCAATCAATCACTATTTTAAAACTCATAAATTGCAAAGACTTATACACACATCATGTCAAAATAACACAAATAGGCTGTAATAAGCTTTAGCTAAAACGTGTGCATCAGTTTATCACATCATTCACATGTACAGTGTACAACCTGTATATTTGTCAGATCATGTCTTTACACGTGCAAATTGTAATAAATAACATGGATTGTATACCCATACTATCCTTTGCAGTGAGCCTACCTGTGTTTATGGTGGTATTCCAAGACTGTCATTCTCCAGGTGGGTCCAATAAGAGTTAGAAATCACATTATTCAAATAACTGTTAATAGAATTAAGAGCTGAACTGGTTGCAAAACACTCTTTCCCTACCAGTGTTTTGATGGAAAATGCTGTGCTGGCAGCTATCATTTGCTGCTGCTGCTGCTCTTACTGCTGCTGCTGCTGCTGCTGCTGTTACTATAAATAGAACCTCCCAGCATCCTTCTATTCAAACTCCATGCCACGGAGGACATTGGAGGCAGCACAGTTGCCAGGGATATACAAAAGAAGTGTTAATTGCTCATCTTTACATCAAAATGAAAATTATTCGCTATAAAATTTTAGATAATGTGATATCCACTTACTGGTATGTACAATGTATACTCTGTGTTTATTTTAAACGAACTCAACACTACAGCATCCCAACAGAAAACACATTTATATAAGAATGATGGACAAACAATCAGAATGAAAAAGGAAAAGCAATCAGAATAACAAAGGACAATCAATCAGAATGACAAAGGACAAATAAATAAGAACAGATCAGAACAACAAAGGACAAATGACAAGAAGGACGAAGGACAGAAAATAAGAAGGACAAGGGACAAAGGACAAAAGATCGGAATAACAACTTTAGGACACGCAATAGGAAAGATAAAGGACATTAAAGAAGGATATAGGACAAACAATCAGAATGACAAAGAACAAATAAATGAGGACAAATAATCAGAATGACAAAGGACAAATGACAAGAAGGACGAAGGACAGGCAATAAGAAGGACACAGGGACAAAGGACAAAAGATCGGAATAACAACTTTAGGACACGCAATAGGAAAGATAAAGGACATTAAAAGAAGGATATAGGACAAACAATCAGAATGACAAAGGACAAATAGATAAGGACAAATAATCAGAATGACAAAGGACAAATGACAAGAAGGGCAAAGGACAGGCAATAAGAAGGACACAGGGACAAAGGACAAAAGATCGGAATAACAACTTTAGGAAACACAATAGGAAAGACAAAGGACAATAAAAGAAGGATAAAGGTCAAACAATCAGAATGACAAAGGACAAATAAATGAGAACAAATAATCAGAATGACAAAGTACATGCAATAAGAACGACAACGGGCAAACAAAAAGAACAATGGACAAACAAAAAGGGACATGTAGTAAGAAAGCGTTAGGATGGTAAAGGATTAAAAGTAATACATTGTGGCTGCTGACATTGGTTGTAGAAATAATTTCATGAGTTTAATGTAGAGGTAACAACTAAGTTTAATATTTAAAATCTACTTCAGCACTGCAGTTTCATCTATTCAGAAACTAAATTGCACACCTGAGTATCACCACTAATTGAATAAGTCATTGTTCCTATTTAATCAATCAGATTACTTCAGATTACTTGCTAAAAATCTATTATCATACACCTGATATTGTCTCATGAATGAATATGTCTTTGAATGACAATTAATGGTGACAATTGTCTTGGCAAAGTTTTCATTAACTGCTAAGGGCCCTGTGACCCAGTTTCCTCGTCAACAGGACATGAAGTACATACACTATCATGAAATCACTTTTTTCAACAAAGTTTTTCCAAGACTGCCGGGGGAAGAATTTATTTATTCACCACTAAATCACCAAAACTAGACAAGAAACTAGAAATTTCGATCGCAAGCGAATCGAGCAATTGGAGGTTTGCCAATGTTTGTACGTTTTTGGGTTTTCATAAAACTACATCCTTGATACCTTGGCTTGCGAGGGTGATAAAACTAATGAATTGGAACGATTGCCAGGGCTAGAACCACCAAGTGCAAAAATTCACAGATGAAATAAGTTGTCTAACATATATTCTTAGAAGTGAAAAGAAATACACAGAAGCAGAGCCGAAGCATTGGAAATAGCCTTAACCATAAGCCACATTCATTGAATTATAAGCAAATCTATTTATTTATTTAACATATTGGCAACATTACACCCATTGGCAACATTACACCCATTAGCAACATTACACCCACTGGCAACATTACACCTACTGGCAACATTACACCATTGGCAACATTACACCCACTGGCAACATTACACCATTGGCAACATTACACCCATTTGCAACATTACACCCATTGGCAACATTACACCCATTGCAACATTACACCCATTAGCAACATTATACCCATTGGCAACATTATAACCTTGGCAACGTACACCATTGGCAACATTACACCCATTGGCAACGTTACACCCATTGGCAATGTTACACCCATTGGCAACATTAGACCCATTGGCAATGTTACACCCATTGGCAACATTAGACCAATTGGCAACATTAGACCATTGGCAACATTACACCCATTTGCAACATTTCACCCATTGGCAACATTACACCCATTGGCAACATTACACCCAATAGGTATCCTCACCCTGAAGGGACACCCCCTAGGACTACCCCCAGGAGGCACCCCCTTATCTATCATCTTTCTTTCTATCTATCTATGAATGTGTCAAGAGTATTAATTGCCATCAGTTGCTAATTGCTATTTTGAGTAGTGTCAAAGAAGTGTCAAACATATTTGCCAATCCAATTGAACAGTTAAATACAGTTGACAGAGCAAGAGAGTCTTGAAAGAATAGCTTGGTCAATTGACCAGAATAATATTAAGCACCCATTTGGGGACTCTTCACCAATATACACAAGATGGCGCTCATGGTGATTGGTTGCTAAGGTAAACATGATCAGAGAGCCATTTGTGTGAGAGCTGCTTCAGGTGGCAGATGAATTAGTGGAAAAATAAAGAAATAGACAATCCCAGTTGAGCAAATGGAACACTTTCTCGCATCTACAATGCTCATAGTACAAGTGTGTAGAATTGTAGACCCCTGGATCATGCATAAGTATGATTGAAAAGCGATACAAAATTTCTTTGCAATTTGTAAGGAGGGCAAACCTCCAATTACAGTACAAATTTCGAAATGTGGCTCAACTTAGCTGTCTTTAGCTGGCATAGGCGTACGGGACAGGTGTTTCGCGGGGGGGGGGGGGCTGTCGCTATTTTGCCCTGAAATTACAACATGGTACGGATTTGTCCAGGGCAGTGGATCTGCCCTGATTGGTCAGGATTTGCCCTGATATATGACATTTGCCCTGCGAAATACGCTTATGTTAGCTGGTAATTACTATCCGTAGCCATTGGAATCCAAAGCTAACCATCCATATCTGTAGCTGTCTTTTACTATCCACACCTCTATCTCCACACCAGTGCCCCCTCTGCTAACAAATAACTGAACTAACAATCCAAGCCTGCGGTGTTTTCTCCTTGTTGTATTATGATTTGACTGAGTAGTATGCATCCAATTTGCGTGTTAATCAGAACAATGGTCCTTTTAAAAATGACATCAAAAGGACAATATAATACTTTAAATTTAACACTTATTTGTATGCAAGGATTCCATAGCATGATTACAATTTGAAATGTATTGTGAAAGGCCTCTAAATGGCCGAATACACCGCCACACCTGCTGGTACCCTCGACTTGACCCCTTTCATCATCAGCCTACGGCACTCTGCATACAGTCTTCAATCTATGTCATTAACCCATTTATTGTACAACTCAATTTGTTGCACTTGTCTCAATTCTGTAGTAACACAATTAGCATCTGATCCCTATGGGTCTGCATTCAATCTATTTATTTAATCTGTTAATTACTATCTACAGTCACTGTAAGCTGGCGTGCTTTTGGTGCTTCGTAGCCAATTGCTTGAACTACTTCTGAGTGCCGTATGGCATGAAGACACTGCCAGAATTCATGTGCGGCAAGCGATCGAATGAGAAAGCAACTGCCCCAGTGGATTAGCAAGCATTCTCTGCCAGCAGTTGAAAAATATGCTTAAAAATTGTTTATATAACATTGTGTTTTTGGTTTAAGGTGTCAGAAACATTAGTGTCAAAAACGTACAATGATACTTTAAGCTGTTTATATAACATTGTTTGTTTGATTTTAGGTTATCAGTAATATAAGTGTCAAAACCACAGCCTGATTTTACACAGCAAAGAACATGATTTACTCATGCATGGAATTGGGTCATTGGAAACCATCAGTCTCCTCTAGTTAAAAGCTGTTCGACAAAGAGGGACTGTCAGTCTGGGACTATCTGGTGTCAAATGAATGAAGAACTGTCAGTAGCACAAAACCAATCCACCAGAGGGATCTCAACAGCTTCAACAAGCTCTATACTGACCTCTATTGGCCTTATTCGCAAACTATGCAGTTGCGTTTGACACAATACTGCTCAGAGCATCATAAAGATCAATAATATCAAAAATAGCATGCAATGCATGCACCATGTCCTCGGGCATCTGAACTTGTTTAACATGTAAGTCAGCTGGATGGTCCATTGGCCTTTTAAATTAACTTTTAAAACATTTAATCAGCTGTGAATATGTCGTAGATCTATATAGATTTTGTCATATATATGCCAAGTCAAAAAAATATATCATGCATATGCTTTAGGTACTCTCTGAACACATTCAAACATGATACAATCAAGAGGCCACCCCACCCCCATGCAGCCCCCCCCCCAGTGACCATGTGCATCCTGTCACTGAGTTGACAGCACATGGCTAGTGAGGGTGTCCCATGCAGTAGGATAGATAGATGCACAGGAGCTCACAGGCCGATTTATTTAAATCAATGATATAAAAAAATATAATATCAACAGTGTATATCAGTATTAAAAAGCGAAAGTGACTGGACCAGGGAGGCTCTCAAGAAATTATATATTTTTCTACAGAAATCCTGACTTAGAATATAGTCTGCTATGTCAATATGCTATAGGCCCACTCTATAGATCTCTTTTCTAATATAAATTGTATATATGTGCTATGTGCTATTCTAATATATATATATAATATATTCTAATATAGCTTTTCCTATCATTAGAACAATATACAAGAAGAACATTTCTGTGTCTCCTAACTTGACTAAAATGATATGGCAGCAGTGATTTAAAAAAACCAATAACTGCATTTCAAGAGCACATTTTGAATCAATTGAGTGACGTCAGTCTGACAAGAAAGGCTGAATTGTACACTGCTAATCTTCTACTGACAATCCATGACTGGGCAGCCAGTCTGAGCCAGAGCAGAGACAGAGAGAAAGCACTCCAGGTAGATTGGTAGAATCAGGTCAACTGTTGAACTTAGTTCAACTTTTTTCAACTCATGCATATTCAGCACAGCAGCAGCAGCAGCAGCAGTGACACAACAGTGACCCACATATAGTGGGGCCAAGTGCTTGGGTTGCCAAGGTTGGCTTGTGAGGGTGCAGTGCTGCATGTGTGCAGCTGCTAGGACCCGTTGCAACGAATTTGGAATCGTTTTTGGTGAAGCTGTCACAAAATAACTGGGAAATGTGATATATTGAAGTAAATTGAACACTGAGAAGATCGAAATTGCAGGCAGGAATGCATAAGAGGAAGTTTTATCATTGGAATACATTAGTTGGGCGTGTAATTTCGCCAGTGAATAGTTTTTCTGAAAACACTGAATTAGAAGATTGACAGGAACTGGGTCTCACGACAGATATGTCCTGGGATAAATCCCGAGGACATAAAAACCTCACAAAAATATTTCCTGAAACTCAAATACTTTAAAACACTGCCTTTTTATAAAAATCGTAACAAGATGAAAAAATGATCATGTTTGTTGTTTTTATTGAATGAATATTAAAATGAGGGGTGCATGATGAGGTAAATCAAAATGATTGCATTGTTCATATTTCTCCATCTTAATGAAACAGACTGAAAATGTATTATTTTCAACTTTCATGGGGATAACTGAACTAGAAATTTATCCAGTTGTTCAGTAACTGTTTCTGAAAACTGATTCACTACATGTCTGACACGGTCCCTCTTTGCCTGGCACCTTTATCTGTAGGGTCTGATAGGATTCACGGAACCTCAACATCGGTGTATATCTAATCACTGTATACCGTTCGCTCTATGCGAAGCGACCTAGTTAATCATAACATCTTAAATTTTGAACTCGAAACCAATTCAATTACAATATCACATGGCCAGTATGCTGCATTTTTGTATTAGGCATCCTGATGTGAAATTACAAGTATTAAATATTTAGCAATCAAAAGATATGGCGATTCTAGTAAAAAATTCAGTAATATTTGCTAAAACTGCCTGATCTCCCAGAAAACTTAAATGATTGATTCCAAATTTTTTTATGTGTTTGACTTTTACCTTAAGACAGCATACATGGCAAAGTTTGTTGTTTGCTCTATTATATATATATGAGAACTAGAAAAATGTAAATAAAAAATCCTTAATTAGGTCACTTGGTGAGTACACAGTGCAGTGCATTTTTTAACATAGTAACTGGACCAAATGGTCTCCCAGTGATTGCAAAATTAGTGCCACTGGGAGACAAATTTTTTCCACTGACTCTCATTAATTGCACACTTGGCAGTCTTGATTCGAAGTTCTTGGTGCATTTTTCGATGTCAAAAATGATTTTCTAGGTCTTTACAGAATGTATATCTGCCTTTGACATCTTTCTGGTTTTCAATTTTCATAAATCAAGAACATATGTAAAAATCTTCTAAAATTGTAATCAAAACCTTTTTGCAAGCATATCAGGGGCTGTGTATTATATCTATGGATCTTCTGCTGATCTATGAAATATCGTGCATCACGGCGCTACGAATAATGATTTGAGGATGTTCATTTGGTCTCGCAGTCGAAAATCCTTAAAAAATGCTCTGACACAGTGTAATGTCTAACGAACCTTCAAACTGCCACGTCTTGTCCAATATCATGTCCGCTATGTTTGAACTGCAGTTATCTGATGGGAGAAAGTCTTCTAAAGACGTCTGCAAAGGCAGCAAAAATCAATGATATGCATTATTAAACAGTGTCATCCATTTTATAGTGTCATGAATGTCCGGCTTGCAGAATCGCCATCAGCAATTAAAGTTGCATATAGGCTACGACTGCTTGTAATTCTTCTGTGAAGCGAATATTACAGTAGTCACATACATTATTCACGGGCAAAGAGAAGACCAAGCAAAGAGAAGACACTCTCATTGCAAAAAAATAGCAATTTTTGAGACATTATAGCCAATGATGTATGAATACACTT